>JAJJWX010005220.1:0-1200000 GCA_023529315.1 Papaver bracteatum | reverse complement strand
ATCGTGTTAAGGACAATTTGATGATCAAGTGACGTTGTCCTTAGTGTGTTGTTTAAAGTTAAGTGTTCTATTTCAATTTCAGAAATTTAATTTTAATATCATTTTTCAGTAATTTACTGTTAAAGTTCCAACATATTCTCCTTATATATAACTAGCCCTTAACCCGTGCTGTAAAGGCACGGGCCATGATGTTGGTTCATTTTTAACATATCGTATAATTTGTGTCCCGAATACTTATCAACTCATTATGATTTAATATGTGTTTGTCATAAAAATAGTTGGGATTTTCCTGTCTTTTATTCTTTGTTTTTTCCTTTAATAGTTTACCGCCGGAGATTTGCTCAAACGAAAGAAATATAATCTTAACTTCCAGACACTTTTTTATTTAGGTTCATTGCTTACATGAACATGGAAGTTTAAATATTTTTTGGAAATATGTCGTCAGCATCGCTCATCTCAGTGAAATCAGCTAATCAATATCGTCCATAAAAGTCTCCACATGCTCCTATTTCTCTCCAGCTGACTCATCTATCATGGTCATGTTGCCGATCCTCCAAATAGGCAGAGAATAATAATTTTTTTTGTTTGTATCGAACGAATGATACAAACTATCCAATATGAAATGATTTTCCTATAATTTTTCAACACCTATTAGATGACAATGTTTAAAATGTGTACCCATTACCTTTTTGAAGGGATAGTATATATGCGAACCTCTGCCATTAAATCTTCAACAAAGTATTGTGCAAAACAATTCGTCTTAACGAAGGCTTTGGTAGCTTTAAAAGTCTTGGACATTTTGTCACTTTCGTATGTTCCTACCTTCACTTGGAATACAATATGGCGACACATTACCTCATAAAGAACCTTAAACACATATTGTACTCCATGATCCTATTTCAAATTAATAGGTTGTCAATAGATCATTTACCAAAAGTCGACATATTCTACGTTGAATATTTATAAAAAAAAAATTTACGGTATTGTGGATCGTTGCTTTCTAAGATTGTAGTTTTCAAAATTGGCCTCTTCAAGTCCCACGGCTTTCTAAGTTTATATATCTTGTTTGTTTTCAACATTTTAGTTAGCCATATTATGTTTGTTACTAACTTTAAACTTGATGTCATCTTCTACTGTGAACTTTATGTGATTTCAAAATCGAAATAGTTATACCTCTTTCATTCGTATCAAGTAATCCGTTGTATATCCCAACAATTCTTCTACAACAATTCATTTTTTTTGCCGTTTCCGAACCATCGGTAGACATTATTGTCAAATGCAATCTGTCTAATTTTTGCTGATGTTAGGTATTTGCAATGTTCATTTTTCTTAAATAAATAGATTGTGGAAAAACTAAAAAAAAAAATCATAAGTATTACATCGGGTCTAAGTTACTATATCCAAAATACTCCGGACACTGCTTCTGGTGCCTTGTTTCCTCAAATTCCTTATTGCATTCTAGACAATACATGCAACACCAATCATTTGCGAAGTGATCTATTTGCGCAAGTGTGGTCAATGTAAATGTATCCCTTTCCTGTAATAATAATAACAAAACGTCAATTTTTTTCAAGGCATCCAGTTGTAAATGGTATGAATCTAATATATTTGAATTATACCTCAATCTTAGATATCAGCTTCGTCTCACATAACATAGCAATTGAGGAAGCACAAATCTTGACCACTCTTTACATAGGCAGAGATAGCCAAACTATGTTTTGCAATTGTCTTACGTGAAAATTATTATTAATCCATATTTTAGTCAGATCCTATCGAAGCCGATCTAATTAGTCCTATAGAAAGTTAATCTTAAATTTTTGACCTGATCTCTTGACCAAATTATTGAAGTATTCTCAGTCATGTTCTGCTTTGTGTGATCTACCCTTTTATGTCTACTCTACCTTCTTACCCAGTGAATGAAACCTATACATATTGATTCGTAATTTGATATTGTTGATTTGTCATCAAGAGGTCGCATGATTTGAGAATGTGAAATATAAAAAATATTCTATAAACATCGGAGGCAAAATTTACATTTATGATTTAGAGTTTTTTACGATGATTTTGATGAACAAACATAATTTTCAAACAAATATTTTAGAATGCAAATACATTTTCTCGGTCTAAAAGGTTTTATATCGGGAATTGAGTGAAAGTTGTTATCTTTGTAGGTAGTTGTCACGAAACAACTCGACATTGATGGTCCTTCAGGAA
Source organism: Papaver bracteatum (assembly GCA_023529315.1). Taxonomy (NCBI): domain Eukaryota; kingdom Viridiplantae; phylum Streptophyta; class Magnoliopsida; order Ranunculales; family Papaveraceae; genus Papaver; species Papaver bracteatum. Next base: position 1,197,786 of record JAJJWX010005220.1, on the reverse strand, counting down.
AAAGAATGTAATAGTACTTGAGAGAGCGATAATGTTCTCTTACGCGGGTACACCAATTTCCTTTATATAATATGGGTGATCGAACAGTCATGATCATATTGTCTTATACGTTCCGGTGTCATCCTCAAAATATTTGGTTTTTGTCCTTATCAATCGTGCTAAAAACAACCAATTACATCTTTCACAATACAATGTTTCATGTTTTGTGAAGATTATTTTTTTACTTGGTCAATAAAACTCACTAAAAATCAAAAACTATTATTATACACTACTATTACCAACACCCACCACCATAAAAACCATCAACCGCCACTGTTTCTTCTACCAATAGTAATGTTACCGCCTCCACTATTCACAAACACCCGCCGCCGCTTATACTTACCATTAGAATTAATATAGTTTATAGTAAAATTATTTATTAATAAAATTATGTATTTATGTTAGATTATTAAAGGGACGTTTATAATAAAAATTTAATTAATCATTATGAACACTCAATGAGACACTAATTAATAAAACGTTTAAAAATGGTTAAGTTGAGCAAACGCTAGCGGTAAATTTATCTCTGCCAAGGTCAAATCCTGACCACTCTTTACATAAACAAATCGATAATAAATAATTTCATATTTTCATATCTTGATTCGTATCGTTCGTTTAGTTATTACATAACATGGCAATTGATTGCACCAATTTTTTTAAAATGGACATGTGTTTTATCGAGTTTATTTTAACACTAAAATGATTAACCACGTTTTATACTTTATAATATAATGTTAGACATTTTGTGGCATTACGAAATTAAAATAATATGTTTTTGTTCACCAATACCCGCCACCACCATAAAACCATATTAATCCACTTTTTTTATCCACCACCACCTAGTGGCGGAGCCAAGGGTTGACTAACCTGGCTCTAACCCCTTAAAGTTTTAATAACTACATAATTTTTTTAGTTTATTTTAGAAATAGTACTTTGTCCATATATATTTATGGTTTAGTCCACCAAAGTTTACATGTTTTTTTTTTTAAAAGGCCTCCTCAATGTCAATTTTTGAATCCACCACTGGCACCATCACTGCCTCCCATCCCATGTAGGTTGTTGGACGCAATTCTAATTTTCAATCACAAATGCCATGTATGAGGTTTAGATTGAACAAAATTTCGTCAATTGATTAGTTTCATTATTTTCTTTCCGTGTATATATTCTTTTTTGTATTTCAATCAATTTTATTTTAACATTAAAAAATCATGATTTATACGATATAGTACCAGAGATAACATGGGCACCATTTGGGTGATCCAACTACGAACATGAAAATATTGTCTTGTTTGATATCATCCCTGAAATAAGTGTTAAAAACAACCAACCACATCTTCCACACTACGATGTTATCGATGTGGTAACGACAACATAAAATTAATATTGTCCATCACTACTCAGCAGCATTCACCGTCACTACTTCTTCCACCACAAACTAGGGGCGGAGCTAAGATTTTGAGGAGAGAGGGAGAAAAATTCTTGGCAAGTTGGATACATGTGAAAAATGGACTTTGTATCCCATTTTACGATAGAAGAAAAAAAAATAATAATTGTGCTTGGCTCCTCCCTTAACCACCACTAATCTTTCGGCCTCCACCTCTTCTACTACTCATTGTCGCAAAAAATGTCTATTGATATTATTTATCCAAATTACTTATTAATAGAAATAAATATTATAATTAATTAAGAAAACATTTATAATTAAAAAATGATTAGTCATTTATTATGAGCAATTAGTGAAACACTAATTAACAAAACACTTTATAATGAATAGATTATTTATTATGTGCAATTAGTGAAACACTAATTAATAATGTATTTAAGTTGAATAAATCACCACTGTTGATTTATATTTTCTATCAATTCCAACCAAGGTGGAACATTGGTTAGAGGCCACTCTTATGACACAATAGGTCATGAGTTCGAACCTCCCTGTTATAATTTTTGAATTTCCATATCCTAACTTGAGTATTCATTTTTCATTCATAATATTGGAATTAACGCCACACGTGCGAGATGTAGGGGGTGGTCAGGAGAACCACAACCCTTGATTTATCTTTGTCCAGACAAATCCTGACCACCACTAATAAAGGCAAACTTAACCAAACCTTGTTTTATACTAATGATGTACAAATAAATTTCTCTTCCAAAACACAAAAGTACCTTTTTAGATTATATTCATGTTGACCTACTCAAAAACAACAACCATGTTTCTCCTGATTCTTACTAAACTAAGCCTCATATCCACCAGTCCTTTCATGATGTAGTCCAATAAGTTTTGGGGGTGGTCTGATTAGATATTGGTGTTACTCCTAAACCTAATTCCAGGGTGATGATGATTTCAACCTAACTCATGGTGTTGTGGTCTTTTCCGCGAAACTTTCTTTCAGCTATTTGTTGGATGAAAAATTCTGAAGAAATTGATTTAATTGATTTGATGGCTTAAATTTTACTCGGATCTGATTAATTCTCAAAAGTGATTTTGTCTGCGCCTCCTTGTAGAACAATTTCATCATGAGATTTTTCACATTTTTCTCATCTCTGCTGGGACAGCGGGTCTTTAATACAAGTTCCAGGGAATCATTGTTTGTCCTATGATTGTTTTTTCTGTCTTCTCAGAACTAATCTTATATACACCCTTGGAGATGAAGAAAATTGAAGTGGCGTTAGGAGAATTAAACAGGTAATTCTGAGCCTTTTCTTGCTGTAACCCATATCAATTCGTCAAATACAGCTCCATGTTTTCTAGAAAACCTATTTTTTCACAGAACCAAAATTATTATCAAATTCATATTACCTATTAAAAAAAAATTCTCTATGCTCAATTCACCTATAAATACTTCTCAAAACCATCTCTTTTCCTTCATCCCTCTCTCTTTCTTCTCCCTAGTTCCTTGCTTGTTTTTACCTGTTCTGTTTCAAAGTTCTGTACTAATTTATGTTGTTATCTCTATGTATAGCCATGAATCTATAAATGTTTCATACAATAGGTTTTTTGATAATCATGCTAGGAATAGTTTTTTTCCTGTTAGACAATGGCAAGATCGCATGGTTGGTTTTTTTTTAACAAAAATAAACAAAAACTCCTTTTATTTAAGAAATGTTTTAAGGTATAGGTGGAAGTTATTTGGTGATCAGATGAAGAAGGGGAGACAAAAGGGTGGAAGTTATAGGTGGAAGTTATTTGTCTCCCCTACTTCCTCTAATAAAGAAAACTCTTCTATCTCATTTTTCGATGGTGAGAGTTACCAGCAGGAAGGTTTTCACTCGGACTCAGTAAGAGCCATATCTGAAGCATGCTAGTAGAAGAAAACAACATCTTTGAAGATCCCATCACTGAGCATGTATCTTTGACCCTATCTCAACCTTCTGAAGTGCAGCAGCCTTTTAGTCCTTCCATTTTCCTCATATCTGACATTAAGGAATCAGAGCTCATCTCAAATACTGACATGCCAAGTGCATCCCTAAAGAAACTCAACCCTTAGCATCAAACCTTCCTTTATAGTGTTGGCATTGGCTCTTCATCAGGACCAGACTCATCAAGAAGAGTCACTGCTCAAGATTATGGTCAGTGTACTAATATCTATCAGCCTACTAAAAGGTTCAAGCCTGACACTATGGATCAACCAATATGTGCATCATCTATTAGTTCCATCACATGCACCTTCAAAAATGCATTAATTGGTGAAATTTATGCACAACCATACACTCATGCAGCACCTGAAGACACTAAATAATGACAACACCAACATCTTAACATGATCAGACACACCCAACGCAACAAATACACATTCAACGGACGGTGGATATATCTTAAATTTTTGGTTCACTCTCTATTAATTGTACATCTATATATGTATAATAAGTTTGCTAGTTATCTCAGTTGGTATCTAGGTTGAGCTGGTGGTTACCACATTTTTTTCTTGCTCACTATGTTTGTGTTATATATATATATATATATATAATCTGATCAATAGTATTATATAAGTTTTCTGATTTGTATTCTATCTTAAGATAAGCTCTATATATATTCTGCTCTTGGTCTGCTGCTTTTGAATGTCTTTACCTTCCCCTAATAATCTAGCTTTGAACTGCTCTATCACTGATGTAGTTTAACTTAGTACCTAAAATTTTTAAGAGTTTTTTTAGTCTACCTTACTCTATTTCAGTTCCTTCAGTCTATTCCCAGTCTGATATTCAACCTATGTTTCTTTTATTATCTGGTTTTCCAATTCAGTAGATAGCAAGTTTGTTTACTTTAAATTTTACAATACCGTTTTATGAATCCTCCTTGTGTGGTCCTATAATCTTCTAATAGTCCTCATCAATTTTCAGTTTTAAAACCTTTTAAGTTCCTCAATTGTTTCTTTACAAATCCTTCTCTTTTAAGCTTGCTCAATGTTCCCTGATGTGATATCTAAAACTTCTTTGACTAAATTCCTCATTTCCTAGTTATCACTAGGACCCTCTTCATTTGATTTTTCATTTTGCATGCCTTTTCCTCTTTGAAATCCCACTAGCTTATTCGCTCATTCCCTCTTAGTCTTCCCAGTTTTCCTTCCTGCAGCAAAGCCCATTTAAAGTAGTAATTCCAATCCTCTTAATGACTATTCTAGCTTGGAATTGTCAAGGCATAAACCTACCATATTCAATTCAACATTTAAAAGGGTTGGTTTCTCTTCACAAACCTAACATATTGTTTCTCTCTAAAACTTTAGCTAACGATCAACACATGAGAATATTATCACAATCCCTTCAGTTCAATAATTACTTCATCGTCCCAAAAATTGGAAGGCGAGGCAGACTGTGCTTAATGTGGGAAGATAACCTAAATACCCAAATATTATTTCACTCTCAAAATTACATCCATACAAAAGTTACGCCACCACTCCCAGAATAACCGTGGTTCTGTACGGATATCTATGGCCCACCACATCCGGATACAAGGAAAAATCTTTAGAAAGAATTTCCAACAATCTTTAAAAACATCAATCCTACATACATTTAATTTTGCTATGAGACTTCAACGACGTCATAAATCAATCAGAAAAAAATGAGGAAGGCAAGTAACATATGCTCAATCTCAACCTCTCATCACTCTGATGGACCAGATGGGTTTTATAGATCTGGGATTCTGAGGAGACCCCTACACCTGGACAAAACAACCAAATTGGGAAAGATAACATTCTAGAAATATTAGTAGAGCTTTGGAAACCCAACATTGGCGGACGACGAATCCACACGCAACAGTTACTCATCTTCCAAGAATAGCATCCAATCACGCCCCAATACTACTACAAGAGAAAGCAATGGATTCATAGGGAACAAAAAACTAAAAAGTTGAACACCTATGGCTCTCTCATCCCTAACTCAAGCAAGTAATTGAATCGGCTTGGGATAAATAACATGATAGTGAACCTATCATCGACCTCCAATTAAAACTCATAACAACCGGAAAAACTCTCTTAGAATGGAACAAAGAAACTTTTGGCCACCTACGAACTACGATCAATAAATCGACAGCCAAGATAAAAAAAGCTAAACATCAATGTGCAACCCAATCGGACACTGACCTGGAATTTTGGATGCATCAAGAAAAACAGATAAGAATATATCATGTAGAACTATTACAATGTCATGCGACATACTGGAAACAAAGATATATAAATTCAATGGTTACAATCAAGCAATCTCAACATTACCTTTTTCCATACTAAAGCTACCATTCACAGAGCCAGTAACAATATACAACAATTACAAGAACCACAAAACAACTGGATTAATAAGAAGGAAGACGTTGTTCAGCTCATTCTGGATCACTACTCTCAACAATATACGACCCCGCCTACAATGATAAATGGGGATATTTTTACAAATATCAGGCAAAGATTAACTCCCAGCAAATAGTACCTACTTACGAAGGAAGTAACTACAATGGAAATCAAACAATCCCTCTTCTCCATAAATTCTGAAAGTGCTCCGGGTCCAGATGGCTATACAAGTAAGTTTTTCAAAGTTTTATAGGAAACAACTCATCCCCAATTGATAGCAATGGTTCAAAGTTTTTTTTTAATAACCTAAATATGCATCTTCTCATGGATCACACAAACATAACATTAATACCTAAATTCGACCATCCTTCTAAACCTTCACAGTTCAGACCCATAGGGCTCTGTAACGTCACATATAAATTTATTTCAAAAAATTTAGTCAACCGAATTAGACCCATTCTCCCTTTTTTAATAAGCCATACCAAAGTGCTTTTGTTCCACAAAGATCAATACACGATAATATAACAATTACTGGAGAACTCTTCCATCATATCAGAACCTCACTACAGATCTAACAATAACTCTCAAACTGGATATCCAGAAAGCCTATGATAGCTTAGATTGGGGTTTCATCAAAACCTCATTTACAAAACTTGGATTTCCATCAGCCTTTATATAGTACTTTATGTTGTGTGTCATAACAGTTATATACTCGGTCAACATAAATGGTACACCCCATGTCTACATCAACCCAACTAGAGGTATCAGACAAGGAGACCCATTGTATTCCTATATTTTTGTCATATGTGCTGAAATCCTATCTACAAATCTAGGAAACCTTCAAAACCAAAAGTTAGTTCGAGGACTTAACATATCAAAAAAAGCACCAATACCCATTATTCATTTAATATATGCGGATGATTTACTAATATATGTAAAGCTTCGGATTAGAGTAACCAACACCTTAAAAACCTGCTCCACTCCTATAACACTTCTGCATGAAAGGTAATTAATGCTTCCAAATCAGTAATCATCCATCACCAAAAACTAGACCCGATCAAGGTAAACAAACTTCATCAATTCTTCAATATACCATCTACATCAAAACCTCCAACCTATCTAGGCGTCAAGTTCAAACAAGGAAGGGCATCCAATCAAACCTTTGCTTTCATACTACAAATATTAGCCCAAAAAGCTGAACGATGGATGACAAAATGCCTAACTCCAGCCGGAAGACTCATTCTCATCAAACCTTCCTAATTCCCACCTCAAACCATATTATGCAAACACAAAACCTACTAGCAATATTGACAAACAAATAGATCATGTCACCAGGAACTTTTTCTGGGGACATGACTCAACAATTAAAAAACTTCACCCTATAGGATGGGATAAAGTAATAAAACCATTATCCGAGGGAGGATTAGGAATAAGGAAGAGAAATGATCATAATAAGGCGCTTCTCATGAAAAGAATCTGGAATATGTATGAACAACCTAACTCTATCTGCTGAAGCCTTTTTAGTGCAAAGTATATTAATCAACAACCAATTCGATAAGGCATTGATTCCATACCCTCCTCCTCCAGTCCTCAATGGAGACAACTGGCACCAATTGCCCCTACTATGCAACATTTGATATTCCATCATATTGAAAATGGGTTATCAACTCCGATAGAAGCCAATTGGATTCCATACTCACCAAATCTAGACTCAAAACAATGTTACCCAATCCAAATGGTAGAAGATATCATCGACCCAATTTCCCATCCTAGAATCAATAAAAATTAAGCACCCTTCCCAATCTTATAATACAAAAAATCATAAACATCCACCTTTACCAAAATAGCCCCCAGGATAAAATTATCTGGCCACACTCAAAATATGTAAATTGCACTACCTCATCGGGATACAAATGTCTAACCCATGGTCAACTGATCGCTGTCGTATGCGTCAAAAATAATTACACTTTCTTACTACTCAAAATATAAATATAGCAAGGGCAAGAAAGGATCGATCCCACAGAGAGGTCTTGGTTGTCTCGTTGTTTCGGTTTCCTATATAAAATACCGGGAGTTTTCTAATTTTTATATACTAGAATAAAATAAAAGCAAGTAAAGAAATAAGCAAACAAATCAAATAGAAAAGATATTGGTTAAGGATTCATCTTCATTCACTAACATGCTTTCAAAACAATAATTAGAATTGATATTTAATCTCAACTTTTATCAAAAGCCCTAGAATATCTTGATCGCAAGAATATCCCGCTAATCTCCTTTTGTCATCAACAAACACATTAAAAGATGCGAGTATGAGTTCTATCTAAAAGAACAACCTAACGTGTAAAAGCACTAATCAAGTTTAATTCCCTAGATGCATTAAGTTCTATGAAATCAGGCCAATCAAAGCAATCGAACGTGGAAAACGCACTAATTCAATTTAACAAAGGTTACGATTCACATACGATCATAAGAATATATCACTACAAACCATAATCATATTTATGCCACTTGCATTCAAGGAGTATCACTTTTACGTATAATAAACCCTAAACTAGCAATAGAGATGAAAACAAACTCAACCGATTCGCGACTCGATCAAACAAGCATTCAAATCATATAACAATATTAATTGTGAATCATAATCGATAAAATATGGAGACAAAACTAATTTATCATATCAAAATCCATATTATGTGAAATCCAATTATTCCATAACCAATAATAAAATTAAGTACTCATATTCAAGGAGTTCATAACAAGAAGAAGAAGAAGTTCTATCATATTCACAAACCCTAGAAAACAAAAGTAGTAGAAGAGATGATATCCTTATCCAATTAGGATACTTAACCTCCTCAAAATCCACCAAAAACCCTAATTTTCACGCCCATAGCAAGCCCAAAACGCATCTCTCATTTCTCTTTTCGCGCAGGCCCAATAAGGCCCAACAGAAAACCTAATCCAAATTGGTTTCACCATTTTGCTCATAACTTCTTCATACGAACTCGGAATGACCTCATTCTTTTTGCGTTCTTTTCGCGTTTGAATTCTCTTCGAGATGGTGATAAGAATTCCTTGAGTGAAATGAGTTAAAATTGGTCTTTGGCCCTTCTTCATCAATAACACTTTACTTGTTTGCTCCTTTTAGTATTTTGTAGCTCCTAATGGCTAATTTCTCCTTCTTTTGCTCCAAACGACTCCAAAGCACCTAATACACTCAAAAGTAAGCATAAGATACATAATTCACACTAAAACTCGCAAAGAAAGCATAAATACTAGATATAAAATTAGGTGTTTATCACACCTATCAAATTCCCCCACACTTAGACTTTGCTAGTCCTCGAGCAAATCAAACAAACTAAAATATACATACAACTCTGTGTCGTCGAGGCTACGGTTAATTTTAGCATAAATAACAAGCCTTTAAACCCCTAGGTGTCCCTAGTGGACGAGTTTTAGTCTCGTGAAGGTTTACAAGAGGTCTACCTACAAAACCTATATTTCCAACTTCGTCTATTTGTGACAAATCAATGAACGAATCCAAACTGACTACAGGAGGAGGTACCTTGCGCAAATTCAATTCATAATTAAATAAATAAAGCTCTAATTAGATAGTCGAACAAGCCACAATACTCGGAAACTAACAAACCACAATCACAATGAAAAGATTAAGAAGATGGATATAGATGTAGATGTTGGCGAATGTTCACAAGTGATCGATGTTTCCCATATCTGTCTGAAGGTCACTGCCAAGATGAACCTATTCCTATTGGATTGAGCTACTTGGTTTGAATTCTACATCAACTCACTGGCATATACAAGGGAACCATGAGTGACTTTATTCAACCAATATAATACTTTCTTTTCTTTTTTTTCTTTTTTTCTTTTTTTGTTTAGACAACATGATTGGATCAAACTGGATCCAAAGCATGATTCTTGTCAGCAGATTACACGATAATTCCCTTGGATCCTGCATTCCACGCTTGTTTAGGCGACGGAGACAGGGAGAACACACACATATTGCTTTATCCAAGTGTCTTTTATTCCGTTTGGTCTAATTGGTCGGTATTTTTTTATATTTTTTTTTTCCTTTTTTTTTTTTTGTTTTTCAACTCAATCACTCTATTTCATCCTAGCAGTAATAACAAGTCGATGTTTAGTGACCCACCAAAGCACTTAGAGAACAATATATAAATATGGAAAAATAAAAATAGAATGCGATATGGTGATATTCCGAGATATGGTAACAACTATCATGTTAATTGTGATTTCTAAGCTATGTTCGTCCCGTTTAGTTAATTGGTTCCTCAACTCCTGCATTCAAAATGGTTCCATTCACTAATGGTGTCATCCTAAAGGCACAAGTTTCTAGATTTCGGAGTTCAAAAAGCACAAATTTTTTCTTGGTTTTTCTATTTTTCTGATTTTTTTTTTTTTTTAAAGGCATAAAACAAACTAAAACAAACTATACAAATATATAAATGCTCCCCCACACTTAAACTAAAACAAACTATACAAACATATAAATTCTCCCCCACACTTAAACTTCACATTGTCCTCAATGTGTAAAACCGAAAGTTCTGAATTCTGACGTAACAGCATATAAAACGCAAACACTGTGCAAATTGGTAAGGAATTTGGAAAAACTCCATTTCACAAAAGTTGTTCACCTACGTGTTTTCTACACAGTGTCAAAATTTCATAGTGTTTTGATAAACGATCTGAAAGTTATGGTCTCTGGACTGAACTACGCGCAGTCTGAAATTTTCTGACGAAAAGGTATTCGTCATAATTCTCTTCTAAGATAGATTACAGACTTAATGAAATTAAACATGGGGATGCAAATATGATATGAAAACAATAAAAAAATAAACAAACAAAAATAAATTAAAAAAGAAAAGGGATAAGAGATACAAAACCGGTGGGTTGCCTCCCACTTAGCGCTTGTTTTAAAGTCGACGACCCGACTTAGCTTCTTGAAAGATTCATTCCCCATATATTAGTAATCTGAAAATTTGGGGATCCACCCATAGCACCTGTTTTGCAAACAATAGCTCCATAGAAATATTAATAATATAAAATAGAAACGAAGCTATGAACCGATAAAAGTTTCCCCCACACTTATTCTTGTCCACACTTGTAAGTGGGTAAAGAATATAAGAGTCGGGTACTTCCACGATTTCTTGTTCACAAACCTGCATAGTATGACAATCAAGTATCTCTAATGGCGGATATCGAGATATAAAATCATTCAACAATGTTTTCGAAGCACATATATTCAAACCAACAAGAGGTAAAGGAGAAGAATCAATATGCAAAGGGTTAGACAAACCTCGCACAATCTCTTGTAGCACGGAATCCTCTTCATCCTTGAAAAATTCAAGTGAACTATTCACCTCTTGTATATCATGGTCCTCTATTAAACCTTGCAACCATTCTTCATCCGTTTCTGCCTTAACCGGAGTCTCGACATCAACATCATCATTACAAACATTCACAAGTTCAATTGGGTCTTCCATAATATTGGTCATAACGGTCACATTCTCAACATACTCCTCTTCATTAGACTCAAACAATGTTGCAAAATTCTGAAAAACATTAGTTTCATCATCCTCATGTACCTTTTGAATAGGTGCTTGATCATTATAAAGATCAATAGTTGAGTCAACTACACTAATGTCATCAAATATCTCCAAAGGTTGGTCCTTTTCAACACAATCATCTTCGTCTTCATCTTCAGACTCACCATAATCAGAATCGTCGTCGGTTTCCCAACCTTTATCACGATGTCGTTTAATTTCCATATGAATGGTCCTACTAATTTCATCGACAAGCTCTTCCGAGTATCCATCGTCTTCCAACTTGTATAATTTCTGCGCAAGTTTCCGGACGTTCACACGCTTACAACCATTAGCTACAATATGTTCTCTTTCCCATGACTCTTCCCTTTGAATGGGTGAATGATCATAACTACGATCCGGAGTCGGGTAAGAAGGAATATTCCAGAAATTGGTTTGTGCGACATTCTCTCTATTACGGTCAAGTTGGTCTAGCCTTTGTTGCATATCTTGCAATCCATGCATAATCTGCATACAACTCGAATAAAGCCAATTAGAAGTAGAATTATCCCACCTAGGTGCTTGACTTACATACCTACTACAAGGTTGTTGTTGGTATGTATGAAAATCACCATAAGGCTCTCTAGGATATGCATCATAGCCAATAAATTGGTTTTGATTGCATTCCATAGGTGGTGGGAAATTGTCATAGTGTTGAGGAGGTTGAAAGACGTATCCATTGTTCCAATATGCTCATTCCATAGAATTGGTACCTGAAATACGATTCCCAAACCAAGGTTAAAAACCAGAAAATAAGAAAAACTAAAAACAAAACAAAAATAAGAAAAATAAGAAACCAAAAACAAGTGACAACCGTTGCCTCCCTGGGGCAATGTACGGCAAAAATTTGATCGCTGTCGTATGCGTCAAAAATAATTACACTTTCTTACTAATCAAAATATAAATATAGCAAGGGCAAGAAAGGATCGATCCCACAGAGAGGTCTTGGTTGTCTCGTTGTTTCGGTTTCCTATATAAAATACCGGGAGTTTTCTGATTTTTATATACTAGAATAAAATAAAAGCAAGTAAAGAAATAAGCAAACAAATCAAATAGAAAAGATATTGGTTAAGGATTCATCTTCATTCACTAACATGCTTTCAAAACAATAATTAGAATTGATATTTAATCTCAACTTTTATCAAAAGCCCTAGAATATCTTGATCGCAAGAATATCCCGCTAATCTCCTTTTGTCATCAACAAACACATTAAAAGATGCGAGTATGAGTTCTATCTAAAAGAACAACCTAACGTGTAAAAGCACTAATCAAGTTTAATTCCCTAGATGCATTAAGTTCTATGAAATCAGGCCAATCAAAGCAATCGAACTTGGAAAACGCACTAATTCAATTTAACAAAGGTTACGATTCACATACGATCATAAGAATATATCACTACAAACCATAATCATATTTATGCCACTTGCATTCAAGGAGTATCACTTTTACGTATAATAAACCCTAAACTAGCAATAGAGATGAAAACAAACTCAACCGATTCGCGACTCGATCAAACAAGCATTCAAATCATATAACAATATTAATTGTGAATCATAATCGATAAAATATGGAGACAAAACTAATTTATCATATCAAAATCCATATTATGTGAAATCCAATTATTCCATAACCAATAATAAAATTAAGTACTCATATTCAAGGAGTTCATAACAAGAAGAAGAAGAAGTTCTATCATATTCACAAACCCTAGAAAACAAAAGTAGTAGAAGAGATGATATCCTTATCCAATTAGGATACTTAACCTCCTCAAAATCCACCAAAAACCCTAATTTTCACGCCCATAGCAAGCCCAAAACGCATCTCTCATTTCTCTTTTCGCGCAGGCCCAATAAGGCCCAACAGAAAACCTAATCCAAATTGGTTTCACCATTTTGCTCATAACTTCTTCATACGAACTCGGAATGACCTCATTCTTTTTGCGTTCTTTTCGCGTTTGAATTCTCTTCGAGATGGTGATAAGAATTCCTTGAGTGAAATGAGTTAAAATTGGTCTTTGGCCCTTCTTCATCAATAACACTTTACTTGTTTGCTCCTTTTAGTATTTTGTAGCTCCTAATGGCTAATTTCTCCTTCTTTTGCTCCAAACGACTCCAAAGCACCTAATACACTCAAAAGTAAGCATAAGATACATAATTCACACTAAAACTCGCAAAGAAAGCATAAATACTAGATATAAAATTAGGTGTTTATCACACCTATCAAATTCCCCCACACTTAGACTTTGCTAGTCCTCGAGCAAATCAAACAAACTAAAATATACATACAACTCCGTGTCGTCGAGGCTACGGTTAATTTTAGCATAAATAACAAGCATTTAAACCCCTAGGTGTCCCTAGTGGACGAGTTTTAGTCTCGTGAAGGTTTACAAGAGGTCTACCTACAAAACCTATATTTCCAACTTCGTCTATTTGTGACAAATCAATGAACGAATCCAAACTGACTACAGGAGGAGGTACCTTGCGCAAATTCAATTCATAATTAAATAAATAAATCTCTAATTAGATAGTCGAACAAGCCACAATACTCGGAAACTAACAAACCACAATCACAATGAAAAGATTAAGAAGATGGATATAGATGTAGATGTTGGCGAATGTTCACAAGTGATCGATGTTTCCCATATCTGTCTGAAGGTCACTGCCAAGATGAACCTATTCCTATTGGATTGAGCTACTTGGTTTGAATTCTACATCAACTCACTGGCATATACAAGGGAACCATGAGTGACTTTATTCAACCAATATAATACTTTCTTTTCTTTTTTTTTCTTTTTTTCTTTTTTGTTTAGACAACATGATTGGATCAAACTGGATCCAAGCGCATGATTATTGTCAGCAGATTACACGATAATTCCCTTGGATCCTGCATTCCACGCTTGTTTAGGCGACGGAGACAGGGAGAACACACACATATTGCTTTATCCAAGTGTCTTTTATTCCGTTTGGTCTAATTGGTCGGTCTTTTTTTTTTTTCCTCCTTTTTTTTTTTTTTTTTAGCAACTCAATCACTCTATTTCATCCTAGCAGTAATAACAAGTCGATGTTTAGTGACCCACCAAAGCACTTAGAGAACAATATATAAATATGGAAAAATAAAAATAGAATGCGATATGGTGATATTCCGAGATATGGTAACAACTATCATGTTAATTGTGATTTATAAGCTATGTTCGTCCCATTTAGTTAATTGGTTCCTCAACTCCTGCATTCAAAATGGTTCCATTCACTAATGGTGTCATCCTAAAGGCACAAGTTTCTAGATTTCGGAGTTCAAAAAGCACAAATTTTTTCTTGGTTTTTCTATTTTTCTGATTTTTTTTTTTTTTAAAGGCATAAAACAAACTAAAACAAACTATACAAATATATAAATGCTCCCCCACACTTAAACTAAAACAAACTATACAAACATATAAATTCTCCCCCACACTTAAACTTCACATTGTCCTCAATGTGTAAAACCGAAAGTTCTGAATTCTGACGTAACAGCATATAAAACGCAAAAACTGTGCAAATTGGTAAGGAATTTGGAAAAACTCCATTTCACAAAAGTTGTTCACCTACGTGTTTTCTACACAGTGTCAAAATTTCATAGTGTTTTGATAAACGATCTGAAAGTTATGGTCTCTGGACTGAACTACGCGCAGTCTGAAATTTTCTGACGAAAAGGTATTCGTCATAATTCTCTTCTAAGATAGATTACAGACTTAATGAAATTAAACATGGGGATGCAAATATGATATGAAAACAATAAAAAATAAACAAACAAAAATAAATTAAAAAAGAAAAGGGATAAGAGATACAAAACCGGTGGGTTGCCTCCCACTTAGCGCTTGTTTTAAAGTCGACGGCCCGACTTAGCTTCTTGAAAGATTCATTCCCCATATATTAGTAATCTGAAAATTTGGGGATCCACCCATAGCACCTGTTTTGCAAACAATAGCTCCATAGAAATATTAATAATATAAAATAGAAACGAAGCTATGAACCGATAAAAGTTCCCCCACACTTATTCTTGTCCACACTTGTAAGTGGGTAAAGAATATAAGAGTCGGGTACTTCCACGATTTCTTGTTCACAAACCTGCATAGTATGACAATCAAGTATCTCTAATGGCGGATATCGAGATATAAAATCATTCAACAATGTTTTCGAAGCACATATATTCAAACCAACAAGAGGTAAAGGAGAAGAATCAATATGCAAAGGGTTAGACAAACCTCGCACAATCTCTTGTAGCACGGAATCCTCTTCATCCTTGAAAAATTCAAGTGAACTATTCACCTCTTGTATATCATGGTCCTCTATTAAACCTTGCAACCATTCTTCATCCGTTTCTGCCTTAACCGGAGTCTCGACATCAACATCATCATTACAAACATTCACAAGTTCAATTGGGTCTTCCATAATATTGGTCATAACGGTCACATTCTCAACATACTCCTCTTCATTAGACTCAAACAATGTTGCAAAATTCTGAAAAACATTAGTTTCATCATCCTCATGTACCTTTTGAATAGGTGCTTGATCATTATAAAGATCAATAGTTGAGTCAACTACACTAATGTCATCAAATATCTCCAAAGGTTGGTCCTTTTCAACACAATCATCTTCGTCTTCATCTTCAGACTCACCATAATCAGAATCGTCGTCGGTTTCCCAACCTTTATCACGACGTCGTTTAATTTCCATATGAATGGTCCTACTAATTTCATCGACAAGCTCTTCCGAGTATCCATCGTCTTCCAACTTGTATAATTTCTGCGCAAGTTTCCGGACGTTCACACGCTTACAACCATTAGCTACAATATGTTCTCTTTCCCATGACTCTTCCCTTTGAATGGGTGAATGATCATAACTACGATCCGGAGTCGGGTAAGAAGGCATATTCCAGAAATTGGTTTGTGCGACATTCTCTCTATTACGGTCAAGTTGGTCTAGCCTTTGTTGCATATCTTGCAATCCATGCATAATCTGCATACAACTCGAATAAAGCCAATTAGAAGTAGAATTATCCCACCTAGGTGCTTGACTTACATACCTACTACAAGGTTGTTGTTGGTATGTATGAAAATCACCATAAGGCTCTCTAGGATATGCATCATAGCCAATAAATTGGTTTTGATTGCATTCCATAGGTGGTGGGAAATTGTCATAGTGTTGAGGAGGTTGAAAGACGTATCCATTGTTCCAATATGCTCCTTCCATAGAATTGGTACCTGAAATACGATTCCCAAACCAAGGTTAAAAACCAGAAAATAAGAAAAACTAAAAACAAAACAAAAATAAGAAAAATAAGAAACCAAAAACAAGTGACAACCGTTGCCTCCCCGGCAGCGGCGCCAAAATTTGATCGCTGTCGTATGCGTCAAAAATAATTACACTTTCTTACTAATCAAAATATAAATATAGCAAGGGCAAGAAAGGATCGATCCCACAGAGAGGTCTTGGTTGTCTCGTTGTTTCGGTTTCCTATATAAAATACCGGGAGTTTTCTGATTTTTATATACTAGAATAAAATAAAAGCAAGTAAAGAAATAAGCAAACAAATCAAATAGAAAAGATATTGGTTAAGGATTCATCTTCATTCACTAACATGCTTTCAAAACAATAATTAGAATTGATATTTAATCTCAACTTTTATCAAAAGCCCTAGAATATCTTGATCGCAAGAATATCCCGCTAATCTCCTTTTGTCATCAACAAACACATTAAAAGATGCGAGTATGAGTTCTATCTAAAAGAACAACCTAACGTGTAAAAGCACTAATCAAGTTTAATTCCCTAGATGCATTAAGTTCTATGAAATCAGGCCAATCAAAGCAATCGAACTTGGAAAACGCACTAATTCAATTTAACAAAGGTTACGATTCACATACGATCATAAGAATATATCACTACAAACCATAATCATATTTATGCCACTTGCATTCAAGGAGTATCACTTTTACGTATAATAAACCCTAAACTAGCAATAGAGATGAAAACAAACTCAACCGATTCGCGACTCGATCAAACAAGCATTCAAATCATATAACAATATTAATTGTGAATCATAATCGATAAAATATGGAGACAAAACTAATTTATCATATCAAAATCCATATTATGTGAAATCCAATTATTCCATAACCAATAATAAAATTAAGTACTCATATTCAAGGAGTTCATAACAAGAAGAAGAAGAAGTTCTATCATATTCACAAACCCTAGAAAACAAAAGTAGTAGAAGAGATGATATCCTTATCCAATTAGGATACTTAACCTCCTCAAAATCTACCAAAAACCCTAATTTTCACGTCCATAGCAAGCCCAAAACGCATCTCTCCTTTCTCTTTTCGCGCAGGCCCAATAAGGCCCAACAGAAAACCTAATCCAAATTGGTTTCACCATTTTGCTCATAACTTCTTCATACGAACTCGGAATGACCTCATTCTTTTTGCGTTCTTTTCGCGTTTGAATTCTCTTCGAGATGGTGATAAGAATTCCTTGAGTGAAATGAGTTAAAATTGGTCTTTGGCCCTTCTTCATCAATAACACTTTACTTGTTTGCTCCTTTTAGTATTTTGTAGCTCCTAATGGCTAATTTCTCCTTCTTTTGCTCCAAACGACTCCAAAGCACCTAATACACTCAAAAGTAAGCATAAGATACATAATTCACACTAAAACTCGCAAAGAAAGTATAAATACTAAATATAAAATTAGGTGTTTATCACACCTATCATCAACCAACTCACACCCCTCTACCACCTACCAAATTCATATGGACTTTACCATGTCCACCAAAAATTCGGATTTTCTTGTGGAAAGCCATCAATGAAGGATTACCAACCTTTTTACTCTTACATCACATCCATTTGACCAACTCAGACATATACCCCAGATGCAATGATGATCTAGAATTGGAAAGTCACCTTCTAATTCATTGTCTAACGATAACTACTTCCTGGAACACATTACTCACTCAACTTTCAAATTCACCAAACTCTAATCCCCCGCCCTATTTTCACCTTAACGCCTCAGATAACCATTTCCCAAATCCTTCAATAACCTGCGTCAACATATGTAATCTCCTCTTTCTGTCTTCTATTATGGACCTTATGGCTAGCTAGGAATGATCTAATACCAACAAAAGCAAACAACTTCAAAATGTATCCTAGCCCGGGCACAAAAACTGTAACAAGAATTCTTCGGGGCACTTCACTCCTCACCACCAATCATACCAGAAGATGCACGGATATTAAACCACCCAACGAGAGACAAAAGAATATCAAAAATATCGGTATGATGGTCCATTTCGAACATCAAATGGATTAAGATTAACACAAATGGAGCAGCCAGAGGTCACCCAGGATTTGCGGGTGCAAGGTTCATTTGCAGAGATTCCTACGCACGAAATTTAATGGCTCTAGCTCAGCTATTAGGAAATACAACTTCCTTAACTGCAGAAACTTAGGTTCTGTTATTGGCTAAAACTACAAAAGAAATGAAATGGCCAAGAGTTCTCTTTGAAACCGACTCAGAGAACCTTCTGCGTTTCATCACTTCCTCTACCCACCCCCTACACACATACCTTGGCCATATCAGGAATAATTGAGGAAATAATAATTAGATTTCGATCGATCTCGCAGGATGCTATTTAGCACAAATAACAGGAAGGAAATCAATCAGAATATGGGTTGTCCAATCATGCAACAGATGGAAGTCAAACTGGAAGTTCATCAACCAAAATATGGGACCAGGCACTACACCATTTTAAGGGATTTGCAACCCAGATTTGCTACGACACTAGATCTGTTGCGAAATGGCTGTTGCTAATCCCCGTTGCGAAAATTTAGCAACGACAAGAATACGTTGTGAATTTTGCAACCTCACTGAGTAGGTTGCGAATTGCAACCGGGATTTGCTCAAGCGTGTGAAGCGCGTGTGCGGTCAGAACATTAGAGATAATAAACATACCCCAGTCAAACTTTGGTCAAGACTTCGTCTTTTTGTTTCCACCCTTAATCCCAATCTAGCGTTATCCTCCCTTAATCCATTTCCTTCTTCATTTTTTCCCCACCGGAAGCATCTACTCTCTCGACTCACTCTCTCCTCTCCTCTCCATCTTCATCTCCATATCCACCTGCTCAGCTGAGCTCTTTATTCAGAAAGATTAAACCCTACTCTCAGAAAGATTAAATCCTATTCTATCATCGTGTAGAACTCTATCATCAGGTATAATCTTTGACATATTTTTTTAGGGTTTACAAATTTATATATCTAGGGTTTGAGTTCTGATTTTTGGGGTTCAGATACTTTGATTCTAGCATTGAGAGATTTTGATTTAAGTTTATAGAATGCTAGGGTTCCATTTAAGTTTATCAATTTTAGGGTTTAATATTTGATTCAGTTTTTCGATTTAATTTGTGAATCTGAAAATTTCGATTTCAGTTTATCGATTTCTTATATTTCTTTCGGTTTTAGGGTTTCATATGTGAATCTAATACGATTTGATTTTTTCCATTTTAGGGTTTGTCAAGATTGAAAAACTGAAGTACTTTGGAGATCTGAAGAACATTGAAGGTATAAGTTTGATATATTGTTCTATGTTAAGTTTTTTTTAGGGATTTTGATGTATTTTTAGTTTAGGGTTTAATTTGTATTTTTGGGTTGTAAATTATAAACTTATTTTATGGTTTGTTTTTGTAATGTCATTTCAGTTCATCAGAGTTTGAAGAAGAACTGGCCTTGTTGTGAGTATGAGAGAAGATAGGGGAATAACTCTTGTCCTCGGTGCAAGACTTGACATAAGAGAATCTTGGGAATAAATGTTTTCTCAATTCCGTATTGCAATGTTTGACATGGTATTTACTATATGTTTTTTGTTCAATTAATTTATGCGTGTTTGATCATGTTCTTATTTTTTGGACAGGGATTCGAAGTTGAGACAAAGAAAGAACACGGGTTGTCTCAAATTCAAGCTACTGCCGAGAAAAAAGGTTCACATGACTTGGTACTGGCTTACTGCTAATGGTTTCAAGGATTAATGGAGACGATTGAAGGCAATGTCAGGAAGAGGAAAGGTGGGTTATGGCTTACTGCATATGGTCACCACCATTCCCTGTCCATCTTTTACATCTCCAGTAGTTTGCATTCATCTCACCTGCATACAGCTACATCAATCCATTACCACCTGCATCTCAAGCTATAACATACTTCATCACATGCACTTTATAATGTGTACTTTTAAAATCAGTTGCTCAAATGACTATGCTAATGGGGACGGCTTTCAGCTCTTACAATTACCTTTCTTTGCTAGAAAATCAATATTATTGCTCTATTATTTTAAATTATTAGTTCTTGGTCATGCCTCTTTTTGTTGCCCATATACTGTTATAATAGGAGAGGTGCTATCCTTCCTTCTCTCACATATTGGTCTCTCATAATGGGAGATAATTTGATGCATTTTGTTCATCTTATCTCATCTTTTCATGTATCTATACAAGGATTTGCCATTGTTTCAGCACTGCAGGTAACCGCTTTGTTGTAGTTTATTTTTTATGGAAAACCACCATCTATATACTGTCTTTTGGCATTGCCACTATGCTTGCCTAGTGGTTATTAATTTGCAGCCTGGTGGTATAATTAGGTTCTGTTGTGTGTTGTGTTCAATTTATCGTTAACCAAGTCTAATTGTTTGTGCCCAAATTCATACATCTGCAGATATTGAGGGACTTTTTATCATCTGCGAAATTTGTTGGCATGTGTACTCAACAATTAATTGCAGACTCGAGCGGTGGTACATCTGTCTGCAAACTTAACTGTGAAGGCTACCCAACTTGCCTATCTCTTTCACCTCAATTTACAAGGCAGATGGAAATTCGTGGTGGTTCTCAGTGTGTGTTTGAGATTGGACCTGTTTTCAAGGAGGGCTCGATAAGCAACCCGTTGTATGAATATACTGGTCTTGATGTGGAGATGAGAATTCGTGAACACTATAATGAGGTATGAGCACCTCTTTTGAGAATTCACAATTGTCAGAATGCGTACTCTTGAAAGATTTGTCTTCTGAAAGATTTGTTGGAATTTACTCTTGCTTATGCAGGTAATGTACTTCGTATAGCGGTTGTGTTTTACCATGTTCGACAGGTTGTACGAGGTATGCAAGGAAGACATCGCGGCCATTCATAAACAGTATCCCTCTGAAAAGTTAAAGGTAAAAGATTTTTTCTGAGAAGGAAGCACATGTCCTTTTTCCCCCTTTGTTTCTTTACCCCATATATAGTAATTTTGAGTACTTGCATGTGTTTGTGTCATGGCAGTACTTCCAGCTCAATGTGAAACTTTCTTTCGAAGTTGGAGTTCAAATGTTAGAGGTATTATTGCGTTGTTTTTCCTTTTTCTCATTATTATTGAAGGGATGAAGATATGGGAAATGTTTATGTACATTAGATAATAGTATTTATTGACATGATAAACTAATAAATAGATGAGAAACGTTATGCCTATTAGATAATAGTCTGGAAGAAGTTTTAGGCTGTACAATACATTAATATACCGAGTTTTCGTTCCCACAAAATTAAAGCTGTTGTGAGGAAAATAATGTATAATTTTGGCTTTTGAGGGTGGATGTTGAATTACAAGATGAAAGAAAATTTAAGAGCTCGCCTATTCACAGGAGAACTTCTGTTTCTTCCTTGGGGAGTATATTCCATGAATAAGTTTTAATGGGAAGTACATTATAGAATCGAATAATTAAACTAAAAAAATTATTCATTTAACTGGTTTGGACACATAATGAGTTTCATTGTAGACACTAATATCATGACCCAGCATGAAATGCTGGTTTTCTGTTTTCATGTTCTGCCATAAAATTCGTTGATGACCCTTAAATGTCTTTTGCGTAGAATGCTGGTACTAAAGTTAACCATCCGCTTCGTGTCTTAAACCCAGAAGATGAGAGGAAGTTAGGAAAGCTTGTACTTGAAGAGTAAGTATTTGCATTGAATATTTTGCCTCGTGGTCTGAATTTTCAGAGGTTCAGTTTTGTAGCTCTCATTTAAAGTACTTCAGTACTCATGCCTTTAATTGAAATTTTGCATCTGACAGACATGGAACTGAGTTCTATATACTTTACGATTGTCCATTCGCTGGTAGTACATTTTACACCAAGCAATCTCCTGATGTGTTCTACAGAAACACGTTTGATGTCTTTCTTCGAGGTAACTTGAAGTTCTTGTATAAAGCAATTGAAATAGTATTCGACTTTTTATTTGCATATACGCTTCTTTGTTGTTTTAAACCCCAAATGTATTACAACATGCAGCTTCATTTGTTTTCATTATATTCTTCCATGCTGTTGTGCATGAGATGTACTTATTTTCCAGTTTCAGTTTCTTCTCATATATTTTTCCTATTTTTTTATGAAGGGAAGAAAATTATGTCTGGTGGAGAACGTGAGATTGATCCTAATACATTGTATTCAAGGGTCGCAGATCTTAAATTTACTGGAACTGATCTTGGGGAGTCAGTTTGCACTTATATTGATGCTTTTCGGTAAGTTTATTTTTTTCTAGACACAGTTTGGATGACTTTATTTTTATATGTGATAATCCTGTGTGTTTATAAACGGTGTTCTAATTTTGATTTATTATACAGGTGCACCATGCCTCGACATGGATTTTATTTGCTACTAACAACACCGATGAAGCAGGTGTTGATAGCAAAGAGGCAGCTATGAAGGGGATAGAGGCAGCATGTGTGCAAGGTAAATCTGATAGATGAGAAGTTTGGTTAGACTAATTGTAATTTTCT
Organism: Papaver bracteatum; assembly: GCA_023529315.1. Lineage (NCBI taxonomy): Eukaryota > Viridiplantae > Streptophyta > Magnoliopsida > Ranunculales > Papaveraceae > Papaver > Papaver bracteatum. The sequence goes on along the minus strand of JAJJWX010005220.1, from coordinate 1,174,548 downwards.
TTTCATTTTGGTACCTACTAAGTATTGATATCTAACAAAAACTGTAAAGAAGGTACGGACGGCAAAGACACAAGCCGGAAAGCGAGAAAGGAAGCACGTGTAAAAGACAAGGCAAAACAATAAAGCAAAATCTGGTAAGTCTGATAGATGAAAATTTTATTGATGTGCTTTCTTTGGTTTAAACTTGTAATTTACTTTTTTTTGGTACCTATTAATTATTGATATGTACAACAATATTTGGAGGTTGTCAGTGTTACTATTGACTAATTATTAGCTCCAGGATTTCCTTAGTTTTTCTGGTCTTTATTTTTGGTGTCTCCCTAGTAAATAGCAGCATTTATATTTACCGAAAATACCCTTATAAGCTTAAGAAAAAATCTTCTTGAAAGGTGACCTTTTTGCATGATTGATGACTTGAACTTTTGAAGCGCCTATGAGATGCTGACAAGTTATGTTAATATGATGTTTCATACTAGGTGTGATGAAGTTGCAGAAGCCCTGATAGCGCAAGGTTTGCACGTTGTTTCTCTTCATGGTGGTCGTAGCCAAAGTGAAAGAGAAGCAGCTCTTCGCAATTTTCGAAATAGCTCAGCTAATATTCTGGTATTCCATGCTCTTCTATATCTGAATTAAGTTAAATAAATGCATAATGTTTACATTACACCCCTGCAACGACTTAACCTCCAAACTCACTGTCCAGGTCGCCATAGATGTTGCATCTCATGGTTTAGATGTCACTAAAGTTTCTCATGTGATTAACCTTGATCTTACCAAAGTATATTTTTCTTCTTCACTAAGTAATATTCAATTTATTCAGTTTCATCCTTGTCTGGTTACATTAAATACCATATCTGATTTTGATTTATTTTCTTGTACAAAGATACTTCTGTTGTCTCAAAATTTTATAATTTTCTTCTCTTAGTAAACATTAAAGTGTTCGTGACCAGTATTAGTCATGTATGCAAGTAATCCATGGCATAGTTTGATACTTTATTAGTTCATCTATGATATGTTTGTTGTAGATATTGCCGAAACTTGAGTTTGCTAGCTGGCATGACTTTCCCGAAACTTGAGTAGTATTTCTGTTTTGCCTTCGGATGATGCTTATAAGTGATTGTTATAAATTATAACTTTCTAACCAATATTTAATGCATTCATCAGAATTAAACCTGTGATAGTTTTGAATTTATTACACTTTGTTATATTGAAATTATAACTACAAAAAAGCTCAGGCCTTACACATGTTATCAAGTGTTGCTTATAGCTTACACTTTCGTTAAGATTCGGTCATCTACCAGGGGATATAGGAATATCCGACATGACTTTGATAAAAAAAAACATAATATGTGAATTGTAATGCCCAAGTGACATTATTCAAGATGTTATTACTAGAAATTCTTTTCTTGATTGCAATGCCTGGATAACAACTATTGTTAATATGGTACAGCTGATGCATCTATTGTTAATCACTTGAACTGCCGAGATTCAGGTGGACATGTCAAATGCCTTTGATACTAGTAGATACTTAAGTGGCTTAATCACTTGTTATTCTTGAAATCCTCTTATTCATTGTTTGTTTACGATGGTTTTCATTGAGATTATTGATTTAGAAATAGCCACTGTAGATGAATACATGTTTCATTGAGTGTAATTTGATACTTTCAATCTCTTGCATAAGCTATGTGTTAGTGTGAAGTATGTGGGTTCTTTTGATTTGATTATATAGCATATTAGTCTTCGATTCAATATTTATAAGCATATTGGATATCTGATTAAAAGAATTTTTGATGCTTTGTTCACAGGTTAATTGAATGATGCTCTGTTGTAAGATCATAAAGGTTGGAGAACAAAGCAGCAAAGCAGCAGCCATTAGGTCCCTTAGCAGCTGCAATATTTGTAAGTTATAATGTAGTATCTCCTTATAGAGATTTAAGTTAGAAGAACTTAGGAATTTCAGAACTTTATACAAACTGAACTTAGGAACTAAGTATGTTTATGTGTATGTCCATTAAATGAATGAGATAGTTTGTATCAAATACTCATACTTGTTGTTAACTTCAATTGAAGAATTCTTTTTTCATAATGGTAAATGTGGAAATGAAAGTGAATGAATGTGTAAAAGTTTGTATATATGTGGAATGATGAATATGGGGAACTGGGTAACTGCAGTGGGTGAATGTGGGGGAATGGATTTTGACCAGGTTAATGAAGACATGACCTTTTATTTTTTCTATTGCAAAAGATTAGCAACGTCTATGTTATGTTGCTAAATTAGAACCAGAACCAATAAATTAACTAGAACCATAGTTCCGGGTAAGGGTATTCCTGTTATTAGAAACATCTTAGCAATGGCAGACCTTGGTTGCGAATAAAAAAGTCGCAACGGCACGGTACGTTGCGAATCTCCGTTGCTGGCCAAGATTCGCAACGGAGCTTATGTTGTTGCGAAAAAATGTAACACCGTGTTTTGGAACGACGATCTGCCGTTGCGACCCCAGTCAGCAACGTCCAGGCTCCGTTGCTAATTCCTAAAAATGGTGTAGTGAGGCAATCCCATCTTTTATTAGTCAAATTCTATTTAATGATTCTTTGGGTACCACATACCCACGACAAATCGTAAACTAATTTCCTTTTAATAAACTGTATGCTTCAACAACAAAAATGTAGACCTACTCATATTATATATAGATTTAGGTAAGTTTCACAGGTTCAAATGCACTCCAATCGGATTTTTGTGTTAACATTCATGAAACACCTGAGTACTAGTCCAATAAATCAGGTGGTTGGGTATTTGGGTTATTTGGACATGAACATTTATTTCAAACATCAATTATAAGTGTCAATATGACAACATCACACCAAATATGCACAAGATAATCTTTGAATTCATGGGAAATTTACAGTTTCCAAGGCCAAGCATTATGGTGAGAGGTTTCCCTTAGCTATAACATTTTTAAAGCTAAGGAAAAAGGATCTAAGGGCAACCTCAATATGGTGTTGTGCCATGGTTTAACTATACTGCACGAAAACTGAATTTTCGTTGAAATAATGCCAAACGGAAACTCAGTTTCGCTTTTTTTTCCCCAATTTTTTTTCCATTGGAGTAATTATATAGGATAAAAGTTAATTAACAGAAAAAAAAGAGAGAGATAGAATAGGTAAAAAAAAATAGTAAAAAAAATGAGTGAAAAAAAAAAGTGTATATTTGTGAAAACCATAAACGAATACTCAATTTCCGTATAAAATCCCAAGGATACTCAGTATTCGTTTCAACTAACAAACATATACTCAGTTTCTGTAAAGTGCTTACAAGGTGGATTAGATGTGATCCACACTTTTAAACGTAGCTAAGTGAAAAGGCGGGGGTACAACAACCACGCCCAATATTTTTCTTAGCAATCTGTATGAACAAACTCCAATATAATTCCAAGAGAATCAACTAGACAGTCAGACTCAATCAATGAAAATATTATCCAAGAGTTGGTATCTCTATTTCCCAATGTAATCAACAAATCAAACAGATAGAAATCTGTGAGCCTGATTATTATGTGAAACAACTTGAACGGTACCAAAGACCAATGTTCAAGTGTCAATCAATATAATCAACAACCAAAGGTTGGATTCTCTAATTGATTGAACTACACACAACCTGTGATATTTCTATTAAATAAAAAAATACAATGCGGAAAAGAAATAACACATACACCAAAAAATTTGTTAACGAGGATACCGCAAATGCAGAAAAACCTCGGGACCTAGTCCAGATTTGAACACCACACTGTATTAAGCCACTACAGACACTAGCCTACTCCAAGTTAACTTCGGACTAGAATGTAGTTGAGCCCTAACCAATATCACACCGATCAAGGTACAGTTGCGCTCCTTACGTCTTTTAATACCAATAGGACTCTACACACTTGATTCCCTTGGCTGATCTCACCCACCACTAAGAGTTGCTACGACCCAAAGTCGAGGACTTGATAAACCAATCTGTCTCACACAGAAATATCTATTGAATAGATAAATCTGTCTCCCATAGATAAACCTACGAGTTTTGTTCCGTCTTTTGATAAATCAAGGTGAACATGAACCAATTGATATAACAGACTTATATTCCCGAAGAACAGCCTAGAAATATCAATCACCTCACAATAATATTAATCGTATGGTAGAGAAACAAGATAGTGTGGAATCACAAATGATATGACGAAAATATTTGTGATTACTTTTTATCTTGCCTATCGGAGAATAAATCTCGAGCAAATCTTAAAGAAAATAGTACTCAATCACAATAGAAGATGCAAGATCAGATCACGCAACTACAGAGAAAATAGTTGGGTCTGGCTTCACAATCCCAATGAAGTATTCAAGTCGTTAACCTACAGGGTTTAGTAAAAAACCCAAGGTTAATGGAGGATGGACTCTAGTCGCAACTAGTATCACACAGGAGGTATGAGAATCAGTTGCTAGAGTTCTCCTTTATATAGTCTTCAAATCAGGGTTTGCAATCAATGCTACCTTGGTAACCAAAGCATTCAATATTCACCGTTAGATGAAAACCTGATTTGACTCAAGCTAATATCTTTCAACCGTTAGATCAAACTTAATTAGCTTGTTACACACAAGTGAAATGTACCTTCATTTAGGTTTGAGTAACCATACCTAAACGTGTACACCTTGTTGGCTCAACAATAGTTAACCGAAGTTAGCCATATAAACACTTTCATATCAACCTCATTCATCTTAACCATAACTAGTTCAAATGACTCAAATGAAACTAGTTCTAGAGTTGTTCAATAGTTTATATTCTCATAAAAGTATACAAGATACAATTGAAGCAAAATCGATTTTGATTCACATGAATCAAGTCATGAGCATTATAGCTACGGTTTGCACAAGATTGCATTCCTTAATATATAAATGTATTAGTTCATGAAAAAACCAATTTTAGAACATCATCTACTTAGGTATGCGTACCTAAGTAGCCGGACCAAGTTTGGGTTTCACCAATATGCGAACTGGTACACATACCAATGCAACTTCCAAAATCAGCAGAAATTTCAGGACCTGAACCTTACGCCAGTACGCGTATCGGCTTGCAAACCAGGTTCCCGGACTTTCTCAAAAACAGGTACCGATACGGGTAAGCATACCATGGTTCCCAGACATGGATTACATATATGAAAGTACGCATACTATGCTTAAATCCAATTGTTCGAAACTCTCATTTCAACCATTGAAACATTCTCGGAAGACGGGAATAGCTGTCTCACACAAACTATTAGCTTCAAAGAAATTTTCAAGTGATCGAATGATCAATACGAAACATTCCGAGTCTACATCAAATGACTGTCTCACACAAATCATGTAAGATGTTACCAGGAGACTTTCGTCAAGAATATAAGATGAACTTGGTTAAAGCGAAAGCTTACCAACACATATTTCGAGAAATATGTAAGCGAGTGAAACTCAGCTCGAAATATCAAATGTGTATAAATGAAGTCTATATAGCTATACGACATTTGTCTCAAATAGGAGATAGAGTAGATAGACTTTTGAGTGATAGATGAGTTAAAGTCTCCACATACCTTTTGTTGATGAAGTTCCACAAGCTTCCCTTAGTAGTTCTGCGTCTTCAATCGATGAACGCCGTGAAGTCTAATACTCAACTACACTTTCTATCATAATCTGAGACTTAGCTATAAGTAGACTAGAAATCAAGACTTATAGTTTTGACAACTAAACTTGACAACAAGCTTGAGATATCAACGCTTGCGAGTTCGACCGAGCAGTGCTCTAACACTAAGGGATATCTCGATACTTAGGCGACATGGAAGACCATATTGGTTGGATTTCACTACAATTAAGTTATAACGAAATCATTTACCATAGTGCTTGGACTAAAAGAGCCGATCTTACTTTTGTACCAGAATGGTCTAGAAATATATATTAAAAAATCTTTAGAAAGCAAAGTTGCACATGTTCGATGCGTAGCACGCAGTAGAGGCTTAATAAGAGTTCTCCTTCTTTCCGTATTGTATTTCTTCTTCAACACAAAATAATTAAAAAGAACAATGATTTTTTTTTCCTTTGGATATATATATATATATATAGAGAGAAAAACTGGATACATGTATCGTGGTCCATAACACAAAGAACAATACGAAAAATCCCATAAATTTTTTAACCCCTTCACAACTATTCCCAATTATCGTACACGATAATGAAATCACATTCACTAACGAACTAGTGCTCCATTTACATGAAGCCGTTGATATCCAACATGTCTGGTATTTGAAACTGCAATAAATCACTGCAGTAGCTATCTCTCTCATCTTCTGTAGTATTAGACGAATTCATTGGAGTTTGGCTAGATGTAGGAGTCGACAGAACTGAATTTAAACCAAAACTATCTTGATTAAAGTAGTTGTTCAATTGAAAATTTGAGTTTCCAGGTAGAGAGTTGACAAATAATTGGTCGGACCCGTAATCTTGATTTGACTGAAAATGAACAACATTCTCGGTTGAATTAGAAGTAAAACCTACGTTGTGGTTTTGCCTCATAGTGTGTTGAGAATTTTGTGAATCAAGATTTATAGAGTTGGATTGCTCATTGCACTGAAGTAATTGTTGAGCTTCATTAAGGAATTGAGCAAAAGCAGCAGTACTAGAAGCAGTTAAAAGTGGGGTTTGCTGATGATTTGAAGACTGCATTTGATGGTTTGGTTGGAAAGATGAAAACTGGTGGTTTTGATTTTGGGGTTTGGAAACTTGGTTATCTTGAAGGTTTTGTAGTGAATAATCCTGTCTTTCACGTTGAGAAGTAACGAGAGTGTTAAGTAGTCGCATGAGGTCTGAATTAACTAGTGACTGGAGTCCCAGTAATCCTGATATGTTCATCAACTGGGGGGAGTTGCAAATAGACGATCTAAGAATGGAAGATAGGTCTAAAAGGTCGAGACGAGGAGTATGAGTAACAGGATCTATTCCACTTTTTAGAAGCCTTTTTCTAATATGGGTATTCCAGTAGTTCTTGATTTCGTTATCGGTTCTACCAGGTAATCGAGCAGCGATAGTCGACCACCTATATATATTGAAAATGAAAATCAACGAAACAAAAATTAATAAAAATTAATATAAGATGAGTGTCTAGTTTCTAAATTATTGGCTAGTAATAATTCATGTAGCAGGTAATTAATCAAATAATTTTGTGCGAATTTATAGGGTTCGATTAGAAGTCTTTGAATACCAACTATTAGGACAAATAGTTGATGAGATTATGTGATAAGGTATATATAGAGAGAAGAAATGAGACTTACTTGTTCCCTAATACACTGTGTAGTTGAATTATGGTCTCTTCTTCTTCAAATGAAAATCTTCCTCTTTTGATATCAGGTCTCAGATAATTTGCCCATCGAAGACGACAACTCTTTCCACATCTCTGGAGACCTATTTTCACAATTCAATAAACAAAAAAGAACTTAATGTTTGATTCCAACTTGATAGTGAAATAGATAGTGATATAAGTAGTTCATCTTTGTTCAATGTTTTGGACGTGCATGATCATCAGATATATAACCTATTATCATGATCATCAGATGTATAAACTATCAATGCTATCATGCATGATCATGTAACTACACACACATATACAATTGGAGAAATTTGGTACCAGCATTTTTAGGAAGTGTGCGCCAACTTCCGTGACCATGTTTTTGTATGTAATCAACAAGTTTTTGATCTTCCTCTGGTGTCCATGGTCCTTTCTTCAAACCATTTTTATCACAACAAGGTGCTCTACCCATGGTGTACGTCTGTAAGTTTCAATGAAACCCTAAAATATAAGATGCTGTGTGAGAATAAGCAAAAGAGAAGCTTGAGTGCTAGAAGGGAAGAGATTGCAATAGTCAGAAGAAGAAGGGGAGTGATTGTGAGGATTGCAGAGGAAAAGTAAGTATATATATAAGGATGATAAAAGTCAAGAAGAGTAAGAAAAAAGACAACAAGTCAAAATGATTTGGTACCGCCCTGTATATTGATCCCACACACAGCGACGTGTCTCACATCTGGAGAAAATATATCAGTCAGATTTTATTTCTTGAGAAACTCAATTAATCATCATTAGATATCTCGTTAAATTGTAGTTTTTGAGGCCATTGATATATTAACACTCTCGTTATCGTATCATATCTAAAGTTATATTAGCTGTCACCTTCCGAAGCTCGCCACGTACCACTCTTTAAGTGACCCTTTTAGAGACTTTGCGGCCCTAATACCGAAACCTCCTGTGTCTTTGTATTTTCCTTGCATTTTGCATGGTTCCAAATTCACGAGTCAGCTGGATTTGGGTAGCTTAATTACATCATTATTTCCATCAGCCAGTTTTCTTAACATTGTTCCCTTCTGATACAGTAGATACGTACGCTAACAGCATTGGTGGATAGTGGAAGAAGGCGGCGTATAGAACTTCGCCATGTGTATAATATTCCGAAACCACGTGATATCACTCGACTTGGATCGTGTGCACAGCTGATCATTTATATTTGTAGAGAAAAATGTAAAAAGGTTTGTGTGGAATTATATGCTTTTCATTTTGTACGTATGTACGTGCGTCTAATTTGACAAACTAAAATACAATGGAAAATGTTTTAAAAATCATAATATTTCCGCACAAACTTTATATTGTTTCCTATGCATGCAAGTATAAAAACAACAGAGTTGTCATTTATTAAGGGAAATTATATAGTACGAACTACTTCTTATTCTCTCTATATAAATATATATATACCCACGTACCAAACTCAGACCGATGTCGGATAGCGGGGTTTTGTATGAAATGGGTCCATCTCTACTGTTTCAAGGTCAGAATTACGATATCATAATAAACTAAGATAGAGTGGAACATGATATGTTTTGAAATTTAATTTGGCTTTATTCTTAAAAAGCTTGATTTGATTGTCACACTTAATCATCTAAAATCCCACTCTGTTCTTTCCTCCAGTCGATAGAGCTTAAAATTCAGAAACACAATTAATTCAACGTAAAGATAACTTCTAAATCATTAACTAGAAGTTTTCAGAGTCATATATTGTGCATATAAACACAATTAAGTCATATGCACAATATATGACTCTAAATTTTTTATTTATCATATTGTACTAATTATGACAGATTTTGCAGGAAATATCATTGGCTCTAGAGGATATACATGATACTATGGATAAAGGGGAGCCACAGAAGAAGCATACCTAGCATTCCAGTGGGCCAAAGAGATGCAACATACTTACATAGTCATATCAGCTGAATCAATGGAAATCTTAAATAGATTCAAGTTCCTCTATAATGAAGCTGCCCAAAAGAGTTTTCACCTTTCTTACTATGAAAGAAGCACCACCCAAGAAGACCAGTATGGAAATATGGAGATCAATTCCATAACTTTTGTGTTACTGAATCTTAGGCTTATTAATCGTGATCAAAATTTGGAAACATTCCATTTAGCTATTTTGTGTAAAAACAAAGTTAGTAGGCTGAGCGGTTCCCCCGCAGCCAGTGTCAACAACAACAACTATGTGTATTTCACTTAGTGTCTGCCTAGGCCTAAGGTTTTCTTATAAAAAAAATAAAAAATCATTAACCAGAAAAGAAAACTATTCTTTGACATATGTCACATATCTACAAAAACAAGGTTAAAAATTTGGGGTTGTTATATAAATTGTGGCAACCAATTATTATGGAAGATTAGAAACTTGAGTTTCTCAAGAAATGGTAATAGTAGTTCATATTTGTCTTAACATTACCATTTTTTCGTTAAAAAAAAACATGAAAAAATTACCATTTTCAAACTTTTGGAGTTCGTTTAATTGTTTTAAAAGAAGCTGGAAAAGCATAGAAAGCAGGTATTTGGTTACCGTTAAGGGGTTCCTAATCACAGGTCTGGGGTTTAGGCTTTAGAGCTTAAGTTTATATAAAGAAAACATATCGTATATTACTATATTTATTCAGTTCGGCCCTCGGAGAGACAACCTAGTATACACTAGGCAAAATGATAGGTTATAAAGCTGTTGTGGCAAGTGGCACTGGCATTGTAGCGGCATGTCGTGATGACCTCGTGCATACACGGAACAACCTATATTAAGATTTAGGCATTTTCGAGATTTAGGATATCCATCTAAATAGTTACGTGCACAAGTAATTGGGTATGAAAATATCTAACTTGATGAACATCTTTTCTGCCTTTCACAATCGACCCGGTATGTTTGTTCAATCGCGAACAAACAGTACGCACACACATCGCAGTAGGCGACTTTGTTGCAGCTCCCATAGCTAGCTAGTTGTTGCCGTCCATTATTTTCGCCTTCCCTTCCTTGCAGAAAGTTGCTGTAGCTTAAACACTAAGAAAACCTTTTTCAGGTTAGGGCCATTATCTCCTATTTTTCTTTGATTTTGTGGGCTCCACTGGCCCCCACACCATATGAAAGATCAAGGACATTTCCGTCCGCCACGTAAAAAATAATATCAAATGATCAATCGCATCCATGCAAGATTTCCATGACGTTATTCGCTTGCATAAACTATCCTCAATCTAGACTAGAATCCGTTTACGTGTCAACTAACAAGAGGCTGAGCTTTTCCAGTTGTGGACCTTGTCGAAGAAACTGTGCCCTGATTAAACCCATGGCCAATCTTTGGCCACATAACAATTTTATGACGCCAATGAGGTTTCTTGATCTACTTCCTAACAGAAGTACAACAACCCTTTATCTCTGTCTCTAAATGTAATGGGTTCGTGTTATATTTGTATTGGCTTATCTTAACTTACATTACAAGCATTATATATGTTATAATCTCGTTTCTCCTTTGTTAATTTTTGTTTGTATTTCTCGAGACATATTACTCAAAATAGGAAAAAGTATACCTTGTGAAACCCCAGATAACTAGCTTGTTAAAGCTAGTTTTAAGTTTGAACCTTCGAAAGTTTTAAAACATTAATCAAATTAGAAGTTGGTTTTCAAGACTTCAACTACCACTAACAATACAGAAACAATAAGGTCAAACATTATTTTATTCCATATTCTATTTCATTTGTCCAAAATTTCCATTCAGTTTGCTTGTGTTGTGTGATTTTATCATATAACCCAACTACTAAAGTCTAATCGTGTACTTATGCCACCTTTTATAGAAGAAAAAAACGATAGTTTCTAACGATCAATTTATAAGTAATTACAATCATTTTCTTTTTGAGTGATGAAAGGATTACATCATTTGATTTGATTAATGCTATTAAGAGAATTGTACTTTTTTTAAGATATAGTAGGTTATTCACGCATACCTCTTAGTTAATCAATGTGTTAGTATTAAATTTGTTAATTAAACTAGATTAGATTGTGAGCTAATCGTGTACCTTATTCATTAATTTCTGACATTGTGTTCCCTTGTTGGGTTTCTTGAGGACACAACTTTCCGTTACTCGGGATTAATTACCAGTAATTAATTAAGGTTAAGTGACTTAATTAGATATCTCTTGCGTATTAGGGTTAATTAACCGTTCGTGGTTTTAGGGTTTATCATATACTCCCTCCCTACCACATATATAAGTGGAGGGACCAAATCTCTTAGATTAAGAAAATTACCTTGTATTCATCATTTTTCATGTTTTTTCTTGTTTTACCTTTTGTCTTCTTACTAACATAATTTTCCATATACAATAAATGAGGGTATTTGTGAGAAAATTCACCTTGAAAATAGGACTTTGCTTATCTAGTGGGACAAAGAAAATTCAAAATTCCGCCTATATAATATAGGTACGGAGGGAGTAATGAAATTCGAGCCGGATAGCGTCTGTTATGAGATGCTATATAATATTGAAATGGTAGGGAGTAATGAAATAAAAATAAAAACAAAAATTGCTACGGATAGCGTCTGTTATGAGATGCCCAACGCCCCCAACAACTATTGAAATGGTAGTAGAAGATTGTTTGATATTGTTAAATAAAAATAAAAACAAAAATTGTGGCTACTTTCGTTGAAAGGAAAGGATTCAACAAAGATGAACAAAAAAGGAGATCTATTTTAGTCTAGTCTAGTCTAGGTTTTTTTTTTTTTTGGTACATAGAAATGAAAAAAAGGACCATTAGAAGGTCACAATATCGACACTGGAAACAACATTTCCAGGAATTTGATTTGAAGTCCACTTAGATTGGACTTTGCCCTTTTAGGTACGAAATTGAACTCCACCTTGTTAATTGACCTGCCTCGTGCCTTGATGCTATCAATGAAGCTCCAAATTCTCCAAGGGGAAGAGTACATTTCTCCTTGCAAGATTTTCGTCACCACTTGACAGTCCCCTTCTATGATAACATCATCGAATCCAAGCCATATACGAGTTCCATGGGAGTAAAAAACCATCTGCTTTAGCCACCACTGGTTGATCAGATAATCCTAATCTTGTGCTAGCCCCACATCATATCCCTTCATGATAACGTGCAATGGCAGCAGCTTCATAATGACCATATTTAACAGCCGCATCAACATTTATTTTTATAACGTTCGCTGGTGGAGTTACCCAGTTTGGTGCATGAGTGTTCATTTCAACTTGCTGTTGATTGTTAGCTTCCGTTTCACCATCTTCATTGAAAGTGCAATATAGGTTAAACCAGTATAGTGCAATATTAAGGATGCTCTGCACGTTTAACTGTTTCCTTTCAAAAACCATAGAGTTCCTTGCTTTCCATAGTGCCCAGCAAATTGAAGCTCCCAAAGAAAATATGTAGTGGTTGTCCTGATGATTGAGCCATTGTTCGATCATATGATGTAAGGTAATGTGCTGGTTGTCTTGAAGTCTCAAACCAAGAGGAGACGCAAACCATACTATTTGCGATATATTACAGTGAATCAAAAGGTGGTCAATACTTTCCTCATGTGTATTACAGGTTCTGCACACAGTGTCAACTCCTTCCACGAATTTTCCGATTAGCTGTAGAACTCCTAACCCATTGTGTAAAGCTCTCCAGATAAACATCTTGATTTTTGGAGTTATATTTTTTACAGCCCAAAACTTCTTCCAAGGGAATAAGTCTTCGCCAATAGAAAAAGGCTCACCAGCTTGTTCCATGAGCAGTTTTCGAAATGATTGTTGAGTGAAATTTCCATGATTTCTAAGTTTCCAGATGAGCTTGTCGTTTGCTTCATTGTTGATGTGGATGCCTTTTATCTGCGTTGCAGTGAACTGGTCAAAATAGTTGTCAATGATGTTCATGTCCCAATCATTGGTCTCTAGAGAGATTAGTTGCTGGACTTTTATGATTCCTTCCGTGTTCACTGTATCACTTGAAATTCTGTGCTCTGGTAATGTGGGGATCCAAGGATCCTCTTTAATATTTATATCCCTGCCATTGCCTACCAGCCACACACATCCCTTCCTTAAATGAGTTCTGCTCCCGAGAATTGCAACCCACGTTGAAGAACACTTATGTGGTTTTGTAGTGGACTAGAAGGATTTATTTCTGATGTATTTAGCTCTTAGAATGCAACTCCACATAGAGGTTCTGTCATTGAGGAATCTCCATGCTAATTTGGCTACAAGCGCTTCATTCAAATCCTATAAGGATCTTATCCCTAACCCTCCTTTCTCTTTTGGAATGTTGAACCACTCCCATCTCAAGAAGTGCATTTTCCTTTTATCTCTTGTATGCCCCCACCATAAATCACGAATAATTTTTGTGAGTTTAATCAGAATGTTTTTGGGGATAATTGAGCAAGCCATGTAGTAAACCGGTATGAGAGCGAGGAAATGTTGGATTAAAACAGTTCTCCTAGCATGAGAGAGTGAAATTCGTTTCCAACCTGTGAGCTTTTCATCAAACTTATCTATAAGAAAGTTTAGACTAGAAGATTTGTTACCTTGCTGCATGATTTTTACTCCCAGGTACTTATCCTCCCTTAACATTCTGCAAACCCCTAGTTCAGCAATAATTTCCTCACTCCTTTCATCACTGACTTTCTTACTAAAGTGGATAGAAGACTTGTTGTAATTCACTAATTTCCCAGATACTTTGTAGTATTATTGAAGGATAGTTGATACAGCCGAGATCGTATTGTTATTCACCTTCCCAAACAACATGACGTCGTCTGCAAACATTATGTGGCTAAATCTTGGAGCAAACCTGTTGAGTTTGTATCCATTGTAAAGTCCATCCCTCTCCATCCTGTTTATGATACTAGATAATGTTTGAGAGAAAATAATAAACAAGAAAGGGATAAAGGGAAACCTTGGCGAATGCCTCTTTCTCCATTAAAGAAACCTTCTGGTTGACCGTTAAATAGAATAGAGAAAGTAGGAGTAGTTACACAACTCATGATAAGACTGTAGATTCTGCCACCAAGTCCGAAATTAAGGAGAGCATGTCTAAAGAACTGCCAATCAACTCTGTCATATGCTTTGCTCATGTCTAGCTTGAGAGCAAATGCACCTGACTAGAATTAGATGTGTGCATCGAATGGAATAACTCCTTAGAAACTATAATGTTATCTAAAATTTGACGTCCATGTATGAATGCTGATTGAATTTTCTCCATTATGTTATCCAGGAATGGGCTAAGCCTTTTGGTTATGATTTTGGTGACAACTTTATATAGGACATTACACAATGCTATGGGTCTATAATCTGCAGCAGTCTCTGAACTCTTTTTTTTTTTTGGATTAGAGCAAGATATGTATGATTTATTTTTGGGGGAATAGAAGCATTTCTAAAGCAGTGTTGGATCATCTCAGTGGTTTGAGGGCCAACTACCTCCCGATACTTTTTGTAAAACAAGCCAGGGTATCCATCCGGCCCAGGGATTTCAAGGATCCCATATTATTTATGACATTAAAAATCTCATCAGAAGAATGAATTGAGCACAACGAGTCGCTAACCATAGAAGAGATTCTATGTGTGTTATCAACAGAAACATTGAGAGGACACACATTGATATCTTTGGTAAACATACTATGAAAGTGGGTAATGAGATTATCTTTGATTTTATCATGCTCAGAGATCCATTCACCACTAATGAATTTAATAGTAAAAAATTTATTTCTACTTCTCTTATGCACTACAGAGACATGAAATACCTGTGTATTTTTGTCGGCGGAAGGAACCCATTGAGATTCATTCCGTTGTTGCCAAAACCGTTGCTATATTTTATATACGGCTACATATATACACGTACAACTCGTATATTGCAGAGACATTAATGTTTTCGTCTTTATACACTTTGTATCCTCTCCTCTAAGGGAAACTCCTATGGTATGGATGTTAAATCATCCATATCTCATGGAGAATCCATATAAATATGGATAATCAGGATTTTTTGGAGATTATTTCCACTATGGAGATCTAGATAAATATCCACTAATTGGGACCCACATTTTTTTTCATTGTTTTTATTACATTAAAATACTAAAAAAAATTGTTAATGGAGAAAAAAAAGGATATATATATATATCCGATCACTTGTACCAAAAAAAAAAATCTACCTGAACACTAAGTGTCCGGATGGGGTATCCGGTCATAGAAAATCGTCCATAGTAGCACTTTTTAGTCCATAAAATATGGATCATCACAAAGATGTGGATAATTTTTGGCTCCATAGGAGTTGCCCTAATAGATAGTAATGGTACTCGTTATGACCACAGGCATCTCACAGTGAGAATCTTATCTTCTATAGTAATTTTTATGTTTCTGTAGCTTTATGTTCCATTGTTATGGTTTCACTACATTTATGCATTGAAGAAATTGGTGGAGGATAATTTATAAAAAGTTTTCTTACTAACGATTTTCTCTGCTTTATGTATTGATAAAACAATATTTTTTTCTGTGATTGTTTTAATGGATTTCTAATTTTGCAGGTTTCTCCCAATTTCTTATGGATCCCGACCAGTATTGGACCTTTGTGTTTCATTATGGCATCTTTCTCATGACACTTTTTTGGATTATGGCTATATTTTCTACAACAACATATCCTCAAAAAGCGTTTTTGCGATCTAATCAGAGTTAGGTATCAAGTATATCTCAATATGAGAAGCAACTTTATCCCTTAGATCAATTTTTTGAAGCCATTAACGTACAGCTTAGCCAACTGAGTCAATTTCCGATCCAAACATACCAAATTCAAATTTTCTAACTTTCCTCCTTTTGATATCCTGATTTTCAATAATTATAAAAAAAAAAAATCGGATCTCATGCAACCAACCCATAACAAAATCTTTCCGCTCATTATGTTGAATATTTCCATACCAATTTTTAGGAAACAAAATATCCAGTTCACCTTTTATAGTTATCACTCCCAGTATATAGGGTTAGATAAACATTGGAAAACTGTGAGAAACCTTTTTAAACCTAAACCTAATCTGTGTTCTCTATATTACAATAATATGGAGTCTGATAATGCTAGTAGCATGAACAACATTACTGAAAAGATGAAAACTACTATGATACGAACCCCAATAGAGAAATTGGATCGTTGAAGAACCTGAGTGATGATGTTGGTGCATGTAAAAATACCTTGATTGGCAAATTAATTATTGATGATGAGAAAATCTAAACTTCTTCTATCAAGGAAGAGATGAACATCTTGTGGAAGAACTACAGGAAAAGGGAGATGAAAGTGGTTGGAAAATATTTATTTATCTTCAAGTTTGACTCTCAGAATGACTTGAAGGATGTTTTGAAGAAAATTCCATGGAATGTCCAAAATAATCTTTTAGCTCTGCAAGAATACACAACTGAAATAGCGTACAAGGATTATGATTTCTCAAAACAAGCATAGAATGTCCAGTTCAAGGGGTTTTTGTTGGAACATCATCATGTGGTGAATGAAGCCATTGAAGATCTTGGGAAAAAAATCTCCACTGAGCCAAAAAACTGCAGGCCACGTTATGGTAATATGATTGCTGCGAGAGTGGAGATAGATCCGAAGAATCCACTTAAAAGAGGAGAATGGTGGGATACCAACTCCGGAGAACCAGCTTGGATCAGATATCATTGGGTGAAACAACCCCATAGCTTATGTGACAAATGCTATGTTATAGACCATAATGAAGAAAATTGTTTGGAAGTTGCTGAATTCTTGCGAGAAAGAGCCATGAAAGAAAAAGAGTATGAAGCTCACTGCATTGCTAAAAAGGAAGTTGTTAATGGCATTCTTGAAGATAAAGAAAAGAATGATGATGACTACGTCCATGTTGAAAAGGACATATAACTTTTGGAACATGCTGATGAGAATAGAACAACTAAGAGATCTAGGAACCAAGTGATCCAAACTAATGGGTCCAATCATTTCATTCAGGGATCTATTTTAGCTATTAATGGAGGGAGTGTAAATGTTGTTGAGGCTAATAATACTCAAGATGAACTCATGGATGTTTCTGAATCTGTTACAAATGATCCTAATGATAAAAACACAAAGGTGGGTGCCATGCAGAATCAAGGGGAGGATGTTGTTGTGGCAATTATCTATTTTCATCCTTCCCTTTTAAATCATTTTACATATCTGCATTTCGATTATTGTGCATAGCATGTCGTGTTCAACCATTTAGAATTGCAACAATGAGAGTTATTACATGGAACTGTCAGGGTTTCACCAGAAAAACCACTAGAGATCATTTAAAAGACTTAGTGTATAGGTATGATCCCGATATAATATTCATCTCAGAAACTAAGATAGGAATTGATAAGATGAAAAAACTTGTTAAACCCTTTAAATATCCAAATAGTAAACTCATCTCATCTATAGGGTTAGAAGGATGACTAATTCTACTTTGGAAAGACAGTTTCCATTGTAATGTAGTACATGTAGAGTTGTGGATTATTAATTTTTTGGTGAAGGATGATCCATCAAAACTAGAATTTCTTCTAACGTGCATGTATGGCTATTCGTATCAACACAAAAAAGAGATCCAGTAGAACTATATCAAAGATTTGAGCAATACTATTCAGCAACTGTGGGCAATTATTGGTGATTTGAATCTGATATTCAAGGATGAAGACAGAGCTAGAGTTTCTCTAAATGTTTCTGGTGCAAATACTGCTTCAAACTCAGTTTCTTCTACCTCAAGAGATGCTTCGTATGTCAACTTAATTTATGAAGCTAGTTTAGAAGATCTTGGATATACAAGGATATCGTTCACATGGTCTAGAAATGTACATGGAACGGGAATTAGGCGATCAAGAATAGATAGAGCTCTAGTAAATGGAGAATGGTTTCTACATTTTCAAGATGCAAAACTTCTCCATCTTCCTCAGCTGGGATCGGATCATTTCCCTATCATGTTGGACACATCATCTTCAAATGGAGACACTGGGAGAAATTGGAAGTATTTCCAATGCTATGAGAAAGATGATTCTCTCAAAACTGAAGTTGCAGCTGCCTGGAGTCAAAGTGTAGATAGTTCCCAAGCTTTTAAAATCTCTAACAAGTTGATTACTACAAGAAAATTTGTTTCAAGATGGAATAAAGAAAAAATTGGAAATATCCAAAGTAACATATTCTTGCTTCATCAAAAATAAAGTTTAGTTCAGCAAGCAGTTCCAAGCAGATATACAAACTCTCAAATACAGCAGGTGGAAAACCAGTTAGAGTATTGGCATCAAGTTCAGAAGGACTTCTGGGGACAAAAAGCAAAGGATGAATTTTATCGTGAGATGGATGGAAATACAAGATATCACCATACAAAAGCAAATAGAATACGCTCTCGGAACAACATAGCTTTCTTGAAAGATGAACATGGAAACTAGTGTACAACAAGAAATGAACTGGAAAAATTACTTGTGGATCACTACAACACCCTTCATACAACTAATTCTCCAAGGAGTAATGAAGACATACTTCAATGTATCCCCACAACTATTACTGATGCATAAAATGTGGAATTAACTCGCATACCAGACGATGCATAAATTTACAAATCTCTAAAGGATATGAAGTCTTGGAAAGCACCGGGTCCAGATGGGTTCCCACCTGCATTTTTCAAAACCCACTAGGAGATTATAAGAAATGACGTGATTGAAACATTAAAGTAGTTCTTCCGTACTGGCTACATTCTTAAAACTCTGAACAACACAAATGTTACACTCATCCCAAAAACGAAGAATAAAAAATTTCCTGCTTATCTGCGTCCAATTGCTCTTTGCAACACATCGTATAAGTTTATTTCGAAGATTCTATCCACCAAAATGAAGAAGGTGATGAGGAAAATCATCTCATAACTACAGACATCATACGTACTAGGGAGACAAATATCAGATAATATACATCTAGCTCAAGGGATTGTTCAAACAATGAACAACAAAAAAGAAAATTCCAAACATATGGCTTTGAAGATTGATATGGCAAAGGCCTTTGAAAGTCTCGAGTGGTCATTCCTTATGGATGTTATGTTGCAGATGGGATTTAGCCAAATATGGTGCCAGTTGATAATGCAGTGCATTAGAAACGATAGTTTCTTGGTCAATATGGAATGAACATTGTGAAGTTCATTTTCAGAAAAAGAAAGCAAACCCTGAAGCTGTTAGAAGGAAGGTTATAAACTTTGCTAACTACTTAGAAGGCTTATATACAAGGAATCAGATAAGAATAGACACCATGAAGCACAACACAACTACACTGCATTGGAAACCCCCTGCATCTCCATATTTGAAAATAAACTGTGATGCATCCTTTTATAAGAATACATGACTAACATGTATTGCTCTTGTGTTGCGTGATTATACAAGAACGTGGTAGGGATTCTCTACTAAATGCTATGCAGGAGTGAAGGATCCTGAACATGCAGAATGTCTGTCGTTTTTGGAAGATGTCAAATGGAGCATTGATCTGCAGCATACACATGTAGTTCTGGAAATAGATTTACAAGGAATTGAGATCTACATTATGAAGAAAGTACCAGTGATAGCTTGGATAAATGAAGATATTTTGCTTGATGCCATGGAATTTCTGAAAAAAATCCCTCATTGGGACTGTTATTTTGTTCCTAGATCATGTAATAAACCTGCTGATACATTAGCAAAGTTTAGCAGGAAGTATAGAGTCAGTAGAATTTGGTTGAATAATCCACCAAATATCATTGCGAGTATTTTGATTGCAGACAAAGTAATCCTACTCAGTCAATAAATTTCACATCTTTGGCATCAAAAAAAAAAACACACGCACAAAGCTATGTATGGATAAGGTATTTAGTCCCTTTGATACTATCTATAGGCGATATAGTTTAGCGGGAAAATGATTAACCTGTATCAGACTCACAGTATACCATGAATATAATGATAACTGCCACGATGTAAGAGAAAGAACACCTGGATAATTGATCAAAATGTATGAATATTTCTCCAGTATTAATTCACCCTTTCTCTCAAATGAAATGGTATCTCATCTACGTACTTGTGAGTAATTATCGGCGGGATGCGAGGTTGATGAGTTTTTATGCGTATGTATACCGTAGTTAAAATAGATCCCACGAAGAAGCCCCATCAGTTTTACAAAGCATTTCATGAATATTTGTACATATATATGTGTTTGTACCGTCTACAAATTAAATGGAGAGCCCGCTAATCAAGTCCGTCTAGCTGGTGAAAGAAGATTCCATAAATTTCCAGAATTTTTGTTGCCCTAGTTGCTTGCATTAGGAATTTTATCTAATTATGTACATAAACTATATAAATACATGTAAACCAAAAAGGGACATGAATTTCTAGGTTATCTAACCATACAATATTATTGTAATCATCACATCAATAAAATCTCTCCCAACGGGATTCCATCCGTGGATGTAGGCATCACTTTCCGAACCACGTTAAATTCTTGTCTCCTTTATTTTTCTTCAATTCGTTTCATACTCTAATTTCACATCATAAACACCAATCAATTGTGTTTAGTTTCTAAAAGTAATTTTGGGTACAAAATATATGCTTAAACAACATTGTTATCCCATAAGTATATTGTACGATATATAAGTTACTAGAAGAAGTACACCGAAAACGGTGCTTACAACATGGAGGTTTTCAACTTATAATCAAAAGGGAAGAATAAAGTGATACAAGAATGAGACATCTTCTGGATTATACGCTGCAATTTTCTAGATTATATGGATGGAGCGGAATAATCAAACCTTCAACAACAAAAAGTGCAAATTTAAAGATCTGATAACTGATATCAGGTTAACAGTGCATAAGTGGGTTGCTTACTCTGCTTGTATGGCAGGGATAACTATTAGTGATATAATTTCTATCCAGAAGGAGTTGTTTTTCAACCCTTCTTAGATAGTTTTTTTCTCTCTGCCCTGGATTCTTTCCCCTTTGGTTTTGGATTTTTATTTCCTTTGTTTTTGCTTCAGTTGTTGGTTGTTGTCTTAATGATTTCCCTTTTGATTGGCATAGTTGGTTGTTCCATAAAGATGCAAAATGTTAAGCATTAAGAACTAAATTAATCAACTTGTGTGGTTATTTAGTTTGTATTCCATGAGTTCTCTCATGTTGAGTACATGCATGTACGATTAAGGTTGTCATTTCCTATGATAATCTTAGTCGGGGTTCCATAATCTTTTATGTTGAGCCCAAATGAACTAAATCAATCATCTTGTGTGATTATTTAGTTAGCACTCCATAGATTTATCTCATGTCGAGTGTGGTCAATTCAATTGATCACTTTGTGATTAGTTTAATTATGTAATCCGGTTAGAGTATTTATGGGTTCCCTTGTGAATAATCTAATCGATGAATTAAGTCTCCATAAGTTTACTTGTGTTGAGCATATTTAGTCAAATTAATCTTGGTTCACTTTGGTTAATATGATTGAATATTTTGGATTCCAAATTCATACTTGTATGCAATTTGTTGAGTCTAAAGAAATCCTTCTTTTCTCTTGAAATTAAGGTCGCTCATGTTGTTCCCTTGGGAATGAAATCTTATGGGGGAGAGTTCTTTTGAACTTGCGCTTAATTTCCAAATCTTTGTGGGGAGTGTGGCTGTGGAATTTTTAGGGGTTATCTTGTATCTTTATAAACTCCTTGATGAATGCATTTAGCCTCGGCTTTATGATTGCATCTAAACAAGATGATAGAATATATACCTTTGGTCATGAAATGTCTCTTACTGAAATTTCATTAGGATCCCGTTCTTGTACCTTTGCCAATTTTATTGACAAAAAGGGGGAGAATTAATTGTAGTTCATACTACAAATACTTATGTAAGGGGGAGTGGTTTCCATGTGAGATGGAGTATTGACTAAGGGGGATTGAAGTATCACCATAGTATTGTTGTTTGATAGGTGTAGAATACACCGTATTTACTACCTAGAGTTTATGCTTTCTTTGTTATTTTTCTTGTGAATTATGTATTTTACGCGTGTTTTTGAGTTATTAGGTACTCTGGAGTCGCACGAAGGAAAAGAAGAAGAAATTACCCAATTTGAGCAAAAAAAGTGAAATTGTTATCAGGCAAACACTATTGGGAGACGAGTCAAGGTTAAGGGGCAACTCTCTCAGAGAAGTATTAAAATCAGCCAATTGATGTTAAGGGGTGACCATTTGTTATGGGGCACCAACTTGGGGTGGATCTTACCTAATAGGGTGTTATTATCCAGACCTAACTCTATACCCTATATCGTGAGATGTGTTTATCTCATTCATTCATTTTTCCAGTCCCCTAAAATTGAGATGAGAAAAGCAGCCATTGCTGTTATTATGTCCATGAAAAGAAAATCGAGAAATCGAAAATTAAAGGAATGGTTATGATCCTGGAAGCAACAAAGTGGGTGATTAAGAAGAGGTAGAATCGAAGAAAGATTTTAGGGTTTGGTTTGATTAAATGGGTTTGATGTTGCAGTTGGATTTCTAAGTTCAAAGACAGATTTAAAGGGTTTGATGGATTTCTGATGAACTGAGAATGGATCTGAGGGTGATGTGTATATGAATTTCAAAGAAGAATTAGAGAATGGGTTTGTGTTAAAATTCAGAGATGTAGTCTGCTGACGAAGTTGAAATGGGTTTTGATGATTTAGGGTTCTCCTGTGAATCTGAGAGAGGAGATGGGTCTTTGATTATGACTCGGGTTCTGTAGTTGTGATGAAGAAATTTAAGGAGATGCAGCAGTAGATGGAGGCAACAGAATCAGAGAAGATTTTCATGGGTTTTAAGGTGGTTTCTGTTGATGGGAGTTGTTGAGGATCTGTGATGAGATGGATTTTGTCTTATGAGCTTTCAGAATCAAGAGATGTAGAAATGGGTTGGTGCAGCTACAGGTAGTGATGGGCTAGTACTGTAATGGAATTGTTAAAGCTAAGGGTTATGGAGCTACATAGAGTTGCAGCTGGTATTAATGGTGGGTGATTACAGGGAATTGAACCTACTGGGTTTGATATATTGCAGTTGATAGTGGTATTGTTGCTTTGACTGCAACTGCAGAATAAGGGTTTGATTGCAGGTGAGATTATGGACCTGTTAAGGTTGCTGCCATGGATTGCTGGAGTGTAGATGGTTGTGGTCATGATAACAAGGTGAAGGAAGTACTGGTGGAGCAGTTGAAGACTAGTGGAACTGATGCTACATAGCTAATGGGTACTGTGGGAGTTGTGTAGTTTTGGATGATTGAAGTTGGCACAGTGGTTTGAGCTACAAGTAATGGAGACTGAAGCTAGAAACTGAGATAGAGTGATGGTGGTTATGAGATGCAGTTATAGTTATAATAGTTATAAGGAACTGACAAGGGAAGTTTATATGAATGGTTTTGGATTGCAGGTGATAGCTGCTTGTGTGTGGTGGAGATGCTGCATTACAGACTGGTGGTGGCATTAAAATGTTGCAATGAAATAAAGGGTGTGAGGAAGATGCAGGACATGGAAACGGAACTGATATTGAGCTGGTGATGAGCAAGGAGGAGATAAGGAAACTACAGATACTATGGGAGTTGTGTGCTGTTACATGCAAAGTGGATTGATGCAATGGGGTTTGAAGCTGCAATAATAAGGATTTGTATGATGTGTGAAGTTGCAGTGAAGCCAAGGATGAGATTGAAGTGGATCTGGAAATGCAGGGCCATCTTGGCTGTGAATGAGGTGATGAAGTACAGTCATGGTGCAGCATTAGTTTTGTCCCGTGCAAGTGTCCTGGCTAGGACTAGTCAGCCGAGTTAGCCAGCTAACTCGGTTCTGACTCGTTCTGACTCAGTGTACTTTAACCGAGTTGGACGTTATTGACCGTCAGTTTTAACGGTTGACTGTCAGTTTGACTGTCCACTTGAGGATGATTTCCGGTGCCGGATTCCGATCAACTTTCGACTAAAAACCCAGTTTTCCAGCGAAGGTTTTTGGACATAATTTTACATGGGTTTTTCTCACACATAGGCTTGGTGGACCACTTGGAGATGGGTTTTGAGAAGACCTAATATTGAAAGGAGTATCCTTTATGGAAATTGAGAAACATATAAAAAGAGAAGACTTTTCTCTAAATTAATATATCTTATCTTCTACTTTTGTTTTGTAGGGTTTAGACATGAAAACTCTTCTCTTTATTCTTGTGATGAACTCATATACCATGAGTACTTAATTTTCTTTTGGTTATGGAATAATTGGATTTCACATAATATGCTTTTTGATATGATAAATTAGTTTTGTCTCCATATTATCGATTATGATTCACTATTTATATTGTTACATGATTTGAATGCTTGTTTGATCGAGTCGCGAATCGGTTTAGTTTGTTTTCATCTCTATTGCTAGATTAGGGTTTGTTATTCGTAAAAGTGATAGATTCCTGATTACAAGAAGCATAATTGTGAATATTTCTTGTAGTGATACATCCAAGTAATCATAATTGAATCGTGACCTTTGTTAAATTGAATTGGTGCGCTTTCCACGTTCGATTGCTTTGATTGGCCTGATTTCATAGAACTTAATGCATGTAGGGAATTAAACTTGATTAGTGCTTTTACACGTTAGGTTGTTCTCTTAGATAGAACTCATACTCGCATCTTTTAATGTGTTTGTTGATGACAAAAGGGAATTAGCGGGATTTTATTGCTATCAAGGTATCCCAGGGCTTTTGATAAAAGTTGAGATTAAATATCAATTCTAGTTATTGTTAAAAAGCATGTATGCGAATGAAAACGAGATCCTTAACCAATATTTTTCCTTGCTTGATTAGTTTACTTTTCTTTGTTTGCTTTTATTTTACTTTTACTTTATTAAAAATCAGAAAATCCCCCGTGTTACTTATAGGAAGCCAAAACATCTTGACAACCTAGCCCTCTCTGTGGGAACGAACCTTTCTTTCCCTTGCTATATTTATATTTTGAGTAGTGAAAAAGTGTATATTTATTTTTGACGCCTACGACAACGATCAAATTTTGGCGCCATTGCCGGGGAGGCAGCGGTTGTCACTTGTTTTTGGTTTTTTTTTGGTTTTTTATAGTTTTTCTTATTTTCTGGTTTTGACATAGTTTTGAGAACTCTTGTTTCAGGTACTTATTGTCACATGGAAATAGCATATTGGAACAACGGATACGGTTTCCAACAACCTCAACAACATGACAACTTCCAACCATTCCATGGGTATAATCAAAACCAATTTATTGGATATGATCAATATCCTACGGAATATTGTGGTCCTTATACGTATCAACAACCTTATGGCGGGTATGTGTGTGAACAACCACAAGGATGGGAGGATTCTTATGCTCGTGAACAACAAGTCTCTAACTTTTTGGACAAATTTTCCAACTTTGTACAACAAGAGTTTCAAAAAGATAAAGAGACTAGTGAAGATCAACTCCAAGAACTTCGTGAAGGTATTGCTATCTTGCAAAGAGGCATTGATCAATGCAAGGAAGATATGAATAATTATAACGTGCATATGGTTTGTGATGAATATTTGATTGATGCTAATGTTGAAAAAGGCCAATCCTTGGGAACTTTCGTTGATAATTGTGTAGCTAACTCAACTCTTGATCTTAATAATGATCATTGGCCTATTCAAAAGGATGAGTTAGAGTTTAGCAACATTAAATTCAGCGACGAAGAACCTTATGTTAACTATGAAAGTGACGGTGATTATGATACATTGCTTGAAATAACTCATCGTGACAACAACGAGGAGTGTACAATTGAATCTTTTTGGGATCAAGATGAAGACGAAGAGAAATATGATGACACTAGTTCAGATTGCTCAAGCATTGATCTTAATAATGATCTAGAGCCTATTCAAAGGGTGGAGCTTGAGGATGAAGCATTTTTGAGTGTTCTAAAAAAGTTCCTTATAGCGAAATTTGGATCCGCTGTGAATTATGTGCCTTACAACAAAGAGGAGTGTGTTGAGAATGTGACCGTTATGACCAATATTGTGGAAGACCCAATTGAGATTGCAAAGGATTGTAATGATGGTGTTGATGTCGAGACTTTGGTTAAGGCAGAAACAGACGAAGAATGGTTGCAAGGTTTGATAGAGGACCATGATATACAAGAGGTAAATAATTCACTTGAGTTTTTCAAGGATGAAGAGGATTCCGTGATACAAGAGATTGTGATAGATTTGTCTAACCCTTTGTATATTGTTTCTTCTCCTTTACCTCTTATTGGTTTGAATGTATGTGCTTCGAGAACATTGTTGAATAACTTTGTTTCTCGATATCTTCCATTAGAGATACTTGATTCTCATTCTATGCAGGTTTGTGAACAAGAAACCGTGGAAGTACCCGACTCCTATATTCTTTACCCACTTTCAAGTGTGGACACGAATAAGTGTGGGGGAAGCTTTTATCGGTTAATAGCTTCATTTTTGTTTTATTTTACTAATATTTGTATGGAGCTATTGTTTGCAAAATAGGTGCTATGGGTGGATCCCCAAATTTTCAGATTGTTAATATATGGGGAATGAATCTTATAAGAATCTAAGTCGGGCCGTCGACTTTAAAACAAGCGCTAAATGGGAGGCAACCCACCGGTTTTTCATTTCTTATCCTTTTTTTATTTTTTTTTATTTTCTTTGTGTTTGGTTTATTTATTTTTCTTGATCCATATCATATTAGGATTTCCCACCTTGACTTTACTAGGAGGATTCAATTACATTGAGGACAATGTAAGGTTTAAGTGTGGGGGAGTGTTTAGATGTTTTGCATATATAGTTTTTAGCCTTTTTGAGTCGATTTTTCAAAAATTTTGCATAAAACCTTCAACTGGTAGAGATTTTAGAGTTACTAGCATCCTTCTAGGTATGTTTACATAGAGAATTCTGACCGGCATAACTGAACTTGGAAGTGTTAGGGAACTACATTCGGATTTCTTACGAATTGGAGTGTTAAATAATGGATTTAATCATGCCGGTGATGCAAATTAGGAGCAGGGAGAAATGCATTATTAGAGATGCTGATCAATCATTAGTGGAGACTACCCATTTTCATATCAACCAAGGCACCGACCAGAAATTCTTCCATGACTAAACATCTTCTTTTGAGTGTGTGTCACCGTACGTTAATTCCGGGTAGAATGGTGAGCTACCCAACTTCACACCAATTTCATCACTATTTTAGATCTCTTGAGTGCTAATTTTTGTCAATCATGAGGGTGACTTCTATGGATGAAAGCCTCCTTCTTGTAGTTCGATTTGCAGTTATCACCATTCTCTCTCTCAACAACAACGGGTCCATAGAAACACCATAATCATCAACAAGGAGCGACATCAAAATCTACAAGGAAAGTTGAAGACGTTCAAGGTTTACAAGAAACGGAACAAGA
Source organism: Papaver bracteatum (assembly GCA_023529315.1). Lineage (NCBI taxonomy): Eukaryota > Viridiplantae > Streptophyta > Magnoliopsida > Ranunculales > Papaveraceae > Papaver > Papaver bracteatum. The sequence continues at coordinate 1,146,790 of JAJJWX010005220.1, read as the reverse complement.
AAAGAGCAAACTTCATATTCAAGTAAAGCAACATACAATGAGCATATTTTTACATATGTGTTGAAGACTTACAATATAATGAGCGGAATTTTACATACAAAGTTGAAGACTTATTTACAAGAGTGAAGAAAATCAAAAGGTGAGAATTATTGAAGTTTATGATTTCGAGGCGATACAAGTTGTGAAGAATCAAGCGGTAAAGTACTTTTCCACGGCCATGGTTTGTTTATTTTTCACTTTGTTTTGGATTTTCTTTCTCTTGTCTATGGTTAAAAAAAATTGAAAAAGAAAAAGAAAAATTGAAAAATATGAGACAAGAGAAATATCTATTATTGTGTTTGCTTTTTGTTTAATAAGCCGTGGGGAAGGAAAATCTATAAGGAAGTTTCAAACGACAAGGATTTTAAGGAAAAAGGTTAAAAATTGTCAAGGATTTACGAATCAATAGTTGAAGCCGAAGACGAAGACCAAGAAGATGAAGACAAGGAGCGAAAGACATTTCTATTGGATTCCGTGAGAGTGGTGTTATCATAATTGGCAATCGGATGTGAAGGTAAGTATGTAATCCCATCCTCGATAATAGTGGTTGATTTCCTTTCTTAGTGATCTTCAGAAAAATAGTTTTTCAAAATTAAAAGATGTGGGTTTTTAAAATATTTAGGAAGTTGTCCTTCCCACCATTCAACGTGTTGCAGGAATTCTCTCTTCATTCCTACCTGCGCACATGTGAGACCCATAAAAAATCCATCTTTTTGAGTGCAATTTCATAAAATCATTATAAGTGAGGCATAAGTCGAGGCGAAATGCTTATTGATCGCTCTCAAACACGCGTTTTCTCATTATGGTGTGGTTATTTCTCACTCAAGATTTAAGAATGAATATGTTCTTTGGTATTTCTAACTTCTTATTACTAGCATGCAGAAATTATATGTCCTCATAGCTCTTTGGATGCTTGGGACGCTGGAACGCTTTGAAGTTGGAGTAGGTTTTGTGGGTATATCTCTAGTAAGCCCTCACGAGACTATAACTCGTTCACTAGGGACACATAGTGGTTCAAAGGCTTGTTATTTATGCTAAAAGACCGTAGCCTCGACCACACGGAGTTGTATGTATGTTTTAAAATTGTTTTGTTTGATTTGCTCAAGGACTAGCAAAGTCTAAGTGTGGGGGAATTTGGTAGGTGTAGAATACACCGTATTTACTATCTAGAGTTTATGCTTTCTTTGTTATTTTTCTTGTGAATTATGTATTTTACGCGTGTTTTTGAGTTATTAGGTACTCTGGAGTCGCACGGAGGGAAAGAAGAAGAAATTACCCAATTTGAGCAAAAAGAGTGAAATTGTTATCAGGATAACACTATTGGGAGACGAGCCAAGGTTAAGGGGAAACTCTCTCAGATAAGTATTAAAAACAGCCAATTGATGTTAAGGGGTGACCATTTGTTATGGGGCACCATTGACGAGGCTGTCAACCTATCAATAATAATTCTCTTATGCTACACAAATCTATAAAGAAGTAGTGAGGAAAGTCGAGTTCGTATCCACATGGAGAGTTGAGTCTAAGTTTCTGATTCAATTTCTGAATAAGAAATGCAAATATGAGAATGAGAATGATCAAGGACTTCTTCTAAGTCACAAAACATGAATCTTATTGATATAGCTAATTTCTGTAATCACCCATTACTAATAACCCTAGAATATTTAGTACGCTCAAATATCCCGCAATCTCTTAATTCACCGGACACAGAAGCGCTCGACTACCGGATTCTACTTGCCAAGTTTCCTAGAGGTACGCTTACTAGGTGTGACTCAATCAAATGCATTAAGCTCTGTGAGATAGGTTATTCCTAGTGACAAACACATAAGATCGATTCATCTACTAGTGTCATTCAATACATATGATTACTTAACAAAATCCCATCGTCAATAACCACATATTACTACTTGTATTCGGAACCTCTAGACAATTACGGGTCGAAGAGTTCTCGAATTAGCAATCGAATCATCCATAAACCAATTTAATTTGCAACTTAAACGATTCATAAATAACTCATAAACACTTATGGCACGGTAAAGAATAAGCAATAATGAAATAATTGCGAGAAAATAGGCACTTTAAATATCACTTCGAAATCATGTCCGGACGTCAAAATCGTCCCTAATCAAAATGCTTAGCTACTGGAGTTCATAGCAACCAAAGAAAATAATAGAAAATAAGAATTCAAAACCAAACTACGCAAACCGAACAAGCAACAAGTTGAGTGAATACTGTATGGACTGGTGATGGAGAGCGTGGTGGGTTGCAGAGGTGGATTTGTTGCTGATGTTGGTTGCGAACTCAGGCCTGTGCAGTGCTCTACTTGTGACTGTATTTCCCGTTATGGCTTATAGAATGATCTCGATGATGTTGTGTTGTGAACTGCAGGTATGCAAGTGCAGGTGAACTGTTCTTGGAGTAGTTATGCTGGTATGGAGGTGTGCAGATACAGGGGTGTGGTGGACTGGATGTATGTGATGATGGTATTGTATATATGCAGTTGGAGTGATGGAGATTCAGAACTGGTGGATGGAATGGAATGGAATGGATATGCAGATGTATGCAGATGGTGATGGGTGTATGCAAGTGATAATGGAACTGCGAACTAGTGGATGGAATGCAGGTGGGTGTATGCTGTTGGTGGTTATGCAGATGATGGATATGCTGGAAGAAGGATGGATGGCTGAATGCAGGTGAGTGTGGATGCGGATGGTGGTGGAATAGGGTTTGGAGAGGATAAAAAGCTCCCCTCTTTTGGCTGTGAACGGCAGTGGTAAGGGGAGTATGAGATGATGCCTCCCTGTAGCTTTAGGTTTAACCCCTTTTTATAGCTTCTCCAAGGCCTGCAATTTCGAATCAGATGAGAACCCAACCTTCCTTGTTTATCTGCACTTCTAAAACAGGTCTCAATCTACTCCGTTGATCAACTAATATCACTGGTGGCAGCAACATCCTAACCATTCTCCCCTGCCCTGACTTCTAGGGCAAACTACTGCCTAAAACCTTGCAACAGTTCACACCCAATTTTGGTCTTTGTTTCCAGTATCTAACTCGAGTCCTAGCTATTGCCAACTGACCCTTGTTCAGACATAACATCAAACCAATGCCAGGAGCTGCATAGAACCACTATAGAACTGGGATCTCTTCACTGCTTTCTCGCTTCCTGAACTGCACCCAAAAATTACCCAATCCCGAGCACAAACTCCACTCATTGACTATTTTTCCGGATAAACTTCAGCCCCTTCTGATCCGTATTAATCCGAACTTCCAAAAGCCATCTCTCAATCTTATCGGAATTAGCCACTGAACAATGGCAAAACCCCCACAGAACCATTACGGACGAGCCTCGAACCATGAGTTGTTGACGACGTGAACTGATGCATTGAACTACAAGAACAGGTCCTCTTCCTTCGGCCGAACCTTTCCAAATCAGTTCATAGCTAGTACCCAATCTTATTTTCTTCTCAGTTTCGAATTCCCATCTATAACTCAGCGATAAGTACTGCGACTCGCAGCTGCACAAAGTTAGGCAGAACTAGTTCAGTCAATTACTCAAACATGTTATATGCATCCCGCAAACTGATAAGGATTATGCACTGGCTGCATATTGGAGATTGCACAACTCCATCCCTGCAACAATTCAAGTATAGAAGAAACCCATTGTTGAACACAAATACACAAGCATTCATAAATCAATTACCGTTTCATCCCTGGAGTTCAAGATCTTCACTGATTGTTTTCATGGCTAAACCTCTCATGTATCATTCCTGTCATCGAATTCCTGTTCAAACCCATCTTCGAATTCTTCTCATAGAACTCAAAGAATGCCTTTAATCTTCTTCAATCACTCCAGAGATCAATGGAAGCATATCGGGTTCTTTTCTGTGTATTCTCAGCTGAACTAAACCCAAAACTTTATCACAGACTCGTACCAACCTTGTTTATCTTGTCCTGAGTTTGAAATCCTCTCTACCTTGGTACTCAGCTATCGAGCCTAGTCTTGCCAGTGTTGGGACTCTTTGGAAGTGGCTCTAGTCGAGCGTGCATAAGCTGGGACGTGAACTGTAAGGTTCAGCAGCTAGCTTTATCCGGGGGGAGGTGGCCCTTATCTGAGACATGTCTGTATTTAGCACAATTTTCAGTTGACTTCAGATGGTTCTCCTGAGTGCAAGTTTCTGGTGATTCAGAAATTCAGCTTCTTGTAAGCCTTGTATTCTTCCCCGATTTTGAATCCGTCAATTCCAATATCGCAAAGCAATGATTTAAGCATGAATTAAGCTCCGGTTTATTTACTTTTGCACCACATGACTCCAAAGTACCTCTAGAATACAAAAGAAGAGTAATATACAAAAATACAAGATAAATAGCTAAGAAAATCATACGAAATCGATATTCAATTGATGTATTCTAGGGCCCTATCAACCATCTTGGGGTGGATCTTACCTAATGGGATGTTATTATCCAGACCTAACTCTATACCCTAGATCGTTAGATGTGTTCATCTCATTCATTCATTTTTCCAGTCCCCTGAAATTGAGATGAGAAAAGCAGCCATTGCTGCTATTATGTCAGAGAGAAGAAAATTGAGAAATCGAAAATTAAAGGAAGGGTTATGATCCTAGAAGCAACAAAATGGGTGATTAAGAAGAGGTGGAATCGAAGAAAGATTTTAGGGTTTGGTTTGATTAAATGGGTTTGATGTTGTAGTTGGATTTCGAAGTTCAAAGACAGATTTAAAGGGTTTGATGGATTTCTGATGAACTGAGAATGGATATGAGGGTGCTGTGTATATGAATTTCAAAGAAGAATTAGAGAATGGGTTTGTGTTAAAATTCAAAGATGTGGTCTGCTGACGAAGTTGAAATGGGTTTTGATGATTTAGGGTTCTCCTGTGAATCTGAGAGAGGAGATGGGTCTTTGATTAAGACTCGGGTTCTGTAGTTATGATGAAGAAATTAAAGGAGATGCAGCAGTGGATGGAGGCAACAGAATCAGAGAAGATTTTCATGGGTTTTAAGGTGGTTTCTGTTGATTGGAGTTGTTGAGGATCTGTGATGAGATGGGTTTTGTCCTGTGAGCTTTCAAAATCAAGAGATGTAGAAATAGGTTGCTGCAGATACATGTAGTGATGGGCTAGAACTATAATGGAATTGTTAAAGCTGAGATTTATGGAGCTACAGAGAGTTGCATCTGGTATTAATGGTGGGTGATTACATGGAATCGAACCTACTGGGTTTGAGGTATTGTAGTTGATAGTGGTACTATTTCTTTGACTGCAACTGCAGAATAAGGGTTTGATTGCAGGTGAGATTATGGACCTGTTAAGGTTGTTGACATGGATTGCTGGAGTGGAGATGGTTGTGGTCATGATAACAAGGTGAAGGCAGTACTGGTGGATAAGTTGAAGACTAGTGGAACTGATGCTACAGAGCTAATGGGTACCGTGGGAGTTGTGTAGTTTTGGATGATTGAAGTTGGCACAGTGGTTTGAGCTACAAGTAATGGAGACTGAAGATAGAAACTGAGATAGAGTGGTGGTGGTTATGAGGTGCAGTTCTAGTTGTAATGGTTAGAAGGAACTGACAAGGGAAATTTATATGAATGGTTTTCGATTACATGTGGTAGCTGCTTGTGTGTGATGGAGATGCTGCATTACAGATTGGTGGTGGCATTAAAATGCTGCAATGAAGTAAAGGGTGTGAGGAAGAGATGCAGGACATGGCAATGAAACTGATATTGAGCTGGTGATGAGCAAGGAGGAGATGAGGAAACTAAAAATACTATGGGAGTTGTGTGTTGTTCCAAGCAAAGTGGATTGATGCAATGGGGTTTGAAGCTGCAATAATAAGGATTTGTATGATGTGTGAAGTTGCAGTGAAGCCAAGGATGAGAATGAAGTGGATCTGGCAATGCATGGCCATCTTGGCTGTGACTGAGGTGATGAAGCACAATCATGGTGTAGCATTAGTTTTGGCCTGTGCAAGTGGCCTGGCTAGGAATAGTCAGCCGAGTTAGCCAGCTGACTCGGTTATGACTCGTTCTGACTCAGTGTACTTTAACTTAGTTGACCGTTATTGACCGTCAGTTTTAACAGTTGACTTTCAGTTTGAACGTACGCCTGAGGATGATTTCCGGTGCCTGATTCCAATCAACTTTCGGCTAAAAACCAAGTTTTCCGGCGACGGTTTTTGGACATAATTTTACATGGGTTTTTCTCACACATGGGCTTGGTGGAGCACTTGGAGATGGGTTTTGAGAAGACTTAATGTTGAAAGGAGTATCCTTTATGGAAATTGAGAATCATATAAAAAGAGAACACTTTCGCTGAATTAATATATCTTATCTTCTACTTTTGGTTTTCTAGGGTTTAGACATGAAAACTCTTATCTTTATTCTTGTGATGAACTCCTATGCTATTAGTACTTAATTTTCTTTTGGTTATAGAATAATTGGATTTCACATAATATGCTTTTTGATATGATATATTAGTTGTGTCTCCATATTATAGATTATGATTCACTATTTATATTGTTACATGATTTGAATGCTTGTTTGATCGAGTCGCTAATCGGTTGAGTTTGTTTTCATCTTTATTGCTAGATTAGGGTTTGTTATACGTAAAAGTGATAGATTCCTGATTACAAGTAGCATAATTGTGAATATTGCTTGTAGTGATACATCCTAGTAATCACAAGTGAATCGTGACCTTTGTTAAATTGAATTGTGCGCTTTCCACGTTCGATTACTTTGATTGGCTTGATTTCATAGAACTTAATGCGTCTAGGGAATTAAACTTGATTAGTGCTTTTACACTTTAGGTTGTTCTCTTAGATAGAACTCATACTCGCATCGTTTAATGTGTTTGTTGATGACAAAAGGGAATTAGTGGGATCTTCTTGCGATCAAGGTATCCCAGGGCTTATGATAAAAGTTGAGATTAAATATCAATTTTAGTTATTGTTAAAAATCATGTATGTGAATGAAAGCGAGATCCTTAACCAATATTTTTCCTTGCTTGATTTGTTTATTTTTCTTTGTTTGCTTTTATTTTACTTTTACTTTATTAAAAATCAGAAAATCCCCCGTGTTACTTATAGGAAACCAAAAAATCTTGACAACCTAGCCCTCTATGTGGGAACGATCCTTTCTTTCCCTTGATGTATTTATATTTTGAGTAGTGAGAAAGTGTAATTTATTTTTGGCGCCTACGACAGTGATCATTGTTGAAGTTGTGATACAAATAGACTTTAACGCTGTGTAATAATACTATGACACTGTATAACAATGATTGAGAACCAATGCTTTTCTCATTGTTATAGCTACGTATTTTCAACAACGATGATGCTAAACTTACAACCTTTGGGATCATTAGACTAATTGGAAGTGACAAAGATTTCGAGTATTGTAGAAGATTAGGCATGTGGAATAGGAGCTACAAAGTTTATTTATATAATTTTTGTATTCCCTATGTATTAATAGTTTTGCCACTAAAATTGACAAAGGGGGAGATTGTTAGAGCACTGCTCGGTCAAACTCGCATGCGTTGCTATCTCAAGCATGTTTGTCAATCTTAGTGATTAAAACTATAAAGTCTTGATTTCTAGTCTACTATAGATAAGGTCTCGGACTAGGATAGAAAGTGTAATTGAGCTCAAGAACTCCATGGTGATCATCATACAAGACGAAGGACTATTCAAGGAACCAGTGGATCTTCATCGACTAAAAGGTATGTGGAGACTTGAACTTATCTATCGCTCAAAAGTATATATACTCTATCTCCTATCTTGAGACAAAAGTCGTTTTACTATATAGACTAAGAATATGCACATGTGACATTTCGAGCTGAGTATATCTCGCTCATCTATTTCTCGAAATGGGTGTTGGTAAAGCTTTCGCTTTATCCAAGTTCATCTTTGCCTAGTTTGGAAATCGCTCTGACAAAAAATAGTTTGTGAATAACAACTATATAACGTCCTCTGAGAATGTTTCAATGATTAAAATGAGAGTTTAGACTATATAACCATTGTGGGATATAATCATTATTGTGGCAACACATATATGTATAAGTCCTTAACACTTGAACCGAAGTTTGCGAACTTTGTTGATCAAGTGGAACCGGAACATGAGCAGCAACTCAGTCCGCGAACTGGCGTAAGTTTTCGAACCCGAGAATATCTGCTGAAGTTGAAGCTCAGGTGCAGTCCGCGAACCCAGTCCGTGAAATGACGGAATTTCTCATCCCGAGAAATTCATCTAGAGTTTATTAACTTCAACCAGTTAGCTTGAGTCCGCGAACTCAAGAGGTTATGTCTGAAAACGTTGTTCATGAACTTATCTTAAATTACTAAGGAATGCTTTTGCAAAACGTGGCTTTATAGTTCATGAAATGATTCGAGTGAATCACATCGTTTTTGATTCAATTGTGTCTTGTGTAGTACATGAGATCTCATAGAAATTGAACAACTCTCTAACTAGTTCATTTGAATCATTTGGACTAGTTATGATGAAGAAGAATATGGTTGATATGAAAGTTATCATTTGGCTAACCATTTGGTTGACTAATATTAAACCAACCATTGTACACGTTTGCGTATGGTCACACAAACCCAAAACGTCAAGTACATGTGTGTATGGCAAGCTAAGTTTTCAATCTAACGGTTGAGAGATATTAGCTTGTATCTAATCAGGTTTTCATCTAACGGTGAATATTGAATGCTTTTTTATAAAGCTAACATTGATTGCAAACCCTGATTTGAAAGACTATATAAGGGAGAACTCTAGCAACTGGAAAACCTAATCCCCACACATTCTGTATGATACTAGTTTGCTAAAGCTAGAGTCGATTCTCCTTTAACCTTTGGTTTTCTTCTTCTAAAACTAGGTTAACGACTTAAAGACTTCATTGGGATTGTGAAGCCAGACCGATACTACTTTTCTTGTAGTTGTGTGATCTAATCTTGTTGTTTCTATCGTATGAGTACAATTATAATAATTGGCTTGAGAGTTTTATCTCCGATAGGCAAGATAAAAGTAGTCACAAACATCTTCGTCTCATTGTTTGTGATTCCTCAATAATCTTCTTCGCTGCGTCGATTAAGTTTATTGTGAGGTGATTGATGAAACTGAGTTGTTCTTAGGGAATATAAGTCTGGTTTTATCGATTGGTTCCTGTTCACCTTGATTTATCAAAAGACAGAACAAAAATTATAGGTTTATTCGTGGGAGACGAATTTATCTATTACATGTAGACTTTTCTGTATGAGACAAATTTGTTTATTTAAGTCTTCGACTTTGGGTCGTAGCAACTCTTGGTTGTGGGTGAGATCAGCTAAGGGAATCAAGTGCGCAGTATCCTGCTGGGATCAGAGGCATATGAGCATAACTGTACCTTGGATCAATGTGAGATTGTATGGGGTTCAACTACAGTCCATACCGAAGTTAATTTGGAGTATGCTAGTATTTGTTGCGGCTTAATACAGTGTATGTTTAATCTGGACTAGGTCCCGGGGTTTTTCTGTATTTGCGGTCTCCTCGTTAACAAGTTGTGCGTTGTTCAGTCGATTAGAATATCCGAACTTATTGGTTGTTGATTTAAATCAATTTACACTTGGATATTGGTCTTTGGTACCATCCAAGTTATTTCTCTTTGATTAGACTCGCGAATCATATTTGCTTGAGTAAATCAAATCGAGAGATTGAGATAATAACTCCTTGAGATATTTTCTATTGATTGAGTCTTGTTGATTCTCTAGAAAATAACTCGGAGTTGTCCATACATATTGCTAATCGAAATATTGGGTGAGGTTGTTAGACCCCCGCTTTTTCAATTTTATATCATTATTACACCGCATTTACTCTCTTCTGCGGTGAGAAATAAGTCGGGTATTTCTCACACGTGTTAGACCGCCATAGAAAAACCCTAATTTTTATCCCCCTTTTATGTGAAGATGAGTCGGCCTTTGTGATGACATGTTGAGAAATAAAAATATTCTCTTTAGCTGAGTTGGCCAAGATAGAGAGATATTCCCCGATTTGTAAGAATGACCAGGATGAGTCACGTCAAAAATTATGGGATGCCTCAGAATTCTTGTGGAGAGGAGGCTCGATTCCTACATGAGGCTCGTGCCTACCATGGGGAATATTTAGCCTTATCCAAGATATCCCGAGAGATTTGAATCTCTCTGATATTTTTTCAGAGAGACTTGAATATCTTTGTGCTTTTGCAAAGAGGTTTGAATCATTCTGTGCTTTTGCAGAGAGATTTGAATCTCTCCGAGATTTTGCAGAGAGATTTAAATATCTTCAAGATTTTACAGACGGATCAAAATCTCTACGAAGATTTTTTGAACGGATCTGAATCTCTCTATGGTTAGCTGGGACTCGTCCTGGAAAGAGATAAAAGTCTTTGGTCGCCTGATTAATGTCTCTGCGAGACTTTGGATCACTTATCTTTGACCAGCGTATCTTGTAAAGATGTGCTAGGAATCAACTATATGTCCATATGATGGGCCAACAAGACCAGTATATCTCGAAAGGATGTTCTAAGAGTCTGTCAAAAGGACTCGGAGGCAGAATAACCATCGTATCTCGCGGGTTAGAACCTAGAGCAGACATGACCATTGTATCTCGCGATGATGTACTAGGAATCATTCATTGATCTCAAATAGGGTGAGTCGTGCTTACAGGAGACATGCATATCTCCGCTCTGGGTCATAAGTATGTCAGGGACGTTTCTACGCATCTACAGAGCCTACATGACCAGCGGTATCTCGTCGAGGATGTACACTAGGAATCATGGCATTACAATCAGATGTTGTTTGTAGGTGAAAATAGTTTCTGTTGATTTCGGTAATTTCGAGTGTGTACGGGTGAGAAATAATTTAAACTTTAAACAATGTACTGCAAGGGAGTACTTTAAGTTCGAGAGATCAATCTGTACAAATCCAGCCTAAACCAAGAAATGGCCGTTCCAGACTTGCTTCGGTCACAAAGTGGATGAGAATGGGTTAGTTTTGGGGAGGGAAGCAAGGAAAGTGATGAGACCAGAATAGTTGATTCTGAAGAGTAGTTATGTTACTGTGAATTGTATCATAAAAGTAGGAAGGCTAACAAATGGTAAGCTAGCAAGTATTTTCTGAGTGTTGTATATTCCCGAATGAACTTGTTGTTCGGTGAAGATAGGTAAGACCTATTTATACAAGTCGAAGTAAAACGTACTCTGGTATCATTAAGGGATGGATAAATGGGTAAGTAAATGGGAGGAGGTGATAACCGAAAGCATGGAATTGATGTTCCATAAAAGTGTTAACGTATGAAATTGATGTTCCATAAAACAGTTAACGTATGGAATTTGTTGAGCGTTGATAGACGCATTTATGTGTCTATATTAGTCTCAATTCTATGTAATGTTAGTACCCAATTTTGTGCTTATTTTGGTATTTTATGTCTTTGTAGGTGTTTTTGGAGAAATAAACATACGTGCGAAAATTGGCTCGAAAAGTAGTTTTTGCACTCGTGGGAGAAAATTACTAAAGACACCCCTCATATGGATAAGGGGCACCTCAATTACTAAGGGGAACATCGCTGCTATTCACACCCCAGTGATAAAGGCATTCCGGGATTGGATAAGGGCACCCTTCTTCATCACCGTTTGAATTAAATTTGGCGGGAAATTGTACCAGTCGTGTACGATATTTTCCTGAGAATATTTGGTCGAGAATTTCGTGAAGATGGTTCGAATTGGATTTGCATGGGCCTGTTACGAGAAAACAGGAAGAGTAATTGCCTTACTGACGAAGAAAAGCAACATTTCTTTCCATGCACGATAAAACAGAGGCTGAAGACTATATCGGGATTCTGCGAATTATACTTGGAATGTCCGTGATGATTTAAGGAAGGATATCTCCTCTGCAGGATTCGAATATCTTGGAGTGGGTTTGGAATGTTCTAAAAACTCACAGAAGCCGCGTGAAAACGCACAAGAATATTTGGAAATTCCGTGACCTGTGGTGAAAGAAAAAGAGAGATTATATCGAGATATTGAGGGTGCCGTAGTGTATAAATACATTGGTTCGACTCACAAAGAGGATGTCGGGAGTTTGGGGAGGTTTCTGAGCAAAAACAAACGCTGCAGAGGAGTTACATCAGCAGCAGGAGAAAGAATAAGAAGAGGTTGCATACGAAAGAAGCGAAGTGTCGTTCTCAAGAACACGAAGATCAGACACGCACAGGCAGTCGAATATTCTGCAACATATTTGATATATCCTTTATTAACAGTGACTTCGCAACACTTATAAACATTGCAGTTTTCTGTTTTTATTACTCTTCTCTCTTTTGACTATTGTAAACACACTTTTGAGCCATGAATAAATATTTTGAGCGTGTTTTCACCATGAGGAGCTAAACCCCAACACTGGGAAGACGGAGGAAGCCATTCTTCACGCGTGTGGTAATTCTATTAATTCTTTTATGACTTATTGCATTGATTTTTAATTGATTTATGATTTTTATTGAGTGATTGTTATTTCAATTGATGGGTTATACTTAGGTTAAGTCTTTTGATATCCCATGCTTTAGGTTTAAAGTCATTGCTTTTCAAAAATCTACTTTCGGCAATAAATTAGAGTCAATTACTTGAGCTATGAATGTCTAGAATTATTAGTTGAACCACATGAATATAAGAATTGGTGGAATCCTGAGTCCCAGTACCTCTCGATATCGTGAAAACCTTTGTATATAATTTTTATTAGATTAAGTCTAAAACCAAATCTCTACAAGTCTTTGAACGAATCTTTACTACCACTTTACAACAGCTTTCAAAATCACATCAATTTTTGGCGCCGTCGACGCGGACTTGTATTTAGATTTGTTTTATTTTTATTATTTTTGTTCTCTTTTACGCCTTTGGTATTTTTTTTTTTTGATTCTTTTCATATTTGGAGCGAAGCTAAAAGGAAAGAAAAAGTGCTATAAAAGGAAAGCATCGCCAAAGAAGGAAAGAAAAGAGGAATCCAAAAGGAGTGAAGAGTTTTTGTATATAGTTTTTTTTTTTTTTTTTTTTTTAGAATCTGTAAATAGGGTTTTATTTTTATTTTTGTAATTTTTATTTTTATTTTTGGACACTTTTTGGACTTTATTTTTGGGACTCTGGACATTATTTTTAAAACCCTAAGGAAGGGTTGGAAATTAAATATAAATTGTTTGCAGGGAAGGACGACAGTTACGATACTGTCTCGGCCCATCGGGTTCGTACACTGACCCTAGTTAGAAATTCGAGGTACGGGTAGTAGTTCGGGACGACTTACGTACGGGAATTATATGGATTCGGATAGGTTGGATTCGGTCAAAAATCCGGTCAACGGTTCGTTGTTCGGGCAGTAGTTCGGAACGGCATATGTACGTGCATATTCGTTTTATAAATGTGAGTTCGGCACTTAAAATTCGGCTTACATATATGATAAATTGGTAAGTATTATGACCTTATTACGAGACTAATTTTATTTGTATATGATTTATAAGATGGAAAAAAACATTTTAGCGTGATTATTTAACAAGAAGTAAACAATTTAATTGCATACATGTATTATAAAGCGAGTTTATAGACTTTTAAACAAAAATCAATACATAAAACACTGGTTAAACAACTACCAATAGAAAATTTTAACTGAATAATTGTATTTAAATATAAAGTATATACAAAATTAAACAAAAACCAATCAACGGAACTCTGGTCAGAGAGTTACCTATGAGAGTTTTAATTCGGAAATATCATTCGGATTCGGTCGGTTCGGATACGTTCGCGAATTATTCGCGAGGTCCATAAAATCCAGGAACTAGGTTCGGAGTTCAAATAGTTCGGAAGTATCATTCGGATTCGGTCAGTTCGGACACGTTCGCGAATCATTCGGAGAATTACTAACTAGGAGTCACTGACATAGGAGTCGGTGGCCTGAGTCGACTTCAACGGTTCATTGCCGTCTGGATCTCTCAAGACACGTCATCGATGAACTCCTGAGGTAAGACTCTATCCACCCACGAATCCCCTGTCAAAACAAAAATCATAGAATGAAACATAACGAAAAATGACACGTTATTGATGAATTGTAGTTTAGTTCCATGCTATTTTATTTTATTTGTGTGAAAACTCACACCCCTTATATAAAATTTGAAAGGACAAGCAATTGCAATAGAATGTCGAACTGGTATTACAATAGCCAATACAACGAGTATCCGACTGAGTTTCAAAATGGAAGTTACTACTTTGACCATAGTTTGAATAGTGCTTGGGAACATCAGCCTTTTGAAGGTTATGGCTCATACCATGATGAGCCCAATTACTATCCATACACCCATCGGTCATACGAGCAAAATTCTCATATTTCTCCTTTAGAAGAGTCTCTAAGGAAATTAGAGGAGTCGACACGTAAGTTAGCTAAGATGAATAACTTAGTTTATGACGAAAGAGAACTTTATATAGAGGAATCCCTCAAGATGATAGCTGAGACGAACGAAAGAATTGCTCGAAATAATCTTAATTTCCAATACAGTGTTTCCAATAGTACCCTTGAAAATGAAGATAGTTATTCACATAATCAAGATGACGAGGATAAATTTGGTAACACTACTTGTTTAGATGAGGTTCAACCATTTTCATGTTATTATAATGACGATTATGATGAGGATAGTGTTGATGAAGAATGTGAAATAAATAGGCATAGTGATCAGGAATTTGCTACTCCTACTCCAATTGAGCTTTATAATAATAATGTTATTTCTGGTTCAGATCCTAATAATTTTAACAATTATTCACCTATTCAAAAGGACGAGGATTTGACTAGAGATACTTTTTTAGACGATGTAGAATTTCATTTTTACAAAGCCGATGATAGTTTTGAGGAACGAGTTTATTCTGAGAATATTGTTTTAGAGTCTAGCGATTTAGAAACATTAGTCTTAGACGAAGAAGATGAACTCGTAGAGATTTTAAATATGAGTGAGGATGCATCACCTGAGTATAATCTACACGAAGCAATTGACCATTTTAAGGATTCTGATGATCTAAAAATTAGGGAAGTTGTAGCTAGTCTATATAGAGACACCCAAAACTCTAAGTTTAGGGGTGATTATCATTCTCCTTGTGCCTTAACTTTAGCTCTTATAGAGATCCCTCACTTGGGACTTGATATATGTGCCTCAACCATTGTGACAGATTACCTTCATACTAGCTCTTCAGAACCTAGTGATGTCCATAAGGAAGTCCAGTTATTAGAAACCCATCCTATGGTTGATATGGTTTACCCAGGCTATGATACCCAGATTGATTTTGTTTTCCCACCAAATATTTTTCAACCAATTGTGGGAACGTATAAGTTTCAGATGTGTCAATTATTAAGTTTTGAGATTAACCTAATTACTTTAGGAGATTAGGGTCGACACATTTGTTTAAGGAAGACCACCACTCTCATCGTGGTCAGCTGTGTAAGTCAAATCTGATTGACTTAGAGGATCCGCAATTATTTAGGTTATTATTATGTGCTTCTAAATTTTTACTTGAGTTTTTTCAGACTCTAGAACCTGAACATTCGGATCTTAGTTATGAGGAATGCAAACCCAAAGAAATTTATTTAGACCCAGTTATAGAACCTGAACCTGAACCACAACTAGATGTAGTTGTCTTTAACAAGAAATTAGACAAGGGTGCGCTTTATTTATTCATTTTCTTGGCATGTTGCAGATTTCTTTTACTTGTGATAGATTTATTTGGTTTTGATGACCCACAGATATTTCGGCTATTACTCTATGATTCTATAAGGTGACTAATCCTTTCTTAGTCTGGATGAAGACGTTAAACTTAGCACTACTTGGGAGGTAACCCAATTTTCATGCGACATGGTAATATCTTTCCTTATCTATTTTGCTTCAAATGGTAACAGTTTCTCCTTGTTCATGTTTTTAATTTTATCTTTAGAACATTGAGGACAATGTTAGATTTAAGTTTGGGGGTATGGGAGAAACTTGTTCGTTGCATTAGTAAACTCCAGAGCCTAGAAATTTATGCTTATTAAGGATGGCACTAACCAATCTAAGTGGATGGAAGCATTTTGGTTGTAGGAGTTGAGGAACCAATCTGATTAGATGACAACATCTAGAAGAGTCTATTCATAAAAGCACAAAGCTCAGGTGTTAGAAATAACATGGTAGTTTCACCATATCTCGTTGAGTCCTTTTCACTTCTTTTTTTATTTTATTTTGTTTTTAAACTATGTTTCTCTAAGTGATTATATGGGGCTCACGATTCAAGTTGTTACCAATGCTAGGGTGAGATAGAGTGATTGAGTTACTAAAAATAAAAATAAAAATAAAAAAGACCAGACCAATTAGACCAAACGGAATAAAATTAACACTTGGGAATAGCAATATGTGTGTGTTTTCCCTGTCTCCGTCGCCTAAACAAGCGTGGAATGCAGGATCCATAGGAACTATCATGTAATCTGCTGACAAGAAGCATGCGCTTGGATCCAAAAGATCTAATCATGCAGTTTAAATAAAAAAAAAAAGTTAATGTTCAGTGAATAAATCGACCGTTGGTTCCCTTGTATATGCCAGACGTGTTGATCTAGAATTAGGATTGTCGACCAATGGTTCCCTTGTATATTCCAGTGTGTTGATATTAGTCAGACCAGTATCTCAGTGCATTAGGATAGGTTCATTTTGGCGGAGGCCTTCAGACAGATATGAGAAACACCGTTCACTTAGTAAACATCAAAACCATCTATGTTTTTCTATATCCATCTTCTTGATCTATCCATGTGATTAGTTTTGACTCCGGATATTGATGTCCATAGTGTGACTATCTAAGTAGAGCTCTGTCACTTTATATGAATTTTAGTATGCTTAAGTGCAAACTCGTGTACAGTAATTGGAATTTCGCATCAGGGTACTTCCTCCTGTAGTCAATAAGTATGCCAACCAAGGAGATTCTTTAGTGCCTTCCAAGGTTCTGTGTACATATCTAGGGTCTGGAGTGTAAAGGTTTTGTGGGTATATCTCTGGTAAGCCCTCCCGAGACTATAACTCGGCCACTAGGGCCACATAGGGGTTTAAAGGCTTATTGCATACGCTAAATGCAATCGACGATGCCTGCGATAGTGAGTTAGGTTTTTATTTTGTAGATTTGATTTGCTCGGGACTAGCAAATAATAAGTTTGGGGGTATTTGATAGACGCATTTATGTGTCTATATTAGTCTCAATTCTATGTAATGTTAGTACCCGATTTTGTGCTTATTTTGGTATTTTATGTCTTTGTAGGTGTTTTTGGAGAAATAAACATACGTGCGAAAATTGGCTCGAAAAGTGGTTTTTGCACTCGTGGGAGAAAATTACTAAAGACACCCCTCATATGGATAAGGGGCACCTCAATTATTAAGGGGAACATCACTGCTATTCACACCCCATTGATAAAGGCACTCCGGGATTGGATAAGGGCACCCTTATTCATCACCGTTTGAATTAAATTTGGTGGGAAATTGTACCAATCGTGTACGATATTTTCCAGAGAATATTTGGTCGAGAATTTCGTGAAGATGGTTCGAATTGGATTTGCATGGGCTCATTACGAAAACAGGAAGAGTAATTGCCTTCTTGACGAAGAAAAGCAACATTTCTTTCCATGCACGATAAAACAGAGGCTGAAGACTATATCGGGATTCTGCGAATTATACTTGGAATGTCCGTGATGATTTAAGGAAGGATATCTCCTCTGCAGGATTCGAATATCTTGGAGTGGGTTTGGAATGTTCTAAAAACTCACAGAAGCCGCGTGAAAACGCACAAGAATATTTGGAAATTCCGTGACCTGTGGTGAAAGAAAAAGAGAAATTATATCGAGATATTGAGGGTGCCGTAGTGTATAAATACATTGGTTCGACTCACAAAGAGGATGTCGGGAGTTTGGGGAGGTTTCTGAGCAAAAACAAACGCTGCAGAGGAGTTACATCAGCAACAGGAGAAAGAAGAAGAAGAGGTTGTATACGAAAGAAGTGAAGTGTCGTTCTCAAGAACACGAAGATCAGACACGCACAGGCAGTTGAATATTCTGCAACATATTTGATTTATCCTTTATTAACAGTGACTTCGCAACACTTATAAACATTGTAGTTTTCTGTTTTTATTACTCTTCTCTCTTTTGACTATTGTAAACACACTTTTGAGCCATGAATAAATATTTTGAGCGTGTTTTCAACATGAGGAGATAAACCCCAACACTGGGAAGACGGAGGAAGCCATTCTTCACGCGTGTGGTAATTCTATTAATTCTTTTATGACTTATTGCATTGATTTTTAATTGATTTATGATTTTTATTGAGTGATTGTTATTTCAATTGATGGGTTATACTTAGGTTAAGTCTTTTGGTATCCCATGCTTTAGGTTTAAAGTCATTGCTTTTCAAAAATCTACTTTCGGCAATAAATTAGAGTCAATTACTTGAGATATGAATGTCTAGAATTATTAGTTGAACCACATGAATATAAGAATTGGTGGAATCCTGAGTCCCAGTACCTATCGATATCGTGACAACCTTTGTATATAATTTTTATTAGATTAAGTCTAAAACCAAATCTCTACAAGTCTTTGAACGAATCTTTACTACCACTTTACAACATCTTTCAAAATCACATCAAGCGTTTCACCATTGACTCACTACATTTACTAACCGCCTCTCCTTATGACACTTCCTTATGACGGGCGTAGTGTACGCCGCACGCTGTAAACCTCCAAACCAATACCCAAAGAGGATCCCCCAGTTTATGATATGTGTTTGATGTCTCGAATGTTTTTGTGGAAAACATGTGGCACGTCGTTGTTGCCTGGCAAGTCGAGCTTGGGAGACTTGGTAGCTTGGTGACCTTCGACAGTCGAGATCTTGCATCTTAAGAGGCAAGGTAGCCGTTGATCGCTGCACGCTTTCGTTCGTTGGTGGCCGCATGGGGAAGGCCAGCATGGTGGCGCGGCTAGGTTGGCATGCCATTGGCATGGCATGTTTTGGCGTGTCCAAACTTAGGTTTTAGGGCCAAAGGTTACCATGTGTTGTCTGGTAACCTTGGATGGCTAGGATTTGCTCCTAGGGTTAAAGGGCAACCGTCGATTGTTGCACGCCTTCATTTTGGTAGCCGTGTAGGGAAGGCCATGGTGGCGAGGCTAGGTTGGCATGGCAAAACTTAGGTTTTTGGGCCAAAGGTTACCATGTGTTGTCTGGTAACCTTGGATGGATAGGATTTTCTCCTGAGATTGAAGGGAAACCGTTGATTGTTGCACGCTTTCGTTTTGGTAGCCGTGTAGGAAAGGACATCATGGTGGCACGTCTAGGCATGCCTTGGCGCCATTAGGTTGGCATGGCGCAGTTTGGCTTGGCATGTGGGGCCGAGGGTTTTCCATGGGTGTATGGCATGGCTAGCTTTGGCTAGGCGCGGTTTTGGCTTGGCATGTGGGGCCAATGGTTTGCCATGGGCGCATGGCTTGGCATGTGGGTCCAAGGGTTTGCCATGGGTGTATGGCATGGCTAGATTTGGCTAGGCGCAGTTTTGGCTTGGCATGTGGGGCCAAGGGTTTTCCATGGGCGCATGGCATGGCTAGCTTTGGCTAGGCGCGGTTTTGGCTTGGCATGTGGGGCCAAGGGTTTTCCATGGGTGTATGGCATGGCTAGCTTTGGCTAGGCGCGGTTTTGGCTTGGCATGTGGGGCCAAGGGTTTGCCATGGGCGTATGGCATGGCTATCTTTGGCTAGGCGCGTGACCAAGCTAGGGTTTTGGGCCAAAGGTCGTTTGGTAACCTTAGATGGCCAATATTTGCTCCTGGGATTGAAGGGAAACCGTTGATTGTTGCACGCCTTCGTTTTGGTAGATGCGTAGGGAAGGCCATCATGGTGGTGCGGCTAAGTTGGCATGGGGCCATGGTGAGGTGCGTTTAGTATGGTTGGCATGCTTTGGTTAGTGTGGCTGGCATGGTTTTCCATTGGCGCAGAGGTGCGGCTAGCATGGATGGCATGCTTTGGTGCGGTTAGTGTGGCTGGCATGGTTTTTCATTGGCACAGAGGTGCGGCTAGCATGGTTGGCATGCTTTGGTACAGTTAGTGTGGCTATCACGGTTTTCCATTGGCACAGAGGTACGATTAGCATGGTCGGCATGCTTTGGTTAGTGTGGCTGGCATGGTTTTCCATTGGCACACAGGTTTGGCTAGCATGGTTGGCATGCTTTGGCGTGGTTAGTGTGGATGGAACGGTTTGCTATTGGCACAGAGGTGCGGCTAGCATGGTCGGCATGCTTTGGTTAGTGTGGTTGTCATGGTTTGCCATTGGCACAGAGGTGCGGCTAGCATGTATGGCATGCTTTGGCACGGTTAGTGTGGTCGGCACGGTTTTCCACTGGCACACGTGGGAATAGGGTTTGGCTTGTCGTAACCCTAATTGAAAGAGATACCCAGGAAATTATTTGCAGACACATTAAAGATTTCAATAAATGTGCCTAGTAAACGTTTATTACTTAAATGTAGTGACATCATTGTCTACTAGGGTTTAGGGTTTTACGATTTTAACCCTAAGATAAAAACCACCATCAACATTAAGTCCCCTGCTTAGCTCGAAACATGTGCCTTGTTTCGAGGTAAGCATATGATGGTGACAAATGAGGACGGAAACGAGATGTAAATCATTGCAAGGATGGTTAGGAAAATTCGACTAACCTTTTTGAAGAGCGAAGAGAATTTTGGCTTCCTGTGTTGGCGGTCCTGTGTAAGTTATACTGGGGATCCAGACCGTGGACTGGTGAGACAAAATTTACCGACTTGGTCTGGTATATCTCCGAGGAAAAGGGGGCGCGGTCTTGGAATGCGAAGAAAGCATACGGTTTGGCTCGTGGGGCCACGGTAAGGCGTGACTCAGTGAGGTGATACTTGCACGGACATCTAGGAGTGGCGAGGCTAAGACATGGCACGGATGTGTTGGTGATTTTTCGTTTAAGGGTCCAGTTGCCTCTTTTCCTTATTTGGCTCAAATAAGAAGTTACGTTTCTCTTAAAAACCCCAAAAGCGTTATGCCTGCAAGGGAATGGGGCGTTGCTCCTTCTGCTCAGGTTATGTTTCCAGTTTTTTTTGCCTCCAAATTTTTGGCGACGGGAAAGCAACACACGAGTTAGTGTGTATCAAACATGTCCTTCCACGTTTCCTCAGCAAACCCTAATCACGTTGCACGGCCAGGCATGAGACTTTCCTTTATATTGGCTGGCAGGACGAGGTTTAATTAGGATCGGATGTCATGCCTTAACTCACGGCTAGTATAAAATCTTTCCTTTTTTGGGGACTGCATCGCTTCGATGAACATAAAATATGATCTCGAACCCTCCATTCTCCTAGTTCGTCCACGCCCATCTTTCTTATAGGTATCGTCACGCGTCTTCTTCTAATTCTTATTTTATCTTCTTTCTTATATATTTTCATTGGTATAGATGAGGTGGAAATTTGGCCATTTTGTTTTGTAGCGTATGATGGGATCTTTCAGAGACAACCACGCCTCTAATTCTTCGGAGAATTTTTTTTGGAATCGGCGAAAACCAGTTTTCTTCTCACAAGGAGGCGCTAGGTAGGATCAAATCTCTGTTCCATGAAGCTGGTGGAATTATCAAGGACTTCCCTTCTATCTATCTCAATGAAGCGCGGGTGCGTGTTCGGACTTTCTTGTATTCGGTGGACATAAAGGAGGAATGAGAAGGTAATGAAGAACCTTGGTGTGTTGAGAAGCTCCAGTGCAGTAAAAATTTTTCTCAGTCCAATGTTAGGGTGGATCAGACTGTTTCTAGGTTGAAACAACGAAAAACTGAGCCTTTGGAATTTTTAGGGGAAAGTCGACGTAACTTCTTCGTTCAGGATGGCGCAATAATTCTAGATTCTGATGTAGATGAGTTAGGAAATCTTCCTCGAAGGTCTGCTGAGAAAACTTCTGAGGAAACGTTTGACAGGACTGAAGCAGCCATCGAAATTGACGCCAGAGATGTTGTTGGCGACATTAGAGGGGTCATGGTGGCGTATGCTGGACCGGTTGTCGAAGCGGATATCGGGAAAGAGATGGATATTATTACTGCTGATGTTGTTTCGGGATGGGATGTTGGGGTTGTGCTGCTAACGCTGTTGAATGGAATCTCTGCTACCCGAGAGACTGTTGGGGAAAGTGCTTGAAAATAGACTTGACCAAGGAGACTCGTGTTCCATATTATGATGGCTAGTTTATCCCTTTTATTATTCTTTGTGGTTTAGTCGTCCTGATGTTTTCTGTAGACTCATCTTTACCTTCTTCTTCAACAGTTAACGTTCCGCTTGTTTGTTTTTTTTTTTTGGGTATTTCTGGTTGTGATATGATGGCTTTTCAATGTTTTTTTTTGGTTAGTTTGATGTGTTTCTCTGCTACCTAGAAAACTCATTCGGAAAGAAATGTACTATTTATTTATTTTAAGAAAATTCCGGAGAAGAATACAAACGGCGTATTTATCTTGGGGAAATACAAATACCAAGAGAAATTGTTGAAGGAAATACTAAAGGGAGAGTGGCTGGAAAAGGTACAACATTTTTAGGGATTGAAAATCTTGAGCCATTGCGAGTGAACTATCACGCCTTCCGGTTTGTCTGTGTTGACGAGCTTGCAGTATCCTCCTAAAAGAACGTCTGCCACCAGATACGGCTCGTCTTCTCTTTCATTAGGTGAACCAATTCGAACATCCATTTTTACCGTCATCTTTCCAACTTGAAACGAGTTTACTTCAACCACTATATCTCCAATTAAAAACAGGTTCAGGTGGTGTGCAACCGTTTGAATCTTGGTTTCGTTGGTTCCGATGGAGGATTCTAGGTTTCTTGCAAAGCATTCGAATGGTCCAGCACCCCATTAGCATTTCTTGACAGTGTCCGTGATAGTAATCACGCCGAGTCCCCATGACGGAACATGGGAAGGAATGACTGGTTTTAGAGGAGATCGTTCGGCCAGACTTACCTACGTTTGGAACCCATGGGTTAGTGCCAACAGGTCTTTTCCAGGAATCCTGGATCCATCAATAACTCGTCGATGCGATAACAAGTGGGATGGTTTGTTGGAGATCCTTTCGGGTGTCGACATTGATAGGGGGTATGTATCTAATTCCACCTTGTTGTCGAGTACCCATAAGTTCCACAATATCATGTCGTAACCCAATTATTTGATAATGTGGAATTTGCTACGTGTTAGAGCGTCTCCTATCTTGACCTCGAGGTTGATGTACCCATGCGCGTTCAAGGCTTCTCCTCCCGGGTTCTTAATCACAGACGGGGCACGGGTAGCGTTTTGTTTTGTAAGTCCCGCAACTTTCAGTGTCTTAAAAGTAATAATGTTGAAGTCAGAGGCCGTGTCGATGAGCGTGTTGTCGAATTCAATACCTCTTAAATGTGACGTGGTCAGAAGTCCCCAGTTATCCTTTTTGATTCCGCCGGTTTGGAAAGCTTGGTCCCTTGGTGTGGTTATCATGGAGGGAAAAAGCCGCTTGCCTGATACAACACGATTGAGGGCCATGAAAATATCTTGGCGTTGCACCTTGGAAATATAGATAATTTCGCACACGTGTTGCATCATGGATTATACAGTCTCATGCATGGAGTCCCCAGAGACCCCACGGTTCCTTACTAGAAGTGGGTCTTGATGTACTCCATCGTTTCCTAGTTGGAGCTCCCCTGCTTCTATATTTTCTTCGAAGATATGCTTTAGTTTGTTGCAATCACTGGTTGGGTGGTGAAAAAATCTGTGGTAGTGGCAGTACTTGGGGTTTGCCATCTCGGCCTCAGTCGGTGGGCGTCTGGGAGGTGGCAGTCTGATAACATCGTCTTGAATCCATGCTTCTAGGAGATCAATCACCTCCTCGATGCGAAATGGGAAACCTTGGGCATTCCCTTCAATTTCGTGATGACGCATGGGAGATTTAGGGGCGGCCTTCCGTGGCGGGGTTGCCCGTTGTTCCGGTGCTTCACTTTTAGGATGATGGTCTATAACTGGGGCCTTATTTTTCCCTCTCTCGTTCACTACATTTACAGAGGAGGGTCCAGGGTTAAATTACTTGCTGGTGAGGCGCTTGTTCCCACGAGTTTCGCGCATGTATTCGACTCGAGTCGGTCTAGCCCTATCCAGTAACGCTGGTGCCGTCGTTGCAAAATGTCTGGCAGCTTCATGGAGTTCTAAGAATGTCTGGAACCGCAAGTTCTCTAGCAAGGCACGGTAAATAGGAACCATACCATTGATGCATGTGTTCACCAGCTATTGCTCGGTCACGTTTGGGTCATGACAGTCAATTGCTTGAACCCTGAATCTCTTAACGAAATCATTTGGGTGTTCGTTTTCCCACTGGTAAATTCTTCCAAGGTCTGAGAAAGTAACTTGTTCAGACACGAAGAAGTACTTCTTGTAAAATGCGGTAACCATGCTACCCCAGTTGGGGATACTGTCCGGCGGGATGTTGTTGTACCATGTATACGCTCTTCCGGTAAGTGATTTCGAAAACTCCCTCAGACGAAGGACGTGATTGTATTCATGTTCTCCTAGGGACTCCAAGAAGCGGGAGACATGCTCATGTGCATTTCCGGTGCCATCATACAGGGTGAATTGAGGATAGGAGTATCCTCTTGGAATATGGATTCTTTGTATCTCGGATGGGTAAGGGGGTTGGTGCTGATGCACGTCCATTTCATCATTTTTGACTCGGTTGCGGAGGAGTTGCTCCAGATCTTCTCATGTGACGAAGTAGGACAGCTGATTTATTTCCAATGGGATTCTAGCATGAATCTCCTCGTCTGCGGAGGTGTGTTCTTCCGGGGTGCTAGTGCCGGGGGTGTTGGATACGTTCCTAAGCGGTTCTGGCGGGAGCGACTCTCGTGGTAGCCGCTCTGTCAGGGCCTTGAAAAAGACGAGTACTTCTTTCTGTGTCGAAACCATATCCGTCTGAGCTCTGGCGAGCATTTCTTGTCGTTCCATCAAATCAGCGATGGTAACATAAGGTCGGATTCCTATGGTCCCTCTGGTTTCTCGTCCCATCGGTGGGGTAATCGGGATCTTAGTTGAGAGGCGCCATTCTTGACGAAGCATTAGGAGCGGTAGCGGCGGATCGATCTCTGGTGACTGGTGGCGCAACGCCCGAAGGGGCGTTTTCGGTATTTTCGTGATTAGGAGATTGTGCAGGGACATTAGAGGTGGCAGAAGATATGGCCATGGTGATTGGAGGTGTTACGCTTGAAGGAGTATTTTCGGAGTTACCGTGGTCGACAGATGATGTAACGACGTTGTTGGAAGTAACGTTAACACCAGGTATGTGCTCTGTGCTGGTATTCCTGGCAGTTGATCCGGACATGAGTTCTACCATATTGGGATCGGTGTT
The DNA here is from genome assembly GCA_023529315.1 of Papaver bracteatum. Taxonomy (NCBI): domain Eukaryota; kingdom Viridiplantae; phylum Streptophyta; class Magnoliopsida; order Ranunculales; family Papaveraceae; genus Papaver; species Papaver bracteatum. Next base: position 1,121,319 of record JAJJWX010005220.1, on the reverse strand, counting down.
TGGAAGATGAAATTAGGAATTGAAACTGATATTGCAACCGATAGATTAATCTCCTACTGTGGTCGCCAATTGTTTGTAGGTCAAAATAGTTTATGTTGATTTCGGTAATTTCGAGTGTGTACGGGTGAGAAACAATTTAAACCCTAAACAATGTATTGCAAGGGAGTACTTTAAGTTCAAGAGATCAATCTGTACAAATCCAGCCTAAACCAAGAAATGGCCATTCCGGACTTGCTTCGGTCACAAAGTGGAGGAGAATGGGTTGGTTTTGGGGAGGGAAGCAAGGAAAGTGATGAGACCAGAATAGTTGATTCTGGAAGAGTAGTTGCGTTACTGTGACTTGTATCAGAAAAGTGGGAAGGCTAACAAATGGTAAGCTAGCAAGTATTTTCTGAGTGTTGTATATTCTCGAATGAACTAGTTGTTCAGTGAAGATAGATAAGACCTATTTATACAAGTCGAAGTAAAACGTACTCTGGTCTCATTAAGGGATGGATAAATGGGTAAGTGAATGGGAGGAGGTGATAACCGCATGCATGGAATTGATGTTCCATAAACCGTTAACGTATGGGATTGATGTTCCATAAAAAAGTTAACGTATGGAATTAATTGTTGAGCATTTCACCATTGACTCCCTACATTAACTAACCGCCTCACCTCATGACACTTCCTTATGACGGGCGTAGTGTACGCCACACGCTGTAAACCGCAAAACCAATACCCAAAGAGGATCCCCCAGTTTGTGATATGTGTTAGATGTCTCGAATATTTTTGTGGAAAACATGTGGCACGTCGAGCTTGGGAGACTTGGTAGTTTGGTGACCTTCGACAGTCGAGATCTTGCATCTTAAGAGGCAAGGTAGCTGTTGATCTCCGCACGCTTTCGTTCGTTGGTGGCCACATGGGGAAGGCCAGCATGGTGGCGCGGATAGGTTGGCATGGCATGGACAAACTTAGGTTTTCGGGCCAAAGGTTACCATGTGTTGTCTGGTAACCTTGGATGGATAGGATTTTCTCCTAGGGTTGAAGGGCAACCGTTGATTATTGCACGCCTTCATTTTGGTAGCCGTGTAAGGAAGGCCATGGTGGCGCGGTTAGGTTGGCATGTCGTTGGCATGGCATGGTTTGGCGTGGCCAAACTTAGGTTTTCGGGCCAAAGGTTACCATGTGTTTTCTGGTAACCTTGGATGGATAGGATTTGCTCCTGGGGTTGAAGGGCAACCGTTGATTGTTGCACGCCTTCGTTTTGGTAGATGTGTAGGGAAGGCCATCATGGAGGCACGGCTAGGCATGCCTTGGCACCATTAGGTTGGCATGGCGCGGTTTGGCTTGGCATGTGGGGCCGAGGGTTTTTCATGGGTGTATGGCATGGCTAGCTTTGTCTAGGCGCGGTTTTGGCTTTGCATGTGGGGCTAAGGGTTTGTCATGGGCGCATGGCATGGATAACTTTGGCTAGGCGCAGTTTTGGCTTGGCATGTGGGGCCAAGGGTTTTCCATGGGTGTATGGCATGGCTAGCTTTGTCTAGGCGCGGTTTTGGCTTGGCATGTGGGGCCAAGGATTTTCCATGGGCGCATGGAATGGATAGCTTTGGCTAGGAACGGTTTTGGCTTGGCATGTGGGGCCAAGGGTTTGACATGTATGGCATGGCTAGCTTTTGCTAGGCGCGATTTTGGATTGGCATATGGGGCCAAGGGTTTTCCATGGGCGCATGGCATGAATAGCTTTGGCTAGGCGCGTGACCAAGCTAGGGTTTTTGGCCAAAGGTCGTTTGGTAACCTTAGACGGCCAGGATTTGCTCCTGGATTGAAGGGCAACCGTTGATTGTTGCACGCCTTCGTTTTGGTAGCCACGTAAGGAAGGACAGCATGGTGGCACGACTAAGTTGGAATGGGGCCATGGCGAGGTGCGTTTAGCATGGTCGGCATGCTTTGGTTAGTGTGGCTGGCATGGTTTTCCATTTCCATAGAGGTGCGGCTAGCATGGTTGGCATGCTTTGGCGCGGTTAGTGTGGCTGGCATGGTTTTCCATTGGCACAGAGGTGTGTCTAGCATGGTTGGCATTCTTTGGCGTGGTTAGTGTGGCTGGCACGGTTTTCCATTGGCACAGAGGTGCGGCTATCATGGTTGGCATGCTTTGGCGCGTTTAGTGTGGCTGGCACGGTTTGCCATTGGCATAGAGGTGTGGCTAGCATGGTCGACATGCTTTGGTTAGTGTGGCTGGCATGGTTTTCCATTGGCACAGAGGTGCGGCTAGCATGGTTGGCATGCTTTGGCGCGGTTAGTGTGGCTAGCACGGTTTGCCATTGGCACAGATGTGCGACTAGCATGGTCGGCATGCTTTGTTTAGTGTGGATGGCATGGTTTGCCATTGGCACAAAGGTGCGACTAGCATGGTTGGCATGCTTTGGCGCGGTTAGTTTGGCTGGCATGGTTGCCACTGGCATACGTGGGAATTAGGGTTTGGCTTGTCGTAACCATAATTGAAAGAGATACCCCGATAATTATTTACAGACACATTAAAGATTTCAATAAATGCGTCTAGTAAATATTTATTACTTAAATGTCGTGACATCATTGTCTACTAGGATTTAGGGTTTTACGATTTTAACCCTAGGCTAAAAACTACCATCAACGGCTGCATCACGCGAAGACATGCGGGAATTGTAGGTGCTCTAGTTCATAAGTACATTGGGGACGTTTTACGCTCTACAGAACCTACTTGACTAGCAGTATCTCGTCGAGGATGTGCAATAGGAGTCACGGAATCACAACCATCAGTGTCTCATGGGGGCGTATACTAGAAATTGTGTCTAAGAATACCTTGAGGTGCAAGGGCTTAATCTCTCGTGAGAGTGGAATTTTTTCTATGGTCTTGAAATGACACTTTTTCCCCTTATCCAAATTTCACTATTTACATTAAATTCCCCTACTCAAAGTAGAACCTTGATTGTTTTATGATGAGTATATAGATGGTTGTGAATCATTCAGGCACAAATTTACAAATTTTTTGAGGAGTACCCGATGCTTAGTCTTTGCTTGCTCCGATCCTGAACTTAGAATTAACTCTGGAATTTTGTATTTAGGAGATATTACTATTGCGACACTTGAGCCTTGATGCAGCAAAATTGCCGTTTTTGAGAGACCAGACTTGCGAATTAGGTTTTTTTTTTTGACCAAAACCCTAATTTCTTCCTTCTGTGCCACTCTGAGCTTGGAATTGTCCCAGGAATTTAAATACTTTTAGACCTTTTTCTTTGGAAAACGTCATGGAAATAGAGTCTTGCAGAGGAAACTTCCATCTTGGTCTAATGGGATTTGCAAATTAGGGTTTACTTGAACGAAACCCTAATTTTCTCTCTTGTTTGCTTCTGACTCCTTCAGTCATTTAGGCTTAACGAGGCTTGTAAGGTATGCATCGATCTTTTGGGGTAAGCATCTTGTGTGATGAGAGCTTATTTAATTCCTTATACCAATCAGACACCTCTTTATTAGAGAAAATACATGTTTTTGAAACTAAGGATACTTTCGTCAAAAACCACTATGAGCTTGCTTTTCTTTGGCATGAGAGTAACATGGAGCCTCCCTAGGCATAGTCACGTCTTGAAAGAGGGATTGGCACATTTCTGGTCCTGGTTTTGGAAATCATGAACCCGAATTCCTTGTTTTGAGCCAGATTCCCTTTATTTTCTCTGAAATTCTACTTTTTCTGGATTCCGTTTCAATCCCGTTTTTCTTCAAACACTTAGAGAACTCAATATTCACGTGTATGGGGCCTTTGGAATGAGTATATGGGAGCTTGGTCGATCTCTAGTTATATTAAGGCTTTATTCTTTGAAAATACTCAAAATTGCAATATAAGGGTATTTTGGTCAAAATTTATGAGCTCCCTTTTTGTTGAAGATTAATGAGTAAAATGGATTCCTAGAGAACCTCCCAAGAGAATTGGAGAAGCTCGGTCCCCTCTCTTTTATAATAAATCCATTTTTTCACCAAATTCTTGAAATTTGGGTTATTTTTGTCAAAACCCTAATTCACTTCGGATTTGATCCCTATGAAAAAATTCCGAGAGAATAAATCATGTCCCACTGGCCTAGGAGAGCATCCTCACGCATGAAAATTGTTTGTCCATGGTTTGGAGGAATTTTTAGAAGAAACAAAACCCTCCAAAACAGTTTGTCCATGTCCCACTTCCTTGTTCGATCCAAATTCCTCTATTTTCTCTTTTAGCTCCAAATCTTTTTCCTTTTACTTCAAGGCTCCCCTTTTGAAATCAAATTGAAAAGAGAAGTATTTGGTAATGTTTGGAAACCGGTCCACCCCTTCCCACAAATTCCTTTTCCATTAGAATTCCATATCTTTGGTCGTGGCATGCATATATATATACACACACATGTGTAGTTGAATTTCATGAACTATTCTCTAGGAATTCTCCGGGTACGTCTTCATTTAACGAGGTAGTATCTTGTCCTGGAGAAGCTTCTAGTTTAAGCGTGACTTTTTCAAAAAAGTATCTTGTGAGTGTAAGATGTTGATTGAGTGTTGCTGCCATTGAGCCAAAGAGAATGACTTTTTCAAAAGACAAAGAAAAAGTCTATGACTAAAGACTCAATTGTATATCAGGCTGTTGATCAGAAAAGGTTGAGTTCAAAACTCAAGAAACCTGTTTTGGATTCGAATCCAATTTGTGGTGAAAAATCATCTGGAAAGAGATTAGATTCACTAATATGTCCAAGTTCTGAATCTGGCAAGATGATGAGGAGATTTTTCAATCAAATCGAGAACCTTTCAGAAAAGGGAAAAACTATTGATCGTATAGATAAAGTCATAGAACTTATAGTTCAATTGAATGTAAGGATGTGTGAAGAAAAGCGATATACAGTCAGTCTCCAAAATAATTTGATTGATTGCAAGGAACAAATAATGAACTTATGTAACAAAGTTCATCTGCAGGCTACAGAGTGTGAAATTCTTACTCATTTGCTGGAAAACTCACTAATGAGGAATAAGATCCTTATTGAATATCTTCTTACAAGAACCTGCCAAAAGGTATATCTAGACAAGTGTCTAAAAAATTATTTCCATCAATAAATGAATACCTTAAGGGAACATATAGAATGTCTAGAACAAGAGATATTAACAATTAGTCAAATGACTAATCTTGATCTCACGGGTTCTAGTTCAAAGAACATTCCATCCTGGGCTTAGGATATACTTGAAGAGATTGCATCTCGAAATAATCCTAATCAATAGGAAGGGTTCAACACCTAAGATCGGAAGAAAGTATCTTCAAAAGGGGGACATGATGAGGTAAATCCTCATCCTAATGCTTAAAACGCATTAGAATGTGCATCCTTACTTTTCCCAATCTTCGGATGTAAGGAAGCACATGTAGCTTGGCAATTAGAATCCTAATAACATCTCTTATTTAACATAGAGAGATTACACGATCTACCTTAAGAACGTTTGATAATCTTATGAGTAGAAAGGTTGTGTTACAACAAATCGTGTAAGAAGGATTGTGGTATGAAATATCATGTGGTATTATTTTCGAAGATAATCTCTTTGAGAAAGTTGTGTGTAACACATTAAATGCGAATTTTTTTCAAATCTGATCAGAATTATTTATGTAAGGCTGATATCTATGCTTGGTATGTGTTAAAGGTATTTCAAGTATAAGTTCTCAGCGTGTCTGAAAAAGTATACAAAATGATGTATTCTCAAACTGGATCCCAAGAAAATCTTCTCAAAGCTTTGAGTGGAATGACTTCTAAGGAAACAATTCATCTTGATAATACCTTCAAGAAATCTGGTTGTGAAGATGCAGAAAAAGAAAAGGAAGATGTTACTAATCTCATTGTTCAAAATAGTTTGGATGCCAAGATTGATATTATCAATCTTCGTCAGGTTCTTCCCAGTACCATAGAAACTCATCATAGACAGACAACACTCCTGAGAACTGTTATTCGTAACCAAAGGAAGATGATCAAATTTGGAATCGGCAATAGGGAGTTCTCTCGTAATATTAATCGAAAGGTTAATTCTTGTAAGGACTAGCCTTACAAATTAGCTCAAAATGGGAATATCCTTAAGGATTGAAGAACAGAAGAATAAATTTTCTTAGATTAAATTTTCATGCCTATCCTTACAGCTCAACAGGGTATAAGAAGACACACAAGACCACTCGTGCGACACGCACAAGCCAGACCATGTCCGTACAATTCAAAAGCAAATGGGCGCCCATAACCGAGGTCAGCCCTTAACAAAAATCAACCTAAACTACTTGGGTCCTGACATTACCCTCTACTCCTCCAAATCCTTGACCTCAAGGATTGTCCTCCCAAGTAGCATCTTGAGCTGATAAATTCTCTCATTGTATTAACACTTGGTTGATGCTCTGGTTGCATTTCTTAACTTGCCTGTTATCCAAAATTTGCAGAGGGTTCACCTTCATCTCCTTGTCGTTGTTCAACTTGGGCAGTGTATTTTGAGGTAGAAATCCTGCTCCTAGATTAGCCTTCAACTGGGTGACATGGAATGTGGGATGAATCTTGGAGTCTGGTGGAAGTTGCAGTCTGTAGGACACCTTTCCAATCCTCTCAAGTACCTTATAGGGACCAAAAAATTTGGCAGCCAACTTCAAGTTTTTCCTTAATTGCACAGAAGTCTTCCTGTAGGGTTGGAGTCTTAGATACACCCAATCACCTTCACTGAACTCCCTCTCAATTCTCTTCTTATCTGCCTGCTGTTTCATTCTGTGCTGAGATTCTTCAAGCACCCCCTTAAGCATTTGCCCCATGAGTAACCTCTGTTGTAGATACTCATCTGCACCAAGACTAATTCCAGCATTTGTTGGAGATACCCCAAAATGTGGAGGTTTATACCCATACAGAGCTTCAAAAGGTGTCAGCTTCAGGCTGGTGTGGTAACTGGTGTTAAACCACCATTTAGCTAATGATAACCATGACACCCATTTGCTAGGATTATAGCTTGTCATGCACCTCAAATAGGTTTCTAGGCATGCATTCACCCTCTCAGTTTTCTCATCTGATTGAGGGTGATAAGCAGTACTTAGGTGCAGTGAAGTTCCCATTCTTGTCAGTAGACATTGCCAAATATTTCTCAAAAAGATGTTATCTCTGTCTGACACAATTGTCTTAGGAAGTCCATGCAATTTAATGACTGAGTCAAGCATTACCTTTGCTATTATTGTTGTTTTGTAGGGATGGATGAGTGCTAAGAAGTGGTTGTATTTAGTGTACCTATCCACTACCACCAATATAATCTCCATTCCTTCAGATTTTGGCAGACCTGTGATGAAATCCATACTAATGTATGTCCAGGCTTGTTCAGGAAATGGCAATGGTTGTAGGAGTCCTTCTGGCAGAGTATTGAAACCCTTGTGTTGTTGACACATGTCACATTCTTGGACCATCTGTGTTATATTATTTTTCATGCCCTTCCAATAAAAATAGGACTTGGACTTCTGGTAACTAGCTCTTGACCCTGAATGTCCTCCCACTGAAGAAGAATGTACTGCTGCCATGAGCTTCTCTCTTAGATCTCGAGAGCTGCCAATATAAATTCTACCCTTGTATCTAATGACTCCTTGCTCAAGAGAGAACTCCCCACTTTTGTTGTCTGTTATGATTAACCCTGGTAGTAATTCTGTAGTTACAACATCTTCTGAGTAGCTTTCTTGCACTTCCTTCAGCCAAGCTGGCTGTACATGGGAGATGGCTTTGCATGAAGACTCTTCTGGATGGTGCATCCTTGACAGTGCATCAGCCACCTTATTATCACACCCTTTTTTGTATTTCAATTCATAGTTGTACCCTAGCAATTTAGCTAACCATTTTTGCTGCAGAAGGGAGTTAACTCTTTGCTCTAGGAAGTATTTAATGCTTTGATGATCTATGTAGATAGTGAACTTGTTTCTCATTAAATAAGACTTCCACTTGCTAAAATCCTGACTATGTCCATCATCTCATTTTCATAAGTTGACATAACTAGAAATCTGGTACCCATTCCTTTACTATAAAATGCAATAGGTCTTCTTTCTTGCATCAAAATAACACTTATTCCCAAATCACAAGCATATGTGGCTAGCTCAAAGGGATTGTTAAAATCAGGAAAAATGAGCACAAGAGTGGTTGTCATGGAATTCTTGAGCAATTCAAATGCAGTGGTGGCTTATGAACTCCATTGAAACCTGTTCTTCTTGAGCAATTCAGTTAATGGTCTAGCAATAAGTCCATAATTCTGCACAAATTTCCTGTAGTACCCAGTTAACCATAAAAATCCTCTCAACTCCTTTAAGGTCTTTGGAATGGGCCAATTTTGCATGCACTCCACCTTGCTAGGATCAGCAGCAACTCCTTCTACACTAATAATATGGCCCAAGTACTCCAGTGAAGTTTGACCAAATGAACATTTGCTCATTTTGGAAAATAAACTATGCTTTCTGAGTAATCCAAGAGTGATCTCCAAGTGCTTAGCATGAGTTTCCATGTCAGGGATGTACACTAAGATATCATCAAAGAAGACCAATGTGAACTTTCTTAAATGTAGTTGGAAGACATCATTCATCAATGCTTGAAAACTTTCTGGGGTATTAGTCATCCCAAATGGTATAACTAGGAACTCATAGTGTCCTTGATGAGTCTTGAATGTTGTTTTGTGAGTATCAAAAGGTGAAACTCTGATTTGGTGATATCCAGCTCTCAAATCAATCTTGGAGACGACTTGTGACTGATGCGTGTCGTAGATGCTCAAATTAAATTACTTATTTCCACACAATTAACTGGTAATATAGTGGAAGTAAGGATCGTTCCCATGAAGAGCAGGGAAATTTAGTTGTCAAAAATGTCACAATGGGGGGTTTTGTTTTTGATTTTAGAACAAAGTAAATAACAAAGCAATTGAAAATAATAAAGTTGCAAGCAATGGAGAGAAATATGATCAGGGAATCCTTTTTCGTTACTAAACCGTCATCAAGTTATTATATTCATCCATTAATACTATTAATCACAAATTATTACCAACCGTGGAATAACAGCAAGCTCAGTGCTATCCCCTAAATTCCTTATATCACTGAGTACGGAAGCTCTCCAATACCAGATTCTATTCATCTAAACCACCTAGTAGTAGCTCACTCAAGGTGTAATTTCTCCGAATGCTTTATCTTTTGTGAATTATAGATTGATCCTAGTAGTTAGACTCTTAGCTCAAGGTCCACTTTCTGGTGTTGTTTATACACACAATCGCTACACAGAATCCCTCTGCAAGGTCTTATGTTCTCTACTTTTGTATGAATTATTCGACTATTACTTATCTCCTAACTCAATACTAGCATTTGATTGAATCAACAAATTAGTTCAGTTGGCCACCTAAACAATCTATCAATTAATCATAAATATCCAATTAGTAAAAACAATCAATAATTATGTGAAAAAACTTCAAAATAGATTTATATAATAACTCAAATCATGTCTAGAACTTAGAATTCATCCCCAATCACTAAGAAGTTTAGCTACTCATGGTACTAACAATACCCATGAGTTTCATATAAGAAAATAGTAAAGAAATAGTTACGGTGATGAAGAGTGCTCCAAAACCCTAGCTTTTCTCCCTTGTATTCTTCTCTCCAAAACTTGATTAGAAATTATATGATTCTCTTAAGAGATAGAAATATCTCTTTTTATAGGTCAAAAGTGTAGCTGCGCCCATGATAGAAATCCCGGTCGAAATCATATGACCACTTGCCAAAGTGTCGCCAAATTCCCAGAAACTGCTCACGCCCAAGTCTTGGTTGTACATAAAATGGCTGAAACAACCAAGTGAGCTTGCCCGGATTGCAAAGGCCCAGCCCAATTATAATGAAACTTACTAGTTCAACTGTCAGTTCCGTGGAACTGACAGTATACCCTAATCCAAACCGACGGACATACATGCTTCCGTGAGCGAAAATATCTGCTGGATTTTGTTTCTCCCGTCACAGTTCTCGGACACTCAACATCCGTGAATATATTATTCACCTGAGTTTTAATATTTTCTTCCGACACAATCACGGACACTCTGGTCACCGTGAGTTTCCAAAACATCTGAGTTTGTAGCTCTTGCAAATAACTTCACGTATACCAGGCCTTCCGAGAGAGCTCTGAACTCCCAGCTTCATTTCGTCATCATTTTGTCTCTGCCAAACTCGAACTCAGTTCTCTCCAACCACAGCACCTCAGCACCACTGCCAACTAACTCCTCCTTCCATGAGTTCATCTTCATCATTGAAGGGAAGTAACTATTACCACCGTCGAGCTCCAACTGCAACTCTTCTCGGTTCCAAACTGCCTTGTATTCTCCAACTTCGTCGTCTTTTTACTGTCCAACTTAAGCTCACCTGAGTTTCCCTTAAACTCGACTTCCTTGATTTTCTTTACTTGCTCTTCTCATTCATTTTCACTGCCGATATTGATCGACCACAGAAAACCATCCCCTGAACTGCTCGGTCCCTGTTATCTCCATTTTCCATTAATCATGGCAATCATCACCTGCATGCCACTGCCATCCAATCTACCAACTCCAATAACTCAAACCCATCACAAGCATTACTGGAAGTTCACCATTGCTCATTTCGAGCTCCAACTCTCCATTACCGACATCCTGTCTTGTAAACCAACTCGAGCTGCTTGTGCTCCATCGGTAACGGAAGTAGCACCTTGATTTTCTTATGCTCTCGGCGGCTCTCCTTCTTGTCCTTCTTGTCTCTTCCGATGGAAGCAACTCCATCCAGAATCACCAACTCAGGCTCCAGCTCGAGCTCACTGCCAATTCGAATCACTAACAGTTATCGAGCATCACCCTGCAATCGAGCTCTTCTTCTTTATCATCTCATCATCGACTTCCATTAGCTATCAACTCCATAGTAGCTTCACCACTATACACAGCAAGGTCAACCCTCTCTTTCGTGTTCTCATCTGCCACAAATGGCTATCAATACCACTGTTTCATCTCACCGGAAACCCATTGTTTACAGCGTCTTGCTTGGTCCTCTTTCTCACTGAAGTTCAGTTACAACCCATTCAAACCTCCTCTGATCTTTCCCGGGCTCTGCTTTGAGAATCAATGGCATCAGTACCACTGATTCGTTACTTTCCAACTGCAGCATCTCTTTCTCCCATCAGTGCAATCCCTGAATCATCTCCATGCATGTTTACGTAAAGAGGAAGAAGGTGGCAGCCCTTAGTATATTACCCGGGTGCCTTTAGTAGCTTTTGAATCTTGGCAGCCCTTTAACAGTTTGGCTACCCCTTATAAATTCTGTGCGCGCAACTTTGCTTGCTTCAAATGCCTATAAAATCTTCATGCGACGTCGGAACGACTCCATTCTTTCGCCGTTGGCTTCGTATTTTCGTCCTCTTCGTGATGATAGCAAGAACTCCAAGATTCAAACGAGTCCCCTTTGGTCTTTGGCCCTTCTCCGCTTTTAGCTAACTTCCTTCATTGCACAATTAAGTGCAAATTCACTTCTTTTGGATGATTCACCTAGCAAAACACAAATAGAGGAAAACAAACGTAATATACAATAATTTGCAAGAAAAATAAGCAATTACTAGCATGGATTCGACACAAAATATATGCAAAATATGCACTTAACAGTGACCCATGCAACTCATCAAGTAATTCTTCTATCACTGGAATGGGGTACTTGTTCTTTACAGTGAGTTCATTCAATTTTCTGTAATATACACAGAATCTCCAACTCCCATCCTTTTTCTTCACTAATAATATGGGAGATGAGAAGGGACTGTGACTTGGCATAATAACTCCTGACTTGAGCATTTCTTATACCAATTGTTCTACAACATATGTGATTCTGTAGGGTCTCTGGTTTGGTGGTGTAGAGAGTGGCTTAAGGGGTATATGATGATCATGGGCTCTTTGTGGAGGTAGGCTGCTAGGCTCTTGAAAAATTGAATTGTAGGAATATGAAATGGGTTGTAAAGGTTTAGGAGTAGTAGCTTGTACCTCTTTAGGGGTAATAGAAAACAAATTCCCCATGACTCCATACTTGCTCTTCTTGAGGTATTTCTGACATGCCTTAGCTGTCATCATAGATATTCTTGGAGCCTCAGTGCTTTCTTGTAAAATGATTTCTTTATTTCCCTTGTTGAATGTCACTGTTCACAGCTTGAAATCAAACTTGACAGGGCTAATGCCCTTCATCCAATCCACTCCCAACACCATGTCACAGCCTCCCAATGCAAGTATTCTAGCTTCACATTCAAACTTGTGTCCTTGCATGCTCCATGAGAATTTAGGGCACTTAGCTTCACTAGTGAGCTTGTTACCATCTACTACTGCTACATGAAAAGGTGCAGTTGGCTCTATAAGGGCACCACTGTACCGAGCAATTTCTGGGTCTACAAAGGTGTGTGTACTTCCACTGTCTACAAATATGGTTATAGGTTTATTGTTCTTTGACACACCTTAGATCCTTATAGTGTTATGTGTCTTGATACCTGATAAGGCATGCAAAGATATCTCCACCTCCTCTTCCACTTCTTGTATTACTGGAGAACTAACAGGCGAGGCTTCCTCTGAAGTGCCCTGATCTTCATATTCTCCTACTAGCATGAACAACTATTGTTTAAGGCATTTGTGTCCAGCAACATACACTTCATCACAGTTGTAACACAGTCCTTTGTCACGCCTGGACTTCATTTCAGCATAAGTAAGCTTCCTAATGGGTGGCAAACTTGAACTTGTCATACTCCTTGGGGAAGGAGAACTTATTTTTGGAGAAGTGACAAAACTCATGTTTTTGTGCCTACTTGGTATGGAAAGTTGGGGTAGCTTATAGGCTGCCTTAGCCTTTTTAATAGTCTTCTCCAGTATGGCCTCTTGCATCCTAGCAAGGTACATAGCTTGCTTCAAGCTAGTTGGTGAGAACATCTGAACTGCAAGTCTCAATTCCTCCTTCAATCCACTGACATAACTAGAGGTGAAGTAATCTTCAGTGATATATTTGTTCTTGGCAAGCATAAGAGCCTTAAGCTCCTCAAACAACTCCTGATACTCCAGCACAGCTCCTTCCTGGCTCAACTTGTTGAATTCTCCAACTATGTCATCATGTCCCAACTCTTGAAATCGAAAATTGATGTCCACAGCAAATTCTTCTTATAGTATGACATCTCTACTTTCTTGATAATCTTGGAACCAGACATCCGCCTTTCCATCTAAGTACAGAGAAGCTAACACCACCTTTTTCTCTTCATCCATAGAATGTAATTGAATTTTTTTTTTACACTTTCGAATCCAAGATCTAGGGTTATGGCCATCGAACCTAGAAAATTCGATCTTAGGTTTATGATGATTAGAAATGTGATTTAAGACCTGAAGATTACCTTGTGGATCGTTGCTCCCTCCATATTTGTTTCGATAGTGAGTATCAGTATTTGGCTCTAATACTCCATCACCAACTTTGAGTTTGTTGATAATCATGTCCTCCATAGACCGCATCTTAATTAACGAATTGGAAATGCTACCCTGAGCTTCATCAAATTTCTTCACTATCTCCTCATGGCCTTTCATCAGTGCATTGAATTTTTTGTGACGGTTGTCGAAGTCTTTATGATTAACCATGGTTAATAGGCAGCACAGATCGAATGCCTCTAATACCAATTGTAAGGACTATCCTTACAAATTATCTCAAAATGGGGAAATCCTTAAGGATTGAAGAACTGAAGAAGAACTTTTCTTATATTAAATTTTCATGCCTATCCTTACAGCTTAACAGGGTATAAGAAGACACACAAGGCCACTCGTGCGACACGCACAAGCCAGACCATGTCCGTACAATTCAAAAGCAAATGGGCGCCCATAACCGAGGTCAGCCCTTAACAAAAATCAACCTAAACTACTTGGGTCCTGACAATGCTCTAGCCTGTGAACATAATCAAGGTACTGTGTGTAGAATTCGAGATATCAGTCGAGATGATGTTGATGAAGATCCTAAAAAATTTGAGGAAATTGAAGATGATCTTTGAAAAATAAGATTAGAAAAATAGACATCAATTTTTGATCTCTTTCATTGATTGTATAAGTTTATTGAATAAAAACTATTATGAATAAAGTTATTTGATTTATAATTTTTCTTGTGATAGTTTTTGATTTACATAGCCGGTACTTTAATGCTTTTTTTATTTGCTATGTATGTGTATGAGATGTTTGATTTTGGTTTTACTACCTTGATATTCGATCTCATAATATGTTGTGAACCCTTATGGTTTGGGTGACTTTTTGATTTAGCAGGATTAAGTTCTAGCCCATGTTGGTAGGCTTTATCAAAGTATCATGAGGGGTTCCTGTAGAAACAATATGTGAAAAAGTCACAATATGTTGAATCGGTTTTGGTTTAGCATAAAAGCATATGTGTTTCGACGGTTTTCAACTTTTGCTTGCAATTGTTAAAACCGATTTTCAACCTTTCTCTGGTAAAGGTTGGTTGTTGTTATTTTTTGTTTTTGGCATGAAAATGACAACATAATGGTATTTCGACATCAATTCTCCCATAAGAAGAAAACGATGCGATCATATTTGGAGAAGTTGGATGAGAAATTGAGGTAACAATCTTGTTACTTAATTGTTTTCTTGTTTTAAGAAAAGCATATTTTTATTTGATATATATATATATATTGCTTTTGCTTTTGCTTAAAAGAAATTGTTGGTACAATTGATGTGTTTATTCCATTATGTATGTGTGGATGTTTGTGTGATTCAATTGTTTCCGGTTAAGTAAAACTTTTGTTATCTTGCTTTGTTGTGTGATATCAATCGTTTAGGCTTACGAAATTTGGTGCAATTGCGGTGCTTTAATATTTATGTGAATTCAATTGCTTCCAGTTAAGTAAAACAATTGTTATTTTGCTTTATTGTGGAGTATCAAATGTTTAGGCTTACAAAATTTCGGTGCAATAGTGAAACCTTGATATATATGTTATTTAGATTGTATCCGGTTGAGGTAAATAATTATGCAAGTTGATTTATTGGTTTGTAAGAATTATTTATGGCTTAACAAATGAATGTGTTGACGGGACGAGTTGTTTAGTCTAATTCGATTCCGGATAAGATAAACTAAGTTAATTATGATCTTAGTTAGACTTATCAAAGTGGAGGTTTCGGTTATTCAAGTCTAGCCGAAAGCCTAAACAAGGAAATGCTAGTTAACTAACCTAGTATTTGGCTTGTTTGAAATCTAAAGGTCTAAGTTATATGGATAATTAGAACCTGATGAGAAAAATGGAGTTTATCTTTGTTTTAGTCTTATCGAATGAAGCGGTTGTATTTATACAATCGGTTTAGCAAAGGAACTAACTTGCTTAGTTGATTTTTGGTTTGCTAAACTAGTTGGGAAAATTGCTTCGGGCAATTATTTCCATGATAACATATCAAAACGTAATTACTTTGTAGTTTCAGTTTTGATATTGGTTATCAAAAATGGTATTTGGAACCCTCGTGCTTGAATCAATAGGTTGCAAGTCTATTCTGAGATTTGTAAGATCCTTTTCGTGTTGTCCTTTATTTTTTCATTTCTTTGTCACAAAAATGGGGGGAAATATATGGAGTAAACAAGTGATACCGGTATCAATTTTATGGTTGATTGGTGTCACTAGGAAAGAGGACAATGGTGCTTGAACGTTTATCTAACGAATGAGGAAAAACACAGACTAAGGGGGAGTAGCATATCATATGATTGGGATAACAAAGACGTGCGGATTAAAAATCTTCATATCTCACCTTTAGGGGGAGTATAATCTTTGTTATTATAATGTCAACAGAGGCATTTTAAGGATTGAATTAATGCAGTTTATGTGATGTTGGATTCGGGAATCAAGCGTATGTGTAATGAATTCTTGTAATTTGTTTATCCATATGATTGTAAGAGTTTTGTCACTAAAATTGACAAAGGGGGAGATTGTTAGAGCATTGCTCGATTGAACCCACCAAGCGTTGGTATGTCAAGTTTGGTTGTCATATTTTAGTGAACCAAAACTCATTTAAGAGTCGCTTGATTTAAATGTACTAGAGTCAACTTCGTATAGGTTAGCTTGAAAGTATTAGGGTGAGACATTACAAGTATTGCGAAGACTTGAAGAAGTGAAGAAGAACGAAGCTACAACCACAACATCATCCTTTCACTTGAGGTTAGTGATATTTGACTTGAACTATTTCATTCCCTAACGTATCTTTCAAGTCGTGCATATTGAAAACATAAAACTGCAAAGCATGAACACTCAAGATAGACATAGTATTAAGGAATATAATATGAAGTTTCTTGCTTAACCATTAAACTTTATATATAAGACATCAACATAATCGTATGAATGTTATTGTGATTATGTATGGGTATTAGGTGAGGATTTCATCCTATGGAACAATGTTTATATGTGTCTAAGGAAGTAAGTTCATGATGTGTGTTGTGAACCGAAAAGGAAATCGCTAGGCGTTATTGGGGATGTTCTTCATTGCATATCTTATGAACGACCAATATATGTGATTAGTATAACCACTCATGACTTGTTTGTGTTCTTGGTAAAACTATTCACATGAGGCCTGACTTATGTGTTGGTATGTATTTTATTAGTGAAACCGATCTTAAGTAATCACCTGGGGTATGATCGGGTTGTGAGTGTCTGAACTTATTACTAGGAGAATGGGAACCGATCCTAGTAAGAGGTACATTGCATCACAAGGGGAACTGATCCTTGTATGAGGGGAAGCAAGGTTTATGGAAGAAAGGGGAACCGATCTTTTGAACATGTGCAACACGTTTTTGGGAAGGGGGAACCGATCTTATGGACATGTGCAGTGCATACAAGTTAGATACCAAATATATGTGGGGAACGATCCTAGTACCTAGTCAGCCGAATTATGGTAAGCTAGTGTGACTATGCACAATACTCACATGGAGGTAGAATCGAAACTTGTTTTGGTAGAACCGTAAACCCATGATTGGTGATTGAGTGTTACTTGGTCAATCACGTAGTTCTTGAAAGTCAGATGAACCAATTCTAAACTTGTTTGGAAGTGTGGTAAATCGGTTTCAAGTGAGTAAGTATGAAAACGGACTTGCAAGAGTAAGATGTCGACACACTTTGAACACGGTTCATTAATGCTTATTCTTTATTGTTCAAATATATTCCTTAACGGCTAAGAAGGAAGTAAATCCCAAGATCAAACTTAAACAAGTTAAGAATCTTTTTAATTATATATGGAAAATAAAAATTAGTAATGTGCATTTGCTAATTAAAGATTTTCCAAGGAGATTTCGATCATGTATTTTTGGACAGTGCATTCACAGGAATTATGAAAACCGAATTTGGAGGAGTAATGATAATATCTTGAGAATATTTTCGGTTTTGGAAATTCCTTGGTGTCCAAACTTCCTTGTCTATAAATACTTTGAGTTTTGCATTTCTAGCAAACTAATCCTGCCTAACATAGACTTCCTCTTTTGTCTTTGTTACTGGTGAAGCCGCCTATCAGAGAGGATATTAATCTAATTAGGTGAAATCTCTTACGGCCGCTCAATTTAAAGTCTTCTTTGGGATTGACAAGCTCTAACGCGACCCTTTGGTGGGAAACTAGATATTTCGGTTTATCTTTAGTTTTAATATTGATTCGATTGACTAACGGTGGTTGAACTTTGATTGCACCTAGATTTTTTATGCTTGAGAATCTTCTCTTTTGATATAAGATTCACTCAAACTAGTTCAAAGTTTCGATAGGGATCTTTAGACTGTTGTTAGATTTAAAGACGATCTTGTGATAATTCATTATTAACAGACTCTGTTCTGTGTGTAATTGATCACAAGAGATTCAAGTAGTTGTGTGCAGGTGTTTATTGAAGATCTAAGAAGATTTGAAGACAAAGAAGATATTGAAGATTTCTGACTTGGTTTTTATAATCTTTGGTGTGCACAATACTTGTTTGGGAAAAATAGGATCCGACTATAATTGATTTATCCTTTTGGGTATTTTGATAGAATAGTTGAGGAAGATCGGCATCAATACGTTTCCTTGTGATTAAAGGTATTGATTGGATTAATCTTAACGATTTCCTTTGGGGTGATTGAACATAAGATAGATCTTGGAACCTGGAAAAGGAGTTTATGTTAAGATAAACAAGGGAACCTTTGCTCAACTCATATCGCTTGGTTGAAGAAAGTTGATACCAAACAGATTTTTTGTTCCTTTACTGTTTGGAATACGAACCAAAGGAATTGGTCCAAGTACGTGACTTGTTTACAGGTTGGAGGCATGGGAATACAGACAGAACTAGGTGAACTATAGGTTTAGTTGCTTGGACTCAACTATACGAAGTTGGTTTATTTTGTATAGCGGCTTAATCCCGAGAGTATTCAATTCTGGACTAGGTCCTGGGGTTTTTCTGCATTTACGGTTTCCTCGTTAACAAAATCTTGCTATGTCATTTACTTTATATTTCCGCATTATAATTGTTTTATTATAACTAAAGTAAATTGCACAAACGTTAATTCCTATTTACTTGATACGTGAATCCTATTGAGTTTGGTTAAGTCTGAACCTTTGTATCAAGTAAACACACTTTGTTGATTGTATTGTCTCGATCTCGTATCCATAGACGATCACACAAAGTGTGTACCGATTTGTTGTATTATCTCGACTCAGTCCATAGACAATCACTTTCGGGGAAAGGACTTATAGGAAGAAAAATTAATAGCTTGAGGTATATTTAGGTACCCTTGCCTTTTCAGAAACATTCTCAGAGGGAGTTATATAGTTTTTATTCACAAACTATTTTTCGTCAGAGCAATTTCCAAAATGATTGAAACATAACATGACTTTCGTCACTAGGTAAAGATGAACTTGGCTAAAGCGGAAGCTTTACCAACACATATTTCAAGAAATAGATAAGCGAGATATACTCAGCTCGAAATATCATATATGTGTATTCTTAGTCTATATAGTAATACGACTTTTGTCTCAAGATAGGAGATAGAATAGATAGACTTTCGAGTGATAGATAAGTTCAAGTATCCACATACCATTTAGTCGATGAAGATCTCCATGGAGTTCTTGAGATCAACTACACTTTCTATCCTAGTCCGAGACCTTATCTATAGTAGACTAGAAATCAAAGACTTTATAGTTTTGATCACTAATATTGACAAACATGATTGCGATAGCAACGCATGCGAGTTCGACCGAGCAATGCTTTAACAATCCCCCCCTTTGTCAATTTTAGTGGCAATACTATTAATACATATGGAATACAAAATATATAAAATAAACTTTGTAGCTCCTATTCCACACGTCGTCTAATCTTCAACAATACTCGAAATCTTTGTCACTTCCAAGTAATCTAATGATCCCAAAGGTTGTAAGTTTAGCACCATCATTGTTGAAAATACGTAGCTATAACAATGATAAAAGCAATGGTCCTCAATCATTGCTATACAATGTCATAGTATCATTACACATCGTCAAAGTCCAATTTCATCACAACTTTAACAACAATACTATGGTGATACTTCACTCCCCCTTAGTCAATAATCCATCTCACATGTAAACCACTCCCCCTTACATAATGATCCGAAAACCATATGTATTTGTAGTGTGAACTACATATTAATTCTCTCCCTTTTTGTCAATAAAATTGGCAAAGGTACAAGAACGGGATCCTAATGAAATTTTTGTAAGAGACATTTCATGACTCAAGGTAAATGTATATCATCTTGTTTAGATTCAATCATAAAGCTGAAGCTAAATGCAATCATCAAGGAGTTCATAAAGATATAAGATAACCCCTCTAATATTCCACAGCCGCACTCCCCACAAAGATTTGGCAATTAAGCACAAGTTCAAAATAACTCTCCCCCATAAAAATGTCATTCCCAAGGGAACAACAAGAGCCACGTTAATAATTTCAAAAAGAAAAGAAGGATTTCTTTATACTCAATAAATCACATACAAGTACGAATTTGGAATCCATAAAGAAATATTCAATCATATTAACCAAGGAGAACCAAGATTAATTTGACTAAATATGCTCGACACAAGTAAACTTATGGAACTTAAATCAATTAGATTAATCACAAGAAGACTCGCAAATAATCTAATTATCATACTCAACCAAACTAATTACAAAAGTAATCAATTTAATTGACCACACTCGACATAAGAAATTCTATGGAGCAATGACTAAGTTAATCACAAATAACCAACCCAGTCAAAGAAATGCTCAAACATAAGAAAACTTATGGAGTGATAAGTAAATAACCACACAAGATGATTAATTTAGTTTATCATGTTCAACATAAAGTACCTTACGGAACAATAACTAAGTTAATCACAAAAGCAATCAACTTTTGTTGTTTTAGTGCTCAACATAAGACACTTAATGGAACAACACAGTATTTACACAAAAATTTTGGATCGGAGAATTGACCTTATATCGTGGAATAATCAAGGATTCACTGTATTTCTCATCACCATTTGCACAATGACACTCAATAGACATCATCCTTGAATCACAAAAGATTTTAACCTATCTTACATCAAAAATTGACAATATAGGTTTAACTTTTGTGTTTGTCAAAAGTCCATTCATTGTTTTTATCAATACTTGCATATCAATTCACGAACGACTTTACTTTTGACAAAATATGGGACAATCAAGTTCACGGACGTAAACACACATATCCCATAACAATATTGCAATATATAAAACCATAAATATTAATACTGCAAAAATCATCTTCAAAACAAGTTTAGAATTTAAACCAATAAATATAAAAACAAGAAGATGAAAACTTTGGACATGCTATGTGTAATCACAATAATGGCTATTCCAAAACACTAGTTATTCTTCTAAATAAAATAAGAAAAATAGAAGATTTACTAGGCAATAAGACCTTTGAAGAATTCTTTATCGTCCCCGAACTCCTTGTCGTCAACAGCCATTGGAACATAAGGTTCATTAAGGTAGGAGTTTATATCAATAAACATTCTAGGTTGTTGTTGTCGAACCAGGGCCTTCTGAATCTCATGAGTCTTATACACAAAAGCCTTTATTTGTTGAATCTCCTTACGCAACTCCTTCATTACTTCAAGAACATCAGAAAACTTCTGAGAATTTGGAGGAACGGCTCTTGGATTCCTCACATTCCTTATTTTCCTTTTCAATGTAGGAGGAAATGGAGATTGTTCTTTTCCTTCATGATTGATGGCTTAGCAATCATATTACCGTCCTTTCCATCTGAAGACATCATTCTTGGAGCATCCATGAACGTATGGGTTTGTGAGAGGAATTCACAATTAGCTCAACAAGTAGTCTTGAAATAAAAAGAGGTTTTAGAGAAGGAAAAGGAATGTAGGGTTTGAAACCTTTAAACAGGTTCGTAAAAGACCAACTCTTAAACCTATGAAGAGCAGAATTATCGATAGTACCCTTTCTTTTGTTTGAGAAACAAAAAAACAAACCTAAGAAAAGAAAGAAGAAAAGCTTTTCCTAAAGCCTGAGAGGTACAAAATCATTGTCTCTTTTGATCAGGCACATGAGACAAGATTTTAAAAACAACATAGTCAAGTTGCGATGTGGTGAACAATAATTTGTCCACCAATTTCCTCTTGGGAGGAATTCACAGACCTCTGTTTACCAAAACTATTTTACCATAATTTCTTATCTAATGGTCTTAGTTTATCCTTGGAAACTAACTTCTTAGACGAAGATAAAATCTTACATACTTCAGCGGTCTTCTGAGAAATATTTGCTCTTCGTTGAAGTTTGTTGACATGCCTTTGTTGGTGTTTGAACTTGTAGCACCTTTATAGTTCATGACCCTTTAATGAACAATATGAGCACGTCAGACTTGGATAAAAATCAGGCTTCTGGAATGTGCAAGAAGCTAAGCACATATTGGGACCTGAGACATTATAAGCAGTGTTTCCAAAGATTGGGTTAACCTTTTCTTCCATAATTGTTGGATTTTCTTATGAAAGAATATCAAGATTGATACGTGTATTGCTACAATTATCAAAATCAATATTTTCACCAAGAAGTGCAACACTTGATTTCTCATCTTCATTAGAATCATAAATGTCAGACATTTCATCAAGAGTTGCGACAAGACCTTTGTTCCCAGTGTATTTTCTCCGATTAGGACACTCATTTGCAAAATGACCAAAACCTTTACACTTAAAGCACTGAGGCATATCCTCATCATCAGTTTCATCAATATCCCTGTTTTTAGGAGGAACACGATTATGAGGTTTGACTAATGCCTTAGGCTTATCTCTGGAGAACCGTTTAATTCTCTTCAATAGAAGATCCCTAAACTGTCTTGTGATCATCGAGACTGAATTGTCAAGATCTTCATCTGATGAATCTATCTCAGAGTGATCATCTTCAGAGATACACACCTTTTTACTTTTATCAAGTAATTTAGTTTCCTTTAGTGCTTTGAACGCAACATCCTTAGATTTGGACGAATGTTCATGATAAAAAATCTTAGGCTTTCCAACCAGCGTATTTCTGGGGAGAGTATCAAGGTTATTTGCCTCAACAATGGCATGCTTCTTAGAATCGTATCTTGATGGCAGCAATCTGAGAATTTTCATCACAATATCCTTTTTAGGAATAGTCTTACCCAATGCAAAAGATGCATTAACAATTTCAGACACTTTGTGATTAACTCATCAAATGTTTCTTCATCTGGCATACGAAGGTTTTCCCAATCGGAATTAAGATTTTGAAGTCTAGCTTCCTTTTCACTGTAATTACCTTCGAAGGAGGTTTCTAAGATATCCCAAGCTTCTTGCGACTTAGTGCAATTTGACACATGGTGCTGAAGATTTGGGGTAATGGCATGTATGATGGCATTCAAACAGTCAGAGTTTTGCTTTGCAGCAAAAATCTCGGCAGGAGTATATTCACCAATATTCTTAGGAACATTTACACCTCCAACTTCCTCAACGGGAGCATCATATCCATTAACAACATATACCCATGATTGGAAATCACGTGCTTGAAGAAAAGCTCGCATGGAAATTTTCCACCATAAGTAATTAGATCCATCGAAGACTGGTGGTACGTTAATTGAGATAGCACCTCTATCCATAGAGTCAGATCGCTACAAACACAGACTTGTGAGGTCTTGAACGTGTTTGCCTACGCTGATACCAATTGAAAAAGCGGGGGTCTAACAACCACACCCAATATTTTGATTAGAAATTTGTATGGACAACTCCGAGTTACTTTCTAGAAAATCAACTAGACAGTCAGACTCAATCAATAGAAAATATCTCAAGGAGTTTATTATCTCTATCTCTCAATTTGATTTACTCAAGCAAATACAATTTGCAAGTCTTAATCAAAGAGAGATAACTTGGATGATACCAAAGACCAATATCCAAGTGTCAATTAATTTAAATCAACAACCAATAAGGTCGGATATTCTAATTGATTGAACAACGCACAACCTTTATTATTTCAATTATATACCAAAATATAATGCTGGAAAGAAATAACACATACTCCAGAATTTTGTTAACGTGAAAAATGCAGAAAAACCCCGAGACCTAGTTCAGATTTAACATACACTTTATTAAGCCGATACAGACACTAGCCTACTCCAAGCTAACTTCGGTATGGACTGTAGTTGAACCCTAACCAATCTCACACTGATCCAAGGTACAATTATATTCCCACGCCTATGATCCCAGCAGGATATTGCGCACTTGATTCCCTTAGCTGATGTCACCCACAACGAAGTGTTGCTACGACCCAAAGTCGAAGACT
This sequence comes from Papaver bracteatum, assembly GCA_023529315.1. Classification (NCBI taxonomy): domain Eukaryota; kingdom Viridiplantae; phylum Streptophyta; class Magnoliopsida; order Ranunculales; family Papaveraceae; genus Papaver; species Papaver bracteatum. The sequence goes on along the minus strand of JAJJWX010005220.1, from coordinate 1,097,483 downwards.
TTAATAAACAAATCTGTCTCACATAGAAAAGTATACGAGGATAGATAAATTCGTCTCCCACGAATAAACCTATGAGTTTTGTTCCATCTATTGATAAATCAAGGTGAACATGAACCAATTGATAAAACCAGACTTATATTCCCGAAGAATAGCTCAGTTTTATCAATCACCACATAATAAACTTAATCGACGCAGCGAAGAAGATTATTGAGGAATCACAAACGATGAGACGAAGTGTTTGTGACTAATTTTATATCTTACCTATCGGAGATAGAAATCTCAATCCAATTATTACGATTGTACTCGTACGATAGAAATAGCAAGATCATATCACACAACTACGATAAAAGTAGTATCGGTCTGGCTTCACAATCCCAATGAAGTCTTTAAGTCGTTAACCTAGTTTTAGAAGAAGAAAACCAAAGGTTAAAGGAGAATCGACTCTAGCTTAGCAAACTAGTATCACACAAAATGTGTGGGGATTAGGTTTCCAAGTTCCTATAGTTCTCCCTTATATAGTCTTTCAAATCAGGATTTGCAATCAATGTTAGCACTACACCATTTTTATGAATTCGTAGCTGAAATTCGTAACAGCCTACTGGCAGTTACGAATTCGTAACAGGAAATTGTTGTTAAAAAAAGGTTGTAACAGACTGAAGCTGTTACAAATCTTGTCAGATTTCATAACTGTTCGTTAGCTGTTACGAATTCTTAACTGGATATGGTCCGAGCGTGCCATTCGTGTGCGTGGGTGGTCACACCTTCATCATTTTTCCACCCAAGCCAGTTTTACCTGAGGATATTTCCTCCCTTGGTCACAACTGGGGTTATCCACTATAGTCCCCTTGGTCACACAACTCGGTCATTCCCTTCCATTTTTCTCTCGACTTATCCACTTCTTCTCTTTCCCCATCTCTGCAGAAGATGTTCTATGTTAGGGTTTGATTTTGAGGATTTGGATTTGAGCATCATATTTAAGCTGCTTATAGAAGAAAGTTCATCTATTAGGTTTTCATCTTGAGGGTTTGGATTTAGAGTTTCGATTTGAAGCTAGATAGTTCATCTGTTAGGGTTTCAGTTTGAGGTTTCGATTTGAAGCAAAAGACGTAAGTAATCTCGATTTGGGTTTCGATCTATTTGTTTAAAGATTTCGATCTGTTTTTTTTAGATATTATTTTCAATTAGGGTTTCAATTTTACCTATTGATTTTTTGTTTTTTTATAGGGTCTCGATTTCTTACTAAGTTTATGAAGTTTGACATGATTTTGATTTCAGTAGGAACAACTTAAGGGGGAGAGATTTTTGGAAGAATAAGCTGATGCTGGGTTTCAATTTCTACTGAATAAAGGTGTGTAATTTTAGAAATAGAATTAGTTATAGGATTTTTGCTTGATTATGTGTATGTAATTCGGTAGGTCTAATCGTTTATCATTCTACTGATATTTCTGCTTGAAATATTATCATGTGGATGTACTACATTTTGGGTGTTTGTTCTCTGTGTACTGAATGGTAAATGATTTCAAGTGTTAAAAAAATGGTTTATGGGGAATAAGAATGATTTGCGGCAATTCAAGTACTAGTTTTCATCTTGAATTAAGTGTTGTAGTTTGCTTCTTAAACAAATTTTTTATACTGTGTTAAAATGATTAAATGAGTTTGTATTTAAAATTCCTCTGATAGCTAACATCTGAGATCCTTCAAAATCATTTTATATATTTTCTTTGTTTCATTTTTCTAGCTACATTATAAATTAAATTTTCCAACTATAGTTTGCCTTTATCTTGCGACATTAGGTTGGATCTTTTCAAGCCATTTATAAGCAGCTTATATCAAAATGTGTACAGACTTAAGTGTGAAATCAATTGCTTTAAGCATTTCCTTTCAGGTTTTAACTAATCACTTGCCTATTAACAAATGATCTGCTTTATGTAATCCCTTGTCTACAACCACTAGTTTTGTTCAAGACACCAACTTGATCCTTTATTGTCCCTATTTGCGTGAATTAAGTTTGAACACCTCTTGTCATTTTACATGGGTTTGTTTGCTTGCTACTGTGAATCTTAATACAAGCTTTAACAAAAAAAAGGAATGGGTAGCTAATTTAAGATTCCAGTGGTGATACTAATTTTGTTCTTTGATTTGGTCATGCCCATTCGAACGTGGTTGAACCTCATAGCCAGTAACGTATTTGTATTTTTTTTATATACTTCTCTAAAAGACTCTCTCGGCAATTAGTACGACAACGCCAGATTTTCCCTTATTGTTTTATCATGTTGAAAAGTCACTAGTTTGATATTAACATGGTTTTGCGTTGGACAACATTCTCATGGGATGAATTATATGTGTTTATAGATAACTATAAGGCTTACTCTCTTTTTGAATCTGGTACTTGCTGATATCTTTATGGTTTATCCATTGCATTTTGGATGCTTTTGTTTTTACGAATAACTTAATAACAACAAGTAGCATATGGAAAATGTCCGTGGAAACTAAAAGTTTGGCAATTGGCCATTAAGACTAGAAAATAGTTTGGAAATTTTTAGTTAAAATGAGAAGAGACCGGCAATTGGCCATATAAATTATTAGTTTGGAAACTGGCCGTTAAGAATGGAAGATTTTGGCAATTGGCCATATAAACTATTAGTTTGGAAACTATCCGTTAAGACTAGAAGAGTCTGGCAACTGGCCGTTAACACTGGAAGAGTTTGGCCACTAGCCCCTAAGACTAGAACGTTTTGGCAATTGTCCATAAAAATTAGAATAGTTTGGCAACTGGTCATGGAAGAATTTGTAGAGTTACTTCTTTTTGATTTCAACTCTTAATTGTGTTTATCACGTTGATTATGTGAGGCTTACATTTCTCTACAAATGTTCTTGTTACTGCTCTTATGCATTATTTATGTTTTCCGTAGGCACCATTCTTTCGTCGTTATAACTCCTACTGGGATTTTGCTCACCCCTTTTTCTTGTTTTCCCTCCCGCAGAGTACGAGATGAACTTGCAGCAGTATGCTGGGCAGAGCTTACGGTAGGCCTTGAAAGCACAGAAAGTTAGTATTTTGTTTTTCTAATGTGTATATCACGTGGAATGTTCTGGGGTAGTTTGAATATCACGGGGAAGGTTCTGGGGTAGTTTAATATCGTCTTTCGATCCATGTTTTTGTTGTATGTTGGTGTGTACATAAAATGAAAATGCTAGGATTTCATTTTGGTGTATGATAGTTGTTTCCTGAACTTGGGTCTGAACATATATATTTATGTTTGTACGTAAACTTCCACTATATATCCCTATGTGTTTGACTGATGCTTGAGTGGTAGTTCATTTTGAAGCGTTGTGATGTGTTGAACTTAATCTAATTAGTCTTCTTGTCATTCGCTACCCAAGCAAATGCATTTTTCCAACTATACTAGTAGAATTTCTTTGTACGTATGTATGTCATTTTCTTTGATATCCACTCACCTAATTTTGATGTGTATACAAGTCTTGTCCTATGTATTTATCACATTATCAAGTGGACATCACATGCCTTTTTGTGAACTGAATATCTTCCTCTAAAATTTCATTTTTGGTGACTAATGCACTTAGGCTCCATGGTGTAAATTTTATGGTTTCCATTTGTACTTTGGGGCTTAGCCCTTTTTTTTTTTTTGAGTATGCCCTGAACTATGTGAACTTGGTGCTCAGGGTCCTTAATAACATTTCTGCTTACAAATATAATATTTTCGCTCACTCGTTTGAGGTGGTATGATCTGTTGACTTTCAAAATTATTTATGGGAATAATATTTTTCCATCTGTGTATGTCTGGGATTTTCAAGCCCCCCTTGAACAGTATGAAGTTTAATTTGGATTTGACACTTGGCTAAGTCATGAATCGTTATTAAGCCTACAATGTATTTAAGTTTTGAATGCTCCATTTCAAAGTTTAGACTCTGATTTCAAGCTCGTAGTACAATGTCGCCTCCTAGTATTATTTGATCTTTTATTTAACCCTTTGCCTGGTTGTCATGATTTTATACTGAGAGTGACATGCCGGGGATTTAGCCTTGCTAATGGGATGAAAATTAACCCATTAGGATGGAATTTTCCCGGCCGTTACAGGATGCCTACGTGTTTTGATTTTCTATTTTGAACTATCAACTCTATTTTACAAGCCAAAGTTAGAACAAATTCAACATATAAGGTATGAAGTTTTTTATTTAAGTTAATAGCTAAAAAATGGGATTAATAAGGATGCTTAGGCTCATTTTGAGCTAAAGATACCTATGCTGAGCGTACTAAGCTAACGATGAAGTTGTTAATGCTCATTTGGTTCTGACCAAATTTAGCAGTTAGCCACAGAGGTCGATGTAAACATAGATGTGCACTGCTTCAAAGTTAATAGTACTTAAAGTTAATAACAATTTCAAGGTATAAAGACCTGTTTCATTAAGTAGCAATTTCAAGGTATAAACATAGATGTGCACTGCTTCATGTGTACTGTTTAAAAATTTATAGATTTACACAGTGACTGACTCATGCTTATAATCATCATAACATAAATGTAGGTAGCGATAGAGGGATACTTAGATTTATGGGTAAACTGATGATCTGAAATTACTCACAGCACATAGCGTTTTCATGATACCTAGTATTATTATAGATGATGAGCTATCGTGTTTGACAGAAATATAGCTGATGAGATAATGTGTTGTGGTTCGTGATACCTAGTGTTATTATAAATCTCTGTGCAATATGCTAATACTTCCGATAAGTCCATAAGTGATGTTTGAGTTATGAAGCTTGAATCTCCCAATTTCCATAAAATTCTGCCCATGTACAAGCAGTACAGATTGCCAATTAAACTACTTTCTAAGTTTATTCCAGTAAAGATGCAGTATAACCCTAGAGTATGCCTATTTGCATTTGCGTTGTTTCATCATTAAGCTTATCTGAATTACTTTCCAAGTTTATAAGTTTATAATACCGGTTTTAGATTACAGAGTAGTGCCGTGAATTGGTGAACACAATTGTCTTTTTCTTTTTTGGTACCGAAAAATTTCAAGGATTAATGTTATGGCTAGTTAAAACCTTTCCTTATGTTTTGTTTGTTCTCCTTTATGTGAATCATGCATGTTTACTTTATACCTCCATCTAATGAATTGAAGTTTGTTGAACCCATAATCTGTAGTTCTAAGAGGGATGTTACAGAATAGTCTTGAACCCATAATTTGAATAGTCTTGTAATATTTTTTTTGCGTAGCTGTTACAGAATGTATTCTTTGTGCTAGTTTAATAGTTTTATTTTCAGTTACTGTGATATTAAATGTCTATTTGATAATGTTTATATGAATTGATTTAATAGTTCTAATGATTTTATTTGCTTCCTGATCAGAGTTGGAATTTGAAGAACTGATAAGAGTTGAGCTAAGGAAGGTATAATAAGTCTAGAAGTGTCTGAGAAGGTACATTCTTGATTAATTCTCAGTGAGCTTATTCTCTTTTCTTGTATGATATATGCTGTATAACATGATAATAATCCTGGTCAGTGTCTACATAAAGATAATAGATGGGTTTAAGCTAAGTTGTTTTAGGAGAAGTTCCATGCCCTCCTTTTATGAAGGGGTTCTCTTGAACTATTTGATTGATCTACTGTTGGTGCTCTTGTTTGTGTATTTATGTATTTTAATTTTGTTTGGTTTTGTATGGTCATACTTTGTTGCTTCTTAGAATCTTAATGGGTGAACTAGTCGATATGTAATAGTACCTAAGAATTAGATGAGCATTTAAAATGAACCATATAGTGGAAGAATTTTGAATCATCTATGCATTGCTAGTCGTTTGAGTTGTATTATGTTCTTCCCCTTTTGTTCAAATTTCCATTTTTAATTACGATTTTTACTATAAGCTTTTAGTGGACTTTGCTCATTACCTTTCCTCTGAATGCCAGGTGAACGAACTAAAGGAAAAGGAAGGCGAGAACGAACTAAAGGAAAAGGAAGGCGAGTACTACATTTGTCTTGAGTGAGTATCTTCTAGTGGAGAGGTTGGAGTGCCAAAGTTTTTGTCCTCATATGTTCATAGTGTATACATCTTTTTGTGGTGTTTTTCACTTCTTTAGTATGTGTATATTACTTTTATATTATGTACAGACTTAGGAAAACCTAAACATAATGATATATAACATATAAAATGATGGATGTATGATGTTTTGGTGTTGTTATTAACATGCTATATATATATAACATGATAATAGTTATGGTGGTCTGTGAACTGAACTTAGGAAGTTTTCTAGGTTTCTATATACTGTACATACTTGAGAAGTTGTGAAAGTCTGGTCCTCGCATGATGATAATAGTCCTAGTGGTGATTTACGAAATCATTCTCTCTTATTTGAGAGGATATTTTCTGTCGTTAACTTGCAGGGCTTCAAAAGAAACTGGTTTGGGCTTGATTTTAAGACATTTTGCTTGTCTGAAGGAAAAATAACCACATTGCATGTTCATTAACCCAAGAGGCACAAGGGGTTGTTAACTCTTACATGTTCTGATGGCCTGTGACTCATATCGATCCTAATGTGGAAAAATGAAGAGAATAGAAGTACATGTGCTGCTACAAACATTATATTATATGTTTTTAAGCTTCTAATGTGGTCACATGCATCTGAATGTGCTGCGTACTAGTTATCTTTTGGTTTGTCTTTGCAATCATTACTAAAGTTTCATTTTCAGTTAGGTACATAGTAGTCATTTGCTATTGAATGTTATGCAGAACTCTTATATAAGTTCTTATTTGTTGGTTTCAGGGTGGTCTTACACCTACAGATGTTTTTGCTGATGAGGGGATACAAACTGGTGTTATTCACTTTGGAATGACAGTGTCATTATTTTGTTAGTGATGGTAAGTTTTTATTAAGGAGAACACCCCTAGTAGACACGCCTTTTTTAAGGATATTGTTAGTTAATTTACTGAAGTCATGAGTCCCATGATATACAAGCTTGCCTTTTGGTATGCATCGTAGGGTTTAAAGTACTTGATTTAAAATATGCTAATTTTTACTTACTTGTAGAGATTGATAGAATTTAAAGTATCAAATTTGATATAGAAATATGGCATTTACTCGAAATATTCGCTTACTCACAAGAACCTCCAGTGGAACTCTTGAATACCTAGTCATTGCTTCCTTGTAAATTTTTTGCTCGACTCTTTTTCCATGCCTATGGAAACTTGTATTACTATTGGCACTCACTCGTGGATGGAGCTGGGTTTTAATATACGCAATCACTCTTGTGAAATTTATTTAAACGACGAGTATTTATATTTTCCATACATCCTTTTCAGTATTGGAACTTTCAGAGAAGTAAGCGAAGCGTTTTGGACCGCTTCGCTATTTTGTTGATGGTGTTCTGAAGTTCATATGCTTGCCAAAGTACAGCTTTGAAGTGGAGTACCTACCCGGTAGTTGTGAATGTATTAAGAGGTAAAAAAATCTTACTACCTTTTGTTATATCCTTTTTTTGTTTATAAGTGGAAAGTCAATTATTGGTTTATGACATTTCTTAGATGTGCTATCCTTAGGAAACTAATGTCAGATTGTATGGTCGTGGAAAAGAGAACGTTAGTTACATTTTCTTTTAGGTAATCAATACATTTTATTGTATGGAATATTCAATATATGTTTCCTGCAAGTTTGAACTTTACAATTTCATGATACTAAACATCAGGGAACAACAGTTGGACTCTGGTCTTAGGATTAATCAACTATTTGACATGACATGCTGTTTCTGAACATGTTTCATTGATTATTTGTACTTATCGTCGTGACTTGAAGGTTTGATGAAGGATCTGTGGGATGGATTGAATGTGATGATGGTTTCATAATGCTTCGTTCTTGGAAGAGATGTCTCGTGCAAGAGTAATATGCATTGAAGTTACTGCATAGCTTCCGCGGCATTGGATTCCATCAGCTTCACCAATTCTACTTCAAATGTGAAGGAAAATACTGATTATGTAAGTCCTGTTTCCATTGGTTGATTCTTATCTCAAATACCCTTGGAATAAAACCTAGGAATTATGCAATACAATGAAACTTACAGATTGTCTTTTAAGTTCCGAACCAATTCGAATGTAGAAAGAACAAAAGTTATTGTTAATAAAGGAAGTTATTATTGCATATATGGGATGGATGGAATGAAATATTTGCAGGTTATTTTGAATTCCGGCGTATCTCCGGCAGAATGTGTACTGAACATGGTCAATATTGACCAGGTCAAAGAGGGAGGATTTGACCGACGGTAATTCTTTTTGATGTTACTAAAAAAATTGTAACCGCTCCAAGCTGTTTCAACCTATCCCATAGTAACATCTATAAGCTGTTTCAAAATGACACGTAGTAACAGCTGAGGTCTGTTACAAAGCCCATGTTACAAAATATTCGTAACAGGTCCTACCTATTTCAAAATGACACGTAGTAACAGCTGAGGTCTGTTACAACGCCTGTTACAGCCCAAAATTCGTAACAGCTACACCGCTATTACAAATATTTGTCACGCCACCTTTTGACACAGAACTTGCCTATTACAACCCTGTTTTGTAACATGTAGGATCTGTTTCTAATCGGCAAAAATGGTGTAGTGTAGATTAGTAACAAATCATTCAATATTAATCGTTAGATGAAAACATGATTAGATACAAGCTAATATTTATCAACTGTTAGATCGAAACATAGCTTGTTATACACACATGTACTATAAGTTTGTTGGCTTGTGAAAACCATACCCAAACTTGAACATTAGTTGGTTCAACACTAGTTAACCAAATGGTTAGCCAAATGATAACTTTGGTTTTTATTCCCAAAATTGAAATATTCTCAGAGGGCGTTATATAGTTGTTATTCACAAATTATTTTTTGTCAGAGCAATTTCCAAAATGATTGAAACATAACATGACTTTCGTCACTAGGTAAAGATGAACTTGGCTAAAACGAAAGCTTTACCAACACATATTTCGAGAAATAGATAAGCGAGATATACTCAGCTCGAAATATCACATGTGTATATTCGTAGTCTATATAGTAATATGACTTTTATCTCAAGATAGGAGATAGAGTAGATAGACTTTTGAGTGATATATAAGTTCAAGTCTCCACATACCTTTTAGTCAATGAAGATCCACTGGTTCCTTGAGTAGTCCTTCTTCTTGTATGATGATTGCCATGGAGTTCTTGAGCTCAACTACACTTTATATCCTAGTCCGAGACCTTAGCTATAGTAGACTAGAAATCAAGACTTTATAGTTTTGATCACTAACATTGACAAATATGCTTGATATAGCAACGCATGTGAGTTCGACCGAGCAATGCTCTAACAATGTCGACATGTTATTTCTTTGTAAATCCTTTTTCATATTTAGAATCTTGGAATCGATTATACCACACTTCCAAACAAGTTTATAACCGGTTCATCTGATTTCCAAGAACTATGTGATTGATCAAATATCAAACACTAATCATGGGTTTAAGTTTCTACCAAACATAAGGATCGGTTCTACCTTAATATGGTTACTGGGACCGGTTACATCAATTACCAGGACTAGTTACCATATTCTCATGGTATTACTTGTGATCGGTCACATCAGTTACCAGGATCGGTTACACCAATTACCAGGATCGGTTACACCAATTACAAGGATCGATTACACACTCTTTTGTGACCGGTCATACCAATTACTGGGATCGCTTACCCCAATTACTAGGATCGGTCACACCAATTACAAATATCGATCATGCCATCTTAGGTGATTACTTAGGATCGGTTGCACTAATAAAAATCGTACCAATACATAATTCAGCCATTGTAACTAGTTTTACCAAGATACATAACAAGTTATGATCGTAACTACTAACTCACACATATTGGTAATCCAAAGATATGCAATGAATAACAATACCAATAAGCCTATCAATTTTCCTTTCGATTCATAAAACAATTTCATGAATATACTTCCTTTAAACGAATGTAAATATTTTTTCCTATGACGAAATCTTCTCACATACCCATACACATAATCAGAATAGCATTCATACGATTATGTCGATGTCTTATATACGAAGTTCAAAAGATAAGAGTTATACTTCGTATTCTAATTCCTTAACACTATGTCTACTAGAGTATAATTGTTCACAGCTTCGCATTTATGTTTTCAATATAGCATGACTTGAAAGATACGTTAGGAATGAAATAGTTCAAGTTACAATATTACTAACCTCAGGAGGAAGGATGATGTCGTAGATGTAGCTTGTTACTTCTTCACATTCTTCAAGTATTCGAGTAAGACTTGTATGTCTCATAATCCTAATCTTTTTAGCCTAACTTATATGAAGTTATCTCTAGTACATAATCAATAGACTCTTTAATTGAGTTTTGATTCACTAAAAAGCTAGACTTAGGGTTTTATTTTGCTTGGCCGTGAGCAAAATTCCCGCGGCAAGATACAGTTTTGGCCGAGAGCATATTTCCCGCGGCATCACATGTATTTGTTTGAGAAAGCATCAGTCCCCATTCCTTTTTTCCGTGAGTGCCATAGCTTGTGGCCAAAGAAAATTTTCCCCTGGAGAATTTGTTGTCGGCTCTTGATCATTAGTGGTTGTACATAATTTTTTTTTTTTTGACAAAATCCTCATGCATGGTCTTTCTTCAAAGTAGTAACTCTTTTCCTGATTTGCTCCATTGTAGTTACTCTAAAAGTGAAAAGTAGTACAAGGGATTCTTGTTAGGATATCACATGGAAATGGTTCTGCCGCCGTGTCGAGAAATGCTAACAACTCCAAATATAATCCGAGCATGGACGATGATTTCTTCACAAAGTTTTGTGCCGTCATGAGGACCCTTCCCAAATATGTGGCAACCCTTCTGACTGGTTCAGAGAATGAAGGAGAGGTCCAATCAGGCTATCCGGGGCGTGTAATAATATTTTGTCTCAAGAGGAAAGAGTACCCAGCTTATCCCATTGACTTCAAGATCTGTCATAGTCCATTGCTCTCTTATGATCAATGGATGAAATTCATGATAAGCCGTGACCATGTAAGAGATAATATGATTGAGGCACAAATAATGAATGCTGTCATGGCATCTGCGACACTTCACATTAGGAAATACAATGTAGGTTTGATTACTTTTATCTCCATATGGTCTGCGGAGACTCACACGGCTATATATAGATGGGGAGAAATGACCATTACTTTGGAAAGTGTAGCCGTTCTGCTAAATCTTCCAATAATAGGGAATCTTGATGTCATCTTGTCTGAAGAAGAAGAAGAAATGCACGCCACTCTAGTCACGAAATCGACAGGATATGTTCAGAAGGATTATGAGGAAAAGTGCTTCTATAACTGGTGGGTGTCTGAATGGTTCCCTGATGAGCCGGAGCCGGATCAGGTGCTGGATAATACGCTCAATGGCGTTGCATTTTTAGCCCTATGGTTATCCAGAGATGTTTTTGATGATGGCTCTGGAAATAAGGAGATAAGACAGAAGCTCATCAAATTTGCTATCAAATTGGCAAAAGGCGTTGCTCTTCCCATCGGTAGTTTGTTCCTAGGCTCCTTGTACACCCATCTGGATCACTTAGCAGCGGACATGTATGTGTCTAATGGGTATATGAAGGTAGACTCGTACGTCCATGTCACCTTCTTCCAAGCATGGTTGTGGGAGCATTTCAAAAATTATGCTCCTAACTCGATAACTTCATGAAAAAGCGGTGGTCTAACAACCACACCTAATATTTCGATTAGCAATCTGTATGGATAACTCCGAGTTGTTTTCTAGAGAATCAACTAGACTCAATCAATAGAAAATACTAAAGGAGTTATTATCTCAATCTCTCAATTTGATTTACTCAAGCAAATATGATTCGCGAGTCTAATCAAAGAGAGATAACTTGGATGGTACCAAAGACCAATATCCAAGTGTCAATCAATTTAAATCAACAACCAATAATGTAGGATATTCTAATTCATTGAACAACGCACAACCTGTATTATTTCAATTATATAACAAAATATAATACGAAAAAGAAATAACACAGACACCAGAATTTTGTTAACGAGGAAACCGCAAATGCATATTCCAGATTAAACATACACTATATTAAGCCGCTACAGACACTAGCCTACTCCAAATTAACTTCGGTATGGACTGTAGTTGAACCCCAATCAATCTCACACTGATCCAAGGTACAATTATTCTCCTACACCTTTGATCCCAGCAAGATACTGCGCACTTGATTCCCTTAGCTGATCTCACCCACAACCAAGAGTTGCTACGACCCAAAGTCGAAGACTTTAATAAAAAAAATTGACTCAGACAGAAAAGTCTACAGGATAGATAAATTCGTCTCCCACGAATAAACCTCTGAGTTTTGTTCTGTCTTTTGATAAATCAAGGTAAACAGGAACCAATCAATAAAACCAGACTTATATTCCCGAAAAATAACTCAGTTTTATCAATCACCTCACAATAGTCTTAATTGACGCAACGAAAAAATATATTGTGGAATCACAAACGATGTGATGAAGATGTTTCTGATTACTTTTATATCTTGCCTATCGGAGATAGAAATCTCAAGCCAATTATTATTATTGTACTCGTACGATAGAAACAGCAAGATCAGATCACACAACTACAAGAAAAGTATTATCGTTCTGGCTTCACAATCCCAATGAAGTCTTTAAGTCGTTAACCTGGTTTTAAAAGAAGAAAACCAAAGGTTAAAGGAGAATCGACTCTAGCTTAGCAAACTAATATCACACAGAATGTGTGGGGATTAGGTTTCCCAGTTGCTAGAGTTCTCCCTTATATATTCTTTCAAATCAAGGTTTGCAATCAATGTTAGCTTAGTAACAAAGCATTCAATATTCACCGTTAGATGAAAACCTGATTAGATACAACCTAATATCTCTCAACCGTTAGATCGAAAACTTAACTTGCCATACACACATGTACTTGATGATTTGGATTTGTATAACCGTACCCAAATGTGTACAATAGTTGGTTCAATATTAGTCAACCAAATGGTTAGACAAATGATAACTTTCATATCAACCATATTCTTCTTCACCAAAACTAGTCCAAATGACTCAAATGAACTAGTTAGAGAGTTGTTCAATTGCTATGAGATCTCATGTACTACACAAGATACAATTGAATAAAAACCGATGTGATTCACTCGAATCAATTCATGAACTATAAATCCACGGTTTGCGATAGCATTCCTTAGATAATTTAGATAAGTTCACGAACATCGTTTTTAGACATAACCACTCAAGTTCGCGGATTGGGTTCGCGGACTCAAGTTAACCGGTTGGAGTTCAAAAATCCAGCAGAAATTCTCGGGTTCGAGAACTTCCGTCAGTTCGCGGACTGAAACCGAGCTACAACTCCAACAAAAATTCTCGGGTTCAAGAACTACGCACGTTCGCGGACTGGGTTGACTGCTTAAGTTCCGGTTTTACTTGATCAACAAAGTTTGCAAACCTCGGTTCAAGTGCTAAGAACTTATACATATATGTGTTACCATAACAATGTTTATATCCCCCGGTGGTTATATTGTTTAAACTCTCATTTCAACCATTGAAACATTGTCAGAGGACGTCATATAATTGTTATTCACAAACTAGTTTTCGTCAGAGCGATTTTCAAAGTGATTAAAACATAACATGACTTTCGTCACTAGGTAAAGATGAACTTGGCTAAAGAGAAAGCTTTACCAACACATATTTCGAGAAATAGATAAGCGATATATACTCAACTCGAAATATCACATGTGTATATTCTTAGTCTATATAGTAATACGACTTTTGTCTCAAGATAGGAGATAAAGTAGATAGACTTTTGAGTGATAGATAAATTCAAGTCTCCACATACCTTTTAGTCGATAAAGATCCACTGGTTCCTTTAGTAGTCCTTCGTCTTGTATGATGATTGCCATGGAGTTCTTGATCTCAACTACACTTTCTATCCTAGTCCGAGACCTTATCTATAGTAGACTAGAAATCAAGACTTTATAGTTTTGATCACTAACATTGGCAAACATGCTTGAGATAGAAACGCATGCGAGTTCGACCGAGCAATGCTCTAACAATCTCCCCCTTTGTCAATTTTAGTGGAAAAATTATTAATACATATGGAATACAAAAAATATATAAATAAACCTTGTAGCTCCCATTCTACATGTCTAATCTTCAACAATACTCGAAATCTTCGTCACTTCCAAGTAGTCCAATGATACCAAAGGTTGTAAGTTTAGCATCATCGTTGTTGAAAATCCGTAGCTATAACAATGAGAAAAGCATCGGTTCTCAATCATTGTTATACAATGTCATAGTATTATTACACAACGTCAAAGTCCAATTGCATCACAACTTCAACAACAATACTATAGTGATACTTCACTCCCTCTTAGTCAATACTCCATCTCACATGGAAACCACTCCCCCTTACATAATGATCCCAAAACCATATGTATTTGTAGTGTGAACTACATATTAATTCTCCCCCTTTTTGTCAATAAAATTGGCAAAGGTACAAGAATGGGATCCTAATGAAATTTCCGTAAGAGACATTTCATGACCAAAGGTAAGTGTATATCATCTTTTTAGATGCAATCATAAAGCCGAAGATAAATGCATTCATCAAGGAGTTTATAAAGACGCAAGATAACCCCTCCAATATTCCACAGCCGTACTCCCCACAAATATTTGGCAATTAAGCACAAGTTCAAAAGAACTCTCCCCCATAATATGTAATTACCTAAGGAACAACAAGAGCGACCTTAATTTCAAAAAGAAAAGAAGGATTTGTTTAGACTCAACAAATTACATACAAGTATGAATTTGGAATCCAACAAGAAATATTCAATCATATTACCCCAAGTGAACCAAGGTTAATTTGATTAAATATGCTCAACACAAGTAAACTTATGGAGACTTAATAAATCAATTAGATTAATCACAAGAACACTCGCAAATAATCTAATTGCCATACTAAACCAAACTAATTACAAGAGTAATCAATTTAATTGGCCACACTCGACATAAGAACATTCTATGGAGCAATGACTAAGTTAATCACGAATAACCAACCCAGTCAAGAAGATGCTCAAACATAAGAAAACTTATGGAGTGATAACTAAATAACCACACAAGATGATTAATTTAGTTCAACATGTTCAACATAAAGTACCTTACGGAACAACAACTAAGCTAATCACAAAAGCAATCAACTTTTGTTGTTTTAGTGCTCAATATAAGATACTTCATGAAACAACACAGTATTTTCACAAACAATTTGTGGATCAGAGATTCGACCTATACCGTGGAATAAGCAAGGATTCATTCTATGTTTCCATCACTATTTGCACAATGACACACAATAGACATAATCCTTGAATCACAAAAGATTTTAACCTATCTTACATCAATAATTGACAATATAGGCTTAACTTTTGTGTTTGTCAAAAGTCTATTCATTCTTTTATCAATATTTGCATATCAATTCACGAACGAATTTACTTTTGACAAAATATGAGACAATCAAGTTCACGGATGTATCCCATCAAAATATTGCAATATATGAAATCAAGAGATTAATACTGCAACCATCATCTTCCAAACAAGTTTAGAATTTAACACAATAAATCTGAAAACAATAAGATGAAAACATTAGATATAACTATGTGTAATCACAATAATAGCTATTCCAAAACACTAGTTATTCTTCTAAACAAAAGAGAAAAAAGAAGATTTACTAGGCAATAAGAAATCAGAGTTCATTAAGAACCTCGTATCTTTCAATGAAACCATCAAAGAATGTATTGTTGATTTCCTTTATTCTCTTGACCATAGACACACCATGTTTACGATCAACCACCCGAGTAAGATGTCTAGCTATGGCACAGTCCATGATAAGCTTCTTTTGATTCCGTATCAGAATGTTCTGGTTAGCAAGAATTCTTTCCTGACCTTCTAGAAGTTGGTTTATTTTCAATTGAAGATTTGCAAACTCGACACTTGAATCGTTCTGAAAACGAGTTAAATCGTTGACAGAATTATCAATCGAGGAGTTGTGATCCTTTCTTTCAATCATCTTCTTTAGAACCAACTCCTGAATTGACTTACGTTCCTGATTTCCTTCCTCCATATCAAGACGCACAATCTCTTGAGATCTTGCAGAGTTCTCCATAGGGTTTTATAGAAGGGAGAACACAATATAGAACAAGTATATATGCGCTCGTCAACAAGAGTAGAAAACTCTGGTTTTGAAAACCCTAGAATCTCACAAGAAGAAGACGCGAACGTTTGTGGACCACTAAAAAAAACTCAAACAGAAATAATATACAACATACTTGAGTATTCCCAAATTATTTTCCTTGTACCTCCCAAGTTAGAAACAAGGAAACAAATACCTGGAATCAGGTAGTAGAGTGGAAATTAATTCCACTGTGATCATTGAGAAAGGTGTTGTATATATCATCTGACTATTTGATCTTTGTTTCCTTTGCCTTTCCTTGGTTGACTTTCATCCCTGAAGGATAGGACATGGCGTGCTTAACTAATCCATCAGATGGCTTTCTCTGAGGACTAAGTCTAGGACCTCTTGCAATTGGTTCAAGAAGATCAGAATAATCAGGGATGCATTTTCTAGACTTAGATTTACTAGAGACATTATTATAAGTACAGGGAATGCTTTCTTTAGCAATACAAGAATTTATGCCAGAATGCACTTGAGCCCTGTGATGATTTCTAAAATAGATATCATTCTTATAAGGTTTCTGGTTTCTTGTGGGCATGTGATTCACTGCATTAGTCGACTAACTATTTGTTCCATTGACAGTGAAGAGAAGCAAATTATGAAGCTTAGAAATTTTTTTCCTTCTTGCAAAACAATGGATAGCATAGTGATTCTTTTTCCCACAAAAATTACAGGTTCGTGGAGAATAAACAACAATTGGCACATGTCTTTGCTTCATAGCCATATGAGAAGACTGTAAGTTATGTAAACCTTTCATAACACAATCTTATTCTGGAGAACATTTCTTCATGTGCTGTAATTCATTAGTTTGTACAAAATATTTTCTCCTTAAGACAGAGTTTTCCTTTTCCAAGGATTTACACTGTTCATGGGCTAGAGTAAGAGATGCACATAGTTTTTCTTTTTCAGCACAAAGTCTGTTGAGATCTGATGAATGAGTCTTAAGCAAATGTTTTTCTCTAATTGAGTCCTCTTCAATAATATCCTCAAGAGTACTAATATTTTCACGTTGAAGAGTAGTTTCTTGAAGAAGTTTCTCAATATTCTTAGAGAAGGACTTTATAATGTTATAGAGATCACGTTCTCGATCAAGAGACTTTTCAAATTCATCAATGAGCTGATCATGATCATTAAAATCAATATCTTCAGCTGTATGTTTTAAAATTCTGGTGAGCTCCTTTTCAGCTTCTGCCAAAGTGTCACATGCCTCATGAGAGGAAGAAATGTCATTATCATATTGAAAATTCTTTCTACCTCGGTATTTGGAACAATCAACCAAGGAATGATCCTTTGAGGTGTTTTCAAGACACTTGACATAATCAAAATCTTTAGGAGATAATTTGGTATGCCTAACAGATTTCGTCCACAGACTCAGATTGCCACAAACACAGACTTATAAGGTCTTAAACGTGTTTGCCTGCTCTGATACCAATTGAAAAAGTGGGGGTCTAACAACCACACCCAATATTTCGATTATAAATCTGTATAGATAACTCCGAGTTGTTTTCTAGAGAATCAACTAGACTCAATCAATAGAAAATACTCAAGGAGTTTTTATCTCAATCTCTCAATTTGATTTACTCAAGCAAATATGATTCGCGAGTCTAATCAAAGAGAGATAACTTGGATGGTATCAAAGACCAATATCCAAATGTCAATCAATTTAAATCAACAACTAATAAGGTCGGATATTCTAATTGATTGAACAACGCACAACCTGTATTATTTCAATTATATAACAAAATATAATGCAGGAAAAAAAAACACAGACACCAGAATTTTGTTAACGAGGAAACCGCAAATGCAGAAAAACCCCATGACCTAGTCCAGATTAAACATATATTGTATTAAGTCACACTACACTAGCCTACCTACTCCAAATTAACTTCGGTCTGGACTGTATTTGAACCCCAATCAATCTCACACTGATCCAAGGTACAATTATGCTCCTACGCCTCTGATCCCAGTAGGATACTGCGTACTTGATTCCCTTAGATGATCTCACCCATAACAAAGAGTTTCTACAACCCAAAGTCGAAGACTTTAATAAACAAATCTGTCTCACACAGAAACGTCTACAAGATAGATAAATTCGTCTCCCACGAATAAACTTATGAGTTTTGTTCCGTATTTTGATAAATCATAGTGAACGGTAACAAATCAATAAAACCAGACTTATATTCCTGAAGAACAACTCAGTTTTATCAATCACCTCACAATAGTCTTAATCGACGCATCGAAAAAAGATATTGTGGAATCACAAACGATGAGACGAAGATGTTTGTGATTACTTTTATATCTTGCTTATCGGGGATAGAAATCTCAAGCCAATTATTACAATTGTACTCGTACGATAGAAACAACAAGATCAGATCACACAACTACAAGAAAAGTAGTATCGCTCTGGCTTCACAATGCCAATGAAGTCTTTAAGTTGTTAACCTGGTTTTAGAAGAAGAAAACCAAAGGTTAAAGGAGAATCAACTCTAGCTTAAAAAACTGGTATCACACAGAATGTGTGGGGATTAGGTTTCCCAGTTGCTAGAGTTCTCCCTTATATAGTCTTTCAAATCAGGGTTTGCAATCAATGTTAGCTTAATAACAAAGCATTCAATATTCACCGTTAGATGAAAACCTGATTAGATACAAGCTAATATATCTCAACCATTAGATCGAAAACTTAGCTTGCCATATACACAAGTACTTGACGATTTTGGTTTGTGTAATCGTACCCAAACGTGTATAATAGTTGGTTCAATATTAGTCAACCAAATGGTTAGCCAAATGATAACTTTAATATCAACCATATTCTTCTTCACCATAACTAGTCCAAATGACTCGAATGAACTAGTTAGAGAGTTGTTAAATTGCTATGAGATCTCATGTACTACACAAGACACAATTGAAGCAAAAACGATGTGATTCACTCGAATCGATTCATGAACTATAAAGCCACGGTTTGCAATAGCATTCCTTAGATAATTTAGATAAGTTCACGAACATCATTTTTAGACATAACCACTCAAGTTCGCGGACTGGGTTCGCGGACTCAAGTTAACTGGTTGGAGTTCACAAACTCCAGCAGAAATTCTCGGGTTAGAGAACTTCCGTCAGTTCGCGGACTGAAACCAAGCTACAACTCCAGCAGAAATTCTCGGGTTCGAAAACTATGCACGTTCGCGGACTGGGTTGACTGCTCAAGTTCCGGTTTCACTTGATCAACAAAGTTCCAAACTTCGGTTCAAGTTCTAAGGACTTATACATATATGTGTTACCACAACAATGTTTATATCCCCCAGTGGGTATATTGTTTAAACTCTCATTTCAACCATTGAAACATTCTTAGAGGACGTCATATAGTTTTTATTCACAAACTAGTTTTCGTCAGAGCGATTTCCAAAGTGATTGAAACATAACAGGACTTTCGTCACTAGGTAAATATGAACTTGGCTTAAGTGAAAGCTTTACCAACACATATTTCAAGAAATAGATAAGAGATATATACTCAGCTCGAAATATCACATGTGTATATTCTTAGTCTATATAGTAATACGACTTTTGTTTCAAGATAGGAGATAAAGTAGATAGACTTTTGGGTGATAGATAAGTTCAGGTCTCCACATACCTTTTAGTCGATGAAGATCCACTGGTTCCTTGAGTAGTCATTCGTTTTGTATGATAATTGTCATGGAGTTCTTGAGCTCAACTACACTTTCTATCATAGTCCGAGACCTTAGCTATAATAGACTAGAAATCAAGACTTTATAGTTTTGATCACTAACATTGATAAACATGCTTGAGATAGGAACGCATGCGAGTTCGATCGAGCAATGCTCTAACACTTCATTTCCGGATACATATGGCGGCTCTAAGATACTTCGTTAGTCGAAGAGGCTTCCAAGATCTGGCTCAAAGCTCATTGATTTCCTTGACAATGTGTATGCAATTAACTTTCATCCTTGGGCTCCGGTTCGCGCGTCTATAGTTCAGCCAAACACCTTTGCTTCCTCCTCAAACAAGGCATTGCTTTTTGCCGGAGAGAATATTAGCATTGGAGAAACTGTGTTCATGCGAAGATGGATACCTGGATATATGCCATCTTTTTTCAGAGGATCTTGTGAAGTGGTTCCGTATAACATTGACAGGGTTTCTCGGTATATGGGATTTTATGAGGGGGTCCCATTCCGCCGTCCGTTGAAGAATTATTTCCGTTCGTCCTTGATAATCGTGTCTTTGCACCTCACAAGAGTCTTCATTTTCTGCTCCCAGGGAGAAAACCAGTGAAAACTCCTAAGTATAATATTTTCTGGCAAGAAGAGTTTCTTGACATTCATCAATTCATGCAGAATGTTGTGACGGATCCACGTGGAAAACCCTCGTCTAAGATTTTAGCAAATCACAAACTGTTGAAGCAACTTCCTTTGGGGAAGCGGAAATTTTCAGACTCGGATGTGGATAGTCCCCAAGAAGGGAAGCAAAGGTTGAAAAATCGTGTGGGCGGCTTCCGATTGGATTTGACGGCTCTTGTGACCTTCAGTTCTTCCAACATGCAAGTACGTGTGATTTTGTTCCTAATTTAGCCAAATTGCGTAAATATTCTGGATTGTCATTACTGAAAATATCTTCTCCTTTTTAACTCAGGGTCTTGACAACATGAAAGCCTTCACCATACTTGCACGTGGACAGAACATGGCACCTTCTGAAGAAAAATATGGCGATACTGAGCCTTTTGACGACGGAGAGAAGGACGAATAAGAAGAAAGGTCAGGATCCGGTGGTGATAGGAAAATTTCTTCGGAGTGTAGCAATGAGTCTTCTTCCAGTGGGCCCACAGATAAGTCAGCGAGTTTTTCCCATGTTTTTCCAAGTGATATCACAAGATGAAACCATTATTGAAGATAACCCTGAGATGGAGATTCATCATAATGAAGATATAGCTGCATCCTCGTTCGTATAAACCATGCTTATCGATAATCCTGAGACGGAGATTGATCGTCATGAAGATATTGCCGTGCCTCCTGTAGTGGAAAACACTTCCATGGCTGCGGGAGAGATTATTCCCAAAAAATCTTTGTTGGTCGCGGATTCAGTTGCATATCCCATTTTCGACCCTCCATTTTTGGATCCTTTTGAAGGTCATGTGTTGATCGGAGGATTCAGTGTACCATCTAAGTATGCGGAGTTGTATACCCAAATATGGCAGAAGTACGAACATATTGCAACAACTAAAAATGTCACCAGCCGATTTTCATTAGTTAAGCGTGTGGAAAAAGCCCTATCTTCAATTCATGACATGTGCAACGTGACCGACCACACCGTTTCTAGAGATATAGTTTCAAGATGGGAGTTTCACCGGGACGTGTGCGTGGGCTTTGAGTTTAACGCCTCTTGGTTCTATAAAGGATTTTCCAAAATCCAAAAGCTACATGTTGAAATTTTTGAAGGCCCCTCCGCGGATTTGATTAATCAACAGGAGGCAGAAATCGAGAAGTTATCTCAGGAGTTGAAGTTGAAGCAGGCGGCTCTTCAAATCATGAAGGATGTTTTCTCCAAGAAGAATGGTTTGTTGCTGGACTATTTCCCTTGAATGTTTTTGTTTTTATGAACTTCCTCCTCTTAAGTTTTTTTTTTTTTTTTGAAATATAAGAGACGCCTTTTTTATGGTTTGATTTTCTGGTTTTTAGATTGATAGATGATTGCTTTATAAGGATCATTTGAATTGATTTATTTTTTGAATGGCTTCATAAGTAATTTTTCTGAAAGTAATGGTACTTGGATCAACTAATATATTGGGATCCAAATTATGAATGCAAGTAATGCAATCGTTTCGGAGAAACTGTAAGTATTGCATGAAAAGGGAAAATGTGGGAGCGATACGAAATTTTAGAACAATTGGGTTATTCAGCTTCTGTTTTCAATATGGAGCTAACGCATGTGTCAGATCTCCAACAAATTCAAAATGATGGGTTGTGTAAAAATTGCTTGACAAAACTTACTCGTTTAGGGGCCTCCCAACAAAACTGAATTTTCTGCAATCCCGACCGCGAGAAGTCCCCTGTCATTCTCTATTGTATTTGTAACATCTTTATGTCGATTCGCGGTAACGCCGGGAATCTTCATTTCCTAGGCACAATTCCCCTCAATCAATCTTTTCTTGGATAATGCGCTTCAGACCATTGCACTCACTGGTAGGATGAAGGATAAATCTGTGATAGTGGCAATATCTAAAATCTAACATCTCTTGATCAGTTGGTGGGTGGAAAATCGGGGGTAGTTGGACTGCTCCTTCTCACACCCAAACTTTCATTAATTCTAGAACTCTTCTTATAGGAAACGGGAAGCATGGATGTTTTGAGTCTAGCTTGTCTCGTATCAGGGGATGTTGTGGTGTAAATGAAGCTCTTTTTGAGGGAGGAATCAATGCTTGAGCGGCCATTGATTCGTAAGCGGGCCGTTTGCTTCTTCCATATTATTGAAGGGTAATTTCTCTTGAGCAGCCTACATCAGTGACGGTGATGCGAATTAGCTGGACTGGATATTGTTTGTTGGCATTGGAAATAAAGGTTTTCCAACAAAGCTTCATAGGCCGGCTCTTTACCTTTGTCTTGCAGGTATTGTGGCGCACCTGGAAAGTATACTCCCCTAGTTTCGTGAAATTGTCTTGGCTCATTGTCATCGGCAGAATTCAATTTGTTTCTTTTCTTCTGCTCTTGAATGACACAACTACGTGTTCTGTCAGCATCCTCATTGGTAGAGGCACAGACCTTATCCAAAGATTCAATATTTTTTGCATGATCTCTGAAATCAGTAGGATCCTTCGTGCAAATGTTCGCTAACTCTTTCCACAATCGGCTTATCACACTCTTCAGGATACGAAGCGTCTCATTTTTCCGCTTGATGATATCGACTTGGTTTGCGGCCATATCCTCTAATATTTTCGTTATACCTTCCATTGTAGTTGGTTTCTAGGAAATCATTGTTTTGGTAAGGTTAGGACGACCATGATACATATGGAAAGTTGGAATTGGTGATTGAAATGAATTTCAGTGAGTGATTGGGATAGGTCTAAGACCAACTAGAATGGAAATGTTTTTCGAACTGATTTTTTGCGACTGAAAGATTAATCTCCCACTGTGGTCGCCAATCATTTTGGGGTAAAAATTTTTTATGCTGGTTTTGGTAAAATTGGGTGTGTTGCTGAGAAACAAATTTAGACGTAAAAATACACTGCAAGGGAGTACTTTAGATTCGAGAGATCAATCTGTACAATCATGGTCTAAACCAAGAAATGGCTATTCCAGTCTTGTTCGGTCACAAAGTGAAGGAAAATGGTTGGTCTTATGGAGAGAAGCAAAGAAGGTGTTGAGACCAGAATGGTTAATTATGAAGGTGTGGCTATTTATGACTTGTATCAGAATTTGAAACTAGCTTGCGGAATGTAAGCTATCAGTTATTTTGTGTTATCTGGATACTGTGTTGTTAACCAAAACTGTTGTTTTTGAGGTCGGAGTGATTCGAACCCAGCACATTGTGTGCGTTAGGTGAATACTCCACCATTATGCTGCATCCCCCATTTTTGTGACATGTTTGATGTCTCGAGTGATTTCATGGAAAATGTGTAGCAGATTTCCGAATGGGTCTTGTATGCAAGACCTAGCTATTCTGATTAATTGTATGCCAACTAAGTAGCAGATATCCATGTGTGGCAAGTTAAAGTCAGGAGACTTGCCACAATAGAATAGCGGGTGATGCTATTAGGTTAGTCTTGGTTGGTCGCCTAAGACTTAGCATAGGCCGATCAATTCTGTGGCGAACTTGGACGACTGAGATTGTAATTCTGGAGAGAGTGTGGCCGTTAATTATGGCCACATTCCGTTGGCACCTGTTAATAGCATAGTGGCGCCATTGGCACATGCCGGTGGCACATTTAGTGCATGCCAGTGGCACGGTATCATGTTTGGCATATGCCGGTGGCATAGTGGCGCGAACAGCGCCTGGCGTAGCCGTGGCAGCTATATTTTGGCACATTGGTGTTAGACCCAAATATGGCTCGGAAACATTAGTTCCAGTTGCCATATCAAACTTAATTCCCTAGGGAGCATTACTTGGCTTGGTTGGGGTAGCAACCTTAGCTAAACTAGTGTTTGGCATATCGAAAACCTTAGCTAAATTAGGGTTTCGCCAAAGGAATTATGGCAGGGCCATAATGTGGGGACGGCCATAGGAGTAAGGAAGCTATGAGTGGCTATAGCATGGCACCTTTTTTAGGGTTTCTTGGGGTCCCGCATGGCCCATAGCATGTTGGGGGGGGGGGGCAAAGTGGCGTAATTTGAGCTATGACTGGAAATTAGGGTTTTGACTAATGCCACTAAAGCAAAGTCATTTTTTCGATTAGAATTCCCTAGTTGTTATCCGTTATGGCGTTGGCCACGAACAGAAAGTTGGTTAGCATGTAGTTGCACTATTTTTGGCACGTTGGCATATTACTGCGGTGGAGGGGCATGTTGGCATGACGATTAGCACATTGGCGCGGCATGGCATGTTTGGCATTCCAATCAACATGCTGGAGCAGAATGGAACGTTTGGCGTGCCATTAGTATGCTGGCACGGTTTTGGGAATCTAATTGGCGTTGTGACCATCCGGCGCAACTTGCCTCTTTTAATACTGTGACGGGTTTAAAGCGATCTGATTGGTCGAAAAGAAAGAGGGCCGGCAAGTATGGGCTTGGCCACAACATGTATGTGGCGGATTTTAAGCGACCTGATTGGTCGACGGGAAAGAGGAGGGTCGGTCAAGCAGCATGGGGGGCCATCTGCAAGTGGCGCCGGCTGGCATATGGCACGACCACACCTCCCTTTATTGCTGCTCCTATTTTTTGCGGCTCCTCTTTTATTCCTTGTTTTCTGATTTTGGGTAGGATTTTGCACCTACTAATCCATGGCGGATCAATTGCCTAGTTTGCCTAGGTTTAGTTTCGACCAGCAGGGTCTGATATACTACGCGGGGAGAAAAAACCAAAATTTTGCGAATTAATTAGGTTGAGATTTGAATTTCGTGAATTATCAAAAAATTGATTGAAATCTGCATGTAGACACAGAGTTCTTTAAATTTATTTCCAGAGAGCAGTATGCTTTCCGATTGAGTACTTTTATGCAAGACCTTAACCTTGATACTTTGGGAAATTCATGTTACTGTGCTGCGAGTGAACACTAATTGTCATGTCATATCAAGATTAAGGGTTCAGCCGGGGAACATAGCATAGAAAGTATTCAGTAAATCTTATATGAATAATACAGGCAGGGTGCCAAAATTTACAAAATATCTGGGATTGTTGCTACATTCACCATTCTAGATAAATTTCATACGAATATATTGAATTGCTCAATAAATATGCAAGTGAAGAGTTTGGGCACTCATCACTTTTACATGGCTCTGTTTCTTTGCAGAGTGACGGCACATTAAACGCGAGGTTTTATAATTTTAGCCCTGAACTAAAAACCACCATCAACAATTGGTATGACTTTTATTATTGAAACCGTTCTTAAGTAATATCTCAAGATGGTATGATCGATGCCTTGTAAATATCAACTTTTATCTAGTCATTGGGGAACCGGTCATAGTAAGAGGTGCAACAAATTTACAAGAGGGAATCGATCCATGTAAGAGGTGCAACACATTTTTAGTAGATGGGGGAACCGATCCTATGAACATGTGCAACAAGTTTGTAGTTTTGGTGGAACCGATCCTATGGACATGTGCAACCGAATACATGTAGTTACCATAAGTTTTGGGGAACTGATCCCAGTACCTAGTCAACCAAATTTTGGTAACTAGTGTGAATATGCACAGTACTCACATGGAGGTAGAACCAAAACTTGTTTTGGTAGAGTCGTGAAACCCATGATTGGTGATTTGATAGGATAATCAATCACATAGTTCTTGGAATTCAGGCGAACCAATTCTAAACTCGTTTGGAAGTGTGGAAAATCGTTTACAAGATTGTAAGTATGAAAAAGGACTTGCAAAGTAAAGATGCGACATGCTTTGAACACGTGCAGTAATTCTTACATTTTATTGCTCAAAGATATTCCTTAATAGCTAAAGGAAAATCCCAGGATCGAAATAAATTGAGAATCTTTTATTTAAGGTTTTTTAATTTTTATATGTTATTTATTTTTCCAGCAAATAAATGCATATCTTTAGAAAATAATAATTAGTAATGTGCATTTATTGATTATAGATTTTTCTATTGGATTTCGGTCAATATTTGGACAAAGCATTTCCAGGAATTATGAAAACCGAATTTAGAATATATTGCATATCTTGAGAATATTTTCGGTTTTGTAAATTCCTTGGTGTCCAAACTTCCATGTCTATAAATATTAAAGTTTGCATTTCGAGCAAACTAATTCTTAGAGCCAGCAAACCTACCTAGTTGTGTTGTTATTGGTGGAGCCGCCTATTCAGCGAGGAAAGTAACCTAATTAGGTGAAATCTCTTATGGCTGCTCAGTTTAAATACTTCTTTGGGATTGAGAAGCTCTATTAGTACCGTTGGTGGGAAACTAGATAATTATAGTTTATTATTAGTTTTCGATTGATTTGATTGACTAACGGTTGTTGAACTTTGATTGCACCTAGTTTGTTTATGCTTGAGAATCTTCTCTTCTAATATAAGATTTACTCAAACTAGATCGAAGTTTCGACGGGGATCTTTAGACTGTATGTAGATCTAAAGACATTTTCTGATAATCCAACGTTAATAGACTCCGTTTTGTGTGTGATTGATCACAAGAGATTCACGTTGATTGTGTGCAGGTGCTGATTAAATATTGAAGGAGATTTAAAGACAAGAAGACTTTTTGGGTTCATAATATTTGGTGTGCACAATACTTGTTTCAGCTGGAAAGGGATCCAACTATAATCGGTTTATCCTTGTGATAGATTGGATTGATTAGTTGAGTAGATCGGCATCAATACACTTCTTTTAAATTAATAGTAATGATTGCATAATCTAACAATTACTTCGGTAGTTGTTGAGAGATTGATCTAAGGACCCAATAAAGGAGTTTATTGGTTAAACGGAAGAGCCTTTGTCAAAATCATATCACGTTGGTTTAAAAGAGTTGTTACCGAAACAGATTTGTTGTTCCTTTACTATTTGGAATACGAACCAAAGGAATTGTTCCAAGTACGTGACTTATTACAAGTTGGAGGCGTAGGAATACTAGGGGAACTAGGTGAACTATAGGTTTAGTTACTTGGTCTCAAATATACGAAGTTGGTTTGATTTTGTATAGCGGCTTAATTCTGAGGGTATTCAATTCTGGACTAGGTCCCGGGGTTTTTCTGCATTTGCGGTTTCCTCGTTAACAAAATCTTGCTGTGTCTTTTACTTTTCTATTTCCGCAATTATATTTGTTTTATTATAATTAGAAGTAAAATACACAAACGTTAATTCCTATTTTACTTGATAGACAATCCTCAGTATTTGGTTAAGTCCGAACCTATTATCAAGTAAACATAATTCGCTATTGTATTGTCTCTATTTTTCAATCCATGGAAAACAAATTCAAATCCCTGCATCGGTTAAAAATTGAGAATATTTAAACAACTGATCAGTTTGTAGATCAAATGTATTGAAGATGGGAATAAGTGCACTTACCCAATTGCGTACCTTTCACCCTTTAGCAAGACTTGCCTTTTGGTGAGGATTTGAATTCCCTTCTCACTAAGATGACCAAGTCTTCTATGCCACATCTTGGAGGTTGAATTTTTGTTAACAACATTGAACTCACCTTTCAACACATTCACTTGTGTTTTATATGTTGTGCCCATTACGGAAGAAGATTCTAAGGTCCACAACTACAGAATAACTAAAGATGACTATTTTGCTCATCTTGACCTCATTTTCAAGTTCTAAACACTAGGTGAAAATGTGAACGATGTCTTAGGACAAACTTACGGTAAAAATTACATGAGTAAAGTGAAGTTTGAGCATGAGTTGATGCTTTTAAAAAGCTTAAGTATGATATTGTAACAGGGTAAAAACTGATTCTGCTGAAAATAATAAATTGGGTGTGCCGCCGATAAACGAATCTAAACCCTAAACAAATGTACTGCACACGGGTACTTTAGATTCGAGAGATCAATTTGTAAAATTCTGTCCTAAACCAAGAAATGGCCATTCTAGTCTTACTTCGGTCACAAAATGAAGGAGAAGGGTTGATCTTAGGGAGAGAAGCAAAGAAGATGTTGAGATCAAGATGATGAATTATGAAGGTGTGACTATTTTATGACTTGTATCAGAATGTCGAACCAGCTTGCTGAATGTAAGCTATAAGTTCTTGGTGTTTTCTGGATACTTGTGTTAATAACACTTGTTTGCTGGAATAGATTGAAAACCTATTTATACAAGTCATAGTCGAACACACCTTGACCTCATAGGAAGTTAAAGTAATTGAGTGATAGAGAAGTGGGGATTGTGTAAAATAGTGAAAACCACCCCTACTATGAGGGGAAGACTGGTCGGTTTACATTCACTACTTCTCTACTGCCACTTAATGTCCGCCTTTCCAGACACTTTCTCATAATAGGCGTGTTGCATGCCGCACGCTTTAAACCGCCAGACCAATACCCTGCTGAATATCCCCCAGTTTATGACATGTTTGATGCCTCGATTATTTTATAAAAAAATATGTAGCAAGTTGCTGAGTGGATCTTGCTTGCAAGGCCTAATTATTTCGACCAATCACACCCAAGCTAGGCGGCGGGCAGTTATATGTGACAAGTCAAGTCATGAGACTTGCCGTAAAAAAATAGCATGCAATGCTCTTAGGTTGAATAATTAAGTTATTTATGAAATCGATATTCATATAATATCGCATGTATTCGATGCATATAAAGCATCGCTTTTAAGCAAGCATCTCAAAATAATCGATGCATATGAAGCAACGTTATATAAAAGTTGTCTTGGTTGGTCACGGAACTTAATGTCTTAAGAGGAGCGTGACCAACCATCTTTGGGAAACTGTCAGGAGTCGCTTGGGAAGGTCAAGGGCAAGTCTATCGGTCTTCATGGAAGAAGGGCGGTCAGTGATCACTACGACACCTTATTGGCCGCCCAGAATTTGATCTAGGCCACTGAATTTGGCTGATAAATTTGGGCGGCTGAGATGATTTTGCGACAGTTATTGGTTGTCATTGAATTCATTAAAGACCCATGTAGGCAGCGCGACTATCTATCTTTGAGCAGCTACCAGGGACTATTCGATCAAGTTGAGGATAGGACGATCGGTTCCCATTGGAGGGGCGGCCGGTAATTACAATGGCACCTCATTGGATGTCCAGAATCGGATCTTGGTCGATCAATTTGGCTAGCCAAGTTGGACGGCCGATATCGTTTGGCGATAGTAATGCGCTGCCGCTAACATAAATTAAGGTTTTTAAACCGCGCAACCAACCTTCTTTGAGCGATCAGTTTGTGGCTCTCCTTGAAGACTAGGAGGGTTCCGATTGGATGGAGTATGAGTGGGCCCACCTGTGTTTACTATAGATCTTGTCCGATTGCGTCAGGAGGCATCTAAGCTTGATAAATCGGCCGGCCAAATCATGCGGTCGTGATCATTTTAAGACAGACATGGACAGTATAGATTCAATTTCTTTAGGAATTAATTGTGTCGACCAGCCAACTTCCACCTTTAATTAAAAGTGTAGGCTGCGCATTTAGAGCGATTTGATTGGTCGATGGGAAAAAGGGGGCGACAAGCAGTAATATGGGGAATGACCGTTCGGCCATGGGCAGTGCCAGCTAGGGAAAACCTTCCGGCCAAGCGGCGTGGCCGCGCCCCCCTTTGCTACTGCCTTTGTTTGCCGCATTTTCCCTTTATTTATTTTTCCCGATTTTGGTAGGATTTTTCTCCTACTAGTTCCATGATGGACTAATTTTCTAGTTTGCCTAGGTTTAGTTTCTACCAATAGGATCGAGATATTGCGCAGACCGCAAAAAACCTATTTTTTGCAAATTGATAAAATTAGGTTAGAAAAATTGAATTTTGCGAGCTGACACAAAATTAATCAATTTTTGGTGAATTTCGTGGGTTCATACAAAATCACTAACTTTTAACTCGGAGAGCAGTGCAGCTTGTGCGCCTCTGATTGAGTATTTTCATGCACATCTTAATCCTGACACTTCTGGAAACTCATGCTTCTCAGCTACGAATGAACATTAATTATCATATCATGTCAATATTAAGAGTTCAGATATGGACATAGTATATGGAAAATACTCAGCAAGCGATGCATTAATGAGTAATGAGGGTGGGAGATTAATAAAATTTACAGAATATTTGGGTTATTGCTACATGCACCAATATTATTCTAAATAAATTTCATAAGTATTAAACTACATAGTTCATGTGTAAGAAGATAGGTATAAACACTCATCAGCTTCTTGGAAGCTCTACTTCTTTGCAGAAAGTGGGCATACAAAATACAAGGTTTTATGATTTTAGCCCTGAACTAAAAACCACCATCAACGGATATCAAAATGCTTTTATTTCTGATTGGATCTATAATGCGGCATAATCTGCTATTTTCAATGTTTCACATGATTCAACTTGCCTAATAATTTGTCTTATTACTTAGAAAGCCTCAAAATCAACTCAGGGATACTGAGGAAACTAAGTGAACTAGGGGTAGTTTCTTAGTCTCAACTATAAGAAGTTGGTGTAGATTTTGTATAATGGCTTAATTCTGAGAATATTCAATTCTGGACTAGGTCCCGGGGTTTTTCTGCACTTGCAGTTTTGCTTGTTAACAAAATCTTGCCGTGTGATTTACTTTTGTTTTTCGAAATTATATTTGTTTATATAATTTAAAGTAAATTTCACTTTACATTAACTCCGATATACTTGATAGTGATCATGTAGTGCTTGGTTAAGTACGAACCTATTATCAAGTATCACACTTTGGTAGTCGTATTGTCTCGATCTCGTATACGTACACTTTCCACCTAATGCATCATCAAATTCTCTACCCATTTGTACCAGTTTGTGGGTTAGCTGGATGAAGTATGAGGCAGTTTTATAAGAGGAGAAACTGCAGGCTTGTTTTCTCCCAACACCAACCCTAGTTATATGTCATCGTCGAGGTGTTTTTAGCTTTTCATTTTCCTAGTTAACAACACTTCATTCAACTGGAAGGATTTCCTCCTTTAAGGGGTGATCATGGAAAATCATATATTCTATTAAAAATCTCTAGGATTATGATGAGGTTCAATCGAGATATATTCTTAGGAGTTCTACAAGCGCTTGAATACAGCTGAAGCAAGTATTACATCTAGTCCGAATAGGTAGTAGGAAATTGGTGTAACAACTTATAATCAGTGTGTGTTTATTCTGGACTAGGTCCTGGGGCTTTTCTGCATTTGCGGTTTCCTCGTTAACAAAATTTCTGGTATCTGTCTTGATTGAATGAAAGTACTTGTAGTGTTTATGAAAACATATGGATTATTTTTTTTTTACGGAATGTTATATTTTTATGGTGTATCTTAAGCGCTAATATTATTATGGAGTGTTATTTTTTTATAGCGTGCTTTCATTCCTTAATTCATAAATATATTTGTTCATGAGTATGAAAAACATACTTAACCGATTTTAGAACTTTAACCACTAAGTTTGCGAAACAGTACGCAAACTATAGCTTCTGGACTTTGGTCTTGTCCAGCCATTTGCAAACGGGTATGCAAACAACTGTCAGTCCTAGATTTGAAGGTGTAATGTTATTTTAGTATATATTTCGAATACAATAGTGCCGCTATAGTATGTTCAAGGACTCGGCCGTGGGAGTTTGCCACTTGATACCCCGCTGATATGACTACGTATTAGACATAATACTCTCGATAACATGTTAATTCGAAGGCTAAGAGGAAAAGGGGTCGAACAAAGAAGGGGGAAAGCGGGAAAAGTAGCGCACATATAGTCCTTTCAAATTATCCAATAGATCCTTCTCAAGAAATTCAAGCATCTACAATAAACGATGAGCCAAATGATCTAATCGTAGTCTAAAGAGAAATGTCTAAGTTATTGTCTGAATAATTAGATCCTGATGAGAGAAATAAAGTTAATTCTGATCTTTATTTTGGTCTCATCGAAATAAGCGATTGTATGTTGCAATCGGTTTAACAAGGGAATTAATTTTCTTAGTTGATTTTTTAACACCCTTTGTGGGTTCTAGGTTAGAGCGCAGTTGGGCACCGTAACCTGGCTTTTGGTTCATCCCACATTGCCAGTTCTGCTTACCAAAAATGGCCCAGTTGGAGCTCTCGATTCCGTGGCGCGGCTCAATGGAGCAGCCGCACCGTCCTACCTATTTAAAGTTTGTTAGTTTTATGAGCATCTATTAATGTTATGCATGCTTCAATTTATGAATCTCTAAATCTTGGTCCTCTTAAAAGTACTGGCGTAGTTATTCAACTTGCCGATAGGTCTAATGTTTACCCGAAAGGGGTTGTTGAAGATGTTTTGGTGCAGGTTAATGAGCTTTCTCAACTCTTGTCTCTTTGAATCAGGCACATGAGACAAGATGCACTCTCAACACAATTAGGTTGTGTTGGGGTGAACAATAATTTTTCCACCAAGTAATCCATGTATGGAATTCTCTATACCCTTTTTCGTAGATCGTTTAGACCTTGTTCTTTTTTGTAGAGGTCTATCTTTTTCTTAGACTTGGTGAATGTTTTTTGGTCCCTAATTATAATTTCTAGAAATGTCAATAAGACATATATAGGGACGGGACGTTGATTGAGAACAAAAATGCAAGGTTGCTTTGCATTTCCTAAGGGAAGAGAATGGCGCGATACTTTGGCCTTCTTTTATGCGTCTGGACCTAGTAAGTTTCCCCGTGTTGAGTCAAATTAAGTCGCAGGCTTAATTCCTGGTGGTTCCCTTCTGTCAATTCCTTTAAGTTTCATCTTTATGACCATACTCCACCCCCCCAAGAAAAAAAAAACTTTGATTTCTCATAAGGTGTCGGCGGAGTCCTCCATGGGTTTGAAGAACTAAGAACCAATCTCATAATAATGGTTCGAAATCAAGATTGGCTCAAGGATAGGATTGAGGAAACAAAAGCTGGTCTTGCAGACATGAATGTTCAAGTTGAAAATCTTGAAAAACAGGAAGTGGTTGCAGACAAGTCTCTCGAGACATGCTTCAAGAGATTGAACACTGAAGATGTAGTTGCAGGAAATCCTACAATACATCCCTTACAGGAATTCATAATAATCAACACATTTCTTAAGATCAATAACGACACTTTTTATTAATTGAATCTATAAATTTTACAAGAAGGAAATGAAATCAAGAATATAACACTATTTTGGACTTTCTCTCTCCTCAAAACTTTCTCAACACTCCAAAAATTATCTCTCTTTTCCTTGTGCCTGATTGGCTCCTTATATAGGGTATTACATAGTGGATGACAACTAAGTTGACCTTTATTTTCGGATCTGATTTGCGGTATTTCGCAAGCTTACAAATGTTAAAATTCGCAAACATCCTAAATTTCGCTAGATCATCACACTTTTCTCATGTTTACGCTGTCGTCCTCTGTTATTCCATTTCTGAAATCACTCTACGACGTCTTCGCAGTGTTGCTGATGAAGATTTCACAAGTATGTTGTTGTTGCGATATTATGATCCTACATCTTGCCTCTTCTCATGTCTTCTCTGCGAAGGGGAGAATGTCATGAGAATTTGTACTACAGAATGCCGCAACTGTTCATCTTTCCATATTCTTCTCCCGACAAGATTCCGTGAATTAAGTATAACCGCCTACACGTGTCAAATACTCCACTACTCACCGGCACGTTCATTATCATCCAGTAACCGTTATTTTGTCTATTTAAGGAGAGATCTAGTAGAGAGATACTTTTCTTCTTTTACTTTTCCATCTTCCTCGTCTTTATGCTCTATGTAAGTTCTTATCATCTGCAACTTTCTTCTTTTGAAGATTCATCTGCTACTGCTTTCATAGAGTCATCAAGGTAGACATTCTTCTGATTTTGCTGAAACCGATCTTGTTTATTGAAGTTATCTTATCTGACTTTATTCAACTTTATGTAATTCCCATGCTGTTTCTGTTTCAGCAGAATCACCTCTAATATAAGATTTTCAGTCCAAAACCTTAATGTTCCTCAAGATTCGCAGCCCAAAGTCGCTGCAAGCAAAAGAAAGCTTGCGGATCGCAAGGTAGTAAGAATCACTTAATATTTTAATAACAATATTGTTGCCTCTGTTTCTTATCTGGATTGTGATTCGCAGGGTGATGGAGATGCCAACAAGCCCCCCAAGAAATCTCACCATCTTAAGACCATTGAAACTTCTGTTCCATTTTCTTCACTTATCCCTTCAAAATCTCTTGCGATATCTTCACAAACTGAATCTTTACTTCCTATTCGCGAAAATGTTGCCTCAGATTTCACCCCTTCGACTGATCTTCTAGTGAATGAAACCCTTCTTATTAACCCTTCTGCGAATGAAACCACCTTTTCTCATGTTGTGAATGCTTCTCAAGTCGACTCCTCCTTAATCTCAATTACTAATCCTCCTCAAACCTCACCTTCAAATGATACATCTATCATGGAGAATGATTCAATTCCTCCATCTTCTATCATCACCACTTCTTCATCTGAATCTCTTTCTTTTTGTAAAGAGATTGTGGAAGGAATAGATATTGCTTTTAAAGTGTTATCTGAAGTTCTGGCTCCTACTAATTCTATCAAGTCTGGCGTCTGCGAGATTTTGAGTAAATATTTTACTTCCGATAGAAATGTTTCGCAAATATCTCTGGAGAAAGAAATTGAAGTTTTGAAAGAGAATCTCCAAACCAAGACTTTGGAATGTAGCAATCTTCGTCTTGAGAACAAAAAGTTCCAAAATCCCTCGCTAGATTGTGATAACCTTCGCAAGAAGAATAAGTAGCTACAAGGTACAACTTTCTTAACTTTTCTCTTAACTTATCCTTTTCAATAAATGTGTTTTTTCTGTATTCAACTTTATTAAAATCCGTTGTTCGCCTTTAAGTTTTAAACCAGAAATGAATAATGGAGAGATATCAATTTAAATCCATCGCTGAAGAAGCCCGTGTGGACAGAGATATTTGGATGGATCAATATAATCAATTAGATAACCTTCATACATATTATGTCGATCAAATAGATAATCTTACCAAAGAGAATACTCAATTAGTTCAGAAGAAAAACTTATTAAGTAGTAAAATATCTCGCCTCTTTTATTCTTTAACTAAGGCTAACTTGGAGATAGAAACTTTATCAGATGAGAATAAGACCTTATCTTAAGAGAAATTATCTCTTTTAAATAAAGTGGCGATCTCTTCGCAGCAACATAACATTTGTCAAAAAGTATGTAATGATCAAGAATAGTCTCTTTGCTCTTTGAGAAGTAAACTTAAAGAAATAACAGAGTCATCTGCTGCTGAGAGGGATGAACTTATCCTTGGTAGAATAGATTTAAGTGTAAAGTCAAGTCAACTCAATGACCAATACTCCAAACTAGAAGAATCATATACTTCTCTTGCGAAGGAAAATGCCTCACTTATTTCTAAAGAAAATAATTTTCAATATCGCTTGAAAGGTTTAGTCGGAGATAAGTTTGATGATGCAATGAACCGCTGGGAAGATAGTTGTTTGTCTCTAACTCAATATCTTATTTCGCAAAAGGAAGGTAGTCATAAAAATTTGGCTGCCTCAACCATGTTTTATCTCTGTTAAGTCTTTGTGTAATATTTATTTGCGAATTCTTCATCTTAATGAACTTCTTGTATTCTATTTTTTCGCAGAGTCTGAGAAAAATCTTCATTCTTCCATTTCTTTCTTGGAGTCTAAACTGGTTCGCAAAGAGATTGCATTACTTACCTCTCACCTTGCTCGTTCTCGCGATCGAGCAGAAAGGATATTTGATTATCTTGCCTACTTAAAGGATATTCAATGTAGAAACCATCAGAAGGCATTTATTCGCCAAGTCCATATCTAAGCTGAAGTTCTAGTGAATGACATCTTGTTGTCCAAGCCTCTTTCTCCTGTATCATTCGAACCTTTGGAAGTAGATGATGATGAAATTTCCCATGCTGTTGATAGTGATTTTGACTATAAAAGTGGTGAAGAAGCTTTTTCTCAAGAAGATTTCGCAAATGAGGAAGAAATCCCTCTTAAAGAAACAACTGTTGGTGAGGTCCCAGATGAAGAAAAATCTAGAATCAATGAGTCAACTGTTGGTGATAACCCAAATAAAAAGGAAGCCATAGTAGACCAGAATAAGGAGAATACTGGCGAAAATGATAAAGTTGGTGAAGAACGTCCATTATCTCCTTCTGGCGAAACTAACACTGAAGTCTGAGCTTTAGTTTTAATTTCTTGAATTACTTGTTCTTCTTCTTTTCTTGCGAATGATGTATTTCAGTCAACTTTGAGATTCATTTTCTCTTTTAGTATTTTGTATGCTTGCGAGAAAGATAATGACATATGGTTTATTAATTCCCATACTTGCCTCTCATTATCTTTCTTGCTATGAACAAATTTTTGTTGCATAAAGAATAGTTAATTTTTATAAATTTTATGTTTTGTCATGTGGTCTTATTTTGCCTTCCTAGTTAAAGGCCTTATTTTGCCACCTCTTGTCATTGCGACAAAATCGCAGAACATCCTTACATTTTAATGTAAAGACCCATTGATCTTGCCTTAACTCTCTCTATTTCATTGAAATTTTTGTTGCGACAATATGACATGCCTAAAAAATTCTCGCGAAAATAAAGCCCCATGACATTTCCGTCTTGCAACGAAACCGCATGACGTCCTTACACTTGCATGTAATGACCCATTGATCTCGTCTTATCTTTTTCTCTTGTATTATTGCCTCTTCAGGATTGTCGCACAAACATGACAAGCCCTGATACTCCTGTGAGTAAAAAGCCTCATGACATTTGCGTCTTAAGAAACTTATCATCTCCCTAATGGAGGGTTCCGCCCTTATCTTCCCCCTGGTTTCTCCTTCAAGGAGACGTACTTCTTCCATACAAGGCTAGCTCCTCCCATCAAGTCTTGAAAAAAACCAGTTGTTTTCGCAGCCTCTTATCCCTTTTGCCTATATGGATTATGGTTACGAGACTGCACCCTAAGTGGGGTTTTCTTCAGGCCGAGTTCATCATAGCCAAGACTTGTCAAGAATGGAAAAGTACGCTCCAGACGCCCCGGGCACTCTTGACTCAACCGTGTACCTCGGCGCCTTGGTCATATTATTCACTCCTTAGAAGAGTCCTTATTACCCTAGTGTAGATGGGGAAAACGATTTGCTGGTTTTTAAGGAATTGAGGAGACGACCGTACGGAGGAGACTCCTTTAACCGAGTAAAATATTCAACCTCACACAGATGCACCGCTGCAAAGGGGGTGCTTTGAATACGATAGATCAATCTGTAGTACTCCGGCCTAAACCAAGACAATGGTCTTTCCAAAGTAAATTCGGTCACAGGAAAGGATGGGTTGATCTGTAGGAGGGAAGCTAAGAAATGTGTGGAATCAATGGTAATTAAAGATTGTGGATGTGTTGTGAATTCTGAATAAGATAAGTTCTGAATGGTTGAAATTTCTCAGTTGAGAGTAATTGCTCAATTGATGAGTTGTTGATCTCGTATTGTCAGTGAGACGTGAGATTCTTATTGTTCTTTTTCTTGTTGTTCTTTCAATCATGATTCAGAGACTTATTTATATTGCTAGAATTGTAGCCACCATGATCCCATGAAGTGTGACAGTTTATTGAATCAAAGAGTGGGGAAGTGGAAATCGTGTTTGAAACCAGTTGCTCATCGTGCGGAGACTTGGTTTATTTTCCATCCACTACTTTGTTAACTCCTTCAAATGATTGCACGACTTGCTCACATTCCATCGTGTGCTTGAACACACGTGTCGTAGACCGCCAGACCAAACCCTAGTTGATATCCCCCCAAGTGACACGATTGACGTCTCATGGTTAGGTTATTCAGTTGTTGACTTCATGATTTAATGGGATGATAAGTCCATGTATTTACTGAGTTGAACATGATTTTGTAAAATATTCTGAAACTCGTGAATTGAACGTGGGCATGATTCTCACGTTGATAGTTGAGGCAAGAAAGTATTGCTTTTATTTGTTGAATATTGATAGTTGAACCAATATTCCTTGATTTGAGCAAGTATTGCTCATCTGATGAATTATTGGTAGCGTTACCAAAATAAAATATTAATTAAAATACTGGTAGTTGAACCGAGTATAATTAATAAGAATATTGATCATGATATGCCATAAAATTATTAGTGTTTGAATCTAGAATTATGATCCTTGGACTCAGAAACCCTAATTTGATCAATTGATGGTTTATTTGAAAATTAACCATGGAATGAAGGAGGGATGGATTCATGGGACCGTGGGTCGATCATGTAGATCCCATATGCTCGTGTGAGCAAATACCAAGGCCTCTTGAAGAGTTGGTGATTTTTTGATATAAGAATGATTAAATGCTGGTTTAATCATTTATTCGAAAAATGCTCGTCTGAGCCTTAGGTAATAAAACCTAATTAATTATGAAGAGATGAGGCACCGACCAAGGGGTTATGAAACCGGCCCTGGGTGGTCACGGGATCAAATGATAATCGTTTCATGAAGTCCCAAACTGTTTGGAAGAGTTTTGAACCTAATACGTGCAATTGCGCAAATTAGGTCAAACCGTGAAAATACACGGGACCGGCTCATTGCGAGCCAAGGAGCCAAACCTGGTCGGTCAAGGTAACATGCTCACGCTGTCAAAGTGTTCGTATCTCAGTTCTGAGAATTTTGGTATTTACATATGTGCATTTGAGCAATCATTTGAGAAAATATGAAGAAATCAGAGGTTTTTGATGAAACCGTCAAAACCTTCATGAGATGAAGGAAAATAATTAAAATATGAAGGAATCATGAAGTATGGGACTGGTCATGGCCAAGGCACGGCCGTCCGGCCAAGGAGCCCATCCCACAATGTTTTCCTTTTTTTATATAATATTTTTTTCATGATTTTAAGGAAATATGATGAAACCAAAGAGTTTGTTGAAACCAATGAGTTTTTGTTGAAATCAAAGAGTTTCCATGAGATGAAGGAAACAAAAATATTAATAATAATAAAATAAGGGTGTGTGGAACCGGCTTGAGCATGGTTGGTCGGCTAGGGCCTGGTCCCGTGAGTTTTCCCTTATTTTATGTGTTATTTCATGATTTGAAGGGATTTTCATAATTTTGAAAGACTTTTCATAATTTGAAGGAAATATCATGAAATCAAGGAATTTCATAAAATCAAGGAAACATAAAATAATAATAATAATATAAGGGGTTTGTGGGACCGGCTAGGGCATGACCGGCCAGCTTGGGCCCGGTCCCACAAGTTTCCTTAATTTTATGTATTTTGTGTATTTTCCATAATTTGAAAGAATTTCATAATTTGAAGGAAATATCATGAAATCAAGGAATTTCATGGGATTAAGGAAACATGAAAAATATAGTAATGATAAAATAAAACGTGTGGGGCTAGCTAGGGCATGACCGACCGGTTATGGCCCGGTCCCACGGGTTTTCTTAATTTTATATTATTTTTCATGGGATCAAAGAAATATCATGAGATTAAGGAGTTTTCATGAAATTAGGGAAATAATAATAAAATACTGAGGAACCATGAGGTGTGGGGCCGGTTGGGATCAAGACATGGCCGGTTGGCCAATGATCACGGCTCTACCATATTTTCCCTAATTTTATATTATTTCCTTGGTTTGAAGAAAACACCATGAAACTGAGGAGTTTCCTCAAAACGAAGGATATTTGTTCAAGTGAAAGGATTTTCATGAACTCAAGGAAAATAACAAAAAATATGATAAAAATATGAAACTAGCGTGGGATTGACCACGGCACGTCCGGCCAGTCAGTGGGCCCATGCTCCCAGCGCCTTGGTCAATTTTTAATTATTTATTATTTTCCTTTCTATTTTGCATAGGTTCATCGCCTCGTCGTATTTTGAAATACTTGTTCGTACGGTGATTGTTAGTGCATCGTCGTTGAATACACTTGCACCATTTAAATCGGGGCTTACTCGGAGGTAGCTCAGTCGCCCGTGTGTTGAATATTTATTACTAACCCATGGAATTTTGCTGGGAAGAACCATGGTTTGCAGTAATGAAATACTGCGAAAATATTTGAATATTTTTGGAAATTCAGTGGATGAATCCAAGAATCTAGGAATAATTAACTTATGGCTCTATACTAGCAGAGCGAGCTGTCTAGGAGCATTAATTATCCTGACATGAGCTTGCTGGAGCTTCATATCCTTTATATAGTCAGGGTAAACTCGTTGTTTGTATCCTGAAGACGTTATCGCTCTATACTAGCAGAGCAAGCTGTCTAGGAGCCGTCCATCTTGTGATACTATATAGAAATAATTACTGAAGTGTTCAGTATTCATGAGATATGTTGTTGCCTAGCCGTGAGACCACATATCTACATGTACTCTGAGAGTATTCTCAGTCAGAGGATTCGATGAGAGATTCGTGTCTCAATACTCACGTCTGACTGCTGGATCAGATATTCGTATAATTATGAGTTTACGATTTTAGCCTTTGTAGAAAATCCACCATCTACATTAAGTCCCATGCTTAGTGAGGAAAGATGTGTTCCTGAGTCAGCATTGAATGGTGATTTTCCGGTCATAAACAATGTAAGTAAT
Source organism: Papaver bracteatum (assembly GCA_023529315.1). Taxonomy (NCBI): domain Eukaryota; kingdom Viridiplantae; phylum Streptophyta; class Magnoliopsida; order Ranunculales; family Papaveraceae; genus Papaver; species Papaver bracteatum. The sequence goes on along the minus strand of JAJJWX010005220.1, from coordinate 1,056,405 downwards.
TGAACTTAGTTGTAAGTTAAGATGTTACCGGATTTCGATAGTACGAGCATACCATGACTTGAATGAAGATCCTAGTAGCATGACAGAGTGTTATTTGGTGGACATAAGTTGGTGTTGAACCGCTGATTTGGATGACGGGACCTTGGTCTTTTAGGATTCGCGGGCCAGGCCCAATAAGGAAATTCTTAGAAAATTAGGTTTTGAAAATAAAATTTGATATAAAAGGAATTATTCCCCTTTTTTAAAAAAAATTTCCCATGACCAGAGATTTGATCCCTTCATCATCTTCACACATGCACACAGGTGAGGAAGAGAATTTTTTCACGCCGGAGCTGCCAGCGCCGTCGATCGCACCGCCACCGTCCGGCTAGTTTCCGGCCGGCGCCGACCAGGTAAGTGCGATTTTCTTTTTTCTGATGTTTACTGATGTTCATGAGTTCTATGAGTTGTTCATATATTTATCATGATAAATTTATATACATGTGCATATATGAGTGTGGATTTCGTCGAAAATCTTCGTTTTTGAAAACGTATGTTCGTTTAATCATTAGTTTTGAAAACTAATAATAATCTCTGATTTAGGAGAGATTTTTCTTCATATATGAATATTTAGGTCCAGTGATAAAACTATATTTATGATCTTTCATGTGAACCAAAGTTTTATCATGAAAAGGTGAATTTTCACGAAACCAAAATAAACCCTCGTTTTAAAGAATGATAATGATACGAATAAGAAGTTTTTTTTTTTTTTTTTTTTATACATGAACTTGTGCCCAGTGATAAAATTTTGTTTATGAGCTTTCACGTGAATCAAAACTTTATCTTATAATGTGTGACTTTTCACAAAACTGGAATAAACCTTCGTTTCAAAGGCGTATGACGATACGAAGGAAAAGTTTTTTTTTATAAAACCATGGTCTATCCATGATTTTTTTTTTTTGAAACCTTGGCGTGTCCACAAATTTATTTTCGTGAGCCTTAGTCACATCAATATTTTTATTTTTTTATTTTTTTATTTGCGTGAGTAAATCACGTTTTTCTCTATATGCAAATATATATTATTTTCTTTAAAATCAAAACTTGAGTTTTGTTTAGTATTACTTAGAAGTAAACAATTATTTATGATGAAATAATGTTTTAGTTTTCATAATTCCGTGGTGAAAGTTCACATAATAGAAATATTCATGATTTTATGAAAAATCTGAGTTTTTTGAATGTCTTTTGTAGGTTCGAAGAGACGAAATTTTTTGGAGTGTTAACTCTAGCATTACTATCACTACTGTTAGTGGAAGTGTAAAAGGTAAGAGTTAAGAGTTACCGGTTTGTAGATGCTTGCATGAGCATTTTTCCAATTACTTCATTCCACTGATGTTTGTATGATGTACTGAAGCGGAGCATTGTGTGCATGTTACAGCTACTTTGCAAGATGTTCGATTCACAAACCAATGATGCTTCCAGAGATGATATGTGTGTGAACGATGATGCTTCCAGAGAAGGTTCACACATAGATGATGATGCCTCTAGGGATGATTCATGCATGGAAGAGACTTCCATTGGCGAAGATGAAACTCTTGGAATTAAGAACTTTCCGAACATAGAGGATACATTCTTCATGGATCAAGAGCCTGAGAAGCGCCTCAAAACTCCAGCATTTCGTCTTTTGATAAACCCCAGAGAGGTTACTCAGAAGAAGTTGGTGACTCCTCAAGGAGCTATTCGGTTATGCCTTGAGAAATGATATTTTTCTGCATCAATGATTAAGTTCAAGCTTTCTCGACGGCCCTTGGAAAAGTTTTCTGGTTGGTCGAGGTACATGCTGGGTTTTCCTCGAGTTCGAGCCAAGTTGCATGACGCACGAGTAATATGAGCTATTCAATCTTCTGGAGATTTGTTCATCTTCCATGATGCGCGAGGTATTGTAGCTCTACTTGCTCGATGGTGTATTCCAACTCACTCTTTCATATGAAGATGGGGAGAGTTTACCATTACTTTAGAAGATGTAGTCGCTTTTTTGCACCTCCCAATCACATGTAATCTTCCTGAAAATATTTCTTCAAAGTAAAATGCAATCTCCAATGTCTTGACAACCACAATGGAGGAGATTAATAAGGCATCTGGCAGCAAAGGTTGTTATGCTCATTGGATGATACACTATTGGCCAAGAGATACTCGTCCGGATTGTCCAGTTGATGGTACGTTATTCATTGCCGCTTTCTTGTGTTTATGGCTGTCCAAAGATGTATTCGAGGATGCTGGGAACTTGTTGAAGCCGTTCGTGATTCCTTTTGCAATTAAGATGGCTCAGGGTAAGCAACTCTCAATAGGTAGCTTGTTCTTGGGTTCTCTGTATTTTAACTTGGACTCCTTGATTATACACTCCAGCATTTCAAATGGTTTTGTTATAGCACTGCTCGGTGAAACTCGCATACGTTGCTATCTCAAGCATGTTTTTCAATCTTAGTGATCAAAATTATATAGTCTTGATTTCTAGTCGACTATAGCTAAGTTCTCGGACTAGGATATAAAGTGTAGTTGAGCTCAAGAACTCCATGGCGATCATCATACAAGACGAAGGACTACCCAAGGAACCAGTGGATCTTCATCGACTAAAAGGTATGTGGAGACTTGAACTTATCTATCACTCAAAAGTCTATCTACTTTATCTCCTATCTTGAGACAAAAATCGGTTTACTATATAGACTAAGAATATGCACATGTGACATTTCGAGCTAAGTATATCTCGCTTATCTATTTCTCGAAATATATGTTGGTAAAGCTTTCGCTTTAGCCAAGTTCATCTTTGCTTAGTGACGAAAGTCATGTTATGTTTAAATCACTTTGGAAATCGCTCTAACGAAAACTAGTTCGTGAAAACAACTATCTGACGTCCTCTGAGAATGTTTTAATGATTGAAATGAGAGTTTAGACTATATAACCATTGTGGGATATAAACATTGTTGTGGCAACACATATATGTATAAGTCCTTAACACATGAATCGAAGTTTACGAAATTTGTTGATCAAGTGAAACCGGAACGTGAGCAGCAACTCAGTCCGCGAACTGGCATAAGTTCTCGAAACCCCGAGAATATCTGCTGAAGTTGAAGCTCAGGTGCAGTCTGCGAACTGACGGAAGTTCTCATCCCGAGAAATTTTGCTGGAGTTTATTATCTTCAACCGGTTAGCTTGAGTCCGCGAACTCAAGAGGTTATGTTTGAAAACGTTGTTCGTGAACTTATCTTAAATTATTAAGGAATACTTTTGCAAACCATGGATTTATAGTTCATGATTAATGATTCGAGTGAATCACATCGTTTTTTATCCAATTGTGTCTCTTGTAGTACTTGAGATCTCATAGCAATTGAACAACTCTCTAACTAGCTCATTGGAGTCATTTGGACTAGTTATGGTGAAGAAGAATATGGTTGATATAAAAGTTATCATTTGGCTAACCATTTGGTTGACTAATATTGAACCAACCATTGTACACGTTTGGGTACGGTTACACGAACTCAAAACGTCAAGTACATGTGTGTATGACAAGATAAGTTTTTGATCTAACGGTTGAGAGATATTAGCTTGTATCTAATCAGGTTTTCATCTAACGGTGAATATTGAATGCTTTGTTAATAAGCTAACATTGATTGCAAACCCTGATTTGAAAAACTATATAAGGGAGAACTCTAACCATTGGAAAAACTAATCCCCACACACTTTTCTTGTGTGATACTAGTTTTCTCTAAGCTAGAGTCGATCTCCATTAACCCTTGAGTTTTCTCTCTAAATTCGGGTTAACGACTTAAAGACTTCATTGGATTGTGAAGCCAGACCGATACTACTTTTCTTGTAGTTGTGTGATCTGATCTTGCTCTTTATATCATACGAATACAATTGTAATAATTGGCTTGAGATTTCTATCTCTGATAGGCAATATAAAAGTAGTCCCAAACATCTTCGTCTCATTGTTTGTGATTCCTCAATAATCTTCTTCGCTGCGTCGATTAAGTTTATTGTGAGGTGATTGATGAAACTGAGCTGTTCTTCGGGAATATAAGTCTGGTTTTATCGATTGGTTCCTGTTCACCTTGATTTATCAAAAGACGTTACAAAACTCATAGGTTTATTTGTGGGATACGAATTTATCTATTACCTGTAAAATTTTCTGTGTGAGACAGATTTGTTTGCTAAAGTCTTCGACTTTGGGTCGTAATAACTCTTGGTTGTGGGTGAGATCATCTAAGGGAATCAAGTGTGCAGTATCCTGCTGGGATCAGAGGTGTAGGAGCATAACTGTACCTTGTATCAGTGTGAAATCGGTTGGGGTTCAACTACAGTCCAGACCGAAGTTAATTTGGAGTAGGCTAGTGTCTGTAGTGGCTTAATACAGTGTATGTTTAATCTGGACTAGGTTGCATTTACGGTTTCCTCGTTAACAAAATTATGGTATCTGTGTTATTTTCTTGCCGCATTATATTTTTATATAATTGAAATAATACAGGTTGTGCTTTATTCAATTGATTAGAATATCCGACCTTATTGGTTGTTGATTTAAATAAATTGACACTTGGATATTGGTCTTTGGTACCATCCAAGTTATCTCTCTTTGATTAGGCTCGCGAATTATATTTGCTTGAGTAAATCAAATCGAGAGATTGAGATAATAACTCCTTGAGTATTTTCTATTGATTGAGTCTTGTTTATTCTCTAGAAAACAACTCAGATTTTTCCATACAGATTGCTAATCGGACTATTGGGTGAGGTTGTTAGACCCCCGCATTTTCATTTGGTATCAGAGCAGGAAAACATGTTAAAGACCTTACAAGTGTGTGTTTGTGGCAATCTGAGTCTGTGGACGGAATCTCTGTTGTGCATACCAAAATGTCTCCTAAAGCTTTTGACCATGTCAAGTGTCTTGGAAACACCTCAAAGGATTATTCCTTAGTTGATTCTTCCGAATCCCGAGGTAGAAATAATGTTCAATGTGATAATGACATTTCTTCCTCTCATGAGGTATGTGACACTGTGGCAGAAGCTGAAAAGGAACTCACCAGAATTTCAAAACATACATATGAAGATATTGATTTTAATGATCATGATCATCTCATTGTTGAATTTGAAAAGTCTCTTAATCGAGAACGTGATCTCTATCATATCATAAAGTCCTTCTCTAAGAACATTGAGAAACTTCTACAAGAAACTACTCTACAACAGGAAAAGATTAGTACTCTTGAGGAAGCTGTTAAAGAGGACTCAATTAGAGAAAAACGTTTGCTCGAGACTCATTCATCAAATCTCAACATACTTCATGCTGAAAAAGAGAAACTTTGTGCATCTCTTACTCTAGCTCGTGAACAGTGTAAATCCTTGGAAAAGGAAAACTCTGTCTTAAGGAGAAAATCATCTATACAAACTAACTCATGTGATGTTCTGTACAAGACAAATTATTCTCCAGAAGAAGATTATGTCGAGAAAAGTTTACATAACTTGCAATCTTCTCGTAAGGTTATGGAGTCTAAACAGGTGCCAGGTATTACTTCTCCTCCACGAACCTGTACTTTTTGTGGGAAACAGAATCACTATGCTATCCATTGTTTTGCAAGAAGAAAACAAATTTCTAAGCTTCATAATTTGCTTTTCTTCACTGTCAATGGAACAGATAGTCAGTCGACCAAAGCGGTGAATCGTAGGCCCACAAGAAATCAAAAACCTTATGATAATAATCTCTATTCTAGATATCATCACAGGGATAAAGTTCTTTCTGGCAATTTTTTTTGCAGTATTAATAAGAACATTTCATGTACTTATAAGGATGTTTCTGATAAATCTAAATCTAGAAAATGGATTCCTATCCATTCCGACTCTCTTGATCCTATTGCAAGAGGCCCTAGATTTAGTCCTTCTGATAAGAAAGATGATCAATCAGTGTCTTATCTCACTAGAAAGAGCACATATCAGAGACAGGAGGATAGAGATGAACAACATTCATTTGATGAGCTAAAGGCTCATACTTGTGTGAATTAATCACAAGGTTGAATATCTCACATAAAAAAAAGCCTAGTTGTGAGAGAATTGGATAGGTATACTCCATAACTTTAATTATCTAGCTAATTTCTTATCGTTTTTAGAAAGATAATTGTTCAGACATTGGCTTGTGAGTATTTTTTTTCTTTTTAATTATTCATTTTCTAAAACACCTTTGAAAAATAAAAGTATTTCCTTTTTCCATGTGGAGCTTTGTGAAAAACCATCATACGGGTTCACGTACGGTTCAAGTTTTCCCTTAAACCTATCCCGTAACCCTAAATCTCTCGAGTTTTTATTTATATACCTATCCTATTGAGTTACTCTTTTACTCTAGGTTTTATGTTATCAATGACTTCTTCTTCGTTCTCTTCGGACTTGACTAATGATGTCATTGATAAGGCGGTATATTGAAAACTCGATAAAGAAAAGGAATTTCTTATTCAAATTGAAGATTCTCTTCCTCAATCCTCTGATTCACTCTCGGATATAGAAGAGATTGAAGAGATTTCATCGGATGTAGTTCTTGACTTCCTAATGGAATTTGAGAAGGCTAAGCAACTACTTGTTGATACAATGAAGTGTCTTGATGTGGTAAGAAATGAGTTGAAAAAGGTTAAGTTTGATCTTGTTCTCATGAAAAAATATATTAAAGATCTTCCTAATAAGGATATCACAAGTACAGAAGATGCTTCTATTCACAAGATTCAAGATCTTAAGGCTCAAGAAGGTCCCGAACTGTCGTTTTAAACCTAGTTCGGTATGACATGGAAGCTTTTCTGTTTGGTTCTTATTGTCTAGTAAATCTTCTATGTTTCCTGTTTTATTTAGAAGAATAACTAGTGTTATGGAATAGCAATGATTGTGATTACACATAGCTATATCCAATGATTTCATCTTCTTGTTTTTAGATTTATTGGTTTTAATTCTAAACTGGGTTGGAAGATGATGGTTGCAGTATTAATCTTTTTGATTATTATATATTGCAATATTTTGATGGGATTTGTATGTTTACGTTCGTGAACTTGATTCTCCCATTTTTTTGTCAAAAGTAAAGTCGTTCACGAATTGGTATGCAAATATTGATAAAGGAATGAATGGACTTTTGGCAAAACACAAAAATTAAGCCTATATTGTCAATTGTTGATGTAAGATAGGTTAAAATCTTTTGTGATTCAAGGATAAAGTCTATTATGTCACCTTGTGATGGAAAAATAGAATAGGTCCTTATTTTTGTTATCCACGGTATAGAGCTTAATTGTTCCATATTATTATGTATTACCGTGAAGGTTCCATTGTGTATCTTATGTTGAACACGATACAACTAAGTCGATTTCTTATTGGCATGGTTGGTTGTTCCATAAGATGTTATATGTTGAGCATTAAGAAATAAATTAATCAACTTGTGTGGTTATTTATTTTGTATTCTATGAGTTCTCTCATGTTGAGTACATGTACGTTTAAGGTTGTCATTTACTATGATAATCTTAGTCGGGGTTCCATAATCTCTTATGTTGAGCCCAAATGAACTAAAACAATCATCTTGTGTGATTATTTAGTTAGCACCCCATAGATTTTTCTCATGTCGAGTGTGGACAATTGAATTGATTACTTAGTGATTAGTTTAATTGTGTAATCCGGTTAGAATATTTATGGGTTTTCTTGTGAATAATCTAATCGATGAATTAAGTCTCCATAAGTTCACTTGTGTTGAGCATATTTAGTCAAATTAATCATGGTTCACTTTGGTTAATATGATTGAATATTTTGGATTCCAAATTCATACTTGTATGCAATTTGCGGCTGTGGAATTTTTAGGGGTTATCTTGTAACTTTATAAACTCCTTGATGAATGCATTTAGCCTCGGCTTTATGATTTCATCTAAACAAGATGATAGAACATTTACCTTTGGTCATGAAATGTCTCTTACGGAAATTTCATTAGGATCCCTTTCTTGTACCTTTGCCAATTTTATTGACAAAAAGGGGGAGAATTAATTGTAGTTCACACTACAAATACATATGGTTTTCGGATCATTATGTAAAGGGAAGTGGTTTCCATGTGAGATGTAGTATTCTAAGGGGGAGTGAAGTATCACCATAGTATTGTTGTTGAAGTTGTGATGCAATTGGACTTTGACGTTGTGTAATAATACTATGACACTTTATAAAAATGATTGAGAACCAATGCTTTTCTCATTGTTATAGCTATGGATTTTCAACAACGATGATACTAAACATACAACCTTTGGGATCATTGGACTACTTGGAAGTGACGAAGATTTCGAGTATTGTTGAAGATTAGGCATGCGGAATAGGAGCTACAAAGTTTATTTATATAATTTTTGTATTCCATATGTATTAATAGTTTTGCCACTAAAATTGACAAAGGGGGAGATTGTTAGAGAACTGCTCGGTCAAACTCGCATGCGTTTCTATCTCAAGCATGTTTGTCAATCTTAGTGATCAAAACTATATAGTCTTGATTTCTAGTCTATTATAGCTAAGGTCTCGGACTAGGATAGAAAGTGTAGTTGAGCTCAAGAACTCCATGGCGATCATCATACAAGACGAAGGACTACTCAAGGAACCAGTGGATATTCATCGACTAAAAGGTATGTGGAGACTTGAACTTATCTATCACTCAAAAGTCTATCTACTCTATCTCTTATCTTGAGACAAAAGTCGGTTTACTATATAGACTAAGAATGTGCACATGTGATATTTTGAGCTGAGTATATCTCTCTTATCTATTTCTCGAAATGTGTGTTGATAAATCTTTCGCTTTAGCCAAGTTCATCTTTGCCTAGTGATGAAAGTCATGTTATGTTTCAATCACTTTGAAAATCGCTCTGACTAAAACTAATTCGTGAAAACAACTATATGACGTCCTCTGAGAATGTTTCAATGATTGAAATGAGAGTTTAGACTATATAACCATTGTGGGATATAAACATTGTTGTGGCAACACATATATGTATAAGTCATTAACACTTGAACCGAAGTTTGCGAACTTTGTTGATCAAGTGGAACCGGAACGTGAGCAGAAACTCAGTCCGCGAACTGGCGTAAGTTCTTGAACCCGAGAATATCTGCTGAAGTTGAAGCTCAGGTGCAGTCCGCGAATTGACGGAAGTTCTCATCCCGAGAAATTTTGCTGGAGTTTATTAACTTCAACCGGTTAGCTTAAGTCCGCGAACTCAAGAGGTTATGTCTGAAAACGTTATTCGTGAACTTATCTTAAATTACTAAGGAATGCTTTTGCAAATCGTGGCTTTATACTTCATGATTAATGATTCGAGTGAATCACATCGTTTTTGGTTCAGTTAGGTCTCTTGTAGTACTTGAGATCTCATAGCAATTGAACAACTCTCTAACTAGTTCATTTGAGTCATTTGGACTAGTTATGGTGAAGAAGAATATGGTTGATATGAAAGTTATCATTTGGATAACCATTTGGTTGACTAATATTGAACCAACCATTGTACACGTTTGGGTACGGTTACACGAACTCAAAACTTCAAGTACATGTGTGTATGACAAGCTAAGTTTTCGATCTAATGGTTGAGAGATATTAGCTTGTATCTAATCAGGTTTTCATCTAACGGTGAATATTTAATGCTTTATTAGTAAGCTAACATTGATTGCAAACCCTGATTTGAAAGACTAATCCCCACATACTTTTCTTGTGTGATACTAGTTTTCTCTAAGCTAGAGTCGATCTCCATTAACCCTTGAGTTTTCTCTCAAAATTTGGGTTAACGACTTAAAGACTTCATTAGATTGTGAAGCCAGACCGATATTACTTTTCTTGTAGTTGTGTGATCTGATCTTGCTCTTTCTATCGTACGAGTACAATTGTAATAATTGGCTTGATATTTCTATCTCCGATAGGCAAGATAAAAGTAGTCACAAACATCTTCATCTCATTGTTTGTGATTCCTCAATAATCTTCTTCGCTGCGTCGATTAAGTTTATTATGAGGTGATTGATGAAACTGAGCTGTTCTTCGGGAATATAAGTATGGTTTTATCGATTGGTTCATGTTCATCTTAATTTATCAAAAGACATAACAAAACTCATAGGTTTATTTGTGGGAGACGAATTTATCTATTACCTGTAGACTTTTCTGTGTGAGATAGATTTGTTATCTAAAGTCTTCGACATTAGGTCGTAGCAACTCTTGGTTGTGGGTGAGATCAGCTAAGGGAATCAAGTGCACAGTATCCTGCTGGGATCAGAGGCGTTGGAGAATAACTGTACCGATCAGTGTAGATTGGTTGGGGTTCAACTACAGTCCAGACCGAAGTTAGTTTGGAGTAGGCTAGTGTCTGTAGCGGCTTAATACAGTGTATGTTTAATCTGGACTAGGTACCGGGTTTTTTCTGCATTTGCGTTTTCCTCGTTAACAAAATTCTGGTATCTGTGTTATTTCCTTTCCGCATTATATTTTTATATAATTGAAATAATACAGGTTGTGCGTTCTTCAATTGATTAGAATATACGACCTTATTGGTTGTTGATTTAAATCAATTTACACTTGGATATTGGTCTTTGGTACCATCCAAGTTATCTCTCTTTGATTAGGCTCGCGAATTATATTTGCTTGAGTAAATCAAATCGAGAGATTGAGATAATAACTCCTTGATTATTTTCTATTGATTGAGTCTTGTTGATTCTCTTGAAAATAACTCGGATTTGTCCATACAGGTTGCTAATCGAAACATTGGGTGAGGTTGTTAGACCCCCGCATTTTCAGGTTTTATGAAGATTGAATGTTATGCCAACACAATGTTTCTTCAAGCTTTGATGTGGGAGCGTTTCAAGAGTTATGCGCCCATTCCACAGACTGTCTTGCAAGGATTGAACATTGATGCTATCCATGTCTTCTTTGAGAAGGCTAATGACAGAATCATGTGTTGGTCCATAAAGTAGTCTCGGCTCAAGACTCGCTTCATTGATGTCCTAAATCGTGAATCTGAATTCAATTTCCGTTCATGGGTATCAGTTGCCTCTTACATCTCTCAGTTGAAAACTTTTAATGATGAAGAGAGCATGATTTTGAAATCTGGTGCTGACTTGGACGATGGTGAGAGAGCTTTTATGCTGAGTTTCTTTCCCGGTCATCTGGTATCCATAATTCACGGCGAATTCTTGGTGGAAGAATACAATATTGATAGGGCAGCTCGGAAAATGGGTATGGATCAGTATGTTCCGACTTTTCGAAGAAGAAATCCTTCATTTGAACAGCTCATGACCCGTCTGGACCGTACTCATGTGGAAGGAAGTGAATTCTGGTTCCCCAGCTCTGATAGAGTCACATATGTAACTCCAGGTTACATAGACTTTTGGGATCAGCAACTCAAGCGTTTACTTGATTTCGTGAAAGATGTGCAAACTTTAGTGAAGGAGCCTCCTTCCCCTGAGATGATTGCTACTCAACCAAGATTGAAGCATTTCCCTAGTAGTGATAAACGAAAAACGTCTCCAGGATGTTCACCAGTAAGTATTTTCTGAAGTCTTCATAGGGTTGTAATGATTGTTTTTTGATCATTGCATCAAAATTTCTCTTTTTCACAGGGTGGCCATAATGTAAGATCAAGAATTGATGTAGACCTCTCAGAAATTGAAACAATCGTTCACGGAGAAGAAGGCAGGAGTAAGAATTATAAGATGTTACCTAACACCATTAAGTCCCCAATAATTTGTTTGGTGAGTTATTGATATGACTTCTTCTCAGCCATGTAATTAGTATCTTGAAACCAATCTTTGCTATTTTGTTGCAGAATTTTACTCCATCAAGTATTGACGGTCTTCTGTTCTCTGCTGCTGGGCGGACAGTTTCTGACTCGGGTGTTGAAGAAGAAGCTGAATTAAGTATTTCTCCATATAACAAACCATGATACTTAGTAGATAAACTAATAATTGTCGAGAATATGTCCAGGAGCATGTCTCCATGGAAGTAGAGAGTGTTGGTGATGCTCGCTCGAAGGATGGCGATAAAGAAAACTCCCAGAGTTCAAAACCAAATGAAGGCGATGGAGTTGTCGACGTTGGTGCGAGCAATTCTGATTCTTTGAATGCCTCGGAGACCACCCAATTAAGTATTCCTCTTGTATTTTATCCATAGAAGTATATAATTTCTGATCTATGAGTGAATGAATGAGAATTTATGTGAACATATGACAAGTTTTTCTGAAAATACGTCACCAGAAAATTCAAAACTCAGCAGTTTAGAAAAAACACTGTAGAATCTTCGTATGATGTCAGATTTTCATGATACGCATATGCATCCTTAATCCCAGGAAATTTCCAAGCTTTTTCAAAGAAGATTTTTAAGTTTTGAGCACGTTCATGGGTCAAAATAGACGAAACAGTAAACATCCAGGAGACTTTCAGGAAATTTTCATTTGTCGTGTAGTCCCGAGTTTTGACCACATCTTTTTGCTCGTTCAACCGATTACTATGAAATTTCGATATGTTGTAGGTAATACCCATACGAAGATAATGGTATATAAAAAAACCCTTTATTCTTCACCAATTTCTCCCAGTTCGTCTTTTCGTGCATGATAGTATAAAATCTTCTTAGGCGAGCTTGTCGTAAAATGTGTTTTTTGTGACTTTCACATTATTTGCTGACATCTAGCATATATAATGAAATATTTTTATGATGTTAGACCACTTGTATGCTTTAGTTCATGATTTCTTTTGGCTTCATGCTTGTATGATCCTAATCTCATGCAATCTTCGTATTAGGTGCAAAATACCGAAGTTGAGAATGAAGGAACCCAAAATGATGAAACGAGCGACCCTGCGGTTATTGATAAGGAGGCAACTATATATGCACTTCAAGGCCATGAATTTTTTTTTGATGAAGTCATGGATACCTATATTGCCGCTGCTTCAGTGATAGAAGAATACAGGACACCAGCAGAAGATACTGAAGAAACTGTTTCCCTGATTGTAGAAGTTGCTCCAGTAATTGAAAACCGTATAGTTATGCATGAATACCCAAGTGAAGGAGTTGATTTTGATTCCTCGTTTGATGTATCACTCTCATACCATAGACTAGTTGGTGGATTTGGCGTTCCCATTGGATATGCCAATTTGTATGAGAAAATATGGAAGAAATTTGGTCACATCGTCGTTACTAGAGACCCAAAACGTTCTTATTCTTTAACAATGCAGGTAAGTGTTATCTTGCGTGTTGTAAATGATATATGCACTAGGGACAGGAATACTGTGACTCCAAATGTACTATTTGATTTGGAGTTCAACTTGGAGAATTCTGGAAGACTTGGCTTCAATGTGAAGTGGCTTCGTAAGAAGATGGATGCTATTAAGGATTCATGTGAAAATAACATACCCTTTCCCAATGATTCTATGATGGAAAAGGAAGACAATATCTCCAGGCTGACTGAATATCTGAATAAGGAGAAGGCAGCTTTGCAGGCTTTGAAGGATGCAGAGGCGAAAAAATCTTTCTTCGCTGATTTTCTTTGATTTATTTTCCGTAATCTCTTGAACTTCTGAGAGATGTGAGGTTTTATTTGGGTTTTGATATTATGGTTTTGGATTGGTAGATGGTTAAGGATTTTGTTTTGGATTTGATAGAGATTTTATTTTAAGAAATATGAACTGAATTTTGATAAATTGCTGAATTCGAATACTGATTGCAAGTATAGCAAACATTTTGGAGGAATTGAAATACAATGAAAGAAAGACCTAAAATGCCAAATCCAAATGTCATGAATGCTTAGACTCCCAGTACCTCAAATGTCAAATAACTTCAGACAAACGCCTTAAGCCAATTCTCATGAATTACTGGTAGGGTTCGTCCATCTGTGTTGATCAACTTGTAATATCCTCCAGTTATGGACTTAGAAACCATGAATAGTCCTTCCCAATTGGAGTTCCTTGCCGAGTGAAGGTTGCGCTAGAATGCTTTGAGAACTAAGTCCACTTCACAAAATTTGTTGGGTTTGGTCGTCTGAGCCTTAAATATCTTTTGTTGATTCAGAATTCTTTGTGTGGTGCGGCTCTACGGTTGTGGCACATATGGACACTCACGCAGGAGGGAGTATCCCTCGTAATGCCTGTCATGCTTGGCCACGTCTTCCATAATGAATCTCCAGATTGGATGATCAACTTGAGGACATTCTGGACTCAACCATTGGGTGAAATATTGCTGTGGAGAGATGATCCACTCATAGCATTTTGCAATTGCTAAATTGTTTGTGGAGTGAGGCCCTTGGACCAAAGTAGCATATTTGAACATTGGTAATATTGGAGCATGAAGAGGAATAAGTCTTGCCTGAGCTCGAAACCTTTTGACAAAGGTATGTGGATTCTCTTCGGGTTCTTGCGCAAGTCCCATAAAGGTTTCAACTTCCTTCAGATGCTCAAATGTTGGGGCGTCCTCCGATTCTTCTTCCGATTCAGAGCCTCTGTCGGTAATAGAGTGTGCTGAAGGGATTAAGATTAGCCTTCTAGTATGGATCCAAGTCCTTTCAAGGATCATGTCATATCCAGGGTCTTCCCAGATTATGTAAAAATTGGTCTCAGTGCAGACCAAACTTTCTGTAACTTTGAGAGTGATGAAGCCATATGCATCTCTGGAAATCCCATCATGATATCTGATTTCTATGGGAGCGTGAGTAGCCTCTTGTGAGTAATACCAGCAGCCCAAAGAGTTTTCAAAGGGATCATGTTGACAGTAGTACCAACATCAACAAATGCCCTTTTGAATTCATTTTCTTTAATATGTATTGTGGTGAGCAGTTCATAGTCATACATTTCTTTGTCAGTGGTTGAAGGTTCAAGAGGTACATTTGGAATTAGCAGGCGTTTCCCGAAAACTATGTGATTCAAAGCCGTAAACATGTCTCCCCTTTGCGCTTTCAACAGATAGAGCAATTCGTAGACATGATCTATCAATGACTGAACTGCTTCCTTGACTGGTGCTTCAGAAATAGAGAAAGTCCTGAAAGGGAGAGGATCTTTGTGCACTCCTTCGGCTCAAAGATCAAGTTCTCATGACTCAACCTTTTCTCTGAATATGCGTTTCGAAGTCTTGTAATCACTTGTGGGGTGTCTGACAAACCTATGGAAGAGACAGTACCGAGGATTTTCCATGGCCTATTCGGTTGCTTCCTTCTTGACATATGTCAATTTTATTGCACCGTCTTGAATCCAAGCCTCTATCAATTCGATAACTTCTTCAATGGAGCAAGGAAAGTCAGGTGCTTCTGGGTCCTCTGTATGCTGAGGAGAAGTTTGCACGTTATCCTTGTTTTATGCCTTTGAAGGGGTGGAAGAAGTATGCTTGCGCTGTGGCTTAGCTTTCTGTTTGCTCCCTTCCATGATAGCATTTATGGAAGGCTATAGGTTGTACTTCTTGTTGATCAGACGTCTGCTCCCTCGAGTGTCTCGTGCTTCTTCAGTCTTTGTAGATTTTTCTCTTTCTAATAGAGCAGGTGCAGTGGTTTCCTATATCTTTATCTCTTCGTGAAGCTATGAGAAAGTCTAGAATCGGAGATTCTCCAGTAGGGCTTTGTAGACCGGGAGAATGCCATTGATGCACAAATCTACCAGTTTTTGCTCCGTGATGTTTGGATCATGACAATCCAGGGATTGGACTCTGAATCTTTTCACATAGTCATTGGGATTTTCACTGACTTTCTGAAACATCCTTCAAAGATCAGAGAGAGTGACTTACTCTGACACAAAGAACTACTTCCTATAGAAGGCATTAATCATTTCTCCCCAATTGTTGATAGTTCCAGGTGCAATGTTGTTGTACCAAGTGTATGCCATTCCTTTCAGAGATTTCGAAAATTCCTTGAGACGAACAACATGGTTATGCTCATGTTCTCCTAAGGCTTCAAGAAAGCGAGAGACGTGTTCTCGAGCATTGCCGGTCCCATCATACAGAGTGAAAGTTGGAGAAACGTAACCTTTAGGAAGGGGAATCCTCTGCGTCACAGCAGGATAATGGGGTTGGTGACGATGGACGTGTGATGTATTGTCTTTTCCACGATTCTCCAGAAGACGCTACAAGTCTTCCTGGGTGATGAAGTTTGATGATTCCTTAGTTGACGAATTGCCCGCAACTTTTTTGGTTTCGTCGTCATCCACTGTGTGAATTGGAATTACCTCAGGATAAGCAGCGTCTGAGGACTTTTCCTTCTCTTTCCCTTTTTCTTGAGTTTTTTCTGACAATTTGTCAGTAAGAGTCTTCAAATGGTCAAATAATTTCTGCTGTGTTGCAGCCATATCCGTCTGATTCTTTGCAAGAGTATATTTGCTTTGATAAGATCAGCAATGATAGATGGTGGACTTCCTCTGACTTCTTCAGGGTATCGGCCTAACAGAGGATGACCTTCCATGTTGGCGTGAGGAGGAATAATGTCACCACCGTCAGTGTTAGTGGCCGAAACAGTTTTCAGGATGTTTTCATTTTTGCTGGTGCTAGCGATATTTGCATTAGGATTTGTAACCGATCCTGACCTAAGACCAACCATCTTGCGAAAATGAGAGATTATAACCGAGAGAATGATCTCCGACTGTGTTCGCCAATCTATATATGGGGAAAATGATTTGCTGGTTTTTAAGGATTTGAGGAGACGACCGTACGGAGGAGACTCCTTGAACCGAGAGAAATGTTCAACCTCACACAAATGCACTGCTGCAAAGGGGGTGCTTTGAATTCGAGAGATCAATCTGTAGTACTTTGGCCTAAACCAAGACAATGGACGTTCCAGAGTAAATTCGGTCACAAGAAAGGATGGGTTGATCTGTAGGAGGGAAGCTAATAAATGTGTGGAATCAATGGTAATCAAAGATTGTGGGTATGTTGTGAATTCTGAATAAGATAACTTCTGAATGATTGAAATTGCTCAGTTGAGAGTAATTTATCAATTGATGAGTTGTTGATCTCGTATTGTTAGTGAGACGTGAGATTCTTATTGTTCTTTTTCTTGTTGTTTTTTCAATCATGATTCAGAGACTTATTTATATTGCTGGAATTGTAGACACCATGATCCTATGAAGTGTGACAGTTTATGGAATCAAAGAGTGAGGAAGTGGAAATCGTGTTTAAAACCAGTTGCTCATCGTGCAGAGACTTGGTTGATTTTCCATACACTATTTTGTTAACTCCTTCAACTGATTGCACGACTTGCTCACATTCCATCGTGTGTTTGAACACACGTGCCATAGACCGCCAGACCAAAAGCCTAGTTGATATCCCCCCAAGTGACATGATTGACGTCTCGTGGTTAGTTTAGTCAGTTGTTGACTTCATGATTTAATGGGACGATGAGTCCATGTATTTACTGAGTTAAACATGATTTTGTAAAATGTTCTAAAACTCATGAATTGAAAGTGGGCATGATTTTCACGTTGATAGTTGAGGAGAGCAAGTATTGCTCTGATTTGTTGAATATTGATAGTTGAACCAATATTCCTTGATTTGAGCAAGTATTGCTCATCTGATGAATTATTGGTAGCGTGACCAAAATAAAATATTAATTAAAATACTGGTAGTTGAACCGAGTATAATTAATAAGAATACTGATCATGAGATGCCATAAAATTATTAGTGTTTGAATCTGGAATTATGATCCTTGGACTCAGAAACCCTAATTTGATCAATTGATGGTTTATTTGAAAATTAACCATGGAATGAAAGAGGGACGGATTCATGGGACCGTGGGTCGATCATGTAGATCCCATATGCTCGTGTGAGCAAATACCAAGGCCTCTTGAAGAGTTGGTGATTTGTTGATGAAAGAATGATTAAATGCTGGTTTAATCATTTATTCGAGAAATTCTCGTCTGAGCCTTAGGTAATAAAACCTAATTAATTATGAAGAGATGAGGGACCGAACTAGGGGTCATGAAACCAGCCCTGAGTGGTCACGGGATCAAATGAATATCATTTCATGAAGTCCCAAATTGTTTGGAAGAGTTTTGAACCTAATACGTGCAATTGCGCAAATTAGGTCAAACCGTGAAAATACAAGGGACCGGCTCATTGCGAGCCAAGGAGCTAACCCTGGTCGGTCAAGGTAACATGCTCATGCCGTCAATATGTTCCTATCTCAGTTCTGATAATTTTGGTATTTTCAGATGTGCATTTGAGCAATCATTTGAGAAAATATGAAGAAATCAGGGGATTTTGATGAAGCCGTCAAAACCTTCATGAGATGAAGGAAAATAATAAAAAAAATGAAGGAATAATGAAGTGTGGGACCGTTCGTGGCCAAGGAGCCCGTCCCAAAATGTTTTCCTTTTTTTTAATAATATTTTATCATGATTTTAAGGAAATATGATAAAACCAAAGAGTTTGTTGAAACCAATGAATTTTTGTTGAAATCAAAGGGTTTCCATGAGATGAAGGAAACAAAAATATTAATAATAATAAAATAAGGGTGTGTTGGACCGGCTTGAGCATGGTTGGCCGGCTAGGGCCCGGTCCCGTGAATTTCCCTTATTTTATGTGTTATTTCATGATTTGAAGGGATTTTCATAATTTTGAAAGACTTTTCATAATTTGAAGGAAATATCATGAAATCGAGGAATTTCATAAAATCAAGGAAACATAAAAGAATAATAATAAAATAAGGGGTTCATGGGACCAGCTAGGGCATGACCGGCCAGGTTGGTCCCGGTCCCACAAGTTTCCTCAATTTTATGTATTTTGTGTATTTTCCATAATTTGAAAGAATTTCATAATTTGAAGGAAATATCATGAAATCAAGGAATTTCACGGGATTAAGGGAACATGAAAATTATAGTAATGATAAAATAAAATGTGTGGGGCCAGCTAGGGCATGACCGGCCTGCTATGGCCCGATCCCACAGGTTTTCTTAATTTTATATTATTTTTCATGGGATCAAAGAAATATCATGAGATTAAGGAGTTTTCATGAAATTTGGGAAATAATAAAAAAATAATGAGGAACCATGAGGTATAGGGCCAGTTGGGATCAAGACATGGCCGGTTGGCCAATGATCACAGCTCTACCATATTTTCCCTAATTTTATATTATTTCCTTAGTGTGAAGGAAACACCATGAAACTGAGGAGTTTCCTCGAAACGAAGGATATTCGTTCCAGTGAAAGGATTTTCATGAACTCAAGGAAAATAACAAAAAATATGATAAAAATATAAAACTAGCATGGGATTGACCACGACACGTCGGCCAGTCAGTGGTCCCATGCTCGCAGCGCCTTGGTCAATTTTTAATTATTTTCCTATCTATTTTGCATAGGTTCATCGCCTCGTCGTATTTTGAAATACTTGTTCGTACAGTGATTGTTAGTGCATCGTCGTTGAATACACTTGCACCATTTAAATTGGGGATTACTCATAGGTAGCTCAGACGCCTGTGTGTTGAATATTTATTACTAACCTATGGAATTCTGCTGGGAAGAACCATGGTTTGCAGTAATGAAATACTGCGAAAATATTTGAATATTTTCGGAAATTCAGTGGATGCATCCAAGAATTTAGGAATAATTAACTTATGGCTCTATACTAGCAGAGCAAGTTTTCTAGGAGCATTAATTATCCCGACATGAGCTTGCTGGAGCTTCATATCCTTCATATAGTCTGGGTAAACTCGTTGTTTGTATCCTGAAGATGTTATCGCTCTATACTAGCAGAGAAAGCTGTCTAGGAGCCGTCCATCTTGTGATACTATATAGAAATAATTACTGAAGTGTTCAGTATTCATGAGATATGTTGTTGCCTAGCCGTGAGACCACATATCAACATGTACTCTGAGAGTATTCTCAGTCAGAGGATTCGTTGAGAGATATGTGTCTCAATACTCACATCTGACTGTTGGATCAGAGGTTCGTATAATTATGGGTTTACGATTTTAGCCTTTGTCGAAAATCCACCATCTACACCTGGTCGCTCAACTCAAGTCATATGCTTAAGTTGAGAATCCAAGGTGCCTCTCCTGGATGGGTTTTTATTTACCCCAAATCTCCATGGCTCAGGTTCCAGTAGCGGTGTAACCTTTTCGCTGAGCCATGCAATGGGTACCCCCTTCTATGACACACTTTAGGTCTTACATTTGCCTCTTGCGAAATTTTAATCTCGCGAACTAGGGTGCACGCCATAGTAGGTTCTCCCCATTCTAATTTGTCATTAATCTCTGCGAATGTTTTGCACATTGTCATTCTGTTTTGGAATTTTGGAATTTCTCTTCCATAAGATTTTCGCAAATATTCATTTTGTTTCAATCATACATTGCTTCGCAATCTACCCTTTCCCAAAATCTTTTATTGGTAATACTTCTTTATATATAATCTGTTCCATGGTCTCCTAAGTATTTGACCCACATCTCTACCCTATGGGTACATCAACTTATATGCCCATGTTCCAACTATCTCTTTAATTATATAAGGTTCGTCCCATTTTCTTGCAAGTTTTTCGCCGTTTTCTCGTTGGTATATTGGTGTTTCTCGCAGCACTAAATCCCCTGGTTGAAATTCATGTTTTTTGACACGTTTATTATACTCTCGGGCTAATCTTCGCTGGTAATTTTCCATATATTGTAGTGTTTTTTTTCTCTCTTTTCTTCTAATTTATCAAGTTTGGTTAAAATCATTCCTGCACTAAGGTTTTTCTCCCAAGCTTCTCTTTTTGTTGTGGGAATACCGACTTCTGTTGGTAGCACAACTTCAACTCCATATGTTCAACAAAAAAGTGACATTCCCGTAGCTTCTCGCCTAGTTGTGTTGTAAGCCCATACTGCATTATGCACCTGTTCACACCATGCTCTATTATGTCCTTCTAATTTCTTCTTTAATATATCTGCAATCGTCTTATTTGTTGCTTCTGCTTGTCCATTAGCCTGTGGATATAGAGGGGTGGATTTTTCACACTTTATCTTAAATGCATTGAGTAACATTTCTATGTTCTGATCTTCAAACTGTTTCCTATTATCAGATACTAATTGTACTGGAATTCCAAATCTGCAAATGATATTTTCAAATATCAACGTGAAGATGTCTTTGTCGCGAATATGCTGTACTGCTTTCACTTCTGCTCATTTTGTGAAATAATATGTAGCAACAATTAAGTATCTCCTTTGACCAAATCTTGGTAAAAACGGTCCCATAATGTCTAAACCCCACTTTCCAAAGGTCCGTACACTTTTTGAAGATGTTAATGGTGCTCCAGGTGCATGTATTTTATTTCCATGTCGCTGACACTCTTCACAACACCTTGATATTTGTTTCGCTTGTTCATGCATATATGGCCAATAATAACCTTCCATTTTCATTCTGTATACCAAGGATCTTCCTCCACTATGATTGCTAGCATCCCCACTATATAACATTTTTAACATTTCTTCTCCCTATCTTCGTGTTAAACATCTGAGTAATGGTCCATTAAAGGATCTTATATACAACACCCCATCTCTTAGCTCATAATTTGTCGCACGACTCTTTAGTTTGTGTGCCTCCAATCTATTTATTGGTGTACTCTCCTTTTGCCAAATATGCATGAAGTTCTGCTCTCCAATCTTCGGCATTGGGAAATTTGCACTTCTTCTTCACCTTCTATTATCATAACATCTATTTCTTCATCTTCTTATTTGTTTACAGATGGTGATAGGAGCGTCTGTATTTTTATGCATCTCGTAGCTGGATCTGTCATCATACTTGAAATGAAAGCATAAGCATCTGCAAGTCTATTGTGTTTCCTTGATATATGTCTCCACTTTATTTTTGGAATTTTCGCTGATAATTCTTCAACAAGTTTCTTGTATTTTTTCAAGGATGGTTCATTTGTAGTGTATTCTCCTTCTATTTGGCGAATAACTAGCTACGAATCACTGGTAATTCTCATATTCTCCAATTTCATTTCTATTTCGAATTTTAGAGCATGCACCACAACTTCGTATTATGTTTCATTATTAGTGGATGCGAATTCTAATCCGAAGGAAAAAGCCATTTTGTTTCCTTATGGCGAAATCAGGACAATTCCAACTCCATTGCCTTCCCCATTTGATGACCCATCTACCAATATTTCCCATCTATCAGGTTCCGTCAACAGATCTTTTGGGTTCCCATGTTTTTCCTCCACGTCCATCATTTCCTCCACTGCTTCATCATCTTCTAGAGGAAATTCCGCTAATAATTCCGCAACAACTTGTGACTTTGGTGAAGATAATATTTCATACTTAATTTCAAAATGTCCTACTTGTACATTCCATCTCTCCACCCTGCCTGACCTTTTTGAATTCTTCATCACTGATTCAATTGGTGCCTTTGTCAACACCCTCACCTTGTATGCTTGAATATATATGCAAAGTTTAAACGTTGCATAAACTAATGCCAGAATTAGTTTTTCAATTTTTGAATAATTTCTCTCTGCGGCATTGAAGGTTTTACTGATGTAGTAAATTGGTTTTTCAACTCCTGCGTCAATTCGCAACAACACAACACTTAATGCATGCGAGGTTGTCGCAAAATAGATTAATAGCTCTTCTCCTGGCTCTGCCTTTTGCAAAATAGATATATTCATCAGATGTTCTTTTATTCCTTGAAAAGCTTTCTCACATTCATCTGTCCATTTGAAATTTTTCCCCTTTTTGAGTATGTTGAAGAAATGTTTACATTTGTCTGAAGATTGCGAAATAAACCTTTCCAGCGAAGCCAAGAGTCCGTTAAACTTCTGTACATCTTTCACCGTCGCTGGTGTTGGCATATCGCGAACTGCTTGTACTTTCTCTGGATCAACTTGTATTCCTTCTTTTGATAAAATATAGCCTAAAAAAATTCCTGATGCAACCCCAAAAATACACTTCTATAGATTTATCTTGATGTTAAAATGTCGCATCTGCTCAAAAATCTCCTTCAGATCCTGTACGTGATCTTTAGCTTCTTTACTTTTTATTAACATATCATCCACATATACCTCTAATGTTTTATGTATCCACTTCGCGAACATTTTCTCCACCATCATTTGATATGTTGGACCAGCATTTCGCAGACCAAATGGCATTTTTATATAACAATATAACCCTCTTGGAGCGAAAACAAAACAGTATGCTCTTGATCTTCTTCAACGAGAGGAATTTGATTATAGCCTTTATATCCATCTAAAGAAGATATTCTATCATTTCCCGCTGCTGATTCAACCATTTTTGGAATATCTGGTAATGGGAAACTGTCTTTCGGACAAGCTTTGTTTAGATCAGTAAAGTCTATACAGATTCTAATCCCCTTATTTTTCTTTGGAACTACAACCATGTTAGCTATCCACTCTGGGTATTTAGCTTGTCTTATAATTCTTGCATCAAGCATCTGCTGTAACTCTTCTTCTATTTGAGGGTGATATGCTGTCGCGATTTTTCTTATTATTTGTTTGAAGGGTCTTGCACTTTTGTCAATCTCCAACCTATGACACGCCACAGACGGATCTATTCCAGGAATCTCATCCATGTTCCATGCGAAAATATCTCTGTATTCTCGCAAAAGACTAATAGTTTTTCTTCTTCATCTCCCTCCATTTTGGTCCCAATTCTTAGTATTTTGGGTTCTTCTTTAGTTCTAACATTCACTTCCTTTGTTGGTTCTGCCGCGGTGTAACTGGCCTTAGGTTCTCCCATAGGTGTTGGTTCTTTTATCATTTTCACAGATTTATTTCCACCTTCTGGAATTTCACTGGGTATCCCTTTTCCTTTCTCTGCTCTTATCATGTAAATTTTATATTCTTCTTCTTTCTTCGCTTCTCTTGCCATCTTCCTGCGAATGTTTCGCTTCTTTGCACGTCCTTAATAATGCTTCACTTCAATTTGATAACATAATTTTGCACTATCAACATCCCCTCTAATTTTACCAATCCCACTCGGCATATGAAATTTAATGCATTGATGCAATGTCAACGCTACGGCTTTAATTGCGTGTATCCATGGTCTTCCCAATAACATATTATACAGTGATTCCATATCCACCACACATAGTATCACCTGTGTTTCAATCTCTCCTAGCGAAATTCGCACCACTATTTCTCCTTTAGGTTTTGTTGTTGATTTTCCAAATCCATGGATATGATATGTTGAACAAGACATTTCTTCATCTTTTAATCCCATTCCTTTATATGCATGATAAAACATTATATCCACCGAACTTCCCGTATCCACCATAGTTCTGTTCGCCACCCCTTCTTCCATATTTTTAGCGAATTTCCCCTTTTCTTTCCGTGTGGTTACTGTGATCAACCAAAGGAGATGTGAGGTTCAAATTTTCTCTTGGCATCTCTACTATTGTGAACGTAATTTTCTTATTTTCCCAATCCTTCAAGGGTGATACCTTTTCCACCGTCATAATCTTCTTTCCTTCAAAATCTCGTTTATGTATTCTTCGTTTGATGTTTTCATGAAACTTATTAGTCATTGTTTTGGTGATTATGCTACACTCCATCCTTCTATTATCTTCATTGATTTTAATTATCTTTTTCTTAACTAGTTTGCTGATTTGTTCCATCACCTTCTTGGTTTGAACAGTCTCAATAACAATCTTTTAATCTTTTTTTTTCAGCAACTTTCAACCTTCAATCCCTGTTTCTAGCGCCAGTATGTAGTTGCTGGAAATCCTACAATACATCCCTCACAAGAATTCATAACAATCAACACATTTCTTAAGATCAATAACGACACTTTTTATTAATTGAATCTAGAAATTTTACAAGAAGGAAATGAAATCAAGAATATAACACTATTTTGGACTTTCTCTCTCCTCAAAACTTTCTCAACAATCCAAATATTATCTCTCACTTCCATGCGCCTGATCGTCTCCTTATATAGGGAATTACATAGTGGATAACAGCTAAGTTGACCTTTATTTTCGGATCTGATTTGCGGTATTTCGCAAGCTTACAAATGTTAAAATTTGCAAACATCCTAAATTTCGCTATATCATCATACTTTTCTCATGTTTACGCTGTCGTCATCTGTTATGTCATTTCTGAAATCACTCTGCGACGTCTTCGCAGTGTTGCTGATGAAGATTTCGCAAGTGTGTTGTTGTTGCGATATTCTGATCCTACAAAAGAAACCTTAGTGAACAATAAGAGAACCACTAAAGATTAAGTTATATGATGTAATACTTAATCCAAGAAAATAGACATCAATCTTTGATTTATTTCAATTATTGTATATATAAGGTCTATTTTTGAATAAAACTATCAATTATTTATGAATAATTATTATTTTATAATTTTTCTTGAGATAATTTCCGATTACATAGCATGTGCTTGAATGTCTATATTTTGCTATGTGTTTTTGGTTTATGGGATGTCTGATATTGGTTTTCATAACCTTAATATTCTATCTCAAGCTCAATGAACACTATTGCCATAAGTGTTACTTAGACTAAGAATAAAATCTAATTGTGTACTTCTTTCATTGGGATATGGAGAGCCATAAACACATGAAAGAAGCCATCATGGTTTAGAGGGGTCACTGGTAACAAGGGCATTATCATATTCCTATCATGATGAACTACCCCGCTAATAAGAAGGACCCCATATTTAAAAAAGGGACCATATACACATAATACTAATATATGATATTATAAAAGTATCCCCTCCATTTTAAAGAAAAAAAGCTAGGTTTTCTCGTCTGGGTATGTCAAAAAAATAGGTAGGTTTCTATAAATGAAATAACTTTAATATTTGCCCACTTTAGGACCACAACTCTCTTTTGTGAATTAGGGATATTTCTATTTCCTGTTTTTTCCTATTTAAAATATCAGGGGACCACTTGATCCATAAGAGCATCTCCAATTCCAGGGGTGAAGGTCATCCTATAGTGGAGGTGTTATTAATACCTTTTAGTTGTGGATCATTCTTACATGGCTAAAGTAAATAAAAATTTGACCTTGTACCTAAAATCTCATCTCCAATGCTAAGGTCCTACTACCTAAATAAAAACCAATTTTGGAATAAAAACTGATGATGTGTGCATTTTGCACTTGAAATTGTGCTTGCTCTAAACTCAATTTTGGATTTGAGCAACAACGGTTTATATATTAGCATTTGATTAGCTAAACTAGATTTAACATAATTAAGCACGTCTAATTAATCTTGTTCGCATGTGTATTGTTCTAAATTCGTACTTGGATTATTATAAATTAGTAAAGTTCCAGACTAGTAAAGTTCCAAACTAGTAAAGTTACATCTGGAAAGTCCAGATAAAGATTATTTTCGTTTTTGTTGAGTGAATATGATGGCTTGTAATGTGGGCTTTCATTTTGAGTGAATTGTAAAAGGTTATTTTTTTCCTTTTTGTTATCAATAAAATTCATATTACCGAGCAAAAAAAAAGGGGGTGTTTCCACGCCACATGTTGCCGTAGACCACAAGAACAATACCCCATGAAGAATCCCCCACGTGATGTATTTTGATATTTCTTAGGTGTTTTTGATGAATCGTAAGTCTCATCTTAATTAGGCTAAACCGTACCTATTTATATGCCATATGTTTAGGGCGCAATCATGCTTTGTTGTAAAATAAACTATTATGGCCTAAAATAGTGCACAGAGTCTTTCCATGGCTTTGGCCTCAGCTATGATGGTCGATAATGGCGCACGGCATAGTGCCATAACCTTGGCCTAAGCTGTGATGACCGAGAATGGCGCATGGCATGATGCCATGACCATGGCCCAAGCTGTCAATGCTGATAACGACGCGCGACTACGTGTTATGGCCTTGGCATAGGCTGTCAAGGCCGTGAACGACACGCGGCTACGTGGTATGGACTTGGCCTAGGCTTCCAACGTCGTGCATGTCGCACATATACGTGTTATGTCCTTGGCCTACGTTGCCAAGGCCGTGAATGTAGCACGACTACGTGTTATAGCCTTGGCCTAGGATTACAAGGCCGTGAATGTTGCACGGCTACATGTTATGGCCTTGGCATAAGCTGACCAGAGGTTGTTCACCTTGGAGACCTGATGCGGTTATGAGTACGACTGGGCGTGGCATCTTCTGTTGTTTTTTTGGTTGAAGCAATATTCACATTTTATTAGGAGATGTTTCTATAAGACAATACAAAAATTAAATATTTTATTAGTATAACTATCTTGTGAATATTAAATCGATAATACTTACAAGATATGCACAAACTCCATGCTTTAGAAGAAAAAGCCTTTAAGGACTCAATTTTTTTCATCCATTAATGCATTTAGTGAGGTTATTCATTTATCCCCTTTGCCCAAGTCGGGACCGGCGAAATTTATTCATTTGGCGAGGTTATTCATTGGTATTACAAGGTAACTTAACCCTTTCTTTAGAAATCGATTTCTTCAGGTAGGGGATGTTCATGGCGCCGTAGTCGTCTTGTCTCACCACGTGGTAATTTGACTCTAGGTATCTTGACATAGCTTCTCATGACATTGTCATAAACCCATCGTCTTTGTTCCCTTCATTCATTATCGTTCCTTCGGAGATGTCTTGGTTTGTTATTGTAGCATGTTCCATCCACTCTCCCATCTTCTATTTCCTTTGTACACGTTTTCCCAACTCCTTTCTTATGTATTACAGTGTTAAAGGCGAGGGCTTCGCTAGTTGTGTCATTTGTTTTGCTCCCTTTCCTTGTATTGCTCCTGCTTTTTTATTCAGGTTGCATCGTACCAACACATATTGTTAGATCTTTTCGTGTTTGTCTTCTCCGATACCAATTAA
Source organism: Papaver bracteatum (assembly GCA_023529315.1). Lineage (NCBI taxonomy): Eukaryota > Viridiplantae > Streptophyta > Magnoliopsida > Ranunculales > Papaveraceae > Papaver > Papaver bracteatum. The sequence continues at coordinate 1,028,669 of JAJJWX010005220.1, read as the reverse complement.
AATTATAAGGGTACCCAAAAATACCACGCTTTTTTGTTTCAACTTATAAGTCTGATACCAAGTGTGATCGTCTATAAACAAAGTCGAGACAATACAATAACAAGGTATTCACTTGATAATAGTTATGTTTCAAAACCGATTTACTATAGGATCAATATCAAGTGATTATGATTTAAAGTACAAGTGTTATTTACTTCATTATAATAAATCAATTATAATGCGGAAGAAAAGTAAATGACATGGCAAGATTTTGTTAACGAGGAAACCCCAAATGCAGAAAACCCTAGGACCTAGTCCAGTTTTTAATAATCTCAGAATTAAGCTGTTATACAAAGAATAAACCCAACTTCGTATAGTTGAGACCAAGTGATCTACCCCTAGTTACTTAGTTCCCTTAGTATCCCTGCGTCTATGACCGTCTGGTCACGCATGTGAATACCAAGAGAGAACATCACTAACTTGAGTTACTTTAACAATGTAAAGTCATAAGCACTCAACTCCTTTTGATCATTTTACAAAGATTAAAGGAACAAAGAAGTTTGTAACTACTCCAATAATCTTTTAGAAAAAGATTCGTTGAGTTTTGACATAGTCTCTTCCGTTTAAATTAGTAAACTCCTTTGTCGGGTAAGAACAATCCAAATCAGTAACTTATATTCGGATTCACAACTATCAGATTCGAATATTGAAGAATACTACCAAATGAGTTGCCGATATAAACGAATATATGATCAAATCTACAATATAAAAGTCGGATCCCATCCGATCAAGATGTGTGCACAAATCACGAGATACGAAATCCAATAAAAAAATCTTCTTGTCTTCAAATATTCAATTATGTTCTTATGTACCTGCACACCACAAACTTGAATCCACTTATGATCGATCATACACATAATGGAGTCTGTTAACAATGGAAGATCACAAGTTGTCTTTAGATCCAAAAATAATTCTAAAGATCCCGTCAATACTTTAATCTAGTTTGAGTGACCCTTATGTCATAAGAGAATGCTCTCAAGAATAATCAAACTAGGTACAATCAAAGTTTCTACAACCTTTAGTCGATCAAATCAATAATATAATACTAAAATAAAAATGCAATTATCTAGTTTCCATCAATGGTACTCTTAGAGCTTCTTGATCCCACACATGTCTTTAAATGAGAGGTTGTAAGAGATTTCTCCTAATTAAGGTACTTTCCTCTCCGGATAAACGGCTCCACCAGAACGAACACGAATGAAGTTTTCCTATCTCTTAGGATAGTTTGCAAGAAATGTAAACTCAACTATTTATAGACCAAGGTTGTTTGGACAACAAGGAAATTCCAAAACCAAAAAGATAATAATAATTACCTAATTTCGGTTTTCCTATTTCCAACTATATCCAACGTTTAAATCCAAATCACTCATTAAAAAATATCTAATATTAGTTTAGCACTTAACTAATATAACTTTCGAAGAGATATGTTTTAACTTGCTGGAAAATCAAGAGAATATAATCGAAAATCTTAATTCAAAGATTGTCAATATTTCAGATTGGGATCACCTTGAGTATCAAGGAATATCTTTGGAAACTAAAAGATAAGAATTATATTCATGTCCAAATTAGAAAACCCTAATTCCAAATTCACACAAAAACGTAAAGTAATATGTGAATATGAAGAATTCGTTTTACTCTTGGGACCGGTTCTACCATGACTCCTAACATAGGTTAAGATCTGTTATACCAAGTCTTCAAATATAGGTAGGGATCGGTTCTACGATGACTCTCAACAAAATCTAGGATCGATTCTACCAAGTATCTAAATATAGGTAAGGATCAGTACGCATACGAGTATGCATGCTAAGTTCCCGGACTTCAACTATCAAACCAGAACGCATACGAGTATGCATACTATGGTTGTCGGACTTGGAATAACTTGCAATAGTTAGCATACAAGTACGCATACTATGCTATATCCAATCAATGGTTAATTGTTATAAACTCCCATTTCAATCATTGAAACATTCTTAGAAGACGGTAATAGCTATCTCACACAAACTATTAGCTTCAAAGCAATTTTCAAGTGATCAAATGATCGATACGAACATTCCAAGTCTACACCAAACGACTGTCTCAGACAAATTATATAAGATTTTACCAGGCAATTTTTACATGATCATCTTTTGACTTACGTCAAGAATATAAAATGAACTCGGTTAAATCAAAAGCTTACCAACACATATTTCTCTAAATATCAAATGTGTATAATCAAAGTCTATATAGCTATACGACTTTTGTCTCAAATAGGATATAGAGTAGATATATACTTTTGAGTGATAGATGAGTTCAAGTCTCCACATACCTTTGTTGATGAAGTTCCACAAGTTCCCCTTAGTAATTCTTCATATTCAATCGATGAACGATGAGAAGTCTAAAGCTCAACTACACATTCTATCCTAATCCGAGACTTAGCTATAAGTAGACTAGAAATCAAGACTTATAGTTTTGGAAACTAAACTTGACAAACAAGCTTGAGATAGCAACGCTTGCGAGTTCGACCGATCAGTGCTCTAACAATCTCCCCCATTGTCAATTTTAATGACAAAACTATCAATACATATGGATTACAAAATAAATAAACTTTGTAGCTTCTTATCCAAATGCTTGATTTCCTTGGTTCTTCAACATTACTCGAAATCTTCATCACTTACAAGTACTCCAGTGATTCTGAACGTGTTCAGCTCAGCATCATAGTTGTTGAATATCCGTAGCTATAAAAATATATAAAAACAAGATATTTTCGTATGGTTATACAATGTCATAGTATTATTACACAATATCAAAGTCCAATTGCATCACAACTTTGACAATAATACTATGGTGATATGTATCACCCCCTTAGTAAATACTTCATCTCACAATGAAAACCACTCCCCTTTACATAATGATCCGTAAACCACATATATTTGTAGTGTGAACTACACAATAATTCTCCCCCTTTTTGTCAATATAAATTGGCAAGGTACGAAAACTAGTGGGATCATAATGAAATTCTCATAAAGATACTTCATGACTAAAAGAGAACATATCAACTTTCTTTCGATGATTTCACAAAGTCGAAACTTAGTGTATTCATTAAGGAGTTTATAAAGATACAAGATAACTCCTACAATATTCCACAGCCTCACTCCCCATAAAGATTTGGCAACTAAGCACAAGTTCAATTAAGAACTCTCCCCCATAAAATGTCATTCCCTAAAGAACAACAAGAGCGGCCTTACTTTGACAAGAAAAGAAGGATTTATTTGTATACTTTGATCCTTAACATAGCTTTTATCCATGTAGAAATAAATGCAAAATTGAAACAACACTACACTGAAGTTCTAAGACTTGATTTCCCAATAGATATAAATGAGTCCAGGGGAAAAAGGCTAGAAAACTAATGAACCAAAACAAAACCAATAGACTCTCATAAGTGTTGAAATGTAGCAGTATCTAAAGGTTTGGTGAGAATATCATCCAATTGTTGTTCGTAATGCACAAAATCCATATTGATAATACCATTTTCATAGTGATCTCCAATAAAATGATACCTTATGTAAATGTGCTTAGTTCTTGAGTGCTCAACAGGATTCTCAGTGATGCGAATCACACTTGAGTTGTCACAAAAGATATTCATTACACCAATGACAATTCCATAATCAGCAAGCATTTGTTTCATCCATAGAAGTTGAGTATAACATGAACCTGCAACAATGTATTCTGCTTCGCATGTAGACATGGATTGTGAGTTTTGTTTCTTTCTATGCCATGACACAAGATTCAACCCAACATAATAAAATCCCCTTAAAGTACTCTTTTTGTCTTCCACACATCCTACCCAATCTGCATATGAATAGGCAGTAGGATCAGTGTCAGTATCAAAATTATAAGATAGACCATACACGATAGTGTGTTGGATATATCGCATGATCCTCTTTACAGCTGCAAGATGAGATTCCTTTGGATTCGCCTGAAATCTAGCACAACAACCGACACTAAAAGCAATATCAGGTCTAGTAGCTGTAAGATATAAGATGCTTACAATGATAGATCGATAAATATTTTGATCCACATTTACTCATTTCTCATCTCATTGTAGTTTACCAGTGGTGGGCATAAGCGTCAGTTTTGGAGTTGACTTATCAAGACCGGACCTTGTCACAAGATCCTTAACATATTTTTCTTGAGATAAGTAAATTGCATCCTTATGTTGTTGAACCTGTAATCCTGAAAAGAATTTTAATTCACCAACATTGCTTATTTCAAACTCCTTACCAAGAGAGACTTGAAAATATTTTACAAGTTTCTCAGAAGTTGATCCATAGATGATATCATCTACATAAACTTGAGCAATGGCAATATATTTCCCACTCCATTTGGTAAACAATGTTTTATCAGCTCCACCTCTCGAAAAACCTTTCCTAAGAAGAGAAGTAGTTAGTTTTTCGAACCAGGCACGAGGTGCTTATTTTAACCCATATAATTCCTTTTTGAGATTAAGGACATGATATGGGAAATCAGGATTTTCAAATCCCCTAGGTTGAGTAACAAAGACCTCTTCTTTTAAATTTTTGTTTAGGAACGTGGATTTTATGTCCATTTGAAACAGCTTAACCTTAAGAAAATAAGTGATAGACACATTTTTGTGTCTAAGTTGTCCTCAATGTTCTATATTGTTAGTGCTCAATTGGTACTTATTATGGTGTTTTTGTATTTTGTGTAGGTGTTTTTGGAGAAATAAACTCTTACGGAAAAAGTTGCTCGAAAAGTGGTTTTGGACCCCCCTGAAGAAAACTACTAAAGGCACACAACATTTGGATAAGGGCACCTCGATGATAAGGGGCACCCCAGGGAACCCCACCTGCTATTCGCACCCAACCAATGGTTAGGGGCGCACCATCTTCTTCTTTTTCAAAAGGTAATTTTGGCGGGAACTTTGGTTCACAGCTGCGCAGTTACTGGATTTTGTTTGCACGAGTTTTTGTCGGAGTTTCCCGTCCAATTTAGTTAGGAATATCCTGTTGTATCAAAACAGGATTGGTAAGTCCCGTGGAATTAAAAATAGAGGAGTTGTCGGACACAAGCAGGGATATATTCTCACGAGAGATATTCTCGGAATTTTGAGCAAATGGCGTGTTTGACTCAACATGTGAAGAAGAATTATGCGTGTTTGGAGGTTTATGCCATAGAACAGTGTGTGTTGAGCTGTAGATGACGCATCAAAAATCAAAATACCGATTTAAAAGGAAATAATATCACGGAGGAGTAAAGAAAATATTGTGGGCATTAAACTCGAGAGATTTGGGTGATGTTTGGATTTAAATAGGTGTTCAGGGTCACAGGAGAGGATACGGAGGATTTGGGCAGAGAGCAGAGTGAAGAATCATTAAGTTACATGATATTTTTCTGCTGGTGTTTAACTAAAGAACACGAAGAACAGACGGCCAAAACCCGTCGTTCTTAAACAGTGTCAACGACAGGAAGCTAGGGTCGCATCGCTACAGAACCAGTGACACACACCTGCTATCATTCTTTGTAACAGTGTTTTGCAACATTTATAAACGTTGCAAATACCCGATTTTCAATTTATTTTCACTCTATTCATCTTTGTAAGCATATTGTGAGCAATGAAAAATCAATTTGAGCGTGTTTCCAACATGATGTGCTAGACCCATCCTCTGGGGCGACGTAGGAAGCTATCTTGCCTATGAAAAAGTGGTAATTCTTAATTATTTAATTTGTGCAATTTTTAATTATGATTAATTGCCTAGATTGAAAATAAATTTTATGATTTTTTTTAAACAATTGTATTTTCTATTGATGGAATATGCTTGGCCTAGGGTTTTTGATATCCAATGCTTTGGATTAACATTTGTTGTTTCTAAAAAATCTACTTTTGCAATAGTTGAGAATCAAATTGAACGTGTGAAATTGTAATTAGTATCACTTTGGAATTGGTAAATAGCGGAATCCTAGCCCCAGTCTCTCCATAATTCTCACATTACCTTTTATTTTGAGTTTGTTATATTTTTAATTCTAAAAATCTGCTTTCACAAGTCTCAACGAACCTACTACTACTACAACATCATTGAAAATATTATCAATTTTGGCGCCGTCGACACGGACTTGTCTTTAAGCTAGATTTTTAGATTTTTTTAGGTTTTTATTTGTTTTACTTTTATTTGTTCTTCTTTACGTTTTTGGGTTTTTGTCTTTTCCTTACAGAATTTGGAATTTGGAGCGAAAGAAAATTGTGCCAAAGCTTTTGGTGAATACTTAAATATTTGGAGTAAAAGGCAAAGCGAAAGGAGAGAAAGAAGAAGAATTTTTTTTATTATAAAAAAAAAAAAAAAGTTTATTTTTTTAGATTGTATTAGGATTTCTCTATTTTTGTAATTTTCTTTTTATTTTTGCACTTTACTTTTTGGAATTTGGACTTGGACATTTGGACATTATTTTTTTAATTTTTAAACCCTAAGGAAGGGTAAAATTAAATATTAAATTGTTTGCAGAGAAGGACGGTGATTACGATATCACCTCGGCCCCTCGGGTTCGTACATGACATAGGAGTCGTGGCCCGAGTCGACTACAACGGTTCATCCCCCGTCTGGAACGGGAGGTAAGTTTGTCGAAACACTCGCGAATCCCCTGTCAGCGAGTTACTGTATTCCTTCGTTTGCATAAATGTTGAGGACTTGAATACGGATGTTTTAAATTCCTAGTAAAGGGCAAGGACTGGCCATACAAGATAAGGGTTCGGATTTCATCACCATTCGCTTCTTGCCCGCCTTAGGAAAACGAAACCAAACACGAACTTAAGTTTAAAATTTGGAATAGAACGAGACCGATAGGGTAACGAGCTTACTAGGAAAGTCATTCGAAAAATATTGGTTACTCTTTAAGCATACTTCGAAGTTCATGATGGTTTCCGTGAGTTGAATGCGTGACTGCGCCGCCTTGTAATGCGGTGAGGCCTTGGGTATCAAAGATCCACGCAGATTCCCTCGCCTCTATTCAACTTACTTAAACTCAGATTGATTCCAGAAGGGTTTGCTCAGATTTTAATGAATTCCCTTTCGAAGGATTAGAAGCTGGTCTAGAAAACAATCTAAGTGGAGCCATCATGCTTTTTGTTTGCTAGAAAATTTTAGGTTTGCTTTGGTGGAGTCAGCCTTGTTTGTGCTTGTGTATAATTCTCTTGCAGTTAGGAGGTCAAATTGATATTATAATAGCCATCACAATGAATATGAATATCCAACTGAACAATATGGACATCACCCTTTTTATGACCATAGTGTGAATAGTGGTTGGGAACGCCAACCTTTTGAAGGTTATGGGTCATACCATGGTGAGCCCAATTACTATCAACATGTGTATCAGTCTTACGAGCAAGAAGATTATAATACTAGTTCTTCGTCTCTAGAGGATACAATTAAACTATTGAAAATTAGTCTTTTTTATGATCCTTATGTTCCAACTCCTTCTTTAGAAAAGTCCCTCAGGAAGTTAACTGAATCGACACGTAAGTTAGCTGAGATGAATGGTATAGTTATGGACGAAAGAACTAAAATAATGAGTGAATCTTCTTTAGAAGATGCCCTCAAGTGGATAGCTGAGACGAACGAAATAATTGCTCGAAATAATCTGAATTTTCAACACAGTGTTCCCAGTTTCACCCTTGAAAATGAGGATAGTTACTATTCACCTAATCAAGATGACGAGATAGAATTGGAGACATTATTTTAGATGAGGTTCAACCATTTTCATATTATTATGAGTATAGTGTTAATAAAGAATCATACATATGTAGGCATAGTGATAAGGATATTGTAACTCCAGTTGAGCTTTATAATGATCGTATTATTTCTGTTTCAAATCCCAATAATTTTAATGATTATTCACCTATTCAAAAGGATGAGGAATTGACTAGAGATGCCACCGTTTTAGACGATGTAGTTCATGATCCTTTAGCCCGCAACATGTTGGATAATCCATTATTTGATGTGCCTATAAGTGAATCGTAGGAAGTAACTATGATTAACACCTTAGTTAATGAGCCTTTACTAGAAACTTTCACTGATAATCTTTTATATGATTGTGATGTTGGTTTAGAGGAAATAATTTACCATGAGAATACTGTTTTAGAATCTAGCGAGTTAGAAACGCTAGTCTTAGAAGACGATAAACTCGTAGAGATGAGTGAGGATGAACCTGACTTAGAAGAATCAATTGACCATTTCCAGGAATCTGATGACCTAGAAATTAGGGAAGTTTTGACTAGTCTTTCTAGAGACCCTGAAAACTCTAAGTTTGGGGGTGATTATCATCCTCCATGTGCTTTAACTCTTACAAAGGTCGCTCACTTGGGACTTGACATTTGAGCCTCAACCATTTAACAAGATTATCTTCATACACGTTTTTTCGAACCTCATGATGTCCATAAAGAAGCTCAGTTGTTAGAAACCCATCCTCTAGTTGATGTGGTTAACCTAGGCTATGATACCAAGATTGACTTTGTTTTCCCACCAAATATTTTTCAACCAAATGTGGGAACTTATGAGTTTCAAATGTGTCAATTATTAAGTTTTAAGACTAAACCTAATTACTTTAGGAGATTAGGGTCGACACATTTTCTTAATAATGACCACTACTGTGGTCAACTGTGTGAGTCAAGTCTGATTGAATTAGAGGATCCCTAGTTATTCAGGTTATTGTTATGTGCTTATAAGTTCTTAATTGAGTATTTCAAGACTCTAGAACCTGATCTTCAAGATCCTGCCTTTGAGGAAATCCATCAGATGAAAACTTTTTATCTAGACCCTTTAATAGAGCCTGAACCCGAACCACAACTAGATATAGTTGTCTTAAACGAAAAAATATATAAGGGTGTGTTGGATATCTTCCTGGTCTGTTATAGTCTCCTCTTCTTGTGGGTAACACTTTTTGATCCAGATGACCCACAGTTATTCCGGATACTACTATATGATTTTATGAGGTGACTAATTCTTCCAATGTCTGGCTGAAGACTTTAAACTTAGCACTTCTTGGGAGGTAACCCAATATTCTTGCAACACGGTAATATCTTTCCTTACTCTTTTCTTCAAGTGGTAACAGTTTCTCCTTGTTCATGCTTTTAATTTCATCTTTAGAACATTGAGGACAATGTTAGATTTAAGTTTGGGGGTGAGGAAAAACTTTTTAGTTGCACTTTTGAAACTTCTAGCGTCACATGGTATCCGGTTAGCTAAGTTTACATACTGTTTCTCACCGAAATATAGAAATTGGAATGCTAGGGATAACAACCTTTTGAGACATTATAGAAAAAGACATTGAGATCCTTGAAATTCAAGAGAGAACTTGTTCCTTTTAGAGGGTAACCGTGATGGACCTAACCATCCATGATGGAAAGGCAAGTAGGTCAGGAAATGCCAGAAAGACAAAGCAACCTCACAATATAGTCTTAGTTACTGGATTACGACTCTCTCTCAATAGAAACTTATTATCAACAACAAGAGGATCGACATCAAAATCTATGAAGAAAGTTGAAGACGTTTAAGGTTTAGAAGCAACAATAGAAAAGAATAATTCAAAAATCAAAGTTGAAGACTTAGTTACAAGAAGTTATAAGAGAAAATGATATAAGTTATTGGAATTCATGATACCAAGACATCACAAGTTACGAAGATCCAAGTTTTTAAAGTCCTTCTCTCATGGCCATGCAAATTTTTGTTTCAAAAAAAAAAAAAAAATCATCATTATGTTCTTTTTGTTCTATAATTAGTTTTTTTCTTTCAATAAGGCCATAGGGAAGTAAAAAAATTTATGTCAAGCAAGAAATCGAAGAGAAGAGTTAATTATCAAGGTTCTATGAGGTTCGATAGTTTATCATCCACAGTTGAAGACCGAAGAAGACGTTGTTTCTACTGAGCACTATGAGAGAGTCGAAGAAAGATACATTTGGTTGCTTTGTTAGTCCGGTTTCAATCTGGCACAAGATCTTTCTAGCACTGGTTTAACTCATCACATGTAATTAGTCCAGATGTGTAGCAGATGTCCCTCTCATATTTTTCTCTCTCCTAATCTGATCCAGCTGTAAATCAGCGGACGCATCTTACAATGTTTATCTAGCTGTGTAGCGGATATCTCTTTATCTAGCAGTGTTGCGGATGTGTCTCCCCTTTTCTTCAGTTAGCTTTAGAGCTGGCACCTTTCTTTGACATTCTAGTCACTTGGAGATAGGTTGAGAATTTGTATGTCCTCATAGCTCTTTGTATACTTGTGACCAATTAGAAGTCATGGTCTTATGGGTACACCTCTGGTAAACCCTCCCGAGATTAACTCAGTTTTATTTTTTATTAGTTTTGCTCGAGGACTAGCAAATAATAAGTTTGGGGGTATTTGATAGACACATTTTTGTGTCTAAGTTGTCCTCAATGTTCTATATTGTTAGTGCTCAATTGGTACTTATTATGGTGTTTTTGTATTTTGTGTAGGTGTTTTTGGAGAAATAAACTCTTACGGAAAAAGTTGCTCGAAAAGTGGTTTTGGACCCCCCTGAAGAAAACTACTAAAGGCACACAACATTTGGATAAGGGCACCTCGATGATAAGGGGCACCCCAGGGAACCCCACCTGTTATTCGCACCCCACCAATGGTTAGGGGCACACCATCTTCTTCTTTTTCAAAAGGGAATTTTGGCGGGAACTTTGGTTCACAGTTGCGCAGTTACTGGATTTTGTTTGCACGAGTTTTTGTCGGAGTTTCCCGTCCAATTTAGTTAGGAATATCCTGTTGTATCAAAACAGGATTGGTAAGTCCCGTGGAATTAAAAATAGAGGAGTTGTCGGACATAATCAGGGATATATTCTCATGAGAGATATTCTCAGAATTTTGAGCATATGGCGTGTTTAACTCAACATGTGAAGAAGAATTACGCGTGTTTGGAGGTTTATGCCACAGAACAGTGTGTGTTGATCTGTAGATGACGCATCAAAAATCAAAATACCGATTTAAAAGGAAATAATATCACGTAGGAGTAAAGAAAATATTATAGTCATTAAACTCGAGAGATTTGGGTGATGTTTGGATTTAAATAGGTGTTCAGGGTCACAGGAGAGGAGACGGAGGATTTGGGCAGAGGGCAGAGTGAAGAATCATTAAGTTACAGGATATTTTTCTGCTGGTGTTTAATTGAAGAACACGAAGAACAGACGGCCAAAACCCGTCATTCTTAAACAGTGTCAACGACAGTAAGCTAGGGTTGCATCGCTACAGAACCAGTGACGCACACCTGTTATCGTTCTTTGTAACAGTGTTTTGCAACATTTATAAACGTTGTAAACACCCGATTTTCAATTTATTTTCACCCTATTCATCTTTGTAAGCATATTGTGAGCAATGAAAAATCAATTTGAGCGTGTTTCCAACATGATGTGTTAGACCCATCCTCTGGGGCGACGGAGGAAGCTATCTTGCCAATGAAAAAGTGGTAATTCTTAATTATTTAATTTGTGCAATTTTTAATTATGATTAATTGCCTAGATTGAAAATATATTTTATGATTTTTGTTAAAAAATTGTATTTTCTATTGATGGGATATGCTTGGCCTAGGGTTTTTGATATCTCATGCTTTGGATTAACATTTGTTGTTTCAAAAAAATCTACTTTTGCGATAGTTGAGAATCAAATTGAACGTGTGAAATTGCATGATTGTAATTAGTATCACTTTGGAAGTGGTAAATAGCGGAATCCTAGCCCCAGTCTCTCCATAATTCTCACATTACCTTTTATTTTGAGTTTGTTATATTTTTTCTTTAAAAATTAAGTCTAAAAATCTGCTTTCACAAGTCTCAACGAACCTACTACTACTACAACATCATTGAAATATCCTCAATAAGCATGAGCTAATAATAACTGAACGGACTCAAGGCGTGTCATAGGAGCAAAGGTTCCGTCAAACTCGATACCTTCAATCTGTGAATATCCCTGAGCGACAAGTCTGGCTTTATTTCTGACAATGGTTCCAAATTCATCAGACTTGTTCTTGAATATCCATTTGGTACCAACAATATTGATATTGGAGGGACAAGGTACGAGCTCACATACATCTTGTATTTGAAATTGATTTAACTTTTCATGCATTGCATTCACCCAAAATGGATCTCTAAGAGCTTCATCAATATTTCTCGGTTCTACTTGCGATAGATAACAACCAAAATTGCAAATATTTTGAAGTTGTCCTCTTGTCTTAGCTGTAAAATATTTTCCTCTAATAATACTATTAGTATCATGATTCCTTTGAACCCAGAGGTGTCGTGGAGGAACACGTTCTTGTTCAACAGGAATAGCATAATCAGTGCTCTTCTCATCGTCACTAGAAATATCAGGATCAACGACTGTTGGAACAACTTCAACTGATTTTGGGATTTCCTTGACTTTCTCAATTATCTCACTTGGAGTCAATTCAGCAGGAGGGATGAAAATTTCTCTGATCATCAATGATGAAATTTGCAGATTTCATCATAACTTGGGTTCTGATATTAAATACTCGAAAACCACAACTATCATATGCATAGCCAAGAAAGATACCTTAATCGATTTTAGTATAAAATTTCCCTTTATGTTCTCGATCTTTCAGAATGCAGCACTTACTTCCAAAAACTCTGAGATAGTATAAGTTTGGATTCCTACCATACCACAACTTATAAGGAGTGTTTAGGGTTTTTGACCGCAGTTATACACGGTTGATCAAATAACATGTTGTAAAAACAACTTCTCCCCAAAACCTTAACGGTAAGTTTTTGTTATGGAGCATTACCCTGGCCATTTCTTGAATGTTCCTATTCTTCCTTTCCGCAACTCCATTAGTTTGAGGAGTAATGGGTGGTGAGTATTGTTGAATAATCCCCAGTTTGTCACAAAATTCAAAAAACTTAGTGTCCTTGAATTCAGTTCCTCGGTCGCTTCTAATTTTATTTAGCTTGCGACCTTGTTCGTTATGGATTCTATTAATAATAATCTTGAATTTATCAAGGGTTCCATTCTTATGAGCTAAGAATGCCACCCAAGTGAATCTGGTGTAATCATCTACTATAACTAAAGCATACTTCTTCCCAGCAACCGTAGGTTGTTGAATAGGACAGAAGAGATCCATATGAATTAAATCAAGTGGAGCTTTAGTGAGAATTTCTCGAGATGATTTATGTGGAACTTTAGTTTGTTTACCCTTTTGACAGGCACCACAGCCACCATCAATCTTAGCATTGATTTTGGGAATACCTCTAAAAAGTTCTTTGTTGATGATCTTAGAGCGATAATTGATGTGACAAAAATTCTCATGCCAAAGATGTGTAGATTCCACCTTAGTCAAATTACAACAATTGCTAAACTGAGTATCAAGAAGATAACAATTATTTTTACCACGAGTTCCCTGAAAATTTACTTTTCCAGTTTTGTGTACAATGTCACATCCATTCGCATTGAAGACGACTTTATGGCCTTTGTCACAAATTTGACTAACAGAAAGAAGATTAGCAGTCATACCTTTAACGTACACTACATCATGGATTTCAAGAATGCCAGAAAGTTTGATCGTCCCCTTCTTGCTTATGTAGCAACAACTCATATCTCTGAATGTTACAGGACCTCCTTCAAAGTCGCTTGAATTCACAAACCACGAAAGATCTCCAGTCATATGTCGACTACATCAACTATCAAAGAACCATTGAAAGGGTGATGTTGATTTTAGAGCAAAATATCTCATACAAACACTACTATCCCGTTCGGGATTTCTTGTTAGATTTGTACACCTTTTTAGAGAAGTAAACAGTTGTTCAACTTTCTTGTGCAGATTACTAGTAACCTTTAAACTTTTCTTGAATTATGTACACGTATGTTGGAAAAGATTATGAGTATCACATAACATACATGGACTAACATCTTTAAACTCATCTGAGTAGTTCTGAGTCACATCAGGTTTCACAAAGCCTAAACCTCGCTTATCCCCTTGACTTCTGACAATTCTTCAGGAAAGAAATAAGGGAGTTATTCAAATCTATGGAAGATACTTTGACAGACTTCAAATCCTTATACTTTTCATATCCACAACAAGATCAGAATTGATCTGGATTTGTTCATCTAACTTCTTCTAGAGAATAACTAGCTCTTCAGAACGTTCTCTAAGATCAGAGTTAAATACACAGACTTATGAGGTCTTAAACTTGTTTGCCTGCTATGATACCAATTGAAAAAGCGGGTGTCTAACAACCACACTCAATATTTCGTTTAGGCAATCTGTATGGACAAACTCCGATATAATTTCCAAAAGAATCAACTAGATAGTCATACTCAATCAATGGAAAATACATCCAAGAGTTGTATCTCTGTTTCTCAATGTAATCAACAAATCAAACAGATAGAATCCGTGAGCCTGATTATTATGAGAAATAACTTGAGCGGTACCAAAGACCAATGTTCAAGTGTCAATCAACTTATATCAACAACCAAAGGTTGGATTATCTAATTGATTGAACTACGCACAACCTGTGATATTTCAATTATATAAAAAACTAGTTTCTCACCCGTGCTACGCACGAATCTGTTTCTTGCCGGATTTATATTTTTAAATCATTTCAATTAGAATAAAAGATATTATTAAAACACCACTATTTTTTAGAAAAATTATTATTATTAAAATACTGATAAGAATTCAATATTCTCATTTTTATTAAATGATGCACCAATCGTTTTAAAAATGAGCAATTTTACATGCAAACATACCACATAATAAAGTATAATTTGAATAACATGAAGTGAATAGAATCAAATACAAAGTGAAACAAATATAGAGATAATATAAGAAGTTATCTGCATGCATTAAAATATATATCTTCTTATTCAATAAAATTGAATTTAAGCAACAAAATATATTTATCGTCTCTGATCCACGGTAACATGTGTTTAATTGGGGGATTGCATGTTTTTATTTTCCATTGAAACTTAAATAAAATTGTTTGTAATAACTTTTGTCTGTGATTTTCATACTCAGTTACCGCATGAGTTATGGATGTGTATCCGAAAACTATAATACATGAACCCATGAATTATATACACACAAGCCTCTAACCCAATGCATACGCACCGAGAGTGTTTAAAGCGTTCGTACCCAAAATACACATAAACTAACCCATAAATTTGAACTACAACTTCATATCCTTTGACTTTGCATCTTCATTTGGTATTCCTGGTGGTACGATTTTATCATCGTTCAAAGCCAAGTGTTGTTTATTTATGTGATGTATTTGTAAGATCAGAAAGTATACCCCGAGAAAGCCCTCGCTTCTGAAATTTTTATGGTGTAAATTTAAAAACGATTAACGTGATAGTTATTTTGTTTTATTTAATCTTGAAAACCCTTGAGGCAGTATCATTCGGTCTTCATTTTCTTGTCAGGTCAGTATCATTTGGTTTTCCTTATGGGCACATAGGGTCACATGTGAGACTTATTAACAAATCCTTAGGTCCCATAAAATATGCATATGATTATTGCATCATGATAGTCTTGTAACATGCATATTGTCCCTTCATTAAGCGAAGATGAAACCACGACCCTTTTTTCTAATTGACGCAGGTGATGTGTTATAACATGTGGCAACGTCCCTATAGTGGTATATCCTTCTTTTATCTTCAACATAACGAAACAGTAATATGTATTGCATTGCCGTAAAACGTAGATGAAATATAGTGGTCCTATGTAAGCCATATCTCTTTTTGAGGATTATTGTATCTCTGCACGTATTCTTGCTATTACCACATTTTGTAATTATAGCAGACACCTCTTATACATTTGGTGAATGGGCGCATATCTTTTTTCCAGGATGCAATGTGAAAAAATGGGGATCTAACAACCACACCCAACATTTCGATTAGCAATATGTATGGACAAACTCCGAGTTACTTTACTAGAGAATCAACTAGGCAGTCAGACTCAATCTAGATAAAAATATCTCAAGGAGTTATTATCTCTATATCTCAATTTGATTTACTCAATCAAATACAATCTGCGAGTCTTAATCAAAGAGAGATAACTTGGATTGTACCAAAGACCAATATCCCAGTGTCAATCAATTTAAATCAACAACCAATGAGGTCAGATATTCTAATTGGTAGAATAACGTACATCCTGTATTATTTCAATTATATAACAAAATATAATGCGAAAAAGAAATAACACAGACACCAGAATTTTGTTAACGAGGAAACCGCAAATGCAGAAAAACCCTGGGACCTAGTCCAGATTAAACATACACTGTATTAAGCCGCTGCAGACACTAGCCTACTCCAAATTAACTTCGGCCTGGACTGTAGTTGAACCCCAACCAATCTCACACTGATACAAGGTACAATTATGCTTCTACGCCTCTGATCCCAGCAGGATACTGCGCACTTGATTCCCTTAGCTGATATCATCCACAACCAAGAGTTTCTACGACCCAAAGTCGAAGAATTTAGTAAACAAATCTATCTCACACAGAAAAGTCTACAAGATAGATAAATTCGTCTCCCACGAATAAACCTATGAGTCTTGTTCCGTCTTTTGATAAATCAATGTGAATAGGAACTAATCAATAAAACCATACTTATATTCCCGAAGAACAACTCAGTTTTATCAATCACCTCACAATAGTATTAATCGACGCAGAGAAAAAAGATATTGTGGAATCACAAACGATGACACGAAGATATTTGTGATTACTTTTATATCTTGCCTATCGAATAAATAAATATCAAGCCAATTATTACGATTGTACTCGTACGATGAAAGATGCAAGATCATATCACACAACTACGATAAAAGTAGTATCGGTCTGGCTTCATAATCCCAATGAAGTCTTTAAGTCGTTAACCTGGTTTTAGAAGAAGAAAACCAAAGGTTAAAGGAGAAACGACTCTAGCTTAGCAAACTAGTATCACACAGAATGTGTGGGGATTAGGTTTCCTAGTTGCTAGAGTTCTCCCTTATATAGTCTTTCAAATCAGGGTTTGCAATCAATGTTAGCTTGGTAACAAAGCATTCAATATTCACTGTTAGATGAAAACCTGATTAGATTCAAGCTAATATTTATCAACCTTTAGATCAAAAACTTAGATTGTTATACACACATGTACTTGACGATTTTGGGTTTGTATAACCGTACCCAAACTTGTACATTAGTTGGTTCAACACTAGTTAACCAAATGGTTATCCAAATGATAACTTCCATATCAACCATATTCTTCTTCACCATAACTAGTCTAAATGACTCAAATGAACTAGTTAGAGAGTTATTCAATTGCTATCAGATCCCATGTACTACACAAGACACAATTGAAGAAAAAACGATGTGATTCACTTGAATCAATTCATGAACTATAAAGCCATGGTTTGCAATAGCATTCCTTAGTTTATTATGATAAGTTCACAAACATAGTTTTTAGACATAACCTACTCAAGTTCGCGGACTAGGTTCGTGGACTTAAGTTCCCGGACGGAGTTTGCAAACTCCAGCAGAAATTCTCGTGTTCGAGAACAATGCCAGTTCTCGGACTGGGTTCGTTGACTAATCTTGCATGCTGAGTTCGTGGACTGAGCTCATGCACTACTCCGGTTTCACTTAATCAACAAAGTTCGCAACCTTCGGTTCAAGCAATTAGGACTTATACATATATGTGTTACCACAACAATGCTTATATCCTCCAATGGTTATATTGTCTAAACTCTCATTTCAATCATTGAAACATTCTAAGAGGACGTTATATAGTTGCTATTCACAAACTATTTTTCGTCCGAGCGATTTCCAAAATTATTGAAACATAACATGACTTTCGTCACTATGTAAATATGAACTTGGATAAAGCGA
This sequence comes from Papaver bracteatum, assembly GCA_023529315.1. Taxonomy (NCBI): domain Eukaryota; kingdom Viridiplantae; phylum Streptophyta; class Magnoliopsida; order Ranunculales; family Papaveraceae; genus Papaver; species Papaver bracteatum. The sequence continues at coordinate 1,010,748 of JAJJWX010005220.1, read as the reverse complement.
AAGCTTTACCAACACATATTTCGAGAAATAGATAAGCGAGATATACTCAGCTCGAAATGACATATGTGTATAATCTTAGACTATATAGTAATACGACTTTTATCTCAAGATAGGAGATAGAGTAGATAGACTTTTGAGTAATAGATAAGTTCAAGTCTCCACATACCTTTTAGTCGATGAAGATCCACTGGTTCCTTGAGTAGTCCTTCATCTTGTATGATGATTGCCATGGAGTTGTTGAGCTTAACTACACTTTCTATCCTAGTCCGAGACCTTAGATATAGTAGACTAGAAATCAAGACTTTATAGTTTTGATCACTAACATTGACAAACATGCTTGAGATAGCAACACATGCGAGTTCGACCGAGCAATGCTCTAACAATCTCCCCCTTTGCCAATTTTAGTGGAAAAACTATTAATACATAGGAATAGAAAATATATAAATAAACTTTGAAGCTCCTATTCCACATGTCGTCTAATCTTCAACAATACTCAAGATTTTCGTCACTTCCAAGTAGTCCAATGATCCCAAAGGTTGTAAGTTTAGCATCATCGTTGTTGAAAATCCGTAGCTATAACAATGAGAAAAGCAGTGGTTCTCGATCATTGTTATACGGTGTCATAGTATCATTACACATCGTCAAAGTCCAATTGCATCACAACTTTAACAACAATACTATGGTGATACTTCACTCCCCCTTAGTCAATACTCCATCTCACATGGAAACCACTCCCCCTTACATAATGATCCGAAAACCATATGTATTTGTATTATGAACTACATATTAATTCTCCCCTTTTTTTCAATAAATTGGCAAAGCTACAAGAACGGGATCCTAATGAAATTTCCGTAATAGACATTTCATGACCAAAGGAAAATGTATATCATCTTGTTTAGATGCAATCATAAAGATGAAGCTAAATGCATTCATCAAGGAGTTCATAAAGATACAAGATAATCCCTCTAATATTCCACAACCGTACTCCCCACAAAGATTTGGCAATTAAGAACGAGTTCAAAATAACTCTCCCCCATATAATGTCATTCCCAAGGGAACAACAAGAGCGACCTTAATTTCAAAAGAAAAAAAGGATTACTTTTAGACTCAATAAATTACACACGGGTATGAATTTGGAATCCAAAATATTTAATCATATTAACCAGAGCGAACCAAGATTAATTTGACTAAATATGCTCGACACGAGTAAACTTATGGAGACTTAAGAAACCAATTAGATTTATCACAAGAGAACTCGCAAGCAATCTAATTGTCATACTCAACCAAACTAATTACAGAAGTAATCAATTTAATTGGCCACACTCGACATAAGAAATTCTATTGAGCAATGACTAAGTTAATCACGAATAACCAACCCAGTCTAAGAGATGCTCAAACACAAGAAAACTTATGGAGTGATAACTAAATAACCACACAAGATGACTAATTTAGTTTAACATGTTCAATATAAAGTACCTTATGGAACAACAACTAAGCTAATCACAAAGGCAATAAACTTTTGTTGTTTTAGTGCTCAACATAAGACACTTCATGGAACAACACATTATTTACACAAAAATTGTGGATCAGAGAATCGACCTATACCGTGGAATAAGCAAGGATTCATTCTATGTTTTCATCACTATTTGCACAACGACACACAATAGACATAATCCTTGAATCACAAAAGATCTTAACCTATCTTACATCAATAATTGACAATATAGGTTTAACTTCCGTGTTTTATCAAAAGTCTGTTCATTATTTTATCAATATTTGCATATCAATTCACGAACGAGATTACTTTTGACAAAATATGGGACAATCAAGTTCATGGACGTAAACACACATATCCCATCAAAATATTGCAATATATAAAACCATAAAGATTAATACTGCAACCATCATCTTCCAAACAAGTTTAGAATTTAACCAATAAATCTAAAAACAAGAAGATAAAAACTTTGGATATAGCTATGTGTAATCATAATAATGGCTATTCCAAAACACTAGTTATTCTTCAAAATAAAACAAGAAAGACAGAAGATTTACTAGTCAAAATCAGCCAAACATGTATACTAGAAACCGATCATAAGCTAAAGTTCACATTCGACAGCTTCACTGGTTTCAAGACTTTTGAGCTCGTGATCCATATTATCAACTGCGTCTTCGGAGAAGATATCCTTATTGAGAAGTTCTTTAACATGTGACTTCATGAGACCAAGGTCAGCATTAACCTTTTTCAACTCACTTCTCACCACATCAAGATCCTTCATCGTATCAACAAGTTGCAGTTTTGCTTTCTCAAAGTATTTAAGAAAGTCATGAACCACTTCAGCGGACACCATATCCTCATTCTCAACATCTTGATGTGAGTAGGCATAATAGCATGAGGCATTAGGTGCACCCTCTTCTACAAGAGTTCTTTTCTCCTTTCTAAATAACACCAAACCCTTTCTCAAGAAATCCCTTAGCAAAAACACCATGGAGAGATGAAGAAGAGGACATTCTTGATAAGCCAGAAGATAACCTAAAGTTTACGTTCGTGACTTATGTAACTCAATAGGTCGGCTATTTAAAGGTTTTTTTTCGAAGGAAGATTTTTAGGGTTTCCAAGCTGTAAACTCGAGATGGTAATCTGTGTACACATTTGAGCACAGTGCACCCTACAAGGAAAAACACAAGATAATTAAACAAGAAAACACTAAAAAACATTGCAAGTACTTTTAGGAAATATTGTCTGTTGGAACTAGTTTAGCTATGAACTATAAGAGAAGAGCTCAACTAGGCAAAATGCAAATTGCCAAAGTAAACCTGACTTTTACACATCTTGCTCAACAGGATTTTTATGAGCAAGTTCCTAACTTGTGATTAATTAGCACAAGTCTGAGCTCTGAGCACATTCAGGGAACTGTATTTATGATCAAGTCTCCTTTTCCTCCTGAATTGTGAGACGGATCCCCTTTGATTTGAGAAATTATCATAAAACTTACTGTCATAAAAATATGAGACATAGTTTGAGTTCTTACCAGAAGAATCTTGACTGGAGGAGGATGATAACCTGTTGAAAATTTCTTTGTAACCTTGAATTATCTTTATCAGGTTATTTCTCATATCATCATTTTTCCTTCTTTCTCTTGGAATTTTTTAAAATTCAAGGATATGTTATTTTCAGGACCATCAGCTTGATTTTTCCTCGGACGATTCTTATTAAGACTTCTGTTCTGCTTTCGAAAATTTGAGGAACTCATAGAACTGACCTTCCTGGTAACATACACAGGGTACGTATGAAAACCAATGGGTTTCGACATACGAATGTCAGTTACACCTTTGAGAATTAGGTCTAAGGTATGTTGAAGTTGAACAAGAGAATTTTTATTCAACTTGGAGTTTCTCTTTTGTTTAACAGGACCTTTTTCTTCGCTAAATAGACACACTTTCTGATCACATGATTGATTAGGCAGTTTAGTCTTAACATTCTTTTCAGGAGATTTATTCCTTCCATATGGTGTGGAATTTCCTTGATCAGAGGAAACTAATACATCTTTCTTAGTTGGAAGGGACTCCTTTTTTACTTCTGGTGGTGGATCATTTTCAGTTGTCGCAGAAGTAGTTGGTATATTGGACTGCATAGAGCATCCTTGAATAGAGAGCTTACTCAAGTGATGTTCTATTTCCAACATATCCTTTTTAAGGCTTGCATCAAGAGTCATACATGAAGGATGATCTAAAGTATTCCCTTTGGATTTGCAGTCTCTTATCATAACAATAAGGACACTGACATGTTGTCTCATCTGATTGAGTCTATCATCTTGGATTCTAAAAAGATTTAGAATCAACTCACTCTCTTCAGTTGTTTCCCATTTACTTTGAGAAATAGACTCTTTTGAAATATAATTAGAACAACACATGTCAGAATATGTATGTCTAGTTTGAACACGAGGTTCATATATAATAGACGAGACACAGATTGGTGATGCGTTTATCAGAGATACTACTCTTGTCCATAGAGTCAGATCGCTACAAACACAGACTTTTAAGGTCTTGAACGTGTTTGCCTGCTCTGATACCAATTGAAAAAGCAGGGTCTAACAACCACACCCAATATTTCGATTAACAATATGTATGAACAAACTCCGAGTTAATTTACTAGAGAATCAACTAGGCAGTCAGACTCAATCTAGATAAAAATATCTCAAAGAGTTATTAATCTCTATATCTCAATTTGATTTACTCAAGCAAATACAATCTGCGAGTCTTAATCAAAGAGAGATAACTTGGATGGTACCAAAGACCAATATCCAAGTGTCAATCAATTTAAATCAACAACCAATGAGGTCGGATATTCTAATTGATTGAACAACGCACAACCTGTATTATTTCAATTATATAACAAAATATAACGCGGAAAAGAAATAACAAAGACACCAAAATTTTGTTAATGATGAAAACCGCAAATTTAGAAAAACCCCGGGACCTAGTCCGGATTATACATACACTGTATTAAGCCGCTACAGATACTAGCCTACTCCAAATTAACTTCGGTATGGACTGTAGTTGAAACCCAACCAATCTCACAATGATCCAAGGTAGAGTTATGATTCTACGCCCCTGATCCCAGCAGGATAATGCGCACATTATTCCGTTATATGATCTCACCCACAACCAAGAGTTGCAACGACCCAAAGGCGAAGACTTTAGTAAACAAATATGTCTCACACAGAAAAGTCTACAAGATAGATAAATTCGTCTCCCACGAATAACCCGATGAGTTTTCTTCAGTCTTTTGATAAATCAAGGTGAACGGGAAACAATCAATAAAACCAGACTTATATTCCCAAAAAACAGCTCAGTTTTATTAATCACCTCACAATAGTCTTAATCGACGCAGCGAAAAAAGATATTGTGGAATCACAAACAATGAGACGAAGATGTTTGTGATTACTTTTATATCTTGCCTATCGGAGAAAGAAATCTCAAGCCAATTATTACAATTATACTCGTACGATAGAAGATACAAGATCAGATCACACCACTACGATAAAAGTAGTATCGGTCTGGCTTCACAATCCCAATGAAGTCTTTAAGTCGTTAACCTGGTTTTAGAAGAAGAAAACCAAAGGTTAAAGGAGAAACGACTCTAGCTTAGCAAACTAGTATCACACAGAATGTGTGGGGATTAGGTTTCCCAGTTGCTAGAGTTCAAATCTGGGTTTGCAATCAATGTTATCTTGGTAACAAAGCATTCAATATTCACCGTTAGATGAAAACCTTATTAGATTCAATCTAATATTTATCAACCGTTAGATCAAAAACTTAGCTTGTTATACACACATGTACTTGAAGATTTTGGGTTTGTGTAACCGTACCCAAACTTGTACATTAGTTGGTTCAACACTAGTTAACCAAATGGTTATCCAAATGATAACTTCCATATCGACCATATTCTTCTTCACCGTAACTAGTCTAAATGACTCAAATGAACTAGTTAAAGAGTTGTTCGATTTATATGAGATCCCATGTACTACAAAAGACACAATTGAAGCAAAAACGGTGTGATTCACTTGAATCGATTCATGAACTATAAAGCCACGGTTTGTAATAGCATTCCTTAGTTTATTATGATAAGTTCACAAACATCGTTTTTAGACATAACCTACTCAAGTTCACAGACTGGGTTCGCGTACTTAAGTTCCCGGACGGAGTCCACAAACTCCAGCAATAATTCTCAGGTTAGAGAACTATGCCAGTTCGTGGACTGGGTTCACGACTGAGCTTGCATGCTGAGTTCTCATACTGAGCTCACGCACTACTCCAGTTTCACTTGATCAACAAAGTTCACAAACTTTGGTTCAAGAAATTAGGACTTATACATATATGTGTTACCACAACAATGCTTATATCCTCCAATGGTTATATTGTCTAAACTCTCATTCAATCATTGAAACATTCTCAGAGGACTTTATATAGTTGTTATTCACAAACTATTTTTCATCAGAGCGATTTCCAAAATGATTGAAACATAATATGACTTTCGTCACTAGGTAAAGATGAACTTGGCTAAAGCGAAAGCTTTACCAACACATATTTCGAAAAATAGATAAGCGAGATATACTCAACTCGAAATGACATATGTGTATAATATTAGTCTATATAGTAATACGACTTTTGTCTTCAGATAGGAGATAGAGTAGATAAACTTTTGAGTGATAGATAAGTTCAAGTCTCCAGATACCTTTTAGTCGATGAAGATCCACTGGTTCCTTGAGTAGTCCTTCGTCTTGTATGATGATCGCCATGGAGTTCTTGAGCTCAACTAAACTTTCTATCCTAGTCTGAGACCTTAGCTATAGTAGACTAGAAATCAAGACTTTATAGTTTTAATCACTAACATTGACAAACATGCTTGAGATAGCAACGCATGCGAGTTCGACCGAGCAATACCCCAACACAATGATAATCAATCTAACTGGCTCTACAATACAAACATATTTTTTTTTCAATTAAAGAAGCCACCTATGACACCGTTCGCCAGCTGTACTGGCAGTTCTCTTTTTCTTTTGCCAATGATACTCAGTCGGACTTTTGCCCTTTCAAATTCTTCATGACAATCTTGGAATTCTGAAGCCATGTGCAAGAGGATTAGTCACCCCATCAATAATTTCCCTCAAATTTCTAGTGTTTCATCTGTAGTTATATGCATTAAACCATTTGGCGATTGTGTAACCTACATAAGGTCCTTGCCGTCAATCCGATCATTGCCACCGTTTGGTAATCTGACCTTTAATTCTGAAAACATTAGTTCATTTCCCATCATTAGTAATCAACAGTTCCCCCAATATGGAATTGTCTTTTTTCTGCCCTTGTAATCCCAACAATTCCTTCAAAAATTATGGAGGTTCTTCCCCCCTAGGTAAAATAAAATAGATTGCATCGAATGCCTGGATGGGGTTAATATATTTGTCTTCATGGAATGCCTTGGTACGTAATATCTTCGTAAGTAATTTCTACAGAAGTTAATTCTTCATCTGCAACACCAATGGTATATCTTCATGGTTCTTTGTTGACGCAGGTCTATCAAATTTCCACTGGAGCAGCATGCATTCATCCATGGACATCTAATCAAATATTCATCCAAGTTATCACTGATTCTATTAATGAAGACATCAAGGTCATCATTGTGTTATATTTGTTGAATACATTAAGTACAACAATTTTCTTACAGATACGTGGACACTGAAAGCCTCCAATAAACTTAAAGAGCAATAGATTAGGGGTTCCATGAACAACTTAACTAACGTCATTGTTACTCGCCAATTAATTGGAAAAAAGATTGATCTCGCAGCGCGGGATCAAAATTGAACTAGCAGTGCCACGACTGTTGGATTCCAGAGATCTGACATCACCAAACTCTAAAGTTAACTACAGTTAAAAACCCGATTTTTTTTAGCAACTGCCGTATCTTCCCAAGATATGTCGTATATATGCTTCTCCAAAATACCCGTTCTTCTTCCTTATTTATGGCCATCAAGGAATTTTCCTATCTCTAAATTCTTTTGCATGCCTAGAATTTTACTGCGTCTCTGTATTTCTCCTGCCATTATTTTAGAATGCAGAGACACATTCTAGCTAGTATGCATCTACAGATTTACTAATGCCCGTGAAAAACAATATATTGAACTCTCATGTCTCTCCCTCTCTTCTTGCAGACATACAAATAAAACATGAGTACTAATTAATTCTGTAACTAGGTAGCTAGTGAAAATATTGATCATAAGAAAAAAAGAAGGACCAAGAGTACTTTATAGTGTATACATAACTGGATGCGTGAGGTGAGGTTGTTTCATTTCCATCAAGTTGCATGGAACCACTTAATCGAAAATGAAGATCAGTACGATCATTGATTAATTATTGATTGGTGATGATACTAGGAACGTTTTACATTTATGTGTTCCTTAATTAACTTGTAATCCTCTTTGATGCTTGTGGCTAGAAAGAAATAATTGTACTCGTTTTATATTTATCTGCAGAGCTTTGTAGCTCCCTTATCGCAACAATGTTATCTCGACTGCTAGTTTGAGTGCGAAATCCAAGTTTTAGTTTACACCTTACTTGGCTTATATTTCCGAAATGGATGTAAAAATTATCTTAGGTCATTTTTGCCAGTAACCTTATTCGTATACAAAACTAACATATACAAGGTAAAAAGAACGTTACAAATCATGATCAGTTTTACAATGGCAATCAAGATGATGGTAACAGTTCTAATATCGTTTTTCTTGTCATTGATCAACCGTAGATGTAGAAATGGAAGAGAAAAGACATGGAAGCGGAGAAAACTAGCAGCTGAAAATAATAGTCCTCTGTGATTCACTTGTTGATCCTCTTAATAATAGTGATACTTATGGGACAAAGAATTTCGGGTATTTAGAAAAGGGTGAAATATAGATGTACCCCTGTTTTTATAGGCGCATACAGATGTACCCCCGTTTTTTTGACATTTACAAATGTACTCCCGTTTTGACCGTTTTTTAGAAAAAACGGCTAACGGAAAGTTAACCTCCACATCAAATGAGTTAAATCCTCCAACTCACTTGCCAACTCGTCTATTCTTCCACGTAAGCGGTGTACACGTTGTTGGGGCCACATTTGAACGGTCATTTTTTCTTCTCTTCCATATATACATCATCTTTCACAGAAACTCCATTATCTCTCTCTCACACATCTACTTTCTCTACTTTTTGGTGACTCTTTCGGATCTAAAATGGGTGGTGGGGTGGATGTTTCAAAAGCCTCAACTTCAAGCAACAACAAAGAAGAAACTCGTGTGTTTCATGTGTGACATTGAAGATGATCATGAAACCAAAGGTTGTCCTTGGGTTTATTCAAGGTGCAAACATGTACCTTGTAATGGTGTGAGGGCTCTCACCGAGATCTAAAACAAATGAAAGTAGTGGAAGAAAATTCTTCAAGTGTTTGAATCCCACCGCAACTACTTTGAGTGGTTTGATCTTGCATCAAATCCAAAGACCGCACTACCAATTAAGCTTCCATCACCTCGAGTTGCTCAGCACTGTGGAGAAGACAATCATTATTTTCAAAACTCAAGTATCTTAACAATCAACAATTGCTTCAAAGAGAACGTAATTCCAAACTCATATTGAAATTGTGTAAGAATCAAAGATAATCTCAACATTTCTTACCTTGTCCAGAACAACAAACACCGTGAAGCATTCGGATGGGCTTCAGATGCAATAGTTATAGAAACAAAAGAAACACTCAAGGGAAAAGTATATGAAGTATGTAAGGAATTCAAGAAAAATCAAGCAAATGTAACTCAATAGTAATAAAAGCATTCTATTTCAAAGAACTCTCCATTGTCTTATCTTAACATAACTTCCATAAATTGTCTTAAACATTGAAATATAAAATAGAGTCATCATAAACACAAACCACATAATGGAGGTACATCTAAGCTTCATATACTTCTTTGCTTTCTTCTTTCCTTTTGGGTTTGGAGCTTCATATGTTATGTTGTTGCAAACAGATCCAACATGGGTGTTCTATTGACTAAAACTGGCCGAGAACAAGATGCATCACCCGATTTTCTCCTCGATACCTTTGGGTTTTGCAGGATATGTTGCGATTGGTTGGGAAGATTGAGCAACACTTGTTATTGTCTTAGATCTGCTAGCACAAGGTTGAGAATTTGCAGCAGATGCACCTCCAGAATTTGCAAAGACATTAGCTTTGAACTTTCTCTTTGGTGGAGCTTCAATCCGTTGTTTGCTTTGTGCCATCAACACATGTTCTAGGCTTGAATCCCTTAGGATTTCCTCCAACTGGACCACCAAAGACAAGTTGTTGAGTAGTGACCTTCATTTCCACACCTACCACATCTTCTAGCTTTCTTGACCTCTTGGTTCATCATATGACAATATCCTCTTCTTCCTTGGCCTCCGCCTCTTTCTAATGTCTCATTGGTGGCTTTATCATTTCTGGTTTTTCTCTGTTGCAAAGAAATAAGAAGAAGATAAGAGTTAGAAAACTTGTGGAGGTCATTATACTAGTACAATGAAACCCTAAAGGAATCTACTTTATTACCCGATATATTGCACAACAAACAATAAAGACAACAAATATTATTTTTACACTAAAAATATTTAAAAGTAAATGTACCTCTATCCAAATCGACTAGACCCTCTAGTGGATTGAATTCAGAGCATATGTCTTCTTATAATAGTCCACCGTGTAGTAATGGCTACAATAACTACAATTACATAACAAATAACACAAAATGGGCTTGGTTATACATTGTACTTCTAGAAAACATATAATACAAACCAAAATATATAAAGTGGTTCAAGTTTAGGAAACTAACTCAGCCAGCTTAGGTCTCATTGGAGCCAAAGCACATACATCTTGCTGGCATGGAAATCCCCTTAACTCCCATTGCAAACAGCTACATGTTTTCTTCTCAAGATCCACAATAAAAAACCGCTTCATGCACACTAATCACTTCATAGACTTTGTACTTCACAGTGGTACCAACTTAAAGTTATGATTCAAAGTGTCATCTTTTCAATCAACTTCATTGATTTAGGAACTATGTCACCATCCATCCATTTTGCAGACTCATTTCTTCTCTTATACCAAGTATTCATCACCATCTCTCCATACATCAGGCCTAACTTGCAGATTGGCTTATCCCTCATCTTCTTTGACATATTGTTGAAGGACTCGTAAAAGTTATTATTAAGGTGCTCACATTTGCTTTGTCTTTTTCAAAATGGGACCTGGACCAGGTTTGTGGTTTTTCTTCTTTCAAGAGATACCAAGCAGCATCTTCATTCTCAGCCTTCATCTTGGCCATATGTTCCTAACATAAAAACAATGTTTATGGTTACATAAAAACCTAATAAATTTGAGGAAATATATTTAAACAACTGAAATGTGCTTATGAATTACCTCAAAATGCCTTTTCTTGTAACATTTAGCAAGATTCAAAGATGATTCTGCAAACTAAAACCCTTGTAGTACTTCTTGAAGTTTGCAAGCAAGTGCCTGTCACATGTAAATTCAAATACATTATAGGATTATTTGGTGATCTAGAAAGAAATAAGGGAATATTAATCAATTCATAAACATTATACCTAAAACAATATCTGTGTTCATCTAAAGGAAAGTGATAGTCAACACCCTCCAAGATTCCCTTTTGCTTGTCGAGATGAAACATATACGCACACCATCTTCATCTACCGAGGCTTCAAATCTCAAGGAAAATCTTCCAATTTTCAATTGTTTCATTCCTACACACCATTATACCTAACATAACTAAGCCATTCTCACCATCCAAACCCGATTTCACAAGACAAGAGAATTATAATCCAAAATGACATATAAATTACACAATGTATAAGTGAAGAAGAAGAACACTTTACCTGTTGCACATAGCATGACACCACCAAACTTTCTGTCAAGTGACAAGCATCCAAGCCAATGACCCTTCTACAACCCACCTTCCACCCCTTTATTATGGAGAAAATGATATAGTTAAAGAAAGAAATGTATTGTCTACAAAGTATATGAGAAAGAACAATGGCTTCCTGGGTTTCTCCTCTGCATACAACATTGTAGAATTAATAACAAGAAAGACAAAATGAATATTATTTTCAAAAACAACTAACAAGAAAAAATATCGACAAGAGTAACATTACCTTAACCATTTCACGAAGTTAGGAACTTGTTGGTAACTCTTCTCATAACTCCCATATAGCTTCTCCAACACCATAACCCTTGCCCTCCATGCAGTATGGTATGGAATTGTGACCTTTGTGTCCTTTTTAAATTGCTTGCTAAGTCATGTGGACAAGGTATTGCTTCATCACAACCTATATCCCTTCTTTTTTCCATGTACCAATCAGCTACATAAGGAGGAGTTGCACTCTTGTTGTACCCATCTCCACGACCTTGATGATTGTGTTCTATATGAAACCCTCTGAGTATAAAGGTGTTTCCTTCACCTTTTCGATTGATGCCATATATAAAGAACTTACATTCTGTCTTCTCAGCATGAACACATATTGCCCTTTGTTTTTTGTTATCACATTTATTCCATACAAATTCATGTCCATTCATTACACGAAATTCCTAACATGTTTCTTAAATTCATTTTTATCTACATATTTAGTACCAACTACAAGTTTAGTAGGATCAAATTCCTCACCTATCTCCTCTTGGAACAAGTCTTCTTCTTGTTCTTTCCTAAAGTGCTCTGCATATTCTTTCTCAAACTCTGTTGTGGACAGGCTCATTAGGTTGAGGTCCATTAAACTGGTGAGGTGCATTACAGTCAGCTCCAGCTGGGTTAGCTTTTTGTTGTCCACCTAACAAACAAACAAATCATACTAGTCAGTACCTTCATCTTAACTTGTTTTGAAATTACAATAACTAACAATAATGGACTGGAACAAATTAAAAAAGCATATCATTACCTTCATCTTCTCCATCGAAACTCACTACATCTCCATAATGGTCCTCCTCAAACAACATACAACACAACCATACATTCATTCATTTTTCAGATACTTGAGATACTATAACAAACAAAAAAATAAAACAAAACAAACAATCAATACCCAAGAAAATAAAACATTACCTTCATTGTCATTATCAACCTCCACCTCACCAAAGTTGGGATCATCGGACTTATCTGCCAAGCCACCGACTCAGCCTTTCTCAAAATTCCTCATAGTCCTTCTCATGTTGTTCTTCACTCTCATACCCAGAGTTGAAGTTGTTTAAATCCTGCTCGGGGTGACACTCATCGGTTCTTCATTTGGAAGTTGTAGAACATAATTGGTCATCCTCAATAACACTAGAAGCTCTGTGTTGCTTCAATCCAAAAGTCAGATTAAATGATTCAAAATGTTCTTCGTGTATGTTACCAGCTACACTAGACTGTGTTTGTTGTGTATTTTGAGGAACATATACTTCTTCTTCATCCAAGCCAATGAATAACTTCTTGCTTGCTGACTGACTTTGGTTCTTCTTCTTAGATACTCTAGGACTTTTTCTTGTAGGAGCTTTCTTGGTTTTGTTCACTGGTTTCTTTGGTGTTGAAGAAGACTTTTTTGGTGTCAAATACTTGTGTGGAGGAGCAACAATGGTTAATTCAGAATGCTCATGGGGAATAATAACTTGCATATGAAGTGTAGTCCAATTCTCTTGTACTTCTGCATTGTCCCAAAACCTCCAGAATTCTTCTTCAGTAAACAATGATTCTGGTAAACATGGGTCACTTAGCCATACCAAGTCCACTTCCTCATTAGGTCAACGAATGTAAGTAGGGGCTTGATCTTTTCCTTCAATTGAACAAGACCCATATCTTCTCTAGCCAACCCTTTGAATTCAAAACTCATCACAGTATCCATAACCTTCACCATTATGTCTCTCTTAGGATATTTGTCTTCAACTTCATGTCTACATCAACACATAATACATAGTATTAGTTCATGTCCACACCAAATGAACAACACTCATACATAGAATTGAGTCAATTGACTACTTAAAATTAACCTACTCATCACACAGTTCAAGCAAAAATGCTAATCATCCAATATCATCTATTTATTCCATCTATTTACAAATCAATCAATTACAGTATCAGAAAATATACAGAACCCTACAAATCAATGAATAAAAACAGACCCAAGCATCAATTTCTTATTACTATGCATTATTTCACAAACCTAAAATCAATCACCATTATACCCAAGAACCCTAAAAACAGAAAACCCTAAAAACAAATATACATAAACCCAATGTTTAGTTACCGAAATCAATCCTATAACAAAATAATCGTACAAATACATCAACGAAAAAGAAAAAAAATCAATCGTAACCCTAAAAACACAAAACCCGGATAAACTAACCTTTTTATTTCTCCGGTTTCTTTTTCTTATCCTTCTTCTTTCCACGTCTTAACTTCACCATCTTCACTTATCTTCGTCCTAAGAAACTGATTTAAGGGTTCCTTTAGATTTGATTTCAAAGAGAACCAGAGAGAACCAGAGAGGAAAAATGGGGAAAGAGGGAAGAAGAAGATAAGGACGAGTTTGTTTCTTCTTTTCCCATGTATAATCCACTTTTCCATCAGATACCGTCCATATTCATTGAGATCCATCCGCACACAGATCTGTGGCCTTGATTCATCCACGGGTTCAAATACGTGGCATCATTATCTCATCTCGAAAATACATACGTGGCATCAATTTCTCATCTCGGTCAAGGAGAAATTGACCTTTTGTCCGAGAAATTGACTTTTCTAACTTTTTTTGGATGTTTCCCATCCAACAGGAGTACATCTGTAAATGGCAAAAAAACGGGGGTACATTTGTCTATCGGGTCTAACAATGGGGGTACATCTGTATATAATCCTTTAGAAACAGATGTTCGCAATTGTCAGAAAAATCGGGTTCTAATCGTGGTTAGCTTTAGAGTTTGGTGATGTCAGATCTCTGGAATCCAACAGTCGTGGCGCTGCTAGTTCAATTTTGATCCCGCGCTGCGAGATCAAAAATATTTCCCAATTAATTGACCCCAAAATCTTTATAAAAGAAATTTAATATTTTAGTCGTCTTTGTGCAGTGAAAATTTATTTTTTAATTTTTAATTTTTTTTGGTCAATCAACAATTTCAATTTATTCAAATCAAAATGTGATTACATGATCGGTTATAATAATAAAAAAAACGTCAAAATACAAGATAATAAGAACCCTAATACAAATGAAGATATCAATTACAGAAAAATCACGAAGAGAAAGAGCCATATACCGTAAAGATACCCAATTTTTGTAAATGTAGCAGGGACGGATGATGGTATAATCCGGAATCGATTTCGACCATTTAATCTGATTTTCTTCTTCTTCAATAAGAGATACTCCTATAAGAAAGGAGTTATTTGCCCAAAATCTTGTAAATCCAAACAAACCCGGATGCTCTAAATCCCTTGGATTGAATATGGATTCTAAGCAATACCGAGTTGGATTGTCGGTGTTCTTGAATCGAGAATAGCAAGTCACGAACCAGCGATCAAGGTTTGAATAAATCGCCCTCAAAGCGAAGAGAAACTCTGCCCAAATGGCGAAGAAAAATCGCTCCGAATAGCGAAGAAATTTGTCAAATGACATCAAAAACAAAAACAAAACTACTTTTATTCGATTAAAACTTAAAAAAGAAAAGAAATCTTGCTCATATCTGGTCCAAAAAGGACCAAATCTGAGCAATAGATTAATGGAGGCTAAGGTTTTTTTTTTTTTTTTTTTAGAAAATAGGAAAGGAGAAGAGAGTGAAGAAAAAAGGAGTCGTAGTGGTGATAAGCTAAATCTTTGCAGTGAAAATATAACTAATTTATTGATTCAATTACTCTTACATAACCTCTGTACCTATTCACTAAAGGTTTTCCACTCTGTAGTAGTAAAGCCTGGGTGAGAAATAATGGTGATTTACCAACCAAGTGAAAAAGGTCATTTTAGTTGGTACGTCCACGCTACCTCCAGGAAAAGTCCAAATTTTCCTTACTTGTTAACACCTTAATTATAACGCGACTTTAAAATGAACCGTCCATCTTTCGTGTTTTTGCATCTCTTCGTGACTTCATTATCATTAAATTGCTTCACTTCTCTACCGTTAAACAGGGATTGAGTGCACAACATGCCCACCTCTAAAGAGAGCCTGTCATATTTTTTTTATTTTTTTTTCCGAAAAGAGGCAAGCCTCAAATACATTGATCATTAATTTCCAATTCAACGGCAACGATTACAGGACTGGCCCAAAAATTCCCAACGATTACAGCAGGCAATAAAGATGTTCCAAACGATTAACAACATATTTACAAGACCAAGTCTGAAAAAGAGATCCTACCATTCTCAACCGATTCCAAAGTAACATAATTAGTTTAAATGGTCTTCGTTGGATCAAAAGAAACGCATCCAAACCATATAACAAAGCTACAATTAGTAGAGATGTTAGGATCCATAAATCCAACCATTTCTCAAGGGTTTTTTCAAAATCATATCGAAACACATGACATAGGTATAAAGGGATCCAAAGATCCAACCATTTGTCAATGATTTTTTCATAGTAACAGTAACACAGGTAATCGGTATACCTTAACTCGGTTTTCATAGAACTGACTTGGTCAGGATCTGTTTGGGTCTTCTTCTGCATCGGTCTGTAGCTTTTTAGCATCATCTGTGTCTTTGTAGAATCCTGTGTCTTCTGTGTCTTTGTAGAATCATGTGTCTTTGGTGTCTTTGGGTAACTTCTAGTTGTTGACATGTGAGCCGGTGAAGGAGGTTGTGAATCGGGATCTGGGAAAATTGCTGAAGGATACTTTGTCGTGGCTGTTGGACTAATTAAAACTGTGTACAATGATTTTTGAAGTGGTTTTTCCTCCCTTTGCAAAGAAGAGCCAGAGCTACTTGATTGAAAAAGTCTTAAAGATCTATCTATAAGAACTTGATTAAAATACCAACCCAAATCAGTAAACACCACTTTTATCCCAGCTAATTAAAAATTAAAATACCCAAACCAACAGAACCTTAAGATTAAAAAAGAAAAGAGGCCGAACTTGAAACCAAGAAATAGAAACTGAAAAAGAAAGAAAAAAAGATGGCTGATAAAGATAAAGATCAGGAACCAACACTAAAGCTATTAAATAAACTTAATACAGTTAGAGAATCAAAATCAAATAGTTAAAGATGCATCTTAGAACTTAGATCCGAAACCAAAAAAGATGCCGAAATAAAAATAGGACATAGAGGAAATAAAAGGCGAGGAAGAAGATTGATTTTGATTTTTCAGCTTAGATCCGCTCCAAAGGAGCAGATCTAAGAAAAAAAATCAAAACGGCTAAGTTTTTTTGTTCTTCTGTTTTTTCTGGAGAGAGAAAAAGCTTCTTTCTTTCATAGTCTTTCTTTCGTAGTCTTTTGAGCCTGTCATAGTTAAACCATACATGAAAGTGTAATGCATTTATGTAAAATTCTAATAAATACCACTTGCACCAAGTAATCTGTGTCTCGAATCACTTTAGTTTGTTACGAACCACAATATTGACAACGTATCGAGAATTTCGGATTAGATGTTTTCTTGACCTTATCGTTTTGTCTCTGTATTTATTTTTTGACTTAAAAAGGTTTATATTGAGAAAAATGAAAAAATGCCGAGGCCCCCATTTTAAGATTACAGATTAACGAGAGTCGATAATGACTTTCCAGTGTGTAATTAACTCACGAAAGAAAATAAACTTAAAACAATTTTTGTTTCCCCCCAATCATATAGCTGATGTTTAACTTCCGTGATTGTCTCTCTTTCTGATTTAGGCCTTTTGTGAGCCATTACTCTTCTGTTTCTCTCATTCCATATAGCCCAAACTACCGCAAAGATAATCAATGGCCATATTTTTTTCCTCTATTTCGACCTCTCCTAAATTTCCAAGCCTGCATCTGCATTGTCAGAGTTCCTGCTTGCACCCATCTGACATTATATCCTCCAAGAAAATAGTTCCAGATGACATGGGAGTATGAACAATGTAGAAATAGATGATCCACTGTTTCTGGAAACTGATTGCATAGAGAGCATGTGAGATTTTGTATTTGGCACCCTCTTTTTATGAGATTATCATTTGTAGGTATGGAATTTTGAGCTGCAGTCCACATAAAAAACTGTACTTTTGGAGGCACTGCCTGTATCTAGATGCATTCATGAGGCACTTCATTGTGTGTATCTGGAAGTTGTTCAATCAACCATTTGTAGCATAATTTTGCACTAAAACCTCCAGGAGCCTCGCATATCATATCATCTTCTGCATCGTTTTGTCTCTGTATCATACACTTGATTTGCATTGTTCCAAAGTATTACCTTTTTGGGTTACAATCGTAATTGAATTTCCTTCACAAGAATAGCCTCAATTCTTTTATTCTTCTTCTAGCACAGTGCTTATTTGATGAATTCAAAAAGTTTTTCCAAATATGAGAAATTGCGCGGTTATGGCGATAGGGAAATGTTTCTTCTAATATTAAGGCAACTGTTGATGGTGTTAATATGTTATATATTTATGATTACATCCGTTGCAAATTGAAGTGTTTGCAACTGTTGGATGCGAAGGGTAATGTCACTTTGTATTTTTAAAATTGCATCCGTTGAATATTCTTATTTTTGAAGTATATTTTTCAAGTGACTATCAGAGACATGTAATTGCATGTGGTGTCCTTTAAACGTTAAGTGATTGTTGGGGTTTCCTACTGGATTTTGTCCCATAAGAGAGCCAATCAGATAACGGTTACATGGATAATTAGTGCTTATGTGGCTTCGCCAAAAGCAAGAGTTATTGTGAGGCCGACATGTGGCGACTTGGGGTTTCTTATTATAAAGAAAGATTGGTCGACTCTATGCGCAATAATATTGGTAATGTGCAAGTTAAGATATATATATACTTATAAAGTGAACTATTCATTTGTATAGAGTGTCCATGTACCCGAGAGTTTTCTTATGAACTATTCATTTGTATAGAGTGTCCATGTACCCGAGAGTTTTCTTAAATAAATTTATTGATTGTATGGGGAACCTTATTTAAGACTTCATTTTATGTGTTAAGAAAGAATAGAGTGTATGGGGTATAAGGGTATATAGTGTATGGGGTATGAAACATAAATAAAATAAGGGTATAGAGTGTTCATTTTATAATCAGGGTTTCCTTATTTAAAACTTCATTGGGAAACCTAATCCCCTTATTTTATTTTTATTTTTTTATGTTTTCTTGATTTTATGAAATTCCTCGATTTCATGATATTTCCTTCAAATTATGAAAAGTCTTTCAAAATTATGAAAATCCCTTCAAATCATGAAATAACACATAAAATAAGGGAAATTCACGGGACCGGGCCCTATCCGGCCAACCATGCTCAAGCCGGTCCACACGCCCTTATTTTATTATTATTAATATTTTTGTTACCTTCATCTCATGGAAACCCTTTGATTTCAACAAAAATTCCTTGGTTTCAACAAACTCTTTGGTTTTATCATATTTCCTTAAAATCATGATAAAATATTATAAAAAAAAAAAGGAAAACATTGTGGGACAGGCTCCTTGGCCGGACGGCCATGCCTTGGCCACGAACGGTCCCACACTTCATTATTCCTTCATTTATTTTATTATTTTCCTTCATCTCATGAAGGTTTTGATGGCTTCATCAAAATCCCCTGATTTCTTCATATTTTCTCAAATAATTGCTCAAATGCACATCTGAAAATACCAAAATTCTCAGAACTGAGATACGAACACATTGACGGCATGAGCATGTTACCTTGACCGACTAGGGTTAACTCCTTGGCTCGCAATGAGCCGGTCCCGTGTATTTTCACGGTTTGACCTAATTTGCGCAATTGCACGTATTAGGTTCAAAACTCTTCCAAACAATTTGGGACTTCATGAAGAGATCTTTATTTGATCCCGAGACCACCCAGGGCCGGTTTCATGACCCCTTGGTCGGTCCCTCATCTATTCATAATTAATTAAGTTTTATTACCTAAGCCTCAGACGAGAATTTCTCGAATAAATGATTAAACCAGCATTTAATCATTCTTTCATCAACAAATCACCAACTCTTCAAGAGGCCTTGGTATTTGGTCACACGAGCATATGGGAGCTACATGATCGACCCACTCTCCCATGAAGCCATCCCTCCTTCATTCCATGGTTAATTTTCAAATAAACCATCAATTGATCAAATTAGGGTTTCTGAGTCCAAAGATCATAATTCCAGATTCAAACACTAATAATTTTATGGCATCTCATGATCAGTATTCTTATTAATTATACTCGGTTCAACTACCAGTATTTTAATTAATATTTTATTTTTGTCACGCTACCAATAATTCATCAGATGAGCAATACTTGCTCAAATCAAGGAATATTGGTTCAACTATCAATATTCAACAAATCAGAGCAATACTTGATCGCCTCAACTATCAACATGAGAATCACGCTCGCGTTCAATTCATGAGTTTTAGAACATTTTACAAAATCATGTTCAACTCAGTAAATACATGGACTCATCGTCCCATTAAATCATGAAGTCAACAACTGACTAAACTAACCACGAGACGTCAATCGTGTCACTCGGAAGGATATCAATTAGGGTTTTGGTCTGGCGGTCTACGGCATGTGTGTTCAAACACACGATGGAATGTGAGCAAGTCGTGCAATCAGTTGAAGGAGTTAACAAAATAGTGGATGGAAAATCAACCAAGTCTCCGCACGATGAGCAACTGGTTTCAAACACTATTTCCACTTCCACACTCTTTGATTCCATAAACTGTCACATTTCATAGGATCATGGTGTCTACAATTCCAGCAATATAAATAAGTCTTTGAATCATGATTGAAAGAACAATAAGAAAAAGAACAATAAGAGTCTCACGTCTCACTAACAATACGAGATCAACAACTCATCAATTGAGCAATTACTCTCAACTGAGCAATTTCAATCATTCAGAAGTTATCTTATTCAGAATTCACAACATACCCACAATATTTTATTACCATTGATTCCACACATTTTTTATCTTCCCTCCTACAGATCAACCTATCCTCTCTTGTGACCAAATTTACTTTGGAACGACCATTGTCTTGGTTTAGGCCGGAGTACTACAGATTGATCTCTCGAATTCAAAGCACCCCCTTTGCAGCGGTGCATCTGTGTGTGGTTGAATATTTCGCTCGGCTCAAGGAGTCTCCTCCGTATGGTCGTCTCCTCAAATCCTTAAAAACCAGCAAATCATTTTCCCCATCTACAGATTGGCAACCACAGTCGGAGATCATTCTCTTGGTTGCAATCTCTCATTTTCGCAAGATGGTTGGTCTTAGGTCAAAATAAGTTACAAATCCTAACACAAATATCGCTAGCACCAACAATAAAGAAAACATCCCGAAAACTGTTTCGTCCACTAACACTGACGGTGGTGACATTACTCCTCCTCACGCCAACACGGAAGGTCATCCTCTGTTCGGCCGATACCCTGAAGAAGTCAGAGGAAGTCCACCACCTACCATTGCTAATCTTATCAAAACACTAGAAACTCTTGCAAAGAATCAGACGGATATGGCTGCAACACAGCATAAATTATTTTACCATTTGAAGACTCTTAATGACAAATTGTCAGAGAAAACTCAAGAAAAGGGGAAAGAGAAGGAAAATTCCTCAGACGCTGCTGATTCTGAGGTAATTCCAATTCACATAGTGGATGACGATGAAACCAACAAAGCTGCGGGCAATTCGTCAACTAAGGAATCGTCAAATAAGGGTATAGGAATCATACCCTTATTTGATTCCTTATTTGATGATTCCTTAGTTGACGAATTTCCTGCAGCTTTGTTGGTTTCATTGTAATCCACTGTGTGAATTGGAATTACCTCAGGATCAGCAGCGTTTGAGGACTTTTCCTTCTCTTTCCCTTTTTCTTGAGTTTTCTCTGACAATTTGTCAGTAAGAGTCTTCAAATGGTCAAATAATTTCTGCTGCGTTGCAGCCATATCCGTCTGATTCTTTTCAAGAGTCTCTTGTGCTTTGATAAGATCAGCAATGGTAGGTGGTGTACTTCCTCTGACTTCATCAGGGTATCGGCCGAACAGAGGATGAACTTCCGTGTTGGCGTGAGGAGGAGTAATGTCACCACCGTCAGTGTTAGTGGCCGAAATAGTTTTCGGGATGTTTTCATTGTTGCTGGTGCTAGCGATATTTTCGTTAGGATTTGTAACCGATCCTGACCTAAGACCAACCATCTTGCGAAAATGAGAGATTGAAACCGAGAGAATGATCTCCGACTGTGGTCGCCAATCTGTAGATGGGGAAAATGATTTGCTGGTTTTTAAGGATTTGAGAAGACGACCATATGGAGAAGACGCCTTGAACTGAGCGAAATGTTCAACCTCACACAGATGCACCACTGCAAATGGGGTACTTTGAATTCGAGAGACCAATATGTAGTTCTCCGGCATAAACCAAGACAATGGCCGTTCCAGAGTAAATTCGGTCACAAGAAAGGATGGGTTGATCTGTAGGAGGGAAGCTAAGAAATGTGTGGAATCAATGGTAATCAAAGATTGTGGGTATGTTGTGAATTTTGAATAAGATAACTTCTGAATGATTGAAATTTCTCAGTTGAGAGTAATTTCTCAATTGATGAGTTGTTGATCTCGTATTGTCAGTGAGACGTGAGATTCTTATTGTTCTTTTTCTTGTTGTTCTTTCAATCATGATTCAGAGACTTATTTATATTGCTAGAATTGTAGACACCATGATCCTATGAAGTGTGACAGTTTATGGAATCAAAAAGTGGGGAAGTGGAAATCATGTTTGAAACCAGTTGCTCATCATGCAGAGACTTGGTTGATTTTCCATCCGCTATTTTGTTAACTCCTTCAACTGATTGCACGACTTGCTCACATTCCATCGCGTGTTTGAACACACGTGCCGTAGACCGCCAGACCAAAACCCTAGTTGATATCCCCCCAAGTGACACGATTGACGTCTCGTGGTTAGTTTAGTCAGTTGTTGACTTCATGATTTAATGGGACGATGAGTCCATGTATTTTCTGAGTTGAACATGATTTTGTAAAATGTTCTAAAACTCATGAATTGAACATGGGCATGATTCTCACGTTGATAGTTGAGGCGAGCAAGTATTGCTCTGATTTATTGAATATTGATAGTTGAACCAATATTCCTTGATTTAAGCAAGTATTGCTCATCTGATGAATTATTGGTAGCGTGACCAAAATAAAATATTAATTAAAATACTGGTAGTTGAACCGAGTATAATTAATAAGAATACTGATCATGAGATGCCATAAAATTATTAGTGTTTGAATCTAGAATTATGATCCTTGGACTCAGAAACCCTAATTTGATCAATTGATGGTTTATTTGAAAATTAACCATGGAATGAAGGAGGGACGGCTTCATGGGACCGTGGGTCGATCATGTAGCTCCCATATTCTCGTGTGAGCAAATACCAAGGTCTCTTGAAGAGTTGGTGATTTGTTGATGAAAGAATGATTAAATGCTGGTTTAATCATTTATTCGAGAAATTCTCGTCTGAGCCTTAGGTAATAAAACCTAATTAATTATGAAGAGATGAGGGACCGACCAAGGGGTCATGAAACCGGCCCTGGGTGGTCACGGGATCAAATGAAGATCGTTTCATGAAGTCCCAAATTGTTTGGAAGAGTTTTGAACCTAATACGTGCAATTGCGCAAATTAGGTCAAACCGTGAAAATACACAGGACCAGATCATTACGATCCAAGGAGCTAACCCTAGTCAGTCAAGGTAACATGCTCATGCCGTCAATGTGTTCGTATCTCAGTTCTGAGAATTTTGGTATTTTCAGATGTGCATTTGAGCAATCATTTGAAAAAATATGAAGAAATCAGGGGATTTTGATGAAGCCGTCAAAACCTCCATGAGATGAAGGAAAATTATAAAAAAAAATGAAGGAATAATGAAGTGTGGGACCGTTTGTGGCCAAGGCATGGCCGTCCGGCCAAGGAGCCCGTCCCACAATGTATTCTTTTCTTTTTTTTATAATATTTTATCATGATTTTAAGGAAATATGATAAAACCAAAGAGTTTGTTGAAACCAAGGATTTTTTGTTGAAATCAAAGGGTTTCCATGAGATGAAGGAAACAAAAATATTAATAATAATAAAATAAGGGCGTGCGGGACCGGCTTGAGCATGGTTGGCCGGCTAGGGCCCGGTCCCGTGAATTTCCCTTATTTTATGTGTTATTTCATGATTTGAAGGGATTTTCATAATTTTGAAAGACTTTTCATAATTTGAAGGAAATATCATGAAATCGAGGAATTTCATAAAATCAAGGAAACATAAAATAATAATAATAAAATAAGGGGATTAGGTTTCCCAATGAAGTCTTAAATAAGGAAAACCCTGATTATAAAATGGACACTCTATACCCTTATTTTATTTATGTTTCATACCCTTAAATAAATAGACACTCTATACCCTTATTTAAGACTTCATTTTATGTGTATGGGGAATTTCATAAAATCAAGGAAATATATATATACTTACAAATGGACACTCTATACAAGTTAAGAATAATATTAGGAATTTATTCAATGTGGGGATTAGGTTTCCCAATTAAGTCTTAAAGACGTCATTGGGATTGTGAAGCCAGACCCAACTATTCTCTTTGTAGTTGTGTGATCTGATCTTGATGTTTCTATCGTATTTGAGTACAATCGTAAGATTGACTTTAGATTAATTTCTCCGATAGGCAAGATAGAAAAGTAGTCACAAACATCTTCGTCTCATCATTTTTGATTCCATAATATCTTGTTTCGCTAGTCGATTAAGATTATTGTGAGGTGATTGATAATTCTAGGCTGTTCTTCGGGAATATAAGTCTGGTTTATCGATTGGTCATGTTCACCTTGATTTATCAAAAGATGGTAGAAAACTTATAGGTGTTTCGGTGGGAGACATATTTATCTATTCCTGTAGACTTTTTTGTGTGATATATATTTGTTTATTAAAGTCTTCGACTTTGCATCGTAGCAACTCTTAGTTGTGTGTGAGATCAGCTAAGGGAATCAAGTGCGTAGTATCTTGCTAGGATCATAGACATAAGGAGCGCAACTGTACCTTGGATCAGTGTGAGATTGATTTGGGTTTAACTACAGTCCATACCGAAGTTAGTTTGTAGTAGGCTAGTGTCTGTATCGGCTTAATATAGTGTGTATTCAATCTGGACTAGGTCCCGGGTTTTTTCTGCATTTGTGGTTTCCTTGTTAACAAAACTTCTGGTGTCTGTGTTATTTCTTTTTCGCATTATATTTTTTTATATAATTGAAATATCATAGGTTGTGCGTTAAATTGATCAATTGGTAAATCCAACCTTTGGTTGTTGATTGAAATTGATTGATACTTGAACATTGGTCTTTGGTATCGTTCAAGTTAATTTATCTTGTATTCAATTAGACTTGCATATTTCTATTTGCTTGAGTAAGTATTGAATCGAGAAATTGAGATATAACTCCTTGATATACTTTTTATTAAGATTGAGTCTGACTGTCTAGTTGATTCTCTTAAAAGTATATTGGAGTTAGTCTATACAGATTGCTAAGCGAATTATTGGGTGATGTTGTTGTACCCCCGCTTTTTCACCAAGGAGCAAAATCGAGTTTCCAATATTCATATATCTCTTTATGTTTTATGTGAAGGTTGGAATTAGGGTTTCATGAGAAACTTCTATATGTTGACATTATTTGAACATATACATAAATCTTATTATTAATTGTTCAAAAATATTCCTTGATACTCAAGGTGATCCCAGGTCCAAAAAATTGGAAAGCATTTAATTATGATTTTCATAATATATGTTTTAAGTACCAGCAATTAAAGCATATCCTTTGGAAAATATTATTAGTTAATGTGCTAAACTAATAATAGAAGTTTTCTAAGAGAGTTTCGGAAATATGGTTTGGTAATTAATTGGAAATAGGAAAACCAAAATTAGGTACTTTAATGTGAATATCTTGAGAATATTTTAGGTTTTGAAATTTCCTTGTTGTCTAAACAACCTTGGTGTATAAAATACTTGAGTTTGCATTTCTTGCAAACTATCCTAAGAGCCAGGCAAACTTCATTCTTGTTGTTTTTGGTGGAGCCGTCTATCTGGAGAGGAAAGTACCCTAATTAAATGTCATACGATCTCTCGTTTGAAGACTTCTATGGGATCAAGAAGCTCTACGAGTAATGTTGGTGGGAAACTAGATAATTGCATTGTTATTGTAATTTTTGATTATTGATTTGATTGACTAACGTTGTTGAAACTTTGATTGCACCTAGTTTTTTTTTTCTTGAGAACCTTCTCTTCTGATAAAATGCTTGTTAGGGCATTGCTCGGTCGAACTCGCATGCGTTGATATCTCAAGCATGTTTGTAATGTTAGTGATCAAAACTATAAAGTCTTGATTTCTAGTCTACTATAGCTAAGGTCTCGGACTAGGATAGAAAGTGTAGTTGAGCTCAAGAACTCCATGGCTATGATCATACAAGACAAAGGACTACTCAAGGAACCAGTGGATCTTCATCGACTAAAAGGTATGTGGAGACTTGAACTTATCTATCACTCAAAAGTATATCTACTTTATCTCCTATCTTGAGAAAAAAGTTGTTTTACTATAGACTAAGAATTATTATACACATATGTCATTTCGAGCTGGGTATATCTCGTTATCTATTTCTCTAAATATGTGTTGGTAAAGCTTTTGCTTTAGCCATATTCATCTTTACCTAGTGACGAAATTCATGTTATGTTTCAATCATTTTGGAAATCGCTCTGACGAAAAATAGTTTGTGAATAACAACTATATAATGTCCTCTGAGAATATTTCAATGATTGAAATGGGGTTTAGACAATATAACCATTGGAGGATATAAACATTATTATGGTAGCACATATATGTATAAGTCCTTATTACTTAAACCGAAGTTTGTGAACTTTATTGATCAAGTGAAACCAAAGTAGTGCGTGAGCTCAGTCCGCGAACTCAGCATACAAGCTCAGTTCGCGAACCCAGTTTGCGAACTGGCATAGTTCTCGAACCCGAGAATTTCTGCTGGAGTATGTGAACTTCGTCCGGGAACTTAAGTCCGCGAACCCAGTCCGCTAAATTGAGTAGGTTATGTCTAAAAACGATGTTTGTGAACTTATCATAATAAACTAAGGAATGTTATTGCAAACCGTGGCTTTATAGTTCATGAATCGATTCGAGTGAATCACATTGTTTTTGCTTCAATTGTGTCTTGTGTAGTACATGATATCTCATATCAATTTAACAACTCTCTAACTAGTTCATTTGAGTCATTTGGACTAGTTATGGTGAAGAAGAATATGGTTGATATGAAAGTTATCATTTGGCTAACCATTTGGTTAACTAGTGTTGAACCAACTAATGTACAAGTTTGGGTACGGTTACGCAAACCCAAAATCGTCTAGTACATGTGTGTATAACAAGCTAAGTTTTCGATCTAACGGTTGATAAATATTAGCTTGAATCTAATCAGGTTTTCATTTAACAGTGAATATTGAATGCTTTGTTACCAAGCTAACATTGTTTGCAAACCCTGATTTGAAAGACTATATAAGGGAGAACTCTAGCAACTGTGAAACCTAATCCCCACACATTCTGTGTGATACTAGTTTGCTAATCTAGAGTTGATTTTCCTTTAACATTTGGTTTTCTTCTTCTAAAACCAGGTTAACGACTTAAATACTTCATTGGGATTGTGAAGCCATACTGATACTACTTTTATCATAGTTGTGTGATCTGATCTTGCTGTTTCTATCATATAAGTACAATTGTAATAGTTGGCTTGATATTTATTTCTCCGATATTCAAGATATAAAAGTAATCACAAACATCTTCGTCTCATCGTTTGTGATTCCACAATATATTTTTTCGCTACGTCGATTAAGACTATTGTGAGGTGATTGATAAAATTGAGTTTTTCTTTGGGAATAGAAGTCTAGTTTTATTGATTAGTTCCTGTTCACCTTGATTTATCAAAATACGGAACAAAACTCATAGGTTTATTCATGGGAGACGAATTTACCTATCTTGTAGACTTTTCTGTGTGAGACAAATTTGTTTATTAAAGTCTTCGACTTTGGGTCGTATCAACTCTTGGTTGTGGGTGAGATCAACTAAGGGAATCAAGTGTGCAGTATCTTGCTGGGATCAGAGGCGTAGGAGCATAACTATACCTTGGATCAGTGTGAGATTGTTTGGGGTTCAACTACAGTCCAGACCGAAGTTAATTTGGAGTAGGCTAGTGTCTGTAGCGGCTTAATACAGTGTATGTTTAATCCGGACTAGATCCCAGGGTTTTTCTACATTTTCGGTTTTCATCGTTAACAAAATTTTGGTGTCTGTGTTATTTCTTTCCCGCGTTATATTTTGTTATATAATTGAAATAATATAGGTTGTGCGTTGTTCAATCAATTAGAATATCCGACCTTATTGGTTGTTGATTCAAATTGATTGACACTTGGATATTGGTCTTTGGTACCATCCAAGTTATCTCTCTTTGATTAGGACTCCCATATTGTATTTGCTTGAGTAAATCAAATTGAGAGATAGAGATAATAACTCCTTGAGATATTTTATCTAGATTGAGTCTGGCTGTCTGGTTGATTCTCTAGTAAAGTAATTCGGAGTTTGTCCATATAGATTGCTAATCGAAATATTCGGTGTGGTTGTTAGACCCCCGCTTTTTCAATTGGTATCAGAGCAGGCAAACACGTTGAAGACCTTACAAGTCAGTGTTTGTAGCGATCTGACTCTATAGACAAGAGTAATATCTCTGATAAATGCATCACCAGAATTAAAAGTTTTGTCTCGTCTATTATAGATGAACCTCGTGTTCAAACTAGACAGACAGATTCTAACATGTGTTGTTCTGATTATGTTTCAAAAGAGTCTATTTCTCAAAGTAAATGGGAAACAGCTGAAGAGAGTGAGTTGATTCTAAATCTTGTTAGAATCCAAGATGATAAACTCAATCAGATGAGACAACATGTCAGTGTTCTTCTTGGTATGATAAGAGACTGCAAATCCAAAGGGAATATTGTAGATCATTCTTCATGTATGACTCTTGATGCATTGGAAATAGAACATCTCTTGAGTAAGCTCTCTATTCAAGGATGCTCTAAGCAGTCCAACATACCAACTACTTCTGTGACAACTAAAAATGCTCCAGCACCAGAAGTAAAAATGGAGTCCCTTCCAACTAAGAAAGATGTATTAGTTTCCTATGATCAAGGAAATTCCACACCATATGGAAGGAAGAAATCTCCTAACAAGAATGTTAAGACTAAACTTCCTAATCACTTATGTGATCAGAAAGTATGTCTCTTTTGCGAAGAAAATGGTTCTATTAGACAAAAGAAAAACTCCAAGTTGAATAAAAATTATCTTGTTCAACTTCAACACACCTTAGACTTAATTCTCAAAGGTTTCACTGACATTCGTATGTCGAAACCCATTGGTTTTCATACGTACCATGTGTATGTTACTAGGAAGGTCAGTTCTATGAGTTCCTCAAATGTTCGAAAGCAGAACAGAAGTCTTAATAAGAATCGTCCGAGGAAAAATCAAGCTGCTGGTCCTGAAAATAACATGTCCCTTGATTTTTAAAAAATTCCAGGAGAAAGAAGGAAAAATGATGATATGAGAAATAACCTGATAAAGATAATTCAAGGTTACAAAGAAATTGTCAACATGTTATCATCCTCCTACAGTCAAGCTTCTTCTGGTAAGAACTCAAACTATGTCTCATATTTTGATGATAGTAAGTTTTATGATAATTTCTCAAATCAAATGGATCCCTCTCATAATTCAAGAGGAAAAAGAGACTTGATCATAAACACAGTTCCTTGAATGAGCTCAGAGCTCGGATTTGTGTTAATTAATCACAAGTTAGGAACTTGCTCATAAAAATCATGTTGAGCAAGATGTGTAAAAGTCAAGTGTACTTTGGCAATTTGCGTTTTGCCTAGTTGAGCTCCTCTCTTACCGCTTGTATCTAAACTAGTGCTAGCAGGCAATATTGCTTAAAAGTATCTGCAATGTCTTTTATTGTTTTCCTGTTTAATTGTCTTGTGTTTTTTCTTTATGGGGTACACTGTGGTCGAATGTGTACACGGGTTACCATCTCGAGTCTACAATTTGAAAACCCTATAACTCCTTCTTACAAACAAAACCTTTAAATAGCTGACCTATTGAGTTACATAAGTCACGTACGTGAACTCTAGGTTATCTTCTGGATTTTCAAGAATGTCCTCTTCTTCATCTCTCCATGGTGTTTTTGCTAAGGTAATTCTTGAGAAAGGTTTTGGTATAGAATCGAAAGGAAGGAAGAAAAGAACTCTTGTAAAATATGGTGCACCTAATGCCTCATGCTACTATTCCTACTCACATTAAGATGTTGAGAATAAGGATATGGTGTCTGCTGAAGTGGTTCATGACTTATACTTTGAGAAAGCAAAACTGCAACTTGTTGATACAATGAAGGATCTTGATGTGGTTAGAAATGAGTTGAAAAAGGTTATTGCTGACCTTGGTCTCATGAAGTCACATGTTAGAGAACTTTTCAATAAGGATATCTTCTCCGAAGACGCAGTTGATAACATGGATCACGAGCTCAAAAGTCTTGAAACCCGTGAAGCTTTCAAACATGAACTTTAGCTTATGATCGGTTTCTAGTATACATGTTTGATCTGAGTTTGCCTAGTAAATCTTTTATTTTTCTTGTTTTATTTAGAAAAATAACTAGTGTTTTGGAATAGCCATTATTGTGATTACACATAGCTATATCCAAAGTTTTCATCTTCTTATTTTAAGATTTATTTGTTTAAAGTCTAAACTTATTTGGAAGATGATCTTTACAGTATTAATCTTTTTGATTTTATATATTGCAATATTGTTATGGGATATGTGTGTTTACGTCCGTGAACTTGATTGTCCCATATTTTGTCAAGAATAAAGTCGTTCGTGAATTGATATGCAAATATTGATAAAAGAATGAATAGACTTTTGGCAAAACACAAAAGTTAAGCCTATATTGTCAATTATTGATGTAAGTAATATTGGTTAAAATCTTTTGTGATTCAAGGATTATGTCTATTATGTGTCATTGTGCAAATAGTGATCGAAACATAGAATGAATCCTTGCTTATTCCACGGTATAGGTCGATTCTTCGATCCACATTTTTTGTGTAAATACTGTGTTGTTCCATTAAGTGTCTTATGTTGAGCACTAAAACAACAAAAGTTGATTGCTTTTGTGATTAGCTTAGTTGTTGTTCCGTAAGGTACTTTATGTTAAACATGTTAAACTAAATTAATCATCTTGTGTGGTTATTTAGTTAAAACTCCATAAGTTTTCTTATGTTTGAGCATCTCTTCGACTAGGTTGGTTATTCATGGTTAACTTAGTCATTGCTCCATAGAATTTCTTATGTCGAGTGTGACCAATTAAATTGATTATTTTTGTGATTAATTAGTTTGGTTGAGTATGACAATTAGATTATTTGCGAGTCCTCTTGTGATTAATCTAATTGATTTAAGTCTTCATAAGTTTACTTGTGTCGAGCATATTTAGTCAAATTAATCTTGGTTCGCTTTGGTTAATATGATTGAATACTTTGGATTCCAAATTCATACTTGTATGTGATTTGTTGAGTCTAAAGAAATCCTTCCTTTCTTTTGAAATTAAGGTTGGTCTTGTTGTTCCCTTGGGAATGACATTTTATGGGGGAGAGTTCTTTTGAACTTGTGCTTAATTGCCAAATCTTTGTGGGGAGTGCATCTGTGGAATATTAGAGAGGTTATCTTGTATCTTTATGAGTTCCTTGATGAATGCATTTAGCTTCGGATTTATGATTGCATCTAAACAAGATGATATACATTTACCTTTGATCAAGTGAAACCGAAGTAGTGCGTGAGCTCAGTCCGCGAACTCAGCATACAAGCTCAGTCCGCGAACCCAGTCCGCGAACTGACGTAGTTCTCGAACCCGAGAATTTCTACTGGAGTTTGTGAAATCCGTCCGGGAACTTAAGTCCGTGAACCCAGTCCGCGAACTTGAGTAGGTTATGTCTAAAAATTATGTTTATGAACTTATCATAATAAAATAAGGAATGCTATTGCAAACCATGGATTTATAGTTCATGAATCAATTCGAGTGAATCATATCGTTTTTGCTTCAATTGTGTCTTGTGTAGTACATGAGTTCTCATAGAAATTGAACAACTCTCTAACTAGTTTGTTTGAGTCATTTGGACTAGTTATGGTGAAGAAGAATATGGTTGATATGAAAGTTATCATTTGGCTAACCATTTGGTTAACTAGTGTTGAACCAAATAATGTACAAGTTTGGGTACGGTTACACAAAACCAAAATCGTCTAGTACATGTGTGTATAACAAGCTAAGTTTTTGATCTAACGGTTGATAAATATTAGCCTGAATCTAATCAGGTTTTCATATAACGGTGAATATTGAATGCTTTGTTACCAAGCTAACATTGATTGCAAACCCTGATTTGAAAGACTATATAAGGGAGAACTCTAGCAACTGAGAAACCTAATCCCCACACATTCTGTGTGATACAAGTTTGCTAAGCTAGAGTCGATTCTCCTTTAACCTTTGGTTTTCTTCTTCTAAAACCAGGTTAACGACTTAAAGACTTCATTGGGATTGTGAAGCCAGGTCGATACTATATTTATCGTAGTTGTGTGATCTGATCTTGCTGTTTCTATCGTACAAGTACAATTGTAATAATTGGCTTGAGATTTATTTCTCCGATATGCAAGATATAAAAGTAATCACAAACATCTTCGTCTCATCGTCTGTGATTCCACAATATCTTTTTTCGATGCGTCGATTAAGACTATTGTGAGGTGATTGATAAAACTGAGCTGTTCTTTGGGAATATAAGTCTGGTTTTATTGATTGGTTCCTGTTTACCTTGATTTATCAAAAGACAGAACAAAACTCGTAGGTTTATTCGTGGGAGACGAATTTATCTATCTTGTAGACTTTTCTGTGTGAGACAGATCTGTTTATTAAAGTCTTCGACTTTGGGTCGTAGCAACTCTTGGTTGTGGGTGAGGTCAACTAAGGGAATCAAGTGCGCAATATATTGTTGTGATCAGAGGCGTAGGAGCATAACTGTACCTTGGATCAGCGTGAAATTGGTTGGGGTTCAACTACAGTCCAGACCGAAGTTAATTTGGAGTAGGTTAGTGTCTGTAGCGGCTTAATACAGTGTATGTTTAATCTGGACTAGGTCCCGGGGTTTTTCTGCATTTGCGGTTTCCTCTTTAACAAAATTATGGTGTCTGTGTTATTTCTTTTCCGCATTATATTTTGTTATATAATTGAAATAATATAGGTTGTGCGTTGTTCAATCAATTAGAATATCCGACCATATTGGCTGTTGATTTAAATTAATTGACACTTGGATATTGGTCTTTGGTACCATCCAAGTTATCTCTCTTTGATTAAGACTCGCATATTGTATTTGCTTGAGTAAATCAAATTGAGAGATAGAGATAATAACTCCTTGAGATATTTTATCTAGATTGAGTCTGACTGTCTAGTTTATTCTCTAGTAAAGTAACTCGGAGTTTGTTCATACAAATTGCTAATTGAAATATTGGGTGTGGTTGTTAGACCCCCGCTTTTTCAAGGCTCACTCAAACTAGATCAAAGTATCAACAGGATCTTTATACCATTTTCATATCTAAAGAAATATTGTGATTTAATCCATTGTTAACAGAATCCGTTCTGTGTGTGATTGATCACAAGAGGATTCAAGTGGTGTTGTGCAGTTATCATTAAGACAAACGAAGATCTGAAGACGATAGAGTTTTACTTATTAGTTTTCATATCTTGTGAATTGTGTGCACAAACCTTGATCGGATGGGATCCAACTAGAATCATGTTTATCTTTGATAGACTTGATTGGTTAGTTGTGTGAGATCGGCATCACCTTATAGTTTCTCTTTGAGATCTATATTGATTGATTGCAAATCTAGAGTTTGATTATTCTTGTATTCAAAGTTTAGATTAATCTAACCAGACAAAGGAGTTTATTAGATTAAACAGAAGATCCTTTGTCAATGACTCATAATATCTTATTACCAAGATTGAATTGAGTGGTTACCAAACAAGATTTATCATATACTATTTGGAATACGATCAAAAGGATTGGTGATTCACATGTGTGACTCTAGAAGTCGAAGGCGCAGTGATACTGGGGAAACTAAGTAGCTAGGGGTAGTCTACTTGGTATCAACTATACGAAGTTGGTATTAGATTTTGTATAGCGGCTTAATTCTAAGAGTATTCAAAACTGGACAAGGTCCCGGGTTTTTCTGCATTTGCAGTTTCCTCGTCAACAAAATCTTGTTGTGTCATTTACTTTATTTCCACATTACAATTTTTATTATAATTAAGTAAATTACACGTACGTTAATCCAAGTCACTTAATATTGATCTTATAGTGTTTCGGTTTTATACCGTACATATTATCAAGTGAACACTTCTTTGTTGTATTGTCTCGATCTCGTATCCATAAACGATCACCCAAAAGGTATACCAGAGTTGTTGTATTGTCTCGACTTTGTCCATAGACGATCACACTTGGTATCAGACTTATAAGTTGATATTTAAAAGATTTTGGTGTATTTGGGTACCCTTATGTTTTCAAAGTGCTTCCATAATAGTACATTTTAGGATGTTGTGAAGGGCGTTATTACTACAAAAAATACCCTTTTTACATCTATCCCATTTAGCCAGATTATCAATTTCCCTAAGTAAACTTATATCATAAGTTACCTTTCTATTTACAATCCCCAAAAGAACCTTCACATCTGTTAAAATATTTTTTGTCTCCATTCACAACTTGAAGGTTTATTGTTCAAAAAACTAGTCACATTCCTACTGTCACTTTGCACCTGTAAATTGTGCGGATTTAGATCTTTCTTCCACTCCAAAGCTCCTTTTACTGCGAAGCTTCTCTGCATTCTGCGTTGGTGGTGTATCCTGCAAAAACTTTAATATCAGAGATATGGTCATTTAGCCATAAAATTAATCCAATACAAAATTCCCCCGTATTCGAATCAAAAGAAACATCAAATTAAAAGTTATGACTTTGTGAGAAAGTACCTACAGATGAGTTTATTTGTAAAAGATTGATTAATCGATGATGAAATTTTTATGAATCAACAACGAGGAACGGTTATAGAAAGAGGGGAAAAATTTGAATCAAAAGTTCGGCACCTAAGTTGGGTTTTGATTTCTTTTGTTAGTGAATTTGATTAGATTAGATTATTATAAGATTAGGTTTATATGGTCTAAACTAAATTAGAACAAGGATAAGTTAGTAATTTTCTAACTTTAAAATACCCTTAAGTGTAAGGTACATAACCTAATCGCACCATGGTCCCTAACAAAAATAAGGGGTGCCCGGAAAACCGATCAAAATAAATGGTGT
The DNA here is from genome assembly GCA_023529315.1 of Papaver bracteatum. Lineage (NCBI taxonomy): Eukaryota > Viridiplantae > Streptophyta > Magnoliopsida > Ranunculales > Papaveraceae > Papaver > Papaver bracteatum. Next base: position 975,596 of record JAJJWX010005220.1, on the reverse strand, counting down.
GTTAGTGATAAAATGCAAACGGGTATGTCAATCACGTTTTTTCAAAAATAAACGAGTTTTCCATAATGGCGTATTTCGTTTGCCATACCACCTGGTATGTTAAACAGTTTTTTCCAACTTTGTGCATAGGAATAGGCATGATAGTGATAAAATTCAAAAAAGTCTGGCTTATTGTAAGCCAATATTTATTGTCTACGATGTCGATACCGTAATGTCTATCACTAGGATTTACATATTTTGGACACCAACTTCTTTCTATATAAATAAATAGAGACGTAAACTCTTATATTCTACTCACAAATTAATAGAAACTCTCCCTCTTCCCGTTGCTTTGTGTGTTTTCTATATTTCTCGTTTCATAATACTAGATTTGTGCCCATGCTACGCACCTGGCATTTTATTTATTTTAATTTGGTGTGCGTAGGGCTTTGCCCCTCCCAGCCCAGTGGGGATGTATTTTTAATTTGGTATGCGCGGGGCTTTTCCCCGCCCCATGGAGATGCATTTTTAATTTGGTGTGTCCGGGGCTTCGCCCCTGTTGGATATTTTCAATAACTTAGAAAATAAAACTGTTTTCGTTTTTGGTTTGTCACTATGATGGGGAAGTGTTCTGTGTTGGATAAACACAATGGATGTTAGTTGGAGATGAAGGGACACCTCTAATAGGTGTGATGGTTCATAAAGGACACAACCATTCCCAACAGACACCTTATGTGTCTTTTGGAAGTGAAGAGGCATCTCAATAGGCATGAATAACCCTATAAGTAGTGAAGGAATTCTCCCATTCTAGAGAATGAATTCAACCTTTTTCTCTCCATCTAAAGCATCATCGAAATCTCTCTCATGTGTTCTTGGTTGGGTCAAGGGTGCAAACCTTGAATCCAATTTCTGTTGTAGGGCTTTCATTGTATCCTGAAGGCATTATTTCGCATACCTGTTGCAATCGCCAATTTATATTGGGAGGGTAGAAATAATCGTCTAAAAGAAATCATCCGAGCCTTGAAAGCTTTTGAGTACAACAACAATTTCTTTTAGTGTTATCATCCTCTGTTTTTACCCAAATTATCCAACAGCCCCTCCCCGTGGAGATGCATTTTTGATTTGGTGTGTGCGGGGCTTCGCCCTTCCCCGTGGAGATGCATTTTTGATTTGGTGTGCGCGGGGCTTCGCTCCGTCCTGTGGCGATGCATTTTTGATTTGGTGTGCACGGGGCTTCGCCCCTCCCCGTGGATATGTATTTTTGATTTGGTGTGGTGGGCAAACAAATTAAATAGTTGGAGAATATGTGTATATTTTATTTATTTTATTTTCGCAGAAAATATGTGGATTTTTTTTTCCCTTTAGATATTAATTTGGAAAAAAGAATCCTTATACGGTTAGATACTCGATTTCCAAATTGAATTTGGACTTCCATAAAATACCAAAAACGGTAGGTTAGGTTTCCCTTTTGAGTTTGTAATTTTTAAACCAATCATACGTTGCCAAGTGTGCTCGTGAATTCCAAATTGAATTTGGTTTCCTTTTTTTATCTTTTCCTATTCTTTTTAAACCAATTATACGTTGCCAAGTTTCCTCTCCAAAACGCTCGTTTCACAAAATTCAAAATGATATATTTCGACCAATAGAAAGCGAGGGTTTCCTCACCATATAATGTGAGGGATTTATTTGTCTAGGCCTTGCCTTTAGATGTCTTTCTTTTTGCTAATAGTCTGGAATGCCTAGACCGATCAAAAAGCAAAAAGAGAAAGTCTGGGCTGCCCAATAACAGCAGCTAGTGCATTGGATGATTCCTAGGAAACGTGAAAAAGTTACTAAACTGTGTCGAGATGAGAATCTTGGTGCGGGACCCTGCCTTGGTGGGAGTAGGTATAATGTGCCAAAAAGGGCAGATGGTTTTTATGGTTCGGACTATCTCTCAATCAATGTAAACAAAAGTCCAACCACTCTCCCATATTCATCGAGTACATGTAAAAGTATCAGCGGATAAGAAATGAACCAAAACGGCAAGTATTATACAGTAAAAATTCCATATATTAATAATTTTGGGACTTTACAAAATTATTAATATATGGAGTTTATTAATATAGGGAGGTGTATAAAATTTTTTTTTTTGCTAATTCAAAGTATGTAAAATTATATTGGATAATGTATGTACATATATTGAATAATATATCCTTTATGTGAAGGATATATATCCTTTATGAATAATATATCTTTTATTATATATTGAATATCCTTTAATATATCCTATTAAGAATTTTTAAAGTTTAATCGTCTGTTTTTGAGACTAATTGAATAGCCTGTTTTGGAACCATCAAAGATATCCATCCTTGATGGAATTGTAAATGCCAGTTGCTTCATGGTCAATTGATGTGAAGGCACGCACAATTGAAAATTTCTTTGAACACTGCAAAATTCGAACCACTAATGTCGATGAATCGTCGGTTGCAAACGAAGTACGTGAGAAAAATCAAAGAATATTTAAGGAATTGAGTAATCAAATTGAACGGTTTCACTACACTAATCGAATGGATATGTACGTCTTCCTTAATCATCCCAATGAGCAACAAGTCGTATATGCTTTAGCCGAAGAAGAAATAATCAATGGAAATTAGACAAGAAGTGGAGGGAGATAATCCCGAGATGATAGTACGGAGATACCAAAAGTTTCATGCCAAGAAGCTTTAAACATGCTCGACAAATTGGAAATGTTTTGGCTTCAACAAGATAGTGCACATAGCAACGAGTTCTTACACATACGCAAATCAAAAGATGCCATAACAGTCCAAAAAATTACATCCTTTTCTCAAACAAGTATAGATAAATATTTTCCTTTATCTTAAATTTTGATGTAGCAAGATCTATAATTTTCCTATTATGTTAATTTTATTAATATATGGAGGTAAGTTCATTAAGGTAGGACTAGAAAAATCTATTAATATTAAAATGTGGAGTTTATTACTATTTGTAACTGGCCCAAGTTGGGACCATGATTTTTTATTAATATATAGAGTTTATTAATATATGGAGTTTTTACTGTATCAAACAGCTCTGCTACACGAACCTGAGAAAAAACAAAGCAGAAACCGTGGTGTGAGGAGAGCCCCTGGGGCCCGCGCACAGGAGAGTCAACGGGGGGTCTTTTAAAGGTATGTGGACCCATCTTTGTGTCTCACCCCGGTTTTGGGGGAGTTTTCTCTCTCGGTACGTTAGGATTTTTTGTATATCAAAACAACTCCATCTGATTATGACTTATCACTATGAGAAAAAGAAGTGCCATTCACGGACTCGAAAGGCGTGTGAACGAACCTTTCGAAATTGCCAGTCCCAGAAGCTGCAGCGAAATCCAGGCGAGAGAGATTCTAGTCAAGATTAAACGTATACTGCTCGAGTGCTCGGCTTGAACCTCCGCGGATGCTCGAATCCCATGACACCAGTTAGTTTGTTTTATTTTCTTGAGAATGATAGCTACTGGTACTGGACCATTTGAGACATGGTGGCTCATAGATGAGATAATCATGATGAATGAATTATCAGATGTTTGTCACAAAAGTTCAGATGTTTTTTATGGTTTGTTGTATCTCTCAAAAGTACAACCATTCCCATATTCATGAGTATACTTAAAGCTGGGTCCTATGACTCCTATCAGCGGATAAGAAATGAACCAAGTAGGTATGATGTGCCAAAATTGCAGATATTTTTATACTTTGATGAAGTGTCTCTCAATGTAAACAAAAGTCCAACCATTTCCATATTCATCGAGTATACATAAAAGTACAATTTCTGATCACAGTCCAATTATGCTTAATTGTAATTCTGCTTTAAAAACTGTCTCTCCTTTTAGAATTGACAATTACTTGCTGCTTCATCCTTCCTTTTTGGAGAATTTGAAATTATGGTGGGATAGCTTGGTCTTTTCTGGTAAGCCAAGATTTGTTTTTGCTAAGAAGTTACAAGGCTTAAAACCTCTTATCAAAGCTTGGATAAAATATTTAGGCAATCTTCAAATTCAGCTGGATGATCTAGAGATGGAAATAGACGACATTGATTGTATGGAAGAATTTGCAATTCTTCATACTAATGATATTGTGCAGAGAGAAAGAGCTAAAGCTAAACATTCTTCTGTGTCTTTAAATCTAGCCAAGAAATGGGGTCAAATAGCAAAAGATAAGTGGTCTAAATATGCTGAGAGAAATACGAAGTATCTTCATCGACTTGCTTCTTATAAATTCAAGCTCAATAATATAAATTGCTTAAGAATTGATGGTGAATTATCTTTTGATAAATCCAAGATTTCTGCAGAAGCTATTTCTTTTTATTCTAATCTTTTTTTAGAAGAGTTTCCGGTTAGACCAAGATTTGATGGCTTACAAATGCCTTCTATTTCTGTTGAAGACAATATTCATCTAGAGAAGCCTTTCACTGAAGAGGAAGTTAAGAGTGTTATTTGGCATTTTGGAACCAATAAGGCTCCAGCCTCCAGGTACAGATGGTTTCACCATGGAGTTTTTCAAATGTGCTTGGGAAGTGATTAAAGTTGATCTTATGAGGGTGATTAAAGAATTTGAATCTTCTTCTTCACTTGATTGGAGATTAAACTGTACCAATTTGAAGCTAATTCCAAAATGCAGTGGTGCTGTCTGTCTACAAAATTTCAGACCTATCAGTCTAATTGGTGGTGTTTATAAGATAATCTCAAAAGTTCTTGCTCAAAGAATGAAACTTGTTATGCCTTCTATTATCTCTGATTATCAAGGAGCTTTTATTCACGAGAGACAGATTAATGATGGGATTCTTATTGCGGCAGAATTAATAGACTCCAGGAAAAGAGAAAACAAACCAGGTATAGTGTGCAAGGTAGATTTTGAGAAGGCTTTTGACAATATAAATTGGGGATGCATTGCTATTGATTTAGAGAAATTTGGGTTTGGCCATGTTTGGAGGAGTTGGATAAAATGGTGTATTTCTTATGCTAGATTTGCTATCCTTCTGAATGGTGAAGCAACTACTCTTTTCAAATCTAAGAAAGGAATAAGACAGGGTGATCCAATATCACCTTTTCTTTTTATTATAATTGTTGAAATTCTCTCCTTAATGATAAAGAAAGCTGCTTCTTCAGGTTTGATTTCTGGCGTCAAGGTAAGTGCTACTGGAACAGAAGTGAATCATCTCCAATTTGCAGATGATCTAATTGTCTTTCTCGATGATTCCACTGAACAAGTCTCAAATTTAAAGAATATTTTGTTCACTTTTGAGTTGATTTCTGGTCTAAAAGTAAACTTAAGAAAAAGTACAATAGTGGGGATTGGTTCTGCTCATAATGGTATGCACTGTGCTAGAATTTTTGGTTGTTGCTTATCCAATGGCCTTTAACTTATTTGGGTATTCCTCTGGGAAGTAATTCCAAATGTAAGGAAATTTGGGAGACCATAATTCAAAAAATTCATCTCAAACTCTCTACTTGGAAATGCAGATACTTATCTAAGGGTCATAGATTGATAATGGTGAACAGTGTGCTTGCTAGTTTACCCGTGTATTATCTGTCAATGTTTCAAATTCCAGCTTCAGTTTTGAAGGAAATGGAGAAGATTATGAGGGACTTTTTATGGGGTTCTACTACAAACACAAGAAAGAGAAGTTGGGTAAATTGGTCAAGAGCTCTAGTATCTAAGAAGAGAGGTGGAATTGGAATCAAGAAATTGAAGTTAGTAAATAAGGCACTTCATTGTAAATGGATCTGGAGATATGGCTCTGAAAGAAGAGCTCTTTGGAGAAAAATTGTTCATCAAAATTTTGGTGGTCTTCAAAATGATTTCTTTCCTAAGAATTCAAATAGGCCTATTAAGAGCAGTCTGTGGGCATGGATTCTTAAAGCTAAAGATCATGTAATGTATAATACTTCTTTGACTGTGATTTCAGGTGACAGGGTTATTTTTTGGCAGGATAATTGGAATGGTGTCATTCCGCTGAAAAATTCTTATAATGCACTTTATAAACTGTCTAGAAGAAAACATGCTACCATTAAAGAGTGTATTTATGATGAATTGGCTTGGAGCTTGGACTTTAAAAGAAATCTGAACGCAACAAAATTAGGTGAGATTGTTCATATGCTTCAAGATCTGGGTGATCCAGCAATTTTTGCAAACAACTCAGGGGAGGAAGATCAAAGGATTTGGACTGCGGAGGGAGGTGAATTCTCTGTCAGTAACTGTTATAAATCTTTGGATTTGGATGGTTTTCTCTTATTTCCTCATAAGCAGCTATGGAATCATAGAATTCCAATGAAAGTTTCTTTCTTGGTTTGGACTCTCTGCTATGGGGGTGCACCTACTATGGATTTTCTTTTTAATGCTGGCAGAGTTAGTGGTAATGAGTGCCTTTTCTGCAATTCGGCTCAGGAAATAAACAACCATTTGTTTGTGCAATGTTCTGAGACTTTGAAGTTGTGGAACTATTTCTTGAAAAACTTCAACACTAGTTGGGTTTTCTCAGACTCAGTCAAAGCTACTTTATGGGAATGGCCTGCTAAAAGAGGAAATGCTATGCACAAGAAATTATGGGGTTTGTTACCCTTTGCAATTTGGTGGAATATTTGGACTGAGCACAATAATAGGCTATATGGGAACAGGAGAAGAAATGTAAACCAGTTAACCATTGCAGTCAAATGCACTATCTATAACTGGTGTAGATGTACTAAGGTTTTTGAGAATTTTTCTTTAAGTACAATCATTTGTAATTGGGATGTAGTGTTAGCTTAAGCTTTCACCTTCTTTGTTTGCTTGTTTTTTGTCATGGCCTTATGACAAATTACTCTTTTTAATGAATTTTGACTTTTTCAAAAAAAAGTATACATAAAAGTATCAGCGGATAAGAAATGAACCAAAATGTATATAAAAACAACTCCATATGACTATGACCATGAGAAAAAAGAAAACAAGTGCCATACACAGTCACGGACTCGAAAGGCATACTTCAAGCGTTTCATAATTCACTTTCACACACGTTTGGATGAACCTTTCAAAATTGCCAGAAGCTGCAGCGAAAGCCAGACGAGGAAGACTCTAGTCAAGATTGAACCTCTGCGGCTGCTCCAATCCCATTCCATCCGTTCGTTTGTTTCTTTTTCTTTAGATGGATAGCTACTACTGGACCATTTGAGATACCGTGACTCATAGATGAGCTAATCATAATGAATGAATGAATGAATGTCAAATGTTTGTCACATGCACATCAAGTGTTTTTCACTATTCTTCCGAATGTTTTCTTTTTTCACCGTTTCCTATTTTACCCTTCATATTAAAACGTGCCGGAACAAGATTCCATATAATACTGTACCCAAAGTGTCAATACTTTTTTTGTATAATGTTCCTCTTTTTTCTATGATTTCCATCTGTTTTCCCTCCTCCCCACCTTCTAAAAATTAATTCTCAAGGAAATCCAAAGTACGCGTTATTTCCATTTATACATCCAGATCGGAAAACAGAATCCTGCAATTTAAAGAAACAACAAATTCAATTCAATTTAGGAACTTTCAAGAATTCTGTGAGAATACATCGGTAATAATTCCAAGCTCTTGTATATATATATTTCTTGCTACAAATATATTCGAATAATTCTAAACTTCTTTAAATTGATTTCTTGATCACGAGTTTTTCCGGAGATATACTGTTCATCATATAATAATGACAGGATGTTTCACATGGTAAACATTGATATTTTCTTGTTGATTGTGTTTACAATGAGGAATTTGATCAGAATGCTGTTCCAACTACCTAAACTATTTCGGTGAAATCTTAGGTTTCTTTTGTTGCATGATTGAAATCATATGATTGTTTGTTGTATCTGAAGCATTAATTCTTCATAATTGTTACTTGAACATGTTTGATAATAGTTCCTCAATTTAGTTGTAAATTGTTCACAGTGAAATTTTGGTCAACTGCACAATTTCTTTCAAATCAAATTATTAACAAGTATTTGGTGACATGTTGTAAGGTTAATGTGTTTTTTGATCCATCTGCAGTTTGGGATTACAAATGGATGACGCTGGGTCTGAATCTCATCATTCCGAGAGGGAGTTCTACATCCCTAATTACATACTTTTATCCGATGCCGCAGTTGAATCTACTTCTTTTGTTCCAGAATGCCCTGTTCTCGTGTTCATTAACTCCAAAAGTGGTGGTCAACTTGGTGGGAATCTTTTGATAACATATCGTGGTCTACTCAACAAAAATCAGGTATGTTTTGCAATTTTTGTTGAAGAAATCCTTGATGGTTTGCGACTCCAACTATAAATTGTCCACTTGTATTATTTTTCAGGTATTTGATTTGGGGAGAGAGGCTCCTGATAAAGTGCTAAGCAGGATTTACATCAATCTAGAGAGGCTTAAGCTTAGTGGAGACGAATTTGCTACTGAAATTCAGAAGAGATTGCGGATAATAGTGAGTCTTGTTTGAAACTGTTACATCTGGATGATGGTTATTCTTGCAGACAACTGATTTTGTTCTATTTATGTAACTGTATTTATGTAACTGTATTTGGTAATATTTGTTATATGTTTTGTATGTTACTGATTAGGTAGCAGGTGGGGATGGCACAGCGAGTTGGCTTCTTGGAGTAATTTCTGATCTCAAATTAACTCATCCACCTCCAGTTGCTACTGTACCCTTAGGAACAGGAAACAATCTCCCATTTTCATTCGGCTGGGTAAGAGACGACCTTTATCTGTTAAAGTGATCTTGTATGTATCATGACTCATGAGGTATTTTGGTGGGAAGGGTGAAAGTTCAGAATTGTAAACGCACAAAACCAACAAATAGAAGCTGTAACTAAATACTGAAGTTGTTGATTGAAGTCCAGAAAACCTTATCATACTTAATCTTCGATTCTTTTGGGCTAATTTTCAGGGGAAGAAGAATCCTGGTACAGACCCTCAATCTGTGAGGTCATTCATGAGTAAAGTCAAGAAAGCAAAAGAGATGAAAATAGACAGGTACTCTATTTAATTTTATTGTTTATATTTTTGTTATCCTTCACACCATATTCATTTGTGTGCACAGCTACACATAAGTTTGGCAAGGTTTTCTTAGTTGTAATTGAAATGGAAAGCTTCAGCTTATACCTTTCTTAGAAAGAGGTTTCCTCTTTAGTACTGATCTAATGCTTTTATTTCCAGCTGGCATATTATCATGAGGATGCGAGTCCCCGAAGAAGGAGCCTGTGATCCAATTGCACCAGTTCCGGAGTTGGATTTACCTCATTCAATGCACGCATTTCACCGTGTCTCCCGAACAGACTCTCTAAACAAGGTGATTTGTTGGTTATGCAACCTTTTTCGGAATTCCTGATATCTATCTTCGATATTTTGAATCATTTCTGAACGTCTTTGCTGCGAAAACCAAGTCATCAAATGTTCTCATAACTTCGCTGTTCAATATTTGACGATTTGATTTCTTTTATAATTTTGGAATCCAAAAATTGGTTTTACTTTGTTTTGCTCTGCAAATTTCGTTGGAAATAGCTGTGCGCAGTGCACAACAGCCAATTAAATGAATTACAAGCAACCAAGAGTAGAAAAGCCTATTTTGTTACTAGAACTATAAATGAAAAAAAGATTTATTAGAGTTATCCATCTAACTGGAATACCAAATCATTATTCCTCTTTATCCCGGACTTACATCTCCATATTTGAATGTCTCGCATCAATCAAATTCGATTGTACTTAACACTACATTTAAGTTTATTCTTTGTCAGGAAGGTTGCCATACATTTCGTGGGGGATTTTGGAACTACTTTAGCATGGGTAGGAAATTTCTTCCCTCAAATATCTAACTATGCTTTTCTTCGAGGTTAATTGTTACCTTAAAGTGATCCTTTCTATATAGGAGAACCACTTTAGGCAGTTAACAGAAAAGTTTTCCCATAACTGGAGGTTTTCTATAATTGGAAGCATAATTTCTATGGTTGGCATGATTTATCAAAGAATGTAAAAGGAAAAACCAACCAATATTAAAGCAGAGCAGAGGCGGATATTAACCTGTCCCCTGGGAAGTGAAAAACAAAATCAAAATCTTTTCCAAAAGTCCCCGTCAATTTTCAGATTTCTAGAATATAAAAACCCCTAGTTCTACAATGCAAACCATATCGAGTCCATAGTTCTGACCGTAGTTAGCTAAATCCACTATGCAGCTTTACTGTCATCTTGACTACCTTATATATTTGCATCATTAGTTTTCTCTTGCAAGACAACAAATCAGTTAAAATCATGTGTATGGATTTTGTTTATATGCAGGGATGGATGCCCAAGTATCATATGCATTTCATACGGAACGTAAATTGCATCCAGAAAAATTCAAGAACCAGTTAGTGAACCAGGTACAGCTGTATTCCTTCCTGTCAGATCACATAAGTTTTTTCCAGTGGTCTCAACTTTTTATGCCAATTTAGTAATTCATTATTCCTTCCTGTCAGATCATAAGTTTTTTCCAGTTAGTGAATGTACGTTGTGATATTTTTAGTTATCTAAGCTACTGGAAACTTATTTATTTTGATACCATTTCAAGCCTTTTTAAAAAAAAAAAAAATAGATGATCTGGTTCCCAGGTTGTGCTGTAAAATGTAGAAAACCTTTTAAATGGATGCATGGAGTCTCCCTACGAACACTTTTGAAGCTTGATAGTTTGCACACGTATATTTGGAGAGTGCTTTATAGGGAAAAAAAATGGTGTCTCACACCAAATTTAAATATTTTATAGTTAGTGGCAATTGACAACAAACAAAGTTCAACCAAAGCCCAGAAAATAGAATTTTCCCAAATTTGGAAATGTCAACTTTAGTACTTAGCTTTCTTATGCCCCGTTGACCTAAATATAGAGTGCCTCGAGTTGGATATGTCTAGATTATTACTGTTTGACCTGCGTGCTGCTTATAATCATTTTAATACCCTATGCTTCCCTATAGGGTATGTACTCCTATCCTTCCTCATAGTTAAATACAGTTTCCTTAATCTTGCCCAACCTTATCGTAAACATGGGTTCAGCACACCATGTCATCTACCAGTTTATAGGAAAAGTTACACTCTTATCTCATGTCTTCAGGGTACTTATGCAAAGCTTGTTAGTACGCAAGGTTGGTTTCTGGCTTCTCTTATGCATCCTTCTTCCCGGTGAGTCTTTATCCTTGCCAGTTAATTCCACCAACTGTTTTCCCGAACTCCATACTCTGTTGTTCGTTTCTATTGTAGATACTCTAGAAAAGAACAGCTCATTTTAAGCTACATACATTGTGTAATTATAGTTATAGAATTGATTGCTCGCAATGTATCTGATATCTGCAAGCAAACTTGATTAGTTGAATTCTAACTGCTTTAGTATTTACATTACACAAAGTCACACAGAGAAAAAAAGGTTTCCAGTTCAAGTCCTAGGACTCTAGGAGGCTAAAAAGGAGTTGAAAAACAAATGATACTATGATTATATTTGACATCGTAATAGTTTCATATTGGTATGACTTCTCCGCCAATAAAAAACCATATATTTCCAGCTACCAAATTCGTGTGAATTAGCTCCAACTCCTCAAGACTTTTATGTTTTGGTATTTCAGAAATTGACCATTCTTTTCTTTTTATGGCTTTTGTTTCATTTAATATGCTTGTCCATAAACTTATTGAGAGATAAATCCCCTTTTCCTTACCAAACTTAGATGGCGTTATTGCATCACTGCTGCCGTTGCAGCATTTAGCCATTTGCTGCTGCCATCAAGTAGAAGATGAGGGAAGTACAGTAGAATTAATCAAGACCTTAGCTTAACTAATGAGATCTAGGGCAGAAGCTCATGTAAACTGTATTTTGTTTCATATACTTATCAAACCTAATGATTTTCGTAATTGGATTCCCTTATATAACTAAGAAAATAACCTACAAAATCTCTAATACCCCCACCTAGGTATTTTCTCTAGGCAACGTCCCAAAACTTTTCAACTCTTAAAAAATACTTCTAGATGTTTTCAAAACTACCCAAGTATTAAAAATGATTTTGGCATATGGTTACTTTTGATAAAAGAACAATAAGAAATATCTTTACCGTGATTCATCTTGCATCAGGCTTCTGAGAAGTTGTATTATCATAAACATCAGGTTGTTAGACCGACTGTATGTTACACATCATCTAATTTGTGTTACTTTTCGCTTAAGCGGTTTAGTTTTTATTCAGGAAACTTTTCACTTAAGTGGTTTAGTTTTTATTCAGGAACATCGCACAGCTCGCAAAGGTTAAGGTCATGAAAAGGCCAGGTCACTGGGAAGATCTCGAAGTACCTAGCAGGTAAAGTCACTGCATTAGTTTTGTTTGTTCAGTGTAGCTTGTTTGCAGATTATCTCCTTTGATCGTTGTTGCTGCTTTCTCATTCTTACTGACTCTTTCTGTCCTCATCATAAATGCAGTATCAGGTCAATAATCTGTCTCAACTTGCCTAGCTTTTCTGGTGGTCTAAATCCTTGGGGTACACCAAATCAGAAGAAATCACGAGATGTGAGTTTTATCTGCAGCAGTAATCTTCCACATGTTTTTGAGGAGAATTGATTTCCTCTGAATTATTGATGTATTATTTCAACTTCTTTTTGCTAAGTGTCTGACAAACTTCTTATCATTTGCTTGATCTGCAGAGAGACTTGACTGCACCCTATGTGGATGATGGTCTTATTGAGGTTGTGGGTTTCAGAGATGCTTGGCATGGGCTTGTATTGCTAGCTCCAAAAGGACATGGGACTCGTCTCGCTCAGGTTGAAAAAACCTCTTAATAAATATTATATAATCTCACTACTGGCTTCCCTATCAATGGAGTTGATGGGAACAAATTATCATAGAGAACCTGCTAAGAGTTTTCTTGATGTAGGCACACCGAATCCGATTCGAGTTTCACAAAGGTGCAGCTGACAGCACTTACATGAGAATTGATGGGGAACCATGGAAACAGCCCCTCCCAGTCGATGATGACACTGTTGTGGTTGAAATCTCTCACCTAGGTCAAGTAAACATGCTTGCAGCCCCAGGTTGCATATCTAAAAGTGTCTATGATCCATCTTCTCCTAGTCATCGTCAACAAGATGATGATAGCTCTGGTGAACTAGACGAGGAAGAATCAGAAGAAAGGAGGAAGTTTGGGGCAGCTGATACATTTAAACTCCCTGCAGATGTTGACATTAGTCAGCTGAGTTAATCTGGGTGGACCGAATGCCCTTCCTAACAGCTTTATTGCTTGTTCATCCTTCCTTCACATTTTGTTGTGGTTTTCATTCTTACCAGTAATAACTATTAGGATGTAAATATGGTGGTGATTGTCCAGGGTCACACATTGTAGTTCTTTTGGGATGTTCTACCCTGATATGGATTATTTTGAAAATCTATAATTTCAACTACAGTTATGAAAACTACATATTCAATTGCACAGCTATAGAGATATGGGTGGAAACCCCCTTTCTTCCTTTCAAAATTCGACTTGTTTACTAACTCTCGACTCTTGTGCAGGAGGATGCATTTTGAATTAGAGGTGCAACAGTATATAAAACTCAGTACTGAAATTTGGCTCATTATGGATTGTATTTGTATACATATATGCATCTTCCATATACAAACATCCCTAAATACATTTGAAGCAAATAGGCATTAGTTAACTGAAAAATAAGCCGGGACCCATAGTTGTTCGGTCCACTTCGCGTGAGAAAATGTATCCGAAGTTGTTGATGATTGCAAGAAAAAATGCGAGTCAATGACTAGGGGTTGCTAACTTTACAGGCCTACAGATTGAAAATCTCCTAAGCATTTGGAAACAGCCTCACTAGCTTTCTGAGGTTCTGACCTTTCTTCTCTTTTCTTCTTTTCTCTGAAAACCATTAACAAAACAAGTATATGAGAACTTTAGAGCCTAAGATTCTGTTAATAATGGGTCATTTTACTGATTTCAAGCTAGGGTAAAATCAATTTGATATTTGCTACATGTAAGAACTGGCCTGTGGTCTTCATAAAAGATGAATGACAATAGTCATAAACACTGTGGGACGACTACAACCGAGAGCTAGAAGATATCTTATAAAATAAAAATGAAGAGATTAAGTTTGAGCGGAAACGATCGCATACCTTGCGACAAACTCCTTTAACAGTTCCTTTGCTTGAACCAACTTGGACAGCAGGTTACGGTATACATCAAGGTCTCTATCCACACTTCTCTTGTCAATGTTTAAGGCAGCACAAAGCTATGGATAACAAACAACAAAAGGATGTAAAATAATCAACTGAGAAAATCAGTATTAGCAAATTCCAAACCACGAATCCCAATCACAAATTTGAGAACTTCCAACAATTAAAAATATAATTATGGGACATGAGACCAGTGTGATGCATTGGTCGTTTGAGCGAGAATAAATATCACCAATCCAATACAGCTAGTTATACTCAGCTGACAAAGAACTGATTTCCCTCAGCGGGAAAGAAATAGTATCAAGGCAGTGCAGTCTTCGTCTCAAAGAAAAAAGAAAAAAAAAATACGCATAAAGCTTGCAGAAACCAGAAATAATTTCGAAGTACAAATAACGGGGAGTATAGGAAAAGATAGTATAAGGCAAGAGAACGAACCTTTTCTAAGATAGCAGGCTCGGTTGCATTTGATAACTCAAGAAGACGAAATAACCCAACCGCAAAGAAACGGCTATAGCTAAAATTTCCTTTACTCGCAGCCCGTTCTGAAATGTCTTTCAAAAGTCCCTCAACTTCCCCCTCTCTAGATGAAAACTCAGTCAAAGAACTCGCGTTCTGAGTACGGGCCCATTCTTCCAACTTTTGTGCATCCTTTCTGTGGAGAGTGCAACAAGCCAGTTCAAGGTACAGTATCTTCTAGAACACGTATAATCAAAAGAATTTACGAATTTTCACCTAAAGAATTTTTTTCTAGAGGTTTCTCTGAACCATAGGATACTTGTAACAGATGTCGCCCAACATTCTTTAAGTTTTAGATCATGCTCATAAAGGAAATGCAATCTAAGTTCTTCTGAAAAATATTGTTAACTTGCTACTCAGTGCAACATGGTGAAAATTGGACCCAAAAAAAAATGTATTACTAGCCAGACCTGTATACT
Source organism: Papaver bracteatum (assembly GCA_023529315.1). Classification (NCBI taxonomy): domain Eukaryota; kingdom Viridiplantae; phylum Streptophyta; class Magnoliopsida; order Ranunculales; family Papaveraceae; genus Papaver; species Papaver bracteatum. Next base: position 960,470 of record JAJJWX010005220.1, on the reverse strand, counting down.
TCAGGATCTTCCTTTAGTGCTTCTATGTAAGCTTTGAAAATTGTTTCTCGCTCCTCATCACTTTGATAACCGTCCATGAGTCTATCGTACACAGTGACAAATCCAAGAGCAAATACAGGATCATATCGATATGACTTCTTATACCTTGTCAGATGCTGTTGAACAATCAGCTCCTGCAACACAGTGTTGTATATACTAGGAATTGGTCGCTTGTACGCCTTAAGGAAATTCAATTTTGTTTCAGCTACAGTCGGCGGAATGTCTTTGCCAACAAAATCAAATTCAATTAGTACAAATTGGCTGACAGTTCACATTTCTGTCTCAATTTCATTCAGATAGATATATATTTTTAGACTATGTAGAACAGTTTAAGTTCAGAATCAATGGCAAGATCGTAAATAGTACTATAATCTGATTGAAGTAATGTAGTAATCACCTGTTCCTGAAGTCATACACTGAATACCCATCCGAGAGCTTGGAGAATTTTTGGTTCTGATATTGATTGAGCTGGGCTGAAATCGAAATCCATCGGAATTGGAATTAAAAGCTTGATTAAATGAAAATGAATTTTTCTTCTTTGAAGCTTGTACTAATGAAGTGAAAGATAAGGAAGAAATCGACGCCATTGAAGATATTACACGAAGTTCCTGAAAGGGCAGAAATCGAAAAGGGATGCGTTAGGGTTTTTCAAAAATCTAAGGATTGCATTTTCATTGGAGGAAGAGAGGAAAAACGAGAAAGAAAAATGACCGCTGGAACAGAATGGAGCACACAATCTCAAACGATTTATGGGCTTATCCGGTTTTACGAAAATAATCGTGATCTTTAAATTTGACCACTAAACCACTAACACGCGTCACTGCTAGAACCTCTTTGTTTTACGTTTTCGTACACGGATGACTATCGTGGACAAGTATAACTTGCCTAGCGAGTGACGCGCAATGGTGGCATAACACTGTAGTCAGTGGCCTAGCAAATGAAGCTACATTATTTGGCGACGAAGCGACATGAAAATTAAGACACGGAAGGCCGTCTGATATATGCATCATTATGCGCCAGTGTTGCATATCCTTAATTAGAATTAGCCCAGCTTAAGGAAGGGATTAGGAAAGCTATACAAGTTATGGGATGACTTAGGCATTAGTCCAAGCATTGGCCAAGGCTTGGACATTGCTTAAGCAGCAGTGGCGTTGCCAAATGCGACATTATTGTCTATTGCTCGGTAAAAAAAATGCAAGGGATGCACATACCATATGGAGCTGAGCCAAGCAGCAGACTGAAACATGAATGACGTGACATTACCCGTTTGATAGCGTCTACGTGAGTTAAGTGCATGGCCAGAAAAACTATAGCGCAATGATGGCGCTACATTGGCTCGGACTGACGGTTACACATGTTAGAGCATAGAGTTGGCTTAAAAGGGTTATAAACTCTTGTTTGGAAATGCCTAACCTCCAAGGACAAGTGCAGAATCAATTGGTAAGACATTACAAAGTTAGTAGTTGAATATTTTTTTTTGGCTTTTAGGATAAATTCCTACAGACAAATGGTTATCCATGGGCTATGCACTATTTTTTTAGCGCTATGTATAGGCCAGACAACCTCTATGATTGTAAGTCTTCGAAGAAGAAAGACACTAATATTACAGTAGAATGAGTTTAAACTTAATAACAAGCTTGTAAGTCCATTGGTTGGACATGATTTTTGTAATCTTCCCTCAAGTTACTGAAAGAGGATTACGTTAGCTTAAAGCTTATTGTCTATGTGTTTTTGTTGTTCATTAGTACTCCCCTTTCTGTGAAGCATAATCACGTCACAAACCCCTTTTTGTAGTATGGGCTACAATTGAAGGTAAAAAGAAAATCAAATAAGTCTTTTAGTGCCTAGTTGGTAGGAGGGTTATTGTTTGTATTGGTGTAAACTTATAAGGATGAAGCACGAGTAGTTGAAGAGTTTTCAATGTACCACTGTGTTGTCGAGTGATACTCGAGCCAAAAATTCCAAGGTGCATTTGCGGGTGTGACAATTCGGGTATCAAAGAACAAATTGCTCCGATTTAGTGAAGGTTTTCTCTATTTTTCTCTTTTGTCGATGTAATTGTTATTTCAGGATGACTAGTATGAATAGTCATATTAAGACGGTAATGGATTGATTATCTAACTTGGAAGATAGAGTTGATGAATAATTATGCCATCCTAATGATGTTAATTATAATGCAACTTCGATGAAACGTATCCACGCCTTGGATAATTATGCTGCTAATATGCTTCAATTTATCCAAGCTGCAACTAGAAAGCATACTAATTTGGAGGGTCAAATAACATTGTTAAGACCATGTTCATAACTCATTCAAGGAACTCAACGAAGAGTTAGGTGTCTTAAGGAGAATGGTGGGTATATTGAGTACGAATGATGCTACTGCTAGTGGTAGTGGTGGTGGGGATTTTAGTAAGATAAAAATCCCATAACTTAAGGCATTTTCTGGTGCCAAGGATGCAGAGGCATTTGAGAACTTCATGTGGTACATGGAGCAATACTGCTGCCAGAATATCAGAAAAACAGAAAGTTACTCTTGTTAGCATGTACCTAGAAGGTAATGCAAAATTATGGTGGATGACTCAAACTAATGATGACTTTACTGTTGGTAGTCCAATAGTCATGACATGGGCAGTCATGAAAGAAAAATTGAAGGGTCAATTTCTATCAAGCAATGCGTCTTGGTTAGCCAGAGACAGTTTGCGTAAGCTTCAACATTACCGGTGCACCATGGGAGTACGGTGAATGAATTTTTCTCTCAAATGCTATATATTCGTAACATGTCCAAGGAGGACAAGTTACTTATCTTTAGATCTGGTTTGCAAGCGTACGCGAAATAAGAAGGCAAGGTGCCAAAGACCTACTTTCGGCCATTACAATAATGAATAACGTTGCTGATTTTAGATCAGTTAATACCTTAATTGATGCTAATAAGAAGGGCCAGAAAAACAAAAGCGATAAGTTCAAGGATAATGGAAATAAGAAAGGTTATGAGGCAAAGGAGAAGAGATACAACGTGATGATAGTTTGGACTCGAAAAACAGATCCAATGGGTGTTTCCTATGTAAGGGTCCTCACCTTAACTATGATTATTTTGAAAGGAAGAAATTGTCTGATTTAATTATGCAACATAATAACACAAAAAAGGTAGTTGCATAGCATGGGTTAGCGCTGGCCTAGTATAAGTGAAAGTTGGAATTTGTAACTGTTGTCTCTGGGGTATGGAGGATACAGACGCGTTATATACTATCATGAGCTTGTCCATGACAAAGTAATAGGGTTTAGAAGTTTATCAAACCGATCACTGTATGAAAAGTTAAAAACAATGAATGATATAGCTAAACCAACCAAAGGGATGGTTGTGGAAAACATTGAAGTTAGATAGTGGTGTGGTCGAATCAGTATAATGTTAATACATCTCAATGACTTTGAGATGATACTTGATAACAACTTTTTCCATACAACATAAGTAATGATGATGCCTCATCTAGACATGGTATTCATACATGTCCCTTATTTAGTAAAGGGTGTGAGGAATATCAGTCTGTACGATATGCTACATGACAAAGGGTAAACAAGTGAGTTTTCTTTTGTCTGTTCATTTTAAGAAAGTTTGTGTAACGAACCAGAGAATTTACCCTCTAACGGGTTGATTTCAACCCTATGAGCAGAGCGAAACCCCCGGTACGTCACTCGAAAACCAAAACTATACATTCATTTCAATAATCAAGTATAACGAAAATTACTCGGAACCGGAACAAGCTAAAAATAATTGTGTTTCAATTTAGAAATGAGAAACAAAGGATTAAAGACCACTACACTAGCATGCGAGGAAACAAGAGTGAAAAGTCCATAATCGTAGCTCTAACATAGTCAAGGAAAGTTATCTAGCTTCTGAATTCTGGTTACCATAAAATAAAATTTAAAGAAATGTACTCAAATACATTTGGTCGTTGAAAAACTTTTTTAAAAGCTTGGAAAGTATTAAAAATGATCAGCACATTCAAATTATGTTCATAAAATGAAACAAGTTATCCACCTATAAGTCCTCTAAGGTTAAAGAGAATTATAAAAATAACAACAATTTTAATACATAGAGGAAGAAATCTCTATGTGTTTTGAAAAGATGAGGGTACCCAAATACACCACAATCTTTAAATTATCCACCTATAAGTCCTCTTACCGAAAGTGATAGTCTATGGACAAAGTCAATACAATACTACAAATCGGTATTCACACTTTGTGAGATCTTCTATGGATACGAGATCGAGACAATACAACAATCAAAGTGTAATTACTTGATAATAGGTTCAGACTTAACCAAACTTTATATGATCACTATCAAGTTATATGGAGTTAAAGTTTGTGTAATTTAGTTTAAATTATAATAACAACAATTATAGTTGCGGAAAGGAAAAGTAAATAACACATCAAAATTTTACTAACGAGGAAACCGCAAATGAAGAAAAACCCCAGGACCTAGTCCAGAATTGGATACTCTCAGAATTAAGCCACTATACAAAATCTAAACCAAAACTTCGTATAGTTGAGACCTAGCAACTAAACCTAGTTCACTTAGTTTCTTCAGTATCCCTACGCTTCCGACATTCAATAAGTGCACGCACTGGAACAATTCCTTTGGATCGTATTCCAAATAGTAAAGGAACAACAAATCTGTTTGGTAACAACTCTATTGATTCTTTTAAGATAAAGATATCTCAAGTCATATGCAAAGGCTCTTCCGTTTAAACTAATAAACACCTTTGTCTGGTTAGATCAATCTATCCAACAACTACCGAAGTACCAGAGTTTATATTTGTAATCAATCAATATAGAATCCAATAAGAAAATATAATGTGATTCCGATCTCATGCAACTAATCAATAGAATAAATATGATTCTAGTTGGAGCCTATCCGATCAAGGTTTGTGCACACCCAAAGATATTGAAATTAAATAAGAAATCTTATTTGTCTTCAAATCTTCTTTAAGCTTCAATAAATACCTGCACAATACCACTTGAATCTCTTGTGATCAATCACGCACAGAACGGAGTCTGTTAAAAATGGACTATCACAAGATGTCTTTAGATCTACAAACAGTTCTAAAGATCTCGTCGACACTTCGATCTAGTTCGAGTGAATCTTATATTAGAAGAGAAGATTCTCAAGAATAAACAAACTAGGTGCAACCAAAGTTCAACAACCGTTAGTCAATTAAATCAATCGAAAACTAAAGTAAACTGCAATTATCTAGTTTCCCACCAATGGTACTCGTAGAGATTCTTGATCCCACAGAAGTCTTTAAACGAGGGGTCATAAGAGATTTCGCCTAATTAGGGTACTTTCCTCTCCGGATAGACGACTCCACTAGAAACAACCAAAATATGAATGGCTCTTAGGATGGTTTGCAAGAAATACAAACTTAGGTATTTATAGACCAAGGATGTTTGGACACCAAGGAATTTCCAAAACCGAATATTCTCAAGATATGCAATAAATTCCCAAATCGGTTTTCATAATTCCTAGAAATGCTTTGTCCAATATTTTTCAAAATATCTCAATAGAAAATCTCCAATTAGTAAATGCACATTACTAATTTATATTCTCTAGAGATATGCATTTAATTGCTGGTAATTAAAGCATATAAAACTAACAACCTTAATTTAAAGATTCATAATTTATTTCAGACCGGGATCTCCTTGAGTTATTAAGGATATCTTTGAACAATAAAAGATAAGAGTTATTGTTCGTGTTCAAAGTATGTTGACATCTTTTCTTTGTAAATCCTCTTTCATATTTACAATCTTGGAATCGTTGATACCACACTTCCAAACAAGTTTAGAATTGGTTCAAAGAGGAAGGATGATGTTGTCGATGTAGCTTGTTACTTCTTCACATTCTTCAATTCTTCGAGTAATACTTGTATTCTCATTATCCTAATCTTTCTAGCCTAACTTATACGAAGTTGTCTCTAGTACATAATCAAGCGATTCTTAAATTGAGTTTTGATTCACTAAAATATGACAACCAAACTTGACATACCAACGCTTGGTGGGTTCAACCGAGCTATGATCTAACAATCTCCTTCTTTGTCAACTTTAGTGCCAAAACTATTAATACATATGGATAAAAAATTTACAATAATTCATTATACATATGGATGATTCCAAGTTTCAACAACACAATAACCTGCATATATTCAATCCATAAATGCAGTTGCTGACATTTAAATAACAAAGCTAATACTCCCCCTAAAGTAAAGATATGTATATTTTCAATACGAACATCTTTGTTATTCCCCTTTTGTAGTCAAGATAACTACAATGTCAATATGATATGTTGCTCCCCCTTAGTGAATGCTTTACTCTTTCATTAGATATAACGTTTAAGCACAATTGTCATTTTCTTAGTGATTACAAATCACTTGTTTACACCATATATTTCTCCCCCCTTTTGTCACAAAATGACAAAGGTTCGATCAAATAAAGGTCAAACCGAAAGGATCTTACAAATCTAAAAGACTTGTACAACCTATAAGAGTTAAGAACGAAGGTTTCACATACCACTTTAGATAACCAATATCAAAACCGAAACTACAAGTAATTTGGTTTTAATACGTTGTCTAGGAAACAATTATCCGAAGTAATTTTCCTTAATAGTTAAACAAATTGACTAAAAAACTTAGTTCCCTTGCTAAACCGATTGTACACATACAATCGCTTACTTCGATAAGACCAAAATAAAGATCATAAATAAGTCTATTTTTCTCACCAGGTTCTAATTATTCAGACAATAACTTAGACCTTTCACTTTAGACAAGACAAGCACTAGGTTAGTTAACTAGTATTTCTTGTCAAGGCATTCGATTAGACTTGAATAACCTAATCCTTCAATTTGATAAGTCTAACTAAGATCAAAATTAACTTAGTTTCTCTTATCCGGAATCGAATTGGACTAAACAACTGATCTCGTATTTTTTTTAAGCCATAAAAATACATACAAACCAAGTAAATTGACTTGCTCAATTATTTCTCTTAACCGGAAGCAATTGAAACAAACATAGACATTATAGCACCGAAATTTCGTTAAGAAAAAACACTTGATATCAAACAATAAAGAAGATACCAAAAAATAAGCCAAATAAATTGACACAGTTTTTCTTAACCGGAAACAATTGAATCACACACATACACATCTATACACACATAATGGAAGAAATAATTGTAGTGAAATTTTGTTAAGCAAAAGCAAAATATATGCAATAAAATCAGGATTTTCTTCAACAGAAAAATGATTAACCAACAATTTTGTTAACTCAGATTCTGCATCCCCTTCTCCCCATAAAGATATATCACTAAGCGCAAGTTCAAGTTAGAACTCTCCCCCATTATGTTGTCATATTCTCGTAAGAACAAAAGAACAACAACAAAAGCAACCTCTACCAGAGAAAGGTTGAATCTGTTTTAACTAATGTGTACCAATAGCAAAAGTTGAAAACCCGAAACACATATGTTTATGCTAAACATAACTCATGTTTGATTCAACACATTGTGACTTTTTACATATGAGTTTCAATCGGAACACCTTATGATCCTTCGATAAAGCCTACCAACACGGGCTAGAACTTAATCCCTCTAAATCAAAAAGCCACACAAACCATAAGGGTTCACAACATATGAGATCGAATATTAAGGTTATGAAAATCGTAATCATACATCCCTTAAATACATAGAAATAATATAGACATTCAAGCACATGCTATGTAATCGGAAAAACTATCACAAGAAAAATTATAAAATGATAATTTTATTCATTACTAATATATAGTTTTATTTAGGAATAGACCTTATACAATAATTGAAATAAATCAAAAACTGATGTCTATTTTTCTTGGGGTTGCAAGACTCTAATTTCATTCATCTTTATTATCCTCGGATTCTATGATTTCATCAAGATTTTCTTCAAGAATTTCCAGATTGTCCGCATGAAATCTAATCATTTGAATGTCATGAAAATCTTTATAGGATGCCCAGCATACATCATGGAAAATAATTTCCTTGTGAGCAGTTGAGGATAATTCTTTTAGGAGTTATTTTCTTGCAATCAGCTCTAAAACTCCTTCACAAAGACTGGTTGCCCTAACTTCCGTTAAGGAGGGCATAATATGATATGAGCAGAGTTTAGAACGAAGTTTGAACCTTCCCTTATTAGAGCTGTCCAGAACACCTTCAACTTACGAAATACAGTATTCTCCAACAAATTCACTGTACACCTTCACATTCTTAGAGAAAAGAATTATATGAATCTTTCTAGTTAAACTATCTTAAAATCTATAGGAGTATATCAAATTTGATATAGCATTCTTTAGGTATTTCATTGTTTCAGAGGAATTCATGAAAGATTTGAATATGAGTTAAGTTCTTATAAGATTTTTAACCTCTTATAAAAAGAAACTCTTTATTCGAATTATTTGTAGATTTTTTTTTTCTTCGGAAATCTTTCTTAAGTAGAAATAAATGGAATTACCCATTATAAACAAATTTGTATAACACAATGAGTGTTTGGGTAAGTAGAATCTGTACTTATGTCACAGTGTATTATTTTTAACTGTTTTCCTCTTCAATTTCTTGAGATATGACACATCATCATATTCAAGAATCGTTTCCGAATCTGTTCCTTTTAAAGAACGCGGAATTGGGGGATATTGATTACTTCCCCCACCCCATGATTTTTTCTAAGGGGTAACCAAATGTTATGAATGTACTAAAATGCCCTTTGGTTAATTAAAAATGTTTATGAAAAGACTGTTATACCCTTTCCCCAAAAACATTAAAACTAAAATCCAAAACATATATCCCTCCTTTCCATTTGATTTCCGGCAGAGACTTAGGTCTAGGTTTCGGAAAAAAAATTTCTTCATCGTTCTTCAACAGTTCTTCGTCGATTCCAAAAAAAATCGTCAATTATCTTACCCAAATCATAACAATGGCTCCACAAAAGAAACCAAAAGCCCCATCGAAGTCGCAATCGCCTGTTGAGGAGAGATTAAAACAATGACTTGCTAAGATTTCTCAAGAGCAAGAAGAAGAAGAAGCAACGCTCTCGGACAATCAACCGCTCGCAAAGATGGCTTCGGTTAGAAGGTAGGTGATTTTGAACTCATTTATGAGTGTTTGAATCGATTTATAGCAACCGCTCGCAAAGATGGCTTCGGTTAGAAGGTAGGTTATTTTGAACTCATTTATGAGTGTTTGAATCGATTTATAGCAATGGGTTTAGGTTAAAATCGCGAATAATGAAAGAAACATTTGAGTTTCAGTTGATTCCATCATTGAATTGAGTATGCGAACTATGCCGGTATTTGTTTACGGCATTCCATCTAGGTTGAATACAGTACCGGATTTTAGTTATGGCTTAGATGTTATGATGAATGCAATGCCGGTTTCGAACCTTGAAACTTAATATTATGTAACGTCATAAATATGTGTTGAATACTATGCCGGTATAAAATTACGGCATTGCTTAATGATAATTCATGTATGCTAGTACTAGACTTAAAACTTACATGAACATCTATCAATTTCTCACCCGTGCCGGCATTGATATTTGGGTTGCATTGTATGCCGGTACATAGTTACGACATGGTTAGATTCTTTAGAAAGTGCCGGTATTATGCCTTTGGTATCTAGGAGAATGACATATGAAAACTGGCATTGTCGATAGTTAATTTTGAATGCCGGTACTTGGTACCGGCAAAATTTGTTTACTATGTTTCTATGCCGGTACTAAAACTAAAAATGAGATATCTTATATTTGTTTTGTGTGCTTATGATATAGGTAAAAATCCAAAGAACTAAGAAAAGAAAAATTAAAGATGATGTGTCTAAGAGAAGGAGGAATGACGGTCTTGATACTCCAAAGACTCTGCCTCCCCGGGGCAAAGAAGAAGGTCGCATAAAGAGTTTGGGGGATGACTGTAGAGGGATAACTTGGGAGAGTGGTGGTGACCGTAGTCGACTTGTAATCAATGAACCTACTGCAATAGTTGAGCAGTATGAAAAAGAAGACGAGGAAAGTGAGGAGGAAGATAATGAGGTTCATCCAAGTCAATTTACAAGCCAAAGCGAAGTTGGTGGGCCAAGTGAATAACCGACACAAGGCAAAGCCAAATCCAAGGGCAAAGTAAAAGTTAAAGATTCCCACCTTCCTCATGTTGATGACATGATACCTGACCTTGATCGTGGTAGAATTTAGGGTGAAGCTCACAATCCGAGAATTCTATTTGGCTACAAGCACTCTTGGGCTCGTACTATCTATCAAACCTATGTAAGATTTTTTTAATCTTGTGCATATGTATTCTTGTGTGTTTATGTTAAATCGTTTAACCGTACTATCTCATAATTGTAGGATCACAAGAAGGTTGTGCGTGTTTTCCGAAACCAAGCTGCGGGGGATTGGGATTTGTCTTTGGAATGTGAAGAGGTCCAAACATTAGTAAGATATTCTGGTCTATATGCTCTGGTTGAAAATTATGTGAAGTATGATGTTGTGACAGTCAATTGCTTCGTCGAAAGGTATCATGGCGAAACTGATACCATTCACTTCCCGTTTGGGGAGATGACTTTGATCCCGGATGATGCTCAGAACATTTTGGGCTTGAATGTTATTGGCAAATCAATAGTAGAAGGACATCATTTTCCGGACCTAGAATGGTCGAACTCGAAGTTTCACGCTCTGACTAACAAGTTGTTGGGTTGGGACTTCAAAACTTCCATGGAAAGCTTTTATGTATCCAAGGCTAGTAGGACAAAGGCAATCAAGTTGACTCTGCTTAAGAAGAAGTTTGAAAAAACGAAGGAAAAAAGTTCGAAGGATGGATGGGACCCTGCAGAAATTCGTTATACAGCCGTTGTGTACCTTTTATTCATCTTGGGCACTAAGTTATTCCCCGACACCAATGGAAATAGGGTTTGCGCAAGCCTCCTTCAATACTTGGATCCGTTGGAAGAGGTCTTTACCTATTCTTGGGGCACCGTGGTAATGGCACATTTGATGACGGAGATGAGAAGGGGCTCTAAGGCTGTTACAAACCAATTTGTCGGCAATTTCACTTTGCTCCAGGTAATGTTGTTTTTAAACTTATGTTTTTATGTATATTGTACAATGGAAACTGGCATTATCTGAGGTATCTGAATGTTGTATTCTACAATGGACCGTTGTTCCACCCAAAGATATACGTTATGGCCGATCCTCGACGTGTGATGCGGCAACTTGGATATAAGCAATTACCTAGGTTCATGACAGCCTCTACTTCAATCTATGCTCTTCACTTGGGTGAGTGCATTACAACTCCCTCAAAGTTGAGGGTAGTGTATGATCCAGTTCCAGAAGCAACATATTGGAGGGATAGGGAACCAAGTCGTCTGGTAGATATCAGTAATTGGGAGCTTGAGAACAACGGTGATGAAGCCGATTCCTCCTACATTGATAATTACCTGGAATGGTCACATCCTTTTATCGTGCGCCCGGATGACGGCGGAGTTCCACCACAGAAAACCCCCCCAGTTCCAACTCCTACAGAGGCACCACTTACAATGGCCAAACTTAATAAGACTCTTGGATTTCTAGTAAGTATTGTTAATTCCTTAGTCGTTTAATGCACATATTATCTTATATTACCATATATATACTAATTATGTGTGGGATGTATGAAATCAGCGGCGTCGGCTTGGCAAGATGAAGAATATGTTTGGTTGTAAGTACGAGAAATGAGAGGTGATATCAATTGAATAAATGAAGGAAGTCGAGCAGTTGCTTGATAAAATTGAATATCCAAGTGCAAAAGATTTGTTCGGGGACACAAGGAAGGTGCCGGCCCAGAAGAAGTAAAAGACCAAGTGATTAACTCTTCAGTTGTGGTGCTTTATTTCGATGGTCGTTGTTACGTTTTAAACAATTCCGAACATGTTTTTGGATTAACTCTTTAGTTGTTTGGTTTACTTTCGGTACAATGATAGCTTTCTTAAGAACATTTAAGAAGAATCCAGTTGTCTGTTTATGTTGAACATGTTTAGATTTCTACTAAAATACATGTTTTTTTTATATCATAGGTGCCGGAATTGATTAGTTATTCTACAACCATACCGGAACAATGGGATGAAATGTACTAAGTTTCTGTAAAGAATTTGGACCGTATCGACATTGAAATATTGATGTCAACCATTTCGGAAATCTGTTTTCGTAAACTTGGAATTTTTTTCCAGAATTCCGGCATTGGTTTTCATAAAACTACAATGCCGGTATTGGATTTGGAACTTACATAGTTGTTGATGGTGGATTTCTATTTAAAGGGTAAAATTGTAAAAAGACAATTCTTGTAAGCTGACGTCCTGCAAAGGATAAAGCCTTCAGGCGATGAATACTTCTCACCATATTAATTCATTGGAGCATGTGCAACCATCCCTGAGAATTAAAACATACCCAGAACGGAGCATGTAGCAACCATCACGACGGAGCATGTAGCAACCATCCCGGTTTTCTGTAGGTATACAACATTACTATTAATGATTTAATTAAAGCCTTGTGTTCGACGTGCAAACACCCGTAGGATACCTGACGACAGGTTATACTAGCCCCATTGAACGCATGCAAGACTACCCGTGTTAGTCTCGCTTGCTGAAAACAAACCCAAAAATATATCTCATCCGTCCAATTTCGCAAGCATAGATGGAGGGTGTAGATATAGATTCAGGGGGTCCTGAGCATGCTACCATGTTCACCTCGGACCCACCTTCATACATGACCGAACGTTCAAGACCAACTACAGTTGGTCCTTCCAAAACGTGCGCTCAAAGTGAGCATGACGCACGGCTAGGGTTCCTTTTAATCGTGAACGTCCAACTTCGCAGGCATAGTTGTATGGCTTAGATTATACCCTAAAACAAGTAGTGAAGTGATGGTACACCATTGGCGGGCCCACTTTCTACCTACATGACCGACTCCCTCATAGGAAAACCGTGGTGCAAGAAAGGATTGCCCAAACAAGGCTAGATTAACGCCTTATGCAGGTTGAGAAGATCCAAAACGATCACGACCATCCGACTTCGCAGGCATAGTTGGATGGCTTAGATTGCGCCTAGGGTCATAGATAAAGCATGTACGTGCGCACTGTCGACCCAAGATGTTGCATACATGGTCAGTCTCCCCAAAGGAGGCGCACGCAACCCATAACCGATCGCCCAAAGTGGCCGGTCCAAAATCCTAATTAGGGTTTGCGGTGTAGAAACATCTCGAGCGTCCATCTTCGCAGGCTTGGATGGAAGGCCAAGATGGAGACTTAGAGCGAACCGAGCATGCTAGCATGACCACAGTAGGCCCGGATTCATGCCTAGCCGGTCGTCCAAGGTCAGTGATAGATGAGCACCTCGGTACGCGCGCCCAAAGGCAACATGTCACGGCCCTTCCATAAGTTCTAATCTCGACCACTCGTATTTGCCACCTGAGTCGAGTGGCTTAGATCGAATCTTTGCTAGTCAAGCAGGCATGGGCGTGAGCACCATTGTACCGCCTCCATGCAGGGCTGATCGGTTCCTCCATTGGAACTCTCTAAGCATGCAACCGTTTGGGACGAAAGAGGAAGCATGCACGCCTCCCATCCAACGATCGCAAGCAAGGCTACGAGCCATCTCGTCCGTACAACTTTGCAGGCTTGGACGAATGACTTAGGGTGCGAATCAACCAGCAAACAAGGTATCACCATGACCACCATCTGTCAATCTTCATCACAGGGTAACCGACCAAGGCATGGCCTGTCTATACAGCCTCCAAACGGTCACCTGAAGATGGCTTCATGCGATGTTATACCAAGTTCACGGTTTACCCTGCACTATTTTCTGTGGGTCCCGCGATCCACACACTCGAGACATTAATCACGTCACAACTGGGGGATACAAACTGGGGTATTGGTCTGGCGGTTTACAACGTGCAACACGCCATCACAAGATCGTGTCAGGGAAACATGGGCGGTTAGCGATGATAGGAGAAGTGGGCAAGAAACCGTGTGGCACTAACACACAACTCCACTTCCTCCATCACTCCACTTCCTCCACTTTCCCATGAGAGACGTAATGAAGGCTTATCGACTTGTATAAATATGTTCTCCTCCCTATTTCCAAAAGGGAGAAGTCCGAACAACACAGAAAACCAAGTGTTAATACCATCGTATTCAACATCCAGAGCCTTCCTGCAACATTTGCTAGCCTGCTCAACCTTCTATTAACAAGTCATCAAATAGCCTTCATCTTCATATTCTCAACACCTTCTTCGCTTCCCTCCCTAAGATCAACCTCACATCCTTCACCTGTGACCGAAACAAATCTGGAACGGCCGTGTCTTCGGTTTAGGCCAGAATTGTATAGATTATCTCTCGAATCAAAGTGCTCATCATGCAGCACATTTGTTGAAGGTTTAAACTCACTTCTCATCCACACACACCCAAAATTACCTAAACCGGCAGAAGTAGTTTTCTCCCACAAACAATTGGCGACCACAGTGGGAGGTTAATCTCTCGGTTGTGAAGTCGATTTCTTCAGTACCAATTTAATTTCTCTGATTTCAAGAATGGTGGATCTTAGGTCTGGATCAGCAACCAATGATGGAGTTAGCACCGATAACACTTTTGGTGGCGCTGATATCCCAATTACTGGTGTTACAGTGCAACCCGCTAGTGAAACCAATGTGTCTCGTGTAATCGCGTCTTCTATCATCAGTACCAGTGGAGCAGGAGCAGACATTCCAGCAGGTGTGACACCTCCCATTACAAGAGCCAGAGCGGCTGCAAATCCAGGCATTTCCTCAAGCATGACACTTCTGTCCGTCACCAGAACGATTGTTACTCCCCTTTCAGGACGAGGATCTGGAGGACCCAGAGGAGGACAACCTCCTATCACCATGGTGGAATTGATGGAGAGACAAGAAACCCTCGCTAAAGCTCAGGCAGACATGGCAACCACTCAGAAGGAGGTACTCGCCTTTCTTAAAACATTAACCGATCGATTACCACAAGAGTTGAGACAGCCTCAAGTGCCAACAAGAAATACGTTTAGCACACCTGGAGCAGGTGCCTCAGTTACGCAAGCCTACCTGAACGAAGAGTCTTATGTTGCTGACCACGCAAGAGAAAGGGACGAGCGTCTCAGGGAAAGGAGCCAATCGTCCAACTTTATTACACGTGAAGATCTGGAGAGACTCCTCCAAAATCGTGGCAAAGAAAATCCGATGGACGCGCATCGACACCAGCCTCCATATCCACAAGACATGCAGCGGATTCCTCTTCCCAGGGGATACACCTCCCCTCAATTCATCCTTTACGATGGTACCGGTAATGCTCGTGAATACGTCTCTCGATTCTTAGAATCCTTAGGAGAACATGAATACAATCACATTCTCCGCTTGAAGGAATTCTCCAAATCACTTACGGGGAGAGCCTATACGTGGTACAACAACATCGCACCCGACAACATATCCAATTGGAGTGAGATGGTCAGCGCGTTTTACAAGAAGTACTTCTTTGTATCTGAGCAAGTTACTTTCTAAGACCTGGGGAGAATCTCCCAACGGAATAATGAACATCTAAATGATTTTGTCAAAAGGTTCAGAACACAAGCGTTGGACTGCCATGAACCAAATGTCACAGAACGACAGCTGGTGGAATTATGCATCAACGGAATTATACCCATATATCGCGCCCTGCTGGAAAACTTGGGATTCCAGACATTCTCAGAGCTCCATGAAGCAGCCAAACGTTCGGCCACTACCGCCCCATCATTATTGGAAAGAACCAGGATCGTTCGGAGCAATGATTCACGAGATAATCGGGGAAACAGGTGCCTCATCAACAAGAAATATAATACTAGCCCTTATGTCAGTGTAGTAAGCGAAGGCGGAAAGAGAAAAGCTCTAGCGGAAGCAGAACAACTACCCAAGCGTGCGGCTCAAACGCATAAAGCTTCACCTCGAAAGGGAACATGCAAAGATCCTACGCAAAGCACCGAAAACACAAGCTTCCCGTTTCCGATAAATGAAGTAATAGAACTCTTGGAGGTATGGATTCAGGATGATGCTATCAGACTACCTCCTATCAGACGTCCACCAACTGAGAAAGACATGGCAGACCCTAAGTACTGCCGTTATCATAGGTTTGTCCACCACCCAACTAAGGATTGCAACAAGCTGAAAGAAATATTCAGGTAAAAGATAGCAGTAGGAGAGCTTCAATTGGGAAATGAAGGAGTTCACAGAGACCCCCTTCCTGTCCGAAGTTGCATGATCTCTGGAAGATCTGTGCGCAAGACTGTATAATCCATAATGGAACACCTGTGTGAAAACTTGTACCTTTCAAAGGTACAACGTCAAGATATATTCATGGCCCTCAACCATATTGTGTCAGGCAAGCACTTGTATCCAGAAAAGGAAGTCGTTACAGCATCTCAAGCCTCCTTGGAAAATAGCACCAACAAAGGAAACTGGGGAATTTTGACTGTCGCCCATCTAAAAGATGTCAAGTTTGATAGCACATTAATCGATGCAGCTTCTGAATTCAACATCGTTACTATCAATACCCTGCAAGCTGCGAAAATATCAAAGCAGGAGGCTACCCGTGGTCCGACTGTGATCAAAATCCCAACAGGAGAATTTGTGGATGTCTACGGATACATCGACCTTGATGTCAAGATTGGTAACACTCCAACACAAGCTAGATTCCATATAATTAAGGAACATCCGGATTACGACATGATTCTGGGGCTCCCGTGGGTACACAAGGCGCATTCCTTACCAATCTCAGTACCTGGAAGAATCTCCAACAAGCCAGCTCTGATAATTTCCAACAAACCTTGGAGACTCGAAGACTGCCTGTTGCTTCCATACCAATAACTCACAGGCATAACGCAACTCCCTGGTGAAAGCCCTTCGTCCTGCGTCAAGAGATTCCGAGCCCAAGTAAGTCTCATTGATCTACCCTCTTTGCAAGTAGTGGATTATTGTCCTGATAGACCACCGGGGACTGTTTCACCTGACAGGCGGGCCACCACCAAGAGATGTGAATGGAGTGCTGGCCCCTTTAAGCGCTTCACCAAAAGTTTGGAAGAAGTCAAGAACGACACGTGTCAGAAGCAAGATGTTATACCAAGTCCAAATCCGTTTCAAATCGGAGATATGGTAGCAAAGGTAACCACGTTCCAAGTTGGAAACACGACAGTAAGAATAACTGCCAGTCTGATATGCCTGCAAAGGAAGAGGAAATATTCTTAGTGGCAGTTGTTATCTTGGGCGGTTACTGCAAGATCATCAATGCAGACGAACTCGAAGGTGTGGTTGTTCACTCACGATGGCTCAAGCCCTACCTTACCTGAAGACACGACATCACCTCTCTAATTCCCCGGGGGATTCCTCCAACAATTTTCCTTTTCACAATATTTGTAATTCCTTCAAAATGATGGCGCTGCTTGCCTTCATACTTATTAGGGTTTCAATATTTCTTCAAGTAATCAAGATTTCGTTCCTTTAATAATTTCTCATAAAATCACACAAAGTTATGAGTCACCTTCAAGCCACCATTACCCAGAAAGAAAACCCTAAACCCTCATACCGAATCTTCATACCAGCCTGGTGATATGGGAGGAATAAGACATGTAAAAGGGGAGTAGAAAGGTATCATACATGATCTAATTCAACAGAGCCAGACTCACGTCAAGGGGCACAAGCAAAAAAAATATGCATGTTTCGAAAGCAGCACTGAATAAAACTTTGTTCAAGACAAGTGAGCAAAGGAGAAAACTTCAAACTCAGTCGCCACTGAGTATAAAAAAAAAATACAAAGAAGAATAACAGGGAAACTCAATTGCTGGTTGTGTCTTCATCACTGTTGGGATCCACATCTTGTGACGCTTTCTCCAGAGATGCCTCAACTTCTTCGGGCACAGCAGCTACCGCCTCAACATCTTCAGCATGCGTATCCTCTGCACCTTCTACATAATCCATTGCAACCGCGAAAATAGCGCCAATCACTTTCGGACGTTCAGTCTCATCAGTATCAAGGTCAAGGATTATCACACCACCACGTATTGGGTAATCACACTTCCCATCACCCGCAGGATCTTCGTGTTCAACCCTCCGTCTCTTTAACCGATCTGCCAACCCTTCAGCTCTCGAGCTTGCTGGTGCTTGTGACGCCTCGCATTTCCACTTCGCCCGCAACGCTTCTTCATGTCTTTGTTTCTCCTTTATATCGATTGAAACTGAAAGAGCACGGAGCCTCCCCCTGACAATGGTTAAATGCAAGACAGACATTCCCTGTACGGCATGGCCGACTTCACGAAGTGGCAAATCAATTTTAGCCATCATCTCTTCATGTGCGTTAGCTTCTGGTTTATCAACTTCAAAAAACATTTCTGAAGAAGTTGCAGAGTGATCATCACCAACTCCTTTCATGATGTACTGCAAAAAAGAGAGGAAGGTGAGTTACGGCAACACATAAAAAATATTCTAATCACAACTATCGCCGATCGATTAAGAAATCAACGTGTGAAGCAATACCTGAGATGTTGAAAAAGATCGCCTAATGAGAAGAATACAGAAAACTTCTTTATATGCTTCACGATCCAACAAGATCCCCAGGAGAAAAGAAGTCCGCCTTGCCGATTTATGAGGTTGTTGAGTCGGGATTGTGATCAACAATTCTTATCGAATGCACGATGCTTTCTAGGCATATGAGAAGGCACACAGAAAGAGGAAGGCCAAGGTGGATCGACCCATCAAGATGTACTTCCCCAGCCGAGCTTTACCGTTGGAAGGATCAACTCAACCGGATCCAAGGCATTTAACACAAGTGACATACCTTCTCCCACACGGTAAACATATATTTTACTCCGGCTTTAATTATTATTGTATGCAAATTGTCACCATCTCATGCCTACCCACAATAGTGTAACCATTGCATGCTAGGCAGGGGACTTAATGTTGATGATGGATTTCTATTTAAAGGGTGAAATTGTAAAAATCCAATTCTTGTAAGCTGACGTCCTGCAAAGGATAAAGCCTTCGGGCGATGAATACTTCTCTCCATATTAATTCATTGGAGCATGTACAACCATCCCTGAGAATTAAAACATACCCAGAACAGAGCATGTAGCAACCATCCCGACGAAGCATGTAGCAACCATCCCGGTTTTCTGTAGGTATACAGCATTACTATTAATGCTTTAATTAAAGCCTTGTGTTCGACGTGCAAACACCCGTAGGCTACCTGACGGCAGGTTATACTAGCCTCGTTGAACGCATGCAAGACTACCCGTGTTAGTCTCGCTTGCTGAAAACAAACCCAAAAATATATCTCATCCATCCAACTTCGCAAGCATAGATGGAGGGTGTAGATATAGATTCAGGGGGTCCTGAGCATGCTACCATGATCACCTAGGACCCACCTTCATACATGACCGAACGGTCAAGACCAACTACAGTTGGTCCCTCCAAAACGTGCGCTCAAAATGAGCATGACGCACGGCTAGGGTTCATTTTAATCGTGAACGTCCAACTTCGCAAGCATAGTTGGACGGCTTAGATTATACCCTAAAACAAGTAGTGAAGTGATGGTACACCATTGGAGGGCCCACTTTCTACCTACATGACCGACTCCCTCATAGGAAAGCCGTGGTGCAAGAAACGATTGCCCAAACAAGGCTAGATTAACGCCTTATGCAGGTTGAGAAGATCCAAAACGATCACGACCATCCGACTTCGCAGGCATAGTTGGATGGCTTAGATTGCGCCTAGGGTCATAGAGCAAGCATGTACGTGCTCACTGTCGACCCAAGATATTGCATACATGGTCAGTCTCCCCAAAGGAGGCGCACGCAACCCAAAACCGATCGCCCAAAGTGGCCGGTCCAAAATCCTAATTAGGGTTTGCAGTGTAGAAACATCTCAAGCGTCCATCTTCGCAGGCTTGGATGGAAGGCCAAGATGGAGACTTAGAGCGAACCGAGCATGCTAGCATGACCACCGTGGGCCCGGATTCATGCCTAGCCGGTCGTCCAAGGTCAGTGACAGACGAGCACCTCGGTACGC
Source organism: Papaver bracteatum (assembly GCA_023529315.1). Lineage (NCBI taxonomy): Eukaryota > Viridiplantae > Streptophyta > Magnoliopsida > Ranunculales > Papaveraceae > Papaver > Papaver bracteatum. The sequence continues at coordinate 940,309 of JAJJWX010005220.1, read as the reverse complement.
GCACCCAAAGGCAACATGTCACGGCCCTTCCATAAGTTCTAATCTCGACCACTCGTCTTTGCCACCTGAGTCGAGTGGCTTAGATCGAATCTTTGTGAGTCAAGCAGGCATGGGCGTGAGCCCCATTGTACCGCCTCCACGCAGGGCTGATCGGTTCCTCTATTGGAACTCTCTAAGCATGCAAACGTTTGGGCCGAAAGAGGCAGCATGCGCGCCTCCCATCCAACGATCGCAAGCAAGGCTACGAGCCATCTCGTCCGTCCAACTTTGCAAGCTTGGACGAATGACTTAGGGTGCGAATCAACCAGCAAACAAGGTATCACCATGAACACCATCTGTCACTCTTCTTCACAGGGTAACCGACCAAGGCATGGCCTGTCTATACAGCCTCCAAACGGTCACCTGAAGATGGCTTCATGCGATGTTATACCAAGTTCACGGTTCACCCTGCACTATTTTCTGTGGGTCCCGCGATCCACACACTCGAGATATTAATCACGTCACAACTGGGGGATACAAACTGGGGTATTGGTCTGGCGGTTTACAGCGTGCAACACGCCATCACAAGATCGTGTCAGGGAAACATGGGCGGTTAGCGATGATAGGAGAAGTGGGAAAGAAACCGTGTGGCACTAACACACAACTCCACTTCCTCCATCACTCCACTTTCCCACGAGAGACGTAATGAAGGCTTATCGACTTGTATAAATAGGTTCTCCTCCCTATTTCCAAAAGGGAGAAGTCCGAACAACACAGAAAACCAAGTGTTAATACCATCGTATTCAACATCCAGAGCCTGCCTGCAACATTTTCTAGCCTGCTCAACCTTCTGTTAACAAGTCATCAAATAGCCTTCATCTTCATACTCTCAACACATTCTTCGCTTCCCTCCCTAAGATCAACCTCACATCCTTCACATGTGACCGAAACAAATCTGGAACGGCCGTGTCTTCGGTTTAGGCCAGAATTATATAGATTATCTCTCAAATCAAATTGCTCATCATGCATCACATTTGTTGAAGGTTTAAACTCACTTCTCATCCACACACACCCAAAATTACCTAAACCGGCAGAAGTAGTTTTCTCCCACAAACAATAGTATTTCCGAATGCACTTTTATTTCATTCTTAAGTAATCTATTACATTAGGTTTTAAACTTTAAATTAAAACATACTAAAAAACATGTAATGGAGTAATTTAGGCTAAAAATGATCTCATAACCTATTTCCATCCCTTTTCAACAATTACGGATACTTTGAGACTTTCACAAATTTCTTCGAAGACATCGTCTGGAATCTCGGTGTCAAGGACCATCTTCATTGGTTCATCCTCTCTTTCGACATATTCCTTTACCTTCATATAACTCCCATCACACCCATCAATAGGGTCGCATTGGCCCTTGTGGTTTTCTTTTGCTTCGGCTAGTGTAACATCTTTATCAAACCATTGAAACTCTTTGCACTTTGGGTGATTCAAACACCTTAGGAACATTCTTCCATTTTCGACATCATTAGTTTTTGCAACCCAAAACTGGCGTGTCCCATCACACTTTCTACACTTAGAATAAATTAAAGGACAATTCAAGGCTAGATGTGAAGGTGACTTGCAAATTTGACAGCTGCAATTAGTACTCTGTAAGAGAAGATTATATTAGTGATTCGTCCTAGCATAGAAGATTTTAATTGTCCAATTCATCCTTAGTAATGTTGAATCTACTTACTTTGCAGGTATATGTTGTTGATTAATCTCCCATCGCTTTTTAACCTTGAACTGTGCTAGCTTGATCTTTTTTTTTAGGCTTGGTTTAGTCAGAGAAGTATTTTTCGAATTTGGTGGGTGGTTTGTGTAGATTATTGCAAAGGAAATTGGGGGTTTTATATAGATTGAAGCCCCAACGGTCTTATTTTTCAAAAAACTGGCCATTTTATTTTGAAATTTACATGTGGCGGCATTGTCGCAAAATCAAATGTACGCCGGTAATTTGTTCCAGCGTTTGAATCCTTGTTAAAATCTACGTCGGTATCATGCACATAGTCCACATAATATGAACATGAGATTAAAGGTTTCCAGCAAAATACGTTATTTTTGATTTATGCCGGAACTAAGTACCGGCGTACATTAACTTCATTCTTTTAGCCGGCACTTTTTCTTTCACAATAACTATCCGTTGAGATTTTTCTCTATATATAGAGAGCAAATACTTGGACCCAATCGCCCTAAAATCTTGTGTTCTTTATTTTATCCCTGAGACTCTAAACTTACGAAACCCTAAACCCTAGAAGTCTTATCTATACATAGATTAGTATAGAAACTACTCGCACATACACCAAATGGCATCGTTTGACTCCGAGGAAGATTTAGCAATCACCCAAGCATGTTACTCTGAAACTTATCCTTCAACTATAGGTATATGTACAAGGGATTGAATGCGGTTGAAGATTTTTAACAAATTTACTCACGATTATGGGAATCCGAAAGGAAGAACTGCTCAAGAAATCGAGCAACGGCACGCACAAATTTCTTGTAGTGTTTATACCGGGTTGTCCATGCACGCACAAATTTCTCCTTAAACTTATCCAACTATTGAGTTCGATAATACCAGATGGCAGTCGGATAAACCTCATTCCAATCGTCAATAAACTGACCCAACCTCTTTTCGTACATATCCTCGGTGAGAGACCAATAAACTTTCTCCCAATCTCTTAGAAATTCCAACCACTTTTTATGATTTTCCGCATGTTCTTTGTCCACTAGCTCTTTTATCTTGCCTCTCTCATCCTCTTCTTCTTCGAGGTATAATTTGTTCTTGCAAACATCTTCTTCTAGTTGAACAATCATTCTCTTTTTAATATCCGCCTTGGTGGGTTCAAACAAGGCATGACAAGTTTTGATAACATTTTGACGTATATGATATGTACATAGGAAATTTTGTGCTCCAGGGAATACATCAGATATTGCATTCATTAAGGCGTCCTCTTGATCGGTTATGATGACCCTCGGAAGTTTATCTTCCCGGAAGAATAATTTGAATTGTCGTAATGCCCAATGATAATTATAGTCCCTCTCATTTTCTATTAAACACTAAGCCAATGTGAATGTTACCTTGTCCGATGTTTGTCTCATGATGTTGAACAACGGCATATTGTATTTGTTTGTCTTGTAGGTGCAGTCCATCAAAAGAACACCACAACATGTATTTTCCAATTGTGAAAGAAAAGGATGCGAAATGAATATTTGAAGGGGCTTCTCGTCCAGACCTATTTTAATGATACGCTTGTAGTTGTGATCCCAAACTATCTTCTCAAATTCTTGCATAACGGTCATCCCATCCCATTCCTCCCTTCTAATGGTTGCTTGTGCGCTATAAATTATTCTCAGAGAAGACACGTTAGTCTTATCCTTTTCCTTGAATCCTCTCAGAATTTGTCTCTGTTTGATAAATGCTTTGCTCAATCTCTTTACATCCCCGAATTCATGAGGTTTTAGCTTCGCAACTAGGGAGTGAACAACAAAATCTTTCGGATCCCAGTGGTTATGACAACCGAACCAAACATCACAATCCCATTCCTTGTTCATGTCATTTAAATGGAATACAAGCTGAAAGGGGAAATTATCCTTCCTCGTACGAGTCTTGTATACCTTATTAGTATTCTTTGGATATACATAACCCTTTATCTTGTGGCTATTTTTCTCCTTGTATACCCCACTTCTCTCGCAAACCATCTCAAAACGAGTCTTTGAACGTTGGGTATTCCTCACCAACACACACATGTTCTTAAGAGCCGTCTCTTTAGCCCAAGCAATTGCTTCCTTTGGATCTTTTATTCCCTACACAAGGACAACCATGGGAGATTAGAAGGTTCATTACAAGCAATTTCCATTATTGAGGTCAAGATACTGGGTGAAAAGTATACTTTGGTAACATACCAGAGGAATTTTATAGTATTTTGATGTATCCCAACCAAGCAGCTTTGCATTTGTTGGATCAATATATCTCACCACCTACGAATGAAAAGAATATCAGTGACAACAGAATTGGAAAACAATGTCGGCACGGTATTCCGACATTATCGACCTATGTACCGGCATTGTCGAACTAAAACAGGACTGAAGATAAATTTTTAAACCTACGCCGGTACCAAGTTCCTGCATTATCGTTATCTAGCAATCTACGCCGATACCAAGTTCCGGCATTGTTATATTTTGTGCCGGTACATGTGCCGGCTTAGTGGTTAACTAAGTTTTCTATGTCGGTGTTTAGGTACGGAAGGCACTAATAGATGTATGTTTTTAATGCAGTACCGGCATAGAAACCTTTAATTTTACAATACCGGTATCATATTCCGTGGAATATTCCTTGGTAGGTAAAAAGTAACATGCATGCCAGCATAGTTGTTTGTTTGCTTTGTATGCAGGTATGGGTTTCGAATTGAGGGATATCGAATGCATGCATAGACGATTCATGAATACCATGCCGGTTTTAAGTGATCCGGCATTGTATTCATACGAATACAATGCCGGTACAGAGGTTTTTCAGTTGAAAAAATGGTAGTTTCAAAGAAAAAAAAATCAAATTTTCAACCTATCAGCAGCTTTACCTGTGTGTTGGGGATGCTTGTATGGTGGGCAAGTATACTTTCTTGTGTAGGTTCTTCAAAAAACTCTCCTTGGTCGTAAAAATCATCATTCAATGGTGTTGGTTCCACAAAAACTTGCAATTGTGAAGATTCAAGATACTCTCCTTGTTGTAGTTGAGCTAAATAATTAGCAGCAGCAATTCTCTCTTCACAATCATCCTCCATTTTCCCAAAATAAAAGTTCTCTCTCAAATTTTCTTTCCCTCCTTCTACTCTCACCTCACTCACCCAAACACAAATAATAATACACACTAATCATTTATCAAAAATCTTAACATTTTACTAATTATTATTAATCACTAATCAGGATTAGTGAGGGATAGATTAGGAATTAAAAAAATAATTACATAGGGGGTCACCCAAAAATGATATTGGGACACCGTTTTTGTCCTTTAGCTGTATCCCCCAATTCCGCGTTCCTTTTAAAGGATGAGAAGCATATCTTGCTATTTTAAAGTCATTTTTCTTATACCATATTTTAAATGAATTTGGAGCATACCACAAAGACCAAGGATCAGCATAATAGTCCCTTTGTCTGTTCGTTACGAAACAAATATCAAAATTCATTTTTCCCAATTCCTTTGATACAAAATGAAGTGCATTTTGCATCCTACGAATCTTGCATTTTTTTCTGAAGATGATTTTTACTACCACAATAATAACAATTATTAATATTACAAGAATTATAATTTTGTTGTTACCTTTGTGTTGATAGTTTTTGGATGCTCCTTCCCTTTTCTGTACTCTTCTTAGTTTCGATCTCTCATTTTTTTCCCATCATCCTTCTCCTTTATTTCCTAGTTTGACTGATCATCAATTGTCGGTTTGTCCCTCTTAGTTTCTTCACAGCTACACTGAGCAGTTTTTACTAATGAGGCCTCCGTTTGAGTACACGAGTGTTTGAAAAAATTTATCTATTTGTTAAGAACTAAGGTATTACAACCTTCAAAACCCAAACCACGGGTATCCCCATGACTTCTCCATGTTTCTAATAATGAGGATAGATTGTTTGAACTCTCATTAAGTTTTCTCAGTATAGAGATTTCTTCTTTTAATGATTTATTTTTATCAAGAGCAGAATTAAGAGTTTTCTCTAAATGTTTTATGTGGGAAAGAAGAGTATTTTCTTTTTCTTTGAAGCACAGATGTTGAGAGTTTAATTCTGTTTTATAATCATCAAGTTCTCCTTCTAAAAGGAAAACCATTTTTAGAGCTTTATCCAAATCTCACAAGTTTCTGAATGAAGACGCTCATTGTTTATCTTTTCTTCGAAGATTAAAACTTGTTGTGAGAATTTTTCTTTTAGCAAGTTATGTTCTTCATCGAGATTTTCAAACTTTAAATCTCTTTCTATCTCAAGTGATGAAAGAAGTTCACTAGAGAAAATAAGGAATTGTTTGCTGAATTCTTTCAGTTCAGATATTGTTACACTTGATGTTTCATCAGAAATATCAAGTATGGAACTCAAAAATATCTCGTTAGAGGTATCTTCAATTGAGCAACAAGAGTTTGAAGAACTTTATCCTTTTGATCACATATCTTGTGATACTTTAACTGAGTCTTTGGACTTTCTTCGCAGTCCCTTAGTCTTTCCTTGATCCATAATTTATAGGATGGATCACACCAAACACAGATTGTTAGATCTTTTCGTGTTTTCCTGCTCTGATACCAATTGAAAAGTTGAGGGTACCCGAATACACCACAATCTTTAAATTATCCACCTATAAGTCTTCTTACCGAAAGTGATTGTCTATGGACAAAGTCAAAACAATACTACAAATCGGTATTCACACTTTGTGTGATCATCTATGGATACGAGATCGAGACAATACCACTATCAAAGTGTGGTTACTTGATAATAGGTTCGGACTCAACCAAACTCTATAGGACCACAATCAAGTAATACGGAGTTAACGTTTTTGTAATATACTTTAAATTATAATAACAACAATTATAATTGCGGAAAGGAAAAGTAAATGCACAACAAGATTTTGTTAACAAAGAAACCACAAATGCAGAGAAAAACCCTGGGACCTAGTCCAGAATTGAATACTCTCATAATTAATCCTCTATACAAAATCTAAACCAAAACTTCGTATAGTTGAGACCAAGCAACTAAACCTAGTTCACTTAGTTTCTTCAGTATCCATGCTCTTCCGACATTTAATAGGTGCATGCACTGGAATAATTCCTTTGGATTGTATTCCAAACAGTAAAGGAACAACAAATCTGTTTGGTAACAACTCTATTGATTCTTTCAAGATAAAGATATATCAAGTCATATGCAAAGGCTCTTCTGTTTAAACTAATAAAATCCTTGCCTGGTTAGATCAATCTATCCAATAACTACCAAAGTAGCAGAGTTTAGATTTGCAATCAATCAATATAGAATCCAACAAGAAACTATAAGGTGATGCCGATCTCACGTAACTAATCAATCGAATAAATCTGATTCTAGTTGGATCTCAGCCGATCAAGGTTTGTGCACACCCAAAGATATAGAAACCAAATAAGAAATCTTATTTATCTTCAAATTTTCTTTTATCTTCAATAAACACCTGCACAACACCACTTGAATCCCTTGTGATTAATCACACACGTAACGGAGTATGTTAACAATGGATTATCACAAGATGCCTTTAGATCTATAAAAAGTTCTAAAGATCTAGTCGACACTTCGATCTAGTTTGAGTGAATCTTATATCAGAAGAGAAGATTCTCAAGAATAAACAAACTAGGTGCAATCAAAGTTCAACAAACGTTAGTCAATAAAATCAATCGAAAACTAAAATAAACAGCAATTATCTAGTTTCCCACCAACGGTACTCGTAGATCTTCTTGATCCCACATAAGTCTTTAAACGAGCGGTAGTAAGAGATTTCGCCTAATTAGGGTACTTTCCTCTCCGGATAGAAGGCTCCACCATAAACAACAAAAAGATAAAGTTTTCCTGGCTCTTAGGATATTTTGAAAGAAATACAAATTTAGGTATTTATAGACCAAGGATGTTTGGACACCAAGGAATTTCCAAAACCGAATATTCTCAAGATATGCAATAAATGCCCAAATCGGTTTTCATAATTCCTGGAAATTCTTTGTACAATGTTTTCCGAAATCTCTCAATAGAAAATCTCCAATTAGTAAATGCACATTACTAATTTTTATTCTCTAGAGATATGCATTTAATTGCTGGTAATTAAAGCATATAAAACTAACAACCTTAATTGAAAGATTCTTAATTTATTTCGGACCAAGATCTCCTTGAGTTAATAAGGAATATTTTTGAACAATAAAAGATAAGAGTTATTGTTCGTGTTTGTTAGAGAATTTCTCGGTCTAACTCACATGCATTTCTATCTCAAACATGTTTGTCAATATTAGTTATCAAAACTATAAAGTCTTTGATTTCTAGTCTACTATAGCTAAGCTCTCGGACTAGGATAGAAAGTGTAGTTGAGCTCAAGAACTCCATGGCGATCATCATACAATACGAAGGACTACTCAAGGAACCAGCATATCTTCATCGACTAAAAGGTATGTGGAGACTTGAACTTATCTATCACTCGAAAGTCTATTTATTCTATCTCCTATCTTGAGACAAAAGTCGTATTACTATATAGACTAAGAATATACACATATGATATTTCGAGCTGAGTATATCTCGCTTATCTATTTATCGAAATATGTGTTGGTAAAGCTTTCGCTTTAGCTAAGTTCATCTTTACCTAGTGACGAAAGTCATGTTATGTTTCAATCATTTTGGAAATTGCTCTGACGAAAAATAGTTTGTGAATAACAACTATATAACGCCCTCTGAGAATGTTTCAATGATTGAAATGAAAGTTTAAATAATATAACCATTGAAGTATATTAGCATTGTTGTGGCAACACATATATGTATAAGTCCTTAGTGCTTGAACCGAAGTTTGCGAACTTTGTTGATCAAGTGAAACCGGAGAAGTACGTGAGCTTCAGTCCGCGAACTGGCGGAAGTTCTCGACCGAGAATTTCTGCTGGAGTTTGTAAACTCCATCCGTGAACTTAAGTCCGCGAACTTGAGTAGGTTATGTCTAAAAACGATGTTTGTGAACTTATCTTAATAAACTAAGGAATGCTATTACAAACCGTGGCTTTATATTTCATGAATTGATTCGAGTGAATCACATTGTTTTTGCTTTAATTGTGTCTTGTGTAGTACATAAAGATCTAAGCAATTGAATAACTCTCTAACTAGTTTATTTGAGTCATTTGGACTAGTTATGGTGAAGAAGAATATGGTTGATATGAAAGTTATCATTTGGTTAACAAGTGTTGAACCAACTAATGTACAAGTTTGGGTACGGTTTTCACAAGCCAACAAATGTGTAGTACATGTGTGTATAACAAGCTATGCTTTCGATCCAACGGTTGATAAATATTAGCTTGTATCTAATCAGGTTTTCATCTAACAGTGAATATTGGATGCTTTGTTACTAAGCTAACATTGATTGCAAATCCTGATTTGAAAGACTATATAAGGAAGACCTCTAGCAACTTGTAAACCTAATCCCCACATAATCTGTGTGATACTAGTTTGCTAAGGTAGAGTCGTTTCTCCTTTAACCCTTTGGTTTTCTTCTTCTAAAACCAGGTTAACGACTTAAAGACTTCATTGGGATTGTGAAGCCAGACCGATACTACTTTTATCGTAGTTAGGTGATCTGATCTTGCATCTTCTATCGTACGAGTACAATTGTAATAATTGGCTTGAGATTTATATCTCTGATAGGCAAGATATAAAAGTAGTCACAAACACTTCATCTCATCGTTTGTGATTCCTCAATAATCTTCTTCGCTGTGCCGATTAAGTTTATTGTGAGGTGATTGATAAAGCTGAGTTGTTCTTCGGGAATATAAGTCTGGTTTTATCAATTGGTTCATGTTCACCTTGATTTATCAAAAGACGAAACAAAACTCATAGGTTTATTCGTAGGAGACGAATTTATCTATCCTTGTAGACATTTCTGTGTGAGACATATTTGTTTATTAAAGTCTTCGACTTTGGGTCATAGCAACTCTTGGTTGTGGGTGAGATCATCTAAGGGAATCAAGTGCGCAGTATCCTGCTAGGATTAGATGCGTAAGAACATAATTGTACCTTGGATCAGTGTGAGATTGGTTGGGGTTTAACTACAGTCCAGACCGAAGTTAGCTTAAAGTGGGCTAGTGTCTGTAGCGGCTTAATACAATGTATGTTTAATCTGGACTAGGTCCCGGGGTTTTTCTGCATTTGCGGTTTCCTCGTTAACAAAATTCTGGTGTATGTGTTATTTCTTTTCCGCATTATATTTTGTTATATAATTGAAATAATACATGTTGTGCATTGTTCAATCAATTAGAATATCCGACCTTATTGGTTGTTGATTTAAATTGATTGACACTTGGATATTGGTCTTTGGTACCATACAAGTTATCTCTCTTTGATTAAGACTCGCAGATTGTATTTGCTTGAGTAAATCAAATTTAGAGATAGAGATAATAAACTGCTTGAGATATTTTCTATTGATTGAGTCTAGTTGATTCTCTAGAAAGTGACTTGGAGTTGTCCATACAGATTGATAATCGAAATATTGGGTGTGGTTGTTAGACCCCCGCTTTTTCAATTGGTATCAGAGCAGGCAAACACGTTTTAGACCTTACAAGTATGTGTTTGTAGCGATCTAACTCTATGGACGATAAAGTCCCTTATAACGCTTCACCTGGATTAAGAACTAATCATAGAAAAAGTTCTGATAAACTGGCTATTCACCATAAAAGGTTGGATGAACAAATCCAGATCAATTCTGATCTTGTTGCAGAAATTGCATTTCTTAAGGATTTGTAACCAGTCATAAATCCTTTAAAGGATATGGGAGATCCCAGTAGTTTCCCTCTAAAGAAAGGTCAAACATTAGCTGATAAACAACGATTAAATGTTGTGAAAACTGATATGACTCAGAACTGTTCTACGAAACTAAAAGATGCTGGCACATGTTTGTTTTGTGATTCCTCGAATCACTCTCAACATAAATGTGTGTTTTTTCAAAAGAGATTAAGAGTTTCAAGTAATCTTCATGAGACTATTTACGTCTCTAAAAAGACATACAAAACTATTTGGAAATTCCAAACAGTATAGTACGAATAGTATGTGAGATTTTGCTTTAAAATCAACATCACCCTTTCAATGGTTTCTCGACAGTGGATGTAGCAGACATATGACAGGTGATCTCACGTGGTTTGTTTCTTCAGACAAATATGAAGGTGGACCTGTAACATTTGGTGATGGGAGATGTTGCTACATCAGCAAAAAGGGAACGATCAAACTACCTAGCGTACCTAAAATCCATGATGTAGTCTACGTAAAAGGTATGACTGCAAATCTTCTTTCTGTTAGTCAAATTTGTGACAAAGGCCATCGAGTTGTCTCCAATGAAAATAAATGTAACATTGTAGACAAAACTGGGAAAGTGATTTTTCAAGGAACTCGTGGTAAAAATAACTGTTATCTTCTTGATACTCAGTTCAGCAATTGTTGCAATTTGACCAAGGTGGAATCTACACATCTTTGGCATGATCGTTTTGGTCACATCAATTATCGCCTTCTAACTAAGATCATTAACAAAGAACTTGTAAGAGGCGTTCTCAAAATCAATGCAAAGATTAAAGGTGTATGTGGTGCCTGTCAAAAGGGTAAACAAACAAAAGTTCACCATAAATTATCTCGAGATATACTCACTAAAGCTCCACTTGATTTAATTCATATGGATCTCTTCGGACCAATTCAACAACCTACGGTTGCTGGTAAGAAGTATGCTTTGGTTATGGTAGATGACTACACTAGATTCACTTGGGTGGCATTCCTATCTCATAAGAATGAAACTCTTGGAGAATTCAAGATTATTGTTAATAGGATCCATAATGAACAAGGTCGCAAACTAAAGAAAATTAGAAGCGACCGTGGAACTGAACTCAAGGACACTAAGGTGTTTGAATTTTGTGACGAACTGGGAATTATTCAACAATATTCTCCACATATTACTCCTCAATCTAATGGAGTTGCAGAGAGAAAGAACAGAAACATTCAAGAAATGGCTAGGGTAATACTCCACAACAAAAACTCACCGTTAAGGTTTTGGGGAGAAGCTTTCTTTACAGCATGCTATTTGATCAACCGTGTCTACTTACGGTATAAAACCCTCAACACTCCTTACAAGTTGTGGTACGGTAGAAAACCAAACTTGCACTATCTTAGAGTATTTGGTAGTAAGTGTTACATTCTGAAAGATCGAAAACAGAGAGGGAAATTTGACACCAAAAGTGATGAAGGTATCTTCCTTGGCTATGCTTCTGATAGTCGTGGTTTCCGAGTATTTAATCTCAGAACCCAAGTCATGATGAAATCTACTAATGTTATCATCGATGATATTAGTAATTTTTATCATGATAATTCTCTTTCTGAATTGCCTCCTTCGGAGATAATTGAGAAAGTCAAAGAAATACCTGAATCAATTGAAGTTATCCCAACTGTTATTGATCCTGATATTTCTAGTGACGAGGAAAAAAAACTCTGATCAAGCTTCTCCTGAAGAACAAGAACGTATCCCTCCACGACACCTCTGGGTTCAAAGGAATCATGATCCGAACAGTATTATTGGAGGAAGAGATTCTACAGCTAAAACAAGAGGACAACTTCAAAATATTTGCAATTTTGGTTGTTATCTGTCTCTTGTAGAACCGAGAAATATTGATGAAGATCTTAGTGATCCCACATGGGTGAATGCAATGCATGAAGAGTTAAATCCATTTCAAATACAAGACGTATGGGAACTCATACCTTGTCCCTCCAGTGTTAATATTGTTGGTACCAAATTGATATTTAAGAACAAGTATGATGAAATATGGCACAATTATTAGAAATAAAGCCAGACTTGTCGCTCGAGGATATTCACAAATTGAAGGTATCGATTTTGACGAAACCTTTGCACATGTGGAACGCCTTGAGTCCATTAGACTTTTATTAGCTCATGCTTGTTTTCTCAAGGTTAAACTTTTCCAGATGGATGTAAAAGCTGCGTTTCTAAACGGGATTTTAAAAGAAGAAGTCTATGTTGCTCAACCAAAAGGGTTTGAAAATCGTGATTTTCCAGATCATGTTCTCAAAATCAAAAAGGGTTTATATGGGTTAAAAAAAGCACCTAGAGCCTGGTTTGAAAATTTTACGACTTCTCTTATTAGGAAAGGTTTTTCAAGAGGTGGAGCTGATAAGACCTTGTTTACCAAATGGAGTGGCGGTCTGCGAGTTATAACCCCAAAGGTGTCACTATCCATACACAAAAACTCTAACAAAACAAATTGTTTACAAAAACCCCATTTAACATAAACTGTCTATATTATCCTTCTAGTTTAAATCACCCCAACAAAAATAAAAAAACAACCCCACATTTAATTTTAAATCACCCCAACAAAAATAAAAATCAACCCCACCACCACCACACTGCACCGCCGCCACCGCACCACCACCACCGTCGTCGGTCACCACCGCCACTGCACCACCACCGCCGCAATTGCACCACCACCACCGACACTGCACTACCGCCACTGCCGCCGCACCACCACCGCCACTGCACCACCACCACCGCCACTGCCCCACCACTACCATCGCGTCACCACCGCCGTCGCCGACAATGCACCACCACCACCGTCGCTGACACTGCACCACCACCACCATCGCGTCACCACCACCACCGCCGCCGACACTGCACCACTACCTCCATCGCCTACACTGCACCACCATCGCCGCCGACACTGCACCACCACCGCCGTCGCCTTCACTGCACCACCACCGCCGCCCACTACCACCCCCGCACCACTACCACCCACCGCCACCAGCCATCACCACCACTTTCGCCTATCATCACCGCTAACCACCACAGCACCACCGCCAACCATCGTCGCCGAGCAACACCACCATTATCGCCGACCACCACCACCAACTAGCCGCCACTGCCACAAAAAATGAATTTCATATTCAACCAAATAGAAAAAAAAATGATGAAACCAAACAGAAAAAAATGATGAAACCAACATTGGTGATGAAATCGAAATTGGTTTCATCATTTTTCCACATATTATCATTTCACTAACACAAACTTCAATGATGAACCTACCACGCCGACTTCCAAGTCAGGACGAATAAACTAGGAAAAAATTAGGTGAAACCAAAATTTGGTTTCATCGTAAAAGAAACACAATAAGATGAAACCTACCACCACCGTCAACTTTTTGGAGCAATCAAAATCAAAAGTTTCAGATTCTCCTGCAACAATAGTACCGGTGAGAACCTTCCTTCTCTTCTTCGTGCCTTGTAAATATTGAACCCGTTTACGAATCTCTGAGATGAGGATGAAACCAAAGCTCATTTCAACATAAATTACCATATCACCAACAAGATTGGTTTCGTCAACATAAAATCTAAAAAACAAATCACATACTAGATGAAACCAATTTTGGTTTCATCGTAAATAAGATGAAACCATAATTGGATTCATGCAAATGTTTGTTCAACTGCTAACATCCATCTATTCAACACTTCAATTCCCTGGTTGTGCACCACCATTTCCAGCTTATCTTGATTGCAATCAACTAGCACAAACCTTTCAAGCACCAGCAACAAGACCAACAACTTCTCACTGCTTCCAATATCAGCATCACCACCTGTAGTGAACTCAAGTAGCAACACCAACAAGCCAACAACATTTTGTATCTCGCCATAACAAACCCATTCATATGCAATACCCATTTCAGTCTCATGGCAACAACACCTGCGGTACTCGTCAGCATCGTTTCCAATTGCAGCTGCAATATTGCATCTCCCTGAGTAGACTCGTAGTCACTTCTTCTTGCTCTTTACAGCATCACCAACAGTTCCATCTGCTTTGCATCTTTCCCTACAATACTATTCATCTCATGCCCATTACAACTCCATCCTTGCAAAAGCCTACACCGCTTGTTCACCTATTTGCAATTGCAATGCTCAAACCTTCCATTTAGCCAACTGAACCAAAACCCTTTTAACTTCAGATAATCACTGCCATGCTCTTCCCTGTAACTGTACTCAACAACTCCACCAGAATCGCACCTGCAATGCCATTACCAACCTCACAAGCCTAGTATCACCAATACCTTCGATACCCAGCTCAAACTACATTTAACATCTCAACTTCTCCCTGTAACCATTCTCACTGGTAAACACCACCAGTTCCTCATTGATCCCTGCAGTTCAACAGTAACATCACTGCACAGCCTCATTTTCAAATACCATCACTTGTATATCCACATGCAGCTGTAGCTTTATACCAAATCCATGCAAGCCTTCACATTGTCTCGCACCTGCAATTCTTTGTTAACAACACCAGCAACATCTGCATTTGAATCTCCACCAGCTGCACCAACACTTCACCATTGACTCCATCGAAACCAATTCAAAACATCTACATCTTCTATTCATGCCATGCTATAACTAAATCCACCTGACACAACTCTAACTTCGCGGCTTCACGGCTCCATATGCAAACCAACATTAATAGATCTAACACCTGTAACTGCTGTTCTGTAAGCCATTCCACCACTGCATTGCCACCAGCAGCAGCATTAGCTCTTCCACTTCCGTCTCCAGCTAGCCATCGCGCCATCATATCACTGGCAGCAATACCATAGACTCATTCTCAGTTCAACCAAAAGCAATACCTGCTCTTCCTGCCCTGTAATTCAATTAAGCAGCATAACTTCAGACTCGACTACAAAGCATACCCATACATGACTAAATCTTCACTCCGCTTTGCTTGTAAACCTCATCAGACCACACTAGTGATGCAGTTGTTGTTTCATCTGAACTCAACACATCTCCAACCACATTTACAACAAAATATTTCTTCTAGTATAAATAGATAAAATTCATTTTTATTTACCTTAATTGTTGTAAAAACCCAACTCAAAATTCATTCAATTTTTAACCTAAAAAATCAAAAGAAAAATGATTGCCTTCCATACAAGAGACCGAATTCAAGCACCATCAGGTATTCATACTGATGCTAATCTTTTGAAAGCTGATATTCATAAAAGTAAAATCAAATTCTTTAGAAATCAGATTCTGATTGGAAATTAAATACAAAAAAACCCTAAAATGAAATACGCACCTCTTGTAATAGTTGAGGTTGAGATGAAATTTCTTCAAATCAAACAATAGATGATGATGATAATGATATATCATCATTGTGATTCAACTTTTTGTACAGTGTTTCTCGGAGATGGTTAGAAATTGAAGGTTGGATCGGAAGAGGAGGAGTAGGAGGTTCAGTAAAACTATATGATTTGGATTACCACCACCGTCATCATCATTGATAAAATTCGATTTAACTCAAAACATTAGTACCCAATTTTCGTTGAATCAATATCTTTATTTCGAATTTGGTTGTAGATAAGGACATGGAAATGGGTTTGATTGAGGTGTAATGGTAGGAAGAAGAGTTGTGGAGGTGATTTTGGTGGAGGATTAGGATATTGTAGTGGGTTTAGTGGTGGTACAGAAGTATGAGGTTGAGGTGTTGTTGCTGGTGAAGGAGGCGGCGATGGTGTTAATGAAAGATACAGACGCGGTACTGGTTTCAGTGGTGTTTTGAGAGTTCAAGAGAGATTGGGGAATTAATATCTCGTACAATTGTACAAAGAAACGCATAAGAAAAGGGTAAGCCTGGTATTTCTAAAATAAAAAAAGATCTAATTTAGATTATTATTTTGGATTTGGGGTTTTTGTATAACTTTTGGGGGAAATGGAGTTCTTATAACTCTCAACATATGGCTGGTGTTTTTGTATCACTAATTTGGTCACCTTGGTATTTTATGTCTAGTTTTGATGGAGTGGGGAAAACTTTGTCATTGCTCAAGTCTATGTAGATGATATCATCTATGGGTCAACTTCTGAGAAGCTAGCAAAGGATTTTTAAGTTTCACTTGCTAGAGAATTTGAAATGAGCAATGTTGTTGAATTCAAATTCTTTCTAGGATTACAAATTCAACAACATAAGGATGAAATTTACTTATGCCAAGAAAAGTATGCAAGGGATCTTGTGACAAGATTCGGCTTGGATAAGTCTTCTCCAAAATTGACACTTATGCCTACTACTGGTAAACTGCATAGAGATGAGAAAGGAGTAAAAATAGATCAAAAGTTGTATCGATCTATTATTGGAAGCCTTTTATATCTAAATGCTACTAGACCTGATATTTATTTTAGTGTTGGTTATTGTGCCAGATTTCAGGCTGATCCAAAGGAATCTCATCTTGCAGCTGCAAAAAGGATCATACGATATGTCAATCACACTCTCAGGTATGGTCTATCCTACACTTTTGATACTAACACTGACCTTTCAGCTTATTCTGATGCTGATTGGGCAGGATATGTAGAAGACATAAAAAGTACATCAGGGGTTTTCTACTATGTAGGACTAAATCTTGTTGCTTGGCACAGTAAAAAACAAAATGCTCAATCCCTATCTACATGCGAAGCGGAGTATATTGATGCCGGGTCATGTTGTACTCAACTTGTATGGATGAAACAAATGCTGGATGACTATGGAGTTGATACTGGAATAATGAAGATCTTTTGTGATAACTCTAGTGTGATTCGAATTACTGAGAATCCCGTTGGGCACTCAAGAACGAAGCACATTGACATAAGGTACCATTTTATTCGAGATCTTTATGAAAATGGTATCATAAATATGGAATTTTTGCCTTCCGAACAACAATTGGCTGACATTCTCACCAAACCATTAGACATTGCCACTTTTCAGCATCTATGGAAGTCTATTGGTGTTGTTTCAGTTCATTAGCTAATTCTGTAACTCTTGCCCATGTGCTTGTCTCGATCTTTTGGGAGATTGAGTTGGAACTCTAGTAGGTCTACGCCATGTTTGTGTTTGATTCACATAGGTTGATTTTCTGTAGTGTGTTTTGTTCAAAATCCTTCTTTTCTTTTTGAAATTAAGGTCGCTCTTGTTGTTCCCTTGGGAATGACATTTTATGGGGGAGAGTTCTTTTGAACTTGTGCTTAATTGCCAAATCTTTGTGGGGAGTGCGGATGTGGAATATTATAGGGGTTATCTTGTATCTTTATAAACTCCTTGATGAATGCATTTATCTTCGGCTTTTTGATTGCATATAAACAAGATGATATACATTTACCTTTGGTCATGAAATGTCTCTTACGGAAATTTCATTAGGATCCCGTTCTTGTACCTTTGCCAATTTTATTGAAAAAAAAAGGAGAATTAATATGTAGTTCACACTACAAATACATATGGTTTTCGGACCATTATGTAAGGGGGAGTGGTTTCCATGTGAGATGGAGTATAGACTAAGGGGGAGTGAAGTATCACCATAGTATTATTGTTAAAGTTATGATGCAATTGGACTTTGACGTTGTGTAATGATACTATGATACTATATAACAATGATTGAGAACCTTTGCTTTTCTCATTATTATAGCTACGGATTTTCAACAACGATGGTGCTAAACCTTTGGGATCATTTGATTCCTTGGAAGTGACGAAGATTTAGAGTATTGTTGAAGATTAGACGACATGTGGAATAAGAGCTACAAAGTTTATTTTATATATTTTTTATTCCATATGTATTAATAGTTTAGCCACTAAAATTTACAGGCTTGAGATTTTTATCTCCGATAGACAAGATATAAAAGTAGTCACAAACACTTCGTCTCATTGTTTGAGATTGCTCAATAATCTTCTTCGCTGCGTCGATTAAGTTTATTGTGAGGTGATTGATAAAGTTGAGCTGTTCTTTAGGAATATAAGTCTGGTTTTATCAATTGGTTCGTGTTCACCTTGATTTATCAAAAGACAGAACAAAACTCATAGGTTTATTCGTGGGAGACGAATTTATCTATCCTTGTAGACTTTTCTATGTGAGACAGATTTGTTTATTAAAGTCTTCGACTTTGGGTCGTAGCAACTCTTGGTTGCGGGTGAGTTCAGCTAAGGGAATTAAGTGCGCAGTATCCTGCTGGGATCAGAGGCGTAGGAACATAACTATACCTTGGATCAGTGTGAGATTGGTTGGGGTTCAACTACAGTCCAGACCGAAGTTAGCTTAAAGTAGGATAGTGTCTGTAGAGACTTAATACAATGTATGTTTAATCTGGACTAGGTCCCGGGGTTTTTCTGCATTAGAGGTTTCCTCGTTAACAAAATTCTGGTATCTGTGTTATTTCTTTTCCGCATTATATTTTGTTATATAATTGAAATAATACAGGTTATGCATTGTTCAATCAATTAGAATATCCAACCTTATTGGTTATTGATTTAAATTGATTGACACTTGGATATTGGTCTTTGGTACTATCCAAGTTATCTCTCTTTTATTAAGACTCGCAAATTGTATTTGCTTGAGTAAATCAAATTGAGAGATAAAGATAATAAACTCCTTGATATATTTTCTATTGATTGAGTCTAGTTGATTCTCTAGAAAGTGACTCGGAGTTGTCCATACAAATTGCTAACCGAAATATTTTGTGTAGTTGTTAGACCCTCGCTTTTTCAGTGTTCAAAATATGTTGACATTTTTTTTTTGTAAATCCTCTTTCATATTTACAATCTTGGAATCGATTATACCACTCTTCCAAACAACTTTAGAATTGGTTCATCTGTATTCCAAGACAACTATGTGATTGATCAAATATCAAAGCACTAACATGGGTTCAAGGTCCTACCAAACACAAGGATCGGTTTTACCTCAATATGGTTTTCTTATGATTGAATACACAAGTTACCAGGACCGGTTACATCAGTTACCATGACCGGTTACATCAGTTACCAGGATTAGTTATGTTAATTACCAGGACCGGTTACCATATACTCATGGTATTACTTGTGATCGGTTACACAAGTCACTAGGATCGGTTACACCAATTACCAGGATCGATTACACAATCTTTTGTGACTGGTCACACCAATTAGAAATATCTATCATACCATCTCAGGTGATTACTTAGGATCAGTTACACTAATTAAGTCATACCAAATCATAAGTCAGGCATTGTGGTTAGTTATACCTAGATACATAACAAGTTATGATCGGTTATACTAAGTCACACATATTGGTAATCTAAAGATATGCAATGAATAACAATACCAATAAGCCTAGTGATTTCCCTTTCGATTCATAAAATACGTTCATGAATGTACTTCCTTTTAACAAATGTAAACATTGTTTCCTAGGATGAAATCTTCACCTTTACCCATGCACATAATCACAATAGCATTCATACGATTATGTCGATGTCATATATACGAAGTTCAAAAGATAAGTGTTATACTTCGTATTCTAATTCCTTAACACTATGATCATGTGATCATGATTCACTACTAGAGTATAATTATTCACAGCTTCGCAGTTATGTTTTCAATATAGCACGACTTGAAAGATACGTTAGGAATGAAACAATTCAAGTCATATATTACTAACCTTAATTGGAAGGATGATGTCGTCGTTGTAGCTCGTTACTTCATCACATTCTTCAGGTCTTCGAGTAATACTTGTATGTCTCATAATCATAAACTTTCTAATCTAACCTATACGAAGTTGTCTCTAGTAACATAATCAAGCGACTCTTAGATGAGTTTTGATTCACTAAAATATGACAACCAAACTTGACATACCAATGCTTGGTGGGTTCAACCAAGATATGGCTCTAACATGTTTATTATTAAATCTATCACAACCAATGTAATTATACCCAATAGCTTTATGCATAAAACAAGCATTAAAAAGAACTTCAACTATCTTATATCAGTTAGAAACAAAACCAAAGATAAAGGGACGAAAGTCATAACTTCGTATTATATAAGTAGAAATCCAAGGATAATAATATATATACATAAGGAGGTCCCATTACAACAAAATGAGTTTACCTATATACATCAAAAAAATATACCTATCATTTGCGGCATAACAAAGTCTTTTCCATACAAGACACGTAAAGACTTTCTACGAGATCCCATCATATATATACAACAGCAAAACACATCAAAATTACATAGGACAACAACAAAATAAACTACCCAGATAACCCCGTGATATACACATTATAGATAAGCAAAAATACCCACTTTTTTCCTAAGCTCCTAGCTGTAAGATTTTCCCAAGCTTAGGAAGGACACATGCACGGCTATCAAAATAGAGGCTTACTAAAACAGGATAGGAAAGGACACATGGTCAACACTCTACTTCTTATGAAATGTCTATAAAATGGGGTCTTCTCTCAATAGGCAGACTCAGTGGTTATCTTGTGAAAAAATGTTTCTACTTTCTGGAACTAGTCTATGTATCTTACTTTATCTATACCACGTACACCCTGTACTGTGTACAACCCCTTCCACTTTCATTGCCATAATATTCTTTACTTTTATCAGATTGTGGTTCAGTTGGGAATAATATTAATATCGGTTGAAGATTGGTTTGATTCCTTCAAAGTTATTGTTCTAGTATCTCCTCAGTAAGCATTGAGAAACATTATAGAATCTATGAAGCTTAGTCAATTCCATCTCTAACATGTTTGCAGTAGTACACTGCCTCCATTTATAATTGATAAAATAACATTCATTACAAATCCTAAAAGGTTAATTGATACAATAAAAAATAATTTTGTTCTTTATTATTCTTGTTTACTTTGATGCCTTTACTGCAAGGAGTATCCACCGTAACACTATTATTTTTTGTAGTGATTTCATTAGGAGAGTCAACATAACAAATATTGCCTTATAAATCAATCATTTTTTTCTGCAAAAAGCCTTGTTTGTTATTCTTGAGGCAAATTCGATATTTCAAAATCCGCTTCAGTTGTCTTCTAATCCATCTTATTCACTTCAAATGATGGATCCCAATGATGCATAATAACTACAAAAACCATTAAACAGGGAGATTCATTTTTCGAGATCCTTTTTTTCGTAATTGATTATATAAAAATCTGTATCATGGTAACTGAACATAAAGTTCCCCATGTTCTTCCCTATACGATTTACAAAAAAATTCGCTTCTCCCACCGACATAATATATTCATTGTTGTCTAATTATCCAACCCTTATTGAATGTCAAAATCAGCATATTGTACAATTCTATAATTCAGAATAGTACTACACGTTTGAGAAGTGATATCGCCACCACAGTGGATGAATAGGATGTCTTCCGATAAAAAACTAGAAGAAGATTGCAACAAGAAAAATCAATCCCCTAAGAGAAGTTCCTATGGACTCAACAAATTTGAAGTTTGTTGATTTTGCTCCAACTATGGACTCAACAAACATGAAAAATGGATGTACAAACCAACAAATTTGTTAGTTTGTTGAGTGAGATGGAACATGTAGCGCGCGCGTGATGAAATGCCGGGTGAGCTTGGCACCAACGCTAGCGTTTGAGCCAAAAAACCTGGCGCTTGTCCTTGCATCGCCCGTTCTTATTTCACACGCCAGCGTCTTTCCTGAAAGCACCGATTTTTACATAAAAGCGCCAACGGCTGAATCTGGATGGCTGAAAACTCTTGTGATCCAATGGCTATAATTTTTGAGTTCAATAAATACTTCTCATTTAAACTCTAAATTCACATATTCTTCACTCTCAAATCATCTACAAAACTGCCTCCCAGAGTTCATGGTGTTAGATTCACTCAACAGGAGGATTTAGCTATTTGTAGAGCCTTTGTTTTTCACACACAAGATAATGTCTTAAGTAATGTAGCCGAATCGACGTTGACTTTCTGGGAGAAAGTTTACAGAATATTCACCCCTGAAATGGGGAACATTAATGGGCATGATTCTCATTATTGTCGCATCGTTTTAGTTCAATTAGTAGGAATGTATCGGAGTTCGTCGCTTTACTAATTGAGAATCACAAAAATAAGCTCAACGGTGAAGCCGAACATGAAGTGGAACCCAGAACTGTAGCGATGTGGGTAGCATCTCACGGCGGTCGTCCTTTCGACTTCCATGCTTGTTTCAACATTCTTAGGGTACTCAACAAATACAATCCCTATATCGCCCTAGGAATTCCACCGCCCGCCGAGAATTGATGCCTATGTAGTAGTTGTTTTAATCTAAGGTATTTATTTTATTCTCATCTATCTATGATGTGGTTGTTCAATGCAGTATGTTTTTATTTATGAGATTGATGGTCAATGTTTAATCCAGGAAAAATTTAAATTATTTATGATATTGATGGTGCAAATGTGAAGACTCCACATATTTGGTTTTAGATAATCGTAATAACACAAAATAAACAGCAAACTAAATAACATAATACCATAGTGAATCGATTTGTCCTTCAACTTCAATCATCCCACTCCACCAAAAAACACTTAGGACATTCCCAGAAATGCCTTCCATATATGTCTTCTTCATAAGAAGTCCGCAAATTCCTAAAAGTCTTGCAACCGAGCTTTGAGCATCCACTGATTATCTATGGACAATGTTTGTATTCATGATCTCCAAATCCACAATGCTTGCAGTGTAATAACTCCTTCTTCAATTTGGCTTTAAGTTTGAAGTTTTTGCAGAGTGTTGCAATCTTTTTTTCTTTTTCTTTTTTAATCTTCATAGTATCATCTAGCATATGTGGTTCCTCTGGATATTTGGGATCTTGACATTGCAAATACCTGAGCTTTTCCGGTTGTGATTCAATCACCATTATTATGCGTGAACAACCTTCTCGCGGACACTTTGAATACATCCAGGGGATTTGCATAAGACTGTGGTTATCCATGAAACATAATGGACAAACCTCTTTTTTTTCTGACACATAATATTTGCTTCGCTTTGCCTTTAGAAAACATGGTGGATGTTGAGAAAGAAATCTGTTGGTTTGGTTGAGAATAAAACCTAGTGTAGTATTTATAATAATAAAATAGGCGTTGGTAATTCAAACGGGAGGTTTTAGTAAAGTCGCGCGGTTTTACTACAAACGCCAACTCCTATGGTAATTCAAACAGGCGTTTAAAGGAAAGCCGCGCGGTTTTACTACAAACGCCAATGGCTAAATTTCTAATGGCTCGATTTTCTATCTCGACCTATAAATTCCATTCTTCCCATCTCCAAAATCACATCTTTTTTCCCCCTAAAACTCTTAATATCTCTCACTCTGCAGAAATGTCCGTTAGAAATCGTGGTCCCAAGTTTACTGAAGAAGAGGATATAACTAAATGCAAAACGTATTTTTTCCATAGGGTAATCACTGGTATGGGCTCTCAAGACGGTTCTTTTTGGGAGAATGTTTTTTTAATGTTCATCTCACTGATGGGAAACCTAGGAAACCGAGATGCTCGTCGATTGCGTGCTCGTTTTTAAACTATTAGGCTTGCACTCCAGCCATTTCTTGCTCTGGTAATGGAATTTGATCGAGAAAAGTTCATCGGTGTAACTGAAGAAGAAGTGATCCAAACAACTCTTGATAATTTGGAGGAAGCTGATGGCAAACCTTTTCGTTACGAAGCATGTATTAGAATTCTAAAAGATGGTCCATCTCAAGCACATCTATACTGCACTCGAATGCCTCTTCCGGTCTTTACAATGGAAGAAGATGTTACTCTTGTTCGATCTTGGTTACATCGTATGATGAGACCAATGAACAATGACCATTTCTGGGAAAGAGTATTGGGACATTTTGTAGCTTCTCGGAACGAAACCATAAGAAATAGTAAGATCCTAGGACTAAGAATTGCATTCATCACTAAGGAAGTCAAACATTATACGAAAGTTTTGTGGATGGTTCACCGTAGCAGTTTTGGATTATCCAACGAAGAACTGGTGAGTATCTTACCTTTGTCCTCATGGACTCAACTGGATCATAAATATCTGAACTTGTTGTTTATCTGTTATAGAGAAAACCATCGCTCATACCAAGTTTACTGAAGAAGGCGGAAGAGAGTTTAAGCATTTTGAATGCTATGAACTTTACATAGAAAATGTCGCTAGATTTGATGTAGTTTGATGGTTTTGTTGTGGTTTATTAAAATGTAGTTTGATATTATTTGCACGTTCAAATTGTAATAAATTTCGCTTAATCTGAAGTGGAAATCTATTTTAAAATCTAAATATTTTCATTCATTGATATTACTGTCAATTATTTTACAAGATATAAACTTAGAAAATAATAAAAAGTACTAAACAACTTCAATAAAAATCAAGTACAAGTTTTGGCCTCCTGTTTATCTTCATTTGACTATCTTCCATTCAACGCGTTCTTTGACAATTTTGCCTTTGTTTTTGAATTTTTTGTTGTTAACTTTCAAAACTGGAGCTCTTCTTTTCCTTTTAGCAGAACATTTTCTTGGAGCAACTTCAAAAACTTGCACTTCCCTCTTACAATTTTCAATCTTTTTAAAACTCCCACATATCTTAGAAACATCATCTTCAAGTTTTGCATCGCAAAAAAAGTGTGATTGTCTTTTCAGCCATTTCACCAATAATAAACTAAAAAATTGAAATATATTTTAGAAGAGAAAATTCAAGAGAAGTGAATTTTGGTGTGAGCGAATTGTTTGAAGACGATGGTAATTTATAGAGGTAAAAAGTGAATTTTGAATTTTAAAAAAACTACACGTTGGCGTTTTTGCTACAAACGCCAGCGGTCTACGTTCGAGCGCCGCGTTTATGCTTTGAACGCCATCGTTTATGCTTTGAACGCCAAAGCTTGTTCTTCCAACGCCGATGATTTTTCTGCGAACGCCACCGTGTGTCTCAAGTTCTGGCACTTGATGATCAACCGCCCAATGCTTTACCATAGTGAAAAAATCTGTTTGGCCATCCACCTGGCTCAACAAATTTTTTTATTTGACCATTACCGTAGGAATTGCCCTAAATAGCCACTTTCAAACAAAACTCAATACTTCCAGAGTAAATGGGTTAATTGATGGACAAGGGTACACTTCAAAAATTTAACACATGAGATATTCTGGTAGGATACTACAAAAAATAGCTTCTAAACTGAAAAGGCGTGTGAAACTTTAGAGTTGCATCGAAAGGATTAAAACTGCAACACAAAATTAACGGAGAGAAATTAGTACATGGAAAACTTGGTACGATAGTAACAACTACAAATAAAAATTCTCCACACGACAAGACAAACCCGTAGAAAGGAAATAGATAAGACTGGAAAATTATTTTTTACAAAACCCTGTTTATTATATTTAATACACGGAAAACAAAAACGCTAAAACAAGATAGTATAAACATCAAAATAACCCGGCTAATTTGGGGCCTATAAGGATTAATTTGGGTCTATCACTACGTGACAAAAAAAAGACATTTTGAAGTAAAATGGAAAGCCCCTTAACCAACTAATTTTTAATGACTAATTTACCCCTGATTAATTAGTGTTAATTCGGGTGATTAGTGGTAAAATATCGTGTTAGATGTGAAATTAACTTGTGTTAATGAATCATCTGAACATGAAAAAATTTGAAAATTTGAATTTTTTTGAAGAACACCAACTCAGAATCGGCATATGTTGTCATTGGATGGTATCAACCGATTGTAACCTCAAAAACATACATAGATTTTTTGAAACTTGCTTCTACCTAGAATCGGTTTACATGGACATGAAAATCAACCGATTATCCAAAATCGGTTTATATGAGCATGAACATAAACCGATTGTGGGTAAATTTTTTCTTTTTTTTATCTGTGAATTATGTGTTGTTAAACATCACATAAAATTAAAATTCATTCTATACACGGGTTAAGAATGAGTATGACTTCATATTCAATCTCAGATCGCTTAAGATGTTATACTCGTTTTCAATTCGAGTATACAGTTATACTCGTTTTCAAATAGGGTAAAATCATACGGAACTATTTTAATTTTCATTTGTAATCGAAATGAAATCAAGTATGATTTCTTACTCATTTTATGACATAGTATTAACTGGAAAAAATGGGTTAACCAGAATCGGTTTACACGATGCATATATAAAAACCAATTCCTGACATTGCACAACAAGAATCGATTTATAAAAATGCTCTTGTAATCCGATTCTAACCAAAAAAAACACAGAAAAACAATTATCTCTTCCATACCAGAATTGGGTTATGTGGGCATTAACATAAACCGATTCTGGTTCAATTTCCTCCTACCAGAATGCCCATCCAGGACAATCAGTCTTTGTGGGCATAAACAACAACCGTTTCTAAATGAAATCGGTTTACAATTGACGTAGACCGATTGTTATAAACCCAAAAAACTTTGATTTAAAAAAATTGGATTGTTTGAGTGATTACATGTTATTGAAACCTACTCTAGAGGATTGGGTTAATAGAAAAGTACCTGATTCGATCTAAAACGAAAAATTACCTATTTTAGTGAATTTGGTGATTATCGATTTTGAATTCATAATTTTGATAGAAATAGAAATAATTTTGATTTGATTTTTTTTTTTTTTTTGTTATTAGGATTTAATGAGGATAAATTGGTAGTATTAAAAATTTCATAGAGGGTAAAATGGTAGTTTCATCAAACTTAGACATCCCTTATCATTTCCTATGGGGTGGATGAAGAAATCCATATGCCCTAATTAAGAACGCGCAATTGGGGGATACTAAATCTAATTAAGGGATACAGCTA
Source organism: Papaver bracteatum (assembly GCA_023529315.1). NCBI lineage: Eukaryota > Viridiplantae > Streptophyta > Magnoliopsida > Ranunculales > Papaveraceae > Papaver > Papaver bracteatum. Next base: position 912,968 of record JAJJWX010005220.1, on the reverse strand, counting down.
CAGGACAAAAACGTTGTTACCTATCCAAATATTTTTTAAATTCCTAATTTACCCCTCACTAATCCTAATTAGTGTTTAATTATAATTAGTAAAAATGTTAAGTATTTGTTATAAGATTAGTGTGTGTTTTTATTTGAATTTGGGTGAGTGTGGTGAGAGTAGAAGGTGGGAAAAAAATTGGGAGGGAAGTTTTATTTGTGAAAAATGGAGGATGATTGTGAAGAGAGAATTGTTGATGCTGAATCTTTAGCTCAACTACAACAGCAAGCATATCTTCAATCTTCGGTTAATGATAACAACTCACAATTGCAAGTTTTTATGGAACCAACAACCTTGAATGATGATTTTTACGAGCAGGGAGAGTTGTTTGAAGAACCTACACAAGAAACTAAACTTTCACAACATACAAGCATCCCCAACACACAGGTAAAGCTGCTGAGAGGTTGAAAATTTGATTTTTTTTCTTTGAACCCGCCATTTTTTCATCTGAAAAACCTATGTACCGGCATTGAAAAAGTATGAATACAATGTCGGAACAAACTAAACTGGCATAGTATTCATTGAACGACCATGCCGGTAGCACAGTATCCCCCATTTCGAAGCCAAAACCGGCATAGATTTCAAACAAATAACTATGCCGGTACACAAGTTACTTTTTACCTACCAAGGAATATTCTACGGAATATGATACCGGCATGGTTAAATTCAAAGTTGACTATGCCGATACTGCATTAAAAACATACAGGAACCAGAGCCTTCTGAAGCTAAACACCGGCATAGAAAACTTAATTAAACACCATGCCAAAACTCTGTACCGGTGTGTTACTTTAGTTTAAAATAATTCCAAAGCTAAATACAGGCATAGAATATGAATCATACGTTATGGCGGAAATATGTATCGGCGTCCAAATATAGGTAACTAGAATGCCGGAATAGGTTTAAAATTTGGTCTTTAGTTTTGTTTTAGTTCTAATATGCCGGGACATAGGTCGATAAAGCCGGACTACTATTCCGGCATTCTTTTCAATTTCTGTTGTAACTAATATTCATTCGATCCTTAGGTTGTGATGCAAAGCCTCTTGGTCGGGATACGTCGGAATGTTATAAAATGCCTCTGGTATGTTACCAAATAATACTTTTCACCTAGTATCTTGACCTTACTAATGGATTGCTTGTAATGAACCTTCTAATCATCCGTTGTTATCTTATGTAGGGAATAAAAGATCCAAAGAAAGCAATCGCTTGGGCTAAAGAGACGGCTCTTAAGAACATGTGTGTGTTGGTGAGGAATACCCAAGCCAAACCAACTCATTTTGAGATGGTTTGCGAGAGAAGTGGGCAATACAAGGAGAAGAATAGCCACAAGATAAAGGGGAAGTCTCGTACGAGGAAGTGGGCAATACAAGGAGAAGAATATCCACAAGAGAAAGGGTTATGTACCAAAAGTAAACCATACAACTAAAGAGCTAATACAAAAAGAAGTTGGGAATTGTTTAAAACGTAACAACCAAACAAACACAACTAAAGAGTTAATCACTTGGTCTTTTGCTTCTTCTGGACCAACACCTTCCTTGTTTCCCCGAACAAATCTTTCGCACTTGGATCTTCAATTTTATCAAGCAATTCCTCGACTTCCTTCATTTCTTCAAGGGATAGCACCTCTCCTTTCTCGTACTTGCAACCAAACATCTTCTCCATCTTTCCAAGCCGACGTCGCTGGTTTTATACATCCAACACATAATTAGTATATATATGTTAATATGAGAATATGTGTGCATTAAATGACTAAGGAATTCAAAATACTCACTAGCAATCCAAGAGTGTTATTAAGTTTGGCCATTGTAGGTGGTGCCTCTGTAGGAGTTGGAACCGAAGGGTTTTTCTGTGGTGGAACTCCCCCGTCGTCCGGGCGCACGATAAAAGGATGTGACCATTCCAGGTAATCATTAATATAGGAGGGATCGGCTTCATAACCATTGTTCACAACCTCCCAATTACTGATATCTACCAAACTACTTGGTTCCCTATCCCTCTAATGTGTTGGTTCTGGAACTGGATCATACACTACCCTCAACTTTGAGGGACTTGTAATGGAATCACCCAAGTCAAGAATGCACCTTGAAGTAGAGACTGTCATGAATCCATGTAATTACTTATATCCAAGTTGATGCATCACACGTCGAGGATCGGCCATAACGTATCCCTTTGGGTGGAACAACGGTCCATTGTAGAATACAATGTTCAGATACCTCAAAATTTGGCGGTTTCCTCTAGCCTCCTTGTAAGGGTCGAACACAGCGTGTTTGGTGGTCATCGTGTCCAGATCCAATCTCATATCTATTAGTCGACCATTTTTACTGGGCTTCGGAGTATTGTTGAACTGGTATCTCTTAGCTCTAGGCGCATCAGGTTCAGGAAGGTCTATAATTTTCAAGTAGGGGTAGTCCTTGAACAATGTTGGGAAGTGTTCATAAGCCCACACCTATACCAATGTGGAATGATACATATAAGAAGCAGTAAATTTTGTTTGCGAGTTAATAAAATGGGTACGATATATGTGAACAATATACATAAGAACATAAGTTTAAAAACACGATTACCTAGAGCATAGTGAAATTCCCGACAAATTGGTTTGTAACAGCCTTAGAGGCCCTTCTCATCTCCGTCATCAAATGTGTCATTACCACGGTGCCCCAAGAATAGCTAAAGACCTCTTCCAATGGATCCAAGTATTTAAGGAGGCTTGCGCTAACCCTGTTGCCACTAGTATCGGGGAATATCTTAGTGCCCAAGATGAATAAAAGGTACACAACGGCTGTATAACGAATCTGTGCAGGGTCCCATCCATCCTCCAAACTTATTTCCTGCGTTTTTTCAAACTTCGCCTTAAGCAGTGTCAGCTTGATTGTCTTTGTCGTACTAGAATTTGATACATAGAAGCTTCCAACAGAAGTTTTGTAATCCCAACCCAACAACTTGATAGTCAAAGCATGCAACTTCGACCATTCTAGGTCTGGAAAATTATCTCCTTCTGCTATTGATTTTCCAATAACATTCAAGATTAAAATATTCTGAGCATCATCCGGGATCAAGGTCATCTCCCCAAACGGGATGTGCATGGTATCAGTTTCGCCATGATACCTTTTGACGAATCAATTGATTGTCACAGCATCACACTTCACATAATTTTCAACCAAAGCATATAGACCAGAATCTCTTACTAATGTTTGGACCTCTTCACATTCCAAATACAAATCCCAATCGGACGCAGCTTGGTTTCGGCAAATACGCACAGCCTTCTTGGGATCCTACCATTACGAGATAGTACGGTTAAAAGATTTTATATAAATACACAATAATACATATGCACAAGATTAAAAAATATTTACATATGTTTGATAGATAGTGCGAGCCCACGAGTGCTTGTAGCCAAATAGAATTCTCGTATCTTGAGCTTCACCCCAAATTCTACCACCATCAAGGTCAGGAATCATGTCATCAACATGAGGAAGGTGGGAACCTTTAACTTTTACTTTTCCCTTGCCTTTGGCTTTGCCTTGTGTCGGTTGTTGACTTGGACCACCAACTTCGCTTTGGCTTGTAAATTGACTTGGATGAACCTCATTATCTTCCTCCTCACTTTCCTCTTCATCTTGCTCATAGTGCTCAACTGTTGTAGTAGGTTCATTGATTATAAGTCGACTACGGTCACCACCACTCTCCCAAGTTATCCCTCTACAATCAGCCCCTAAACGCTTTTTGCGACCTCCATCTTTCCCCTGGGGAGGCAGAGTCTGAGGAGTATCAAGACCATCCTTCCTCCTTCTCTTAGTCACATCATTTTTACTTTTTGTTTTCTTAGCTTCCTTGGATTTTGATCTATATCATAAGGAAACGAAATGAATATAAAACATCTCATTTTTAGTATCAGTACCGACATAGATTCACTTAAACAAACCACGCCGGTATGTTGTTCCGGCTATAACTATTAACTTTCGATAATGCCGGTAGACATATGTAATTCTCCTGGATACCAAAAGAATACTACTGTCACTATAAAAATTAATCAATAGTATGTCTTAACTGAGTACCGGCATACAATGCAGCCAACAATGCATGCCGGAACTGGTGAAAAATTCTTTAGTGTTCCTGTAAGTTTTAGTTTACTACCGGCATACGCGAAATATCAAAAAGGAATGTCGTAATACACAACCGGCATAGTATTCAACATAATTTTTATGCCGGTACATAACATTGAGTTTCAGGGTTTGAATCGGCATTGCATTCATCATAACATCTAAGCCGTAACTCAATACCGGCACTGAATTCAACCTAGATGGAACACCGTAACTAAAAACCGGCATAGTATTCATACAAAATTCAATGCCGGAATCTACTGAAACTCAACTGTTTCGTTCAGGTTTCGCAATTCTAACCTAAACTCATTGCTATAAATCGATTCAAACACTCATAACTGAGTTTAAAATCACCTACATTCTCACAAAAGCCATCTTTGCGAGCGGTTGATTGTCCGAGAGCGTTGCTTCTTCTTCTTCTTGCTCTTGAGCAATCTTAGCAAGTCTTTGTTTTAATTTCTCTTCACCAATCGATTGTGAGTTCGATGGGGCTTTTGGTTTCTTTCGTGGAGGCATTGTTATGATTCGGGTAGGTTAATCGACGATTTTTTTTTTGATTCGACGATTAATCGACGAAGAACGGTTGAAGAACGATGAATTTTTTTTTTTGAAAAACCTAAACCTAAGAGAGTGTCGGTACTGATTTATAATAATTGGGATATAAGATTTTGGTTTTTGATTTTAAAGTTTTAGGGGAAAGGGTATAACAGTCTTTTCATACAGTTTTTTAATTAACCAAAGGGTATTTTAGCACTTTCATATCAAATGGTCACCCTTTTGCAAAAATCATGGGTTGGGGGAAGTAATCTGTATCCGCTAATTGCGCGTTCCTAATTAATCACCATATGCCCCAATTTAGCCAGGCAAAATAAGCTAGGAAAACAGGGAAAAATATAAAAAGTTGCAAGAAAGTGGCCTAAAATCCTAGAAGATCATTGGAAATTCATTGCAAAAGTTTTGCCTAATTTTCGCGCGAGAAACAGTAAGTCGGTCCCGCAATCACTTTGCTCCGGAACTGTTTTTTTTTTTTTTTTTTTTAAATTACAGGATTTTTAACTTCTAAACATGCATTTTTTTTTCGGTCGAGCATTTTGATGGGATAAATGGAAAGAAAATCAAATCTTGGAGGATTAATTTCCTAATACATTTTGGGTAGGAAATGGTGGAAAATGGAGCATGGAATTCGAAGTTAAAAAGAAATCGAACTTCTTCGTATACAACAGAAATGGTGCAGCTCTTTTTAGTGTTGGGTACTGCACCAGATACATAGGAGGATATTTTGGAAAGCAATGCTTCATAAGAAGGCAGTTTTTGGGCATACCAAGTAAGACAAAATAGGAGTGTAAATAGCAATATTAGAAGCCCCTTAACCAATTTTTTTTGGTAATGGCAAATATGCCCTTTTAGGATTAGTGTTAATAGTAATGATTAGGTAAAATAAATCTGATTAGTGATTAGTTTTAAGATTACTTGCCACTATCCGGGGGGGTTTGGGGACGATTTTTTCCTGGTTTTGATCTTAGAATGTTGATTTTTTTCCAACATATCTTATGTTTAATCTCGCTTTTGTAGGTTAAAATCATCAAAAGTTTGTGTTTTTTCACTAAGGTTCGGAGAGTTTGGATGAACAGTTCGGCTAGCTGGAAGTGTTGATTAAGAGCCGAACATACCTAGTTCGGCTCGTTTTGAATTGTCCAAATAATCCGAACCCTACACTGAACTGTCTGGAAGAAAAAATGTTTAGGGTTCGAAGCATATTTAGAAATTAAATAAGCGCCAAACACTGTTGAAAACACATTGTTCGGCTATTTGAATAAGTAGAATATAAGCCGAACTTTGATCATGTACATTCCTGGGTTAATAATTTTGTATTGGTTCGGCACATATTATGATTATCGAATACGCCGAACCCCTACGCATCTCTTTCTGTGACTAGGTTCGGCTTGAAATTGCATGAAATTTCAAGCCGAATTGTTCATATACACTTACAGAAGATTTTGTGAAGAACAGTTCGGCTAAAAAACACAACTTAATTGTGAGCCGAATCTTATAAATGCACTAGGTTCAGCAGATATTATGATTATCGTACAAAGCTTCTAACCTAACCATTAATTTTTCTTTAGAGCATCTAAAAATGTTCGGCACATATTATGATTATCGTACAAGCCGAACCTAACCATTAAGGGTAAGGACATATTAGTAATTTAAATTGTTTAAGGATATATAAGTAATTACACTACCCCTTATTTTTCCACCCTGGGTGGAAAAAAAAATTTGTATGCCCAAAAACTGCCTTCCTTCATAAGGTTTCAACACCAAATCTTGCTAGTATAGGTTAGTTGGGCCGGCCGACCGGAGGGCCCGAAAGGAGGAGTCCCTTTTATGACCACTTTTTTATAAATTGAAACTTAACAAAAATTTGCAATTTCATAAAAAGATTTTGGTAGTGTGCACGTGATAATACCAAAATATCCCTCCATTTTAGTCAAATTACTATAATTTCTCATGTATCCTATTCTTTAAGGGTATAATTGGCAACCAAACTTTAATATAACATGTCTAAAAATCCGTGCCTTGGAATTTAAGAAATTTTATTTCGTTGGAAAGCTAATAAAAAAAACCTATCCAACGAGCACAAACAACAATATCAAATTTAGAGTTTTTACGAAAAAATCGGAAGTGTTTATCATTTTAGGCACAATTTTAGAAAATTAAATGTATATTCATTATACAAACCACCACAAAGGATACATAATACTTTATGTAGCCACTAGGGCTTAACCCGTGCCGTAACGGCACGGGCATAATTTTTATTTAGTTGTGCATTTTCCGAATATGAATATTAAATATAATATATAATATCAAGTTTAACCTTCTTATCAGTACAAAATTAAAGGAAAACCCGATAGATTTTTTTAGTCTTCACTCCCCAAATCCTTTCTAGAATTTTCCGCCTTGACATTCTCCCATATTATCCCTCTCCTCTCTCGAGTTGTATCCTCAAGCCAGCCATGAAATGATATCTGAATTAATTTTTACATATTTTTTCCCCCAAAAAAAATATTATTTGATATGTTTTTTAGTTTACAAAGATATCTTATCGATCCTTTTAAATGGTGTTACCTTTCTGCATCTTCCTTATTTTAGCGAACGATGTTAGGATATTCATGGACCATAGGAACCTACTATGGACCCGACCACATAGCACCGATATTGTCCCTAATTGACCACCTTTGGATAAGAGGTGTGAAGTTTTAATCTAAAAGGCCTCGTTGCTACGTAAGGAAATGCCCAAGCTTATTAATCTCCACATGTACTCCTCTTTCTTCCATGTGGGACTATCCCTAGTTATACATATGTGGTTTATCGCGCCACATACGCCAACAATCTCCACTTTGGCGAGATTAAACCACTTCGCCAGTCCAATCAGATTCCACACGATACGATTACTATCTGTATATGCTACCCATCGATCATGATTATTATTATTATTATTATCATTATGCGCCTTGGAATCCTACTCCACGTTGATTTAATGAGAAGGTAAGCACTAACTTCACTTGAGAGTTAATTTGTTAGACACTAACTCCACCTTGAGCGCCAGTTCAACCTTGAGCATTGCCTTGCCGATCTAGAACCCTGCTCCACCTGAGTTAATGGGTGAGACACTAACTCCACCTTGAGCGCCAGTTCAACTTTGGGCCTTACCTGCTCCAACTTGGGTCTAACTCCACTTGTTCCCTAAATCGGGTGACATCCACAACCACTTCTACGTTCAGATAGTAGCCCCAACCATGGGCTCTGATACCAATTGTTAGGATCTTCACGGACCATCAGACACTACTCAGGGGCCGACCACATAACCCTGAACCCCACTTGACCACATTGGGATAAGAGGTGTGTGATTTTTAATTAAAAGGCCTATGTGCAATGTATGGAGATTCCCAAGGTTATTAACCTCCACATGTATTCCTCTTTATTCCATGAGGGACTATCCCTAGCTTTACATATGTGGTTTATCGCGCCACATACTCCAACAACCGAGCAGAACCAAAAAATTAAACTATGTAAGATGTAACAAAATTACAACACATGAACTCATTCGTCTCAAGAATAATTGTGTAGATATTAACAGTGTTCGGATTCTTGTTTCTTTTCCCCCCTTTAAGAATAGTCTAAAAATAATAATACTCGGAATTGACTCAACAATACATATCATTTTGTATGTTCTTACTATTTTAATGACATAATGAAAAGTTAATTAATTCTTCTTAAGCTATTATATTTTAAAATGTTAAGTCAGTTCCGATGGCAACCATTTACTCACATACGATGTAGTTCTAGTTTCTCAAAATTCCAAAATATATTATGTACATAATTCAATTCAGAAGGAAGAATTCACCGAATGGAATATAGGTAATGACTTGTCCTTTCGTAATATTGTGGCCTTTTCAACATAGTTGGATCAGAGTTCGTCAATAGCAATGTATTTATGCGTTCTCGGGAGAGAGTAATCTAGGGATGGGCTACCTCCCAGAAAAATATTGATTAATGACCGCATTAGTGTTAGTTTAAAATCCCACACTTTCGGACAACCGTAGTGACTAAGTGGGGACAATATTGGCGGAGGATCAGGTCCTTACAAATGGTATTAAAGTCGACCACGGGTTACCTGTCGAGGATGAAAGAGTATTAAAGAGGAAGAGTTCACCGAATGTAATATAGGTAATGACTTGTCCTTTAGTAACATTGTGGCCTTTTCAACATAGTTAGATCATAGTTCGTCAATAGCAATGTATTTATGCATTCTCGGGAGACAGTAATCTAGGGATGAGCTACCCTCCCAGAAAAATATTGATTAATGACCGCATCAGTGTCAGTTGAAAATCCCAAACTGTCGGACAACTGTAGTGACTAAGTTGGGACAATATTAGCAGAGAATCAGGTCCTTACAAACGGTATTAAAGTCGACCATGGGTTACCTATCGAGGATGAAAGAGTATGCTTGATGGATTGTGTTGGGAAATGGTCTCATGAGTGAGAAAAAATACCAAAATCTAGGATTGAACATATTCCGGAGCCGAGGACGACTCCAAATTAAGTTGGTAGAAAGTAGAATATAGGTAATGGTTTCTCTTTTCCTAACACTGAGACCTTGTCAGCATAATTGGCTTCATAGTTGGCAAAAAATCTCTATAGTTAAGCATACTTGGTATTGAGTAATCCTGAGATGGGTGACCTCCTGAGAAGCTGCTACTGGATGACCGCGTCTGTGACCATTGAAACCCCCATACTGTTAGATGACCGCCGTGGCTAAGTGAGGAAATTATCGGTAGAGGGTCAGGCCATTACATTCTACGACATTACGCTTCCAAATGTGAGGTTATTCGTTACATAAAAATAATAAAACCATGATTAGTAATTCAAATCGTTAAGTACTTAACCTAATAACAATACGCTCTCCATCATCATTGAATAAAAATAATGTTAAACCATTTATCAAGAAATACGTGAGACGATGCGAAATTACCTATATAATTGTTAGCCAATCTAACTAAGTTTGTTACTGTTTTTTTTTCTTTAAAAAAAAAAGTGCTTTGAAAACATATTTATAGCAATATTTTTTTCATCCTAGTGTTTGGTAAAGATTTCATAAAGTGTTTTTTTATGCAAAACACTTGCAAAATCTATCAATTTTAAAAGCTTCAAAAGCAAATGCTATAGTTCACCCTAATTTCATATTTTGTTTTCCAATTCTATCCCATCTTTTTTTATAACTGACAAAAATTATCCTTGAATCTATATATCGCCAATTTTTATTCGTTATATTTTATTCCTTGAAGATAATTAATTTTTATTTTCAATCTACATTTTGATGTAAGTTTTTCACAGTTATGCAACCTGATATTATGATCTTCCGGGTTGCATAACTTTAATTTATCAACAATAAATATTAAGAAATTATTGATTTTTAAAAAGCAGTTAAGAAAAATATTACTTTTTAGTAGTAATATTAATTAGTAGATTTAATATTACATATATATATATGTACTCTAATAGTAGGAAAAATGATTTATTTTAAGCACAATAAAATAGAATAAACAATTTTCAGAGATATGTCTGTTTTTGTCATTTTCTCACTAATTATAGCTGAACCTGATATTTTCCCAAACACAATTTGATCGTTTTTTAAATAGTTTGAGCTTTAGTTTATAATTTTCAACCATTCAAAAAAAAATTTGTTTTTTTACAGAGCTCGGCACAGTAACGTATATCGACAACCATTCAATTGTTTTTTTTCTACATATCTCGGCACAGTAATGTACATCGGAAAAATATTTTTGTAAAGCTCGCAACAATACCCAACTAATCCTAAGTATTAGCTAATAAAAATATACTTTATTATCATGATTAGTAGAATAATTTATATATTATCATTTTTAATTTGATATTTAATAAAATATTATCATGAAAAATTAATAGAGTATTTATTATGAAGAATTATGGAACCTTAATGACATGATAAATTTTGTCTGTTAGATGCATTTCTAATCTCAATCACAACCATCACTTATGACAAATAATTACATCCTTAGATTTATCTCTTGTGAGGACAAATCTGAACCACCACTTACATAGGCAAAGTTAGCCAAACTGTGCTTTATATTTGTAGCCATACTTTGGTTTATGCATCAACTAATTTTCCTTTGCAACTAATAAAATGATGTACTCCCTCCATTTTAAGAAAAGCGATACTTTTATTTTAGGTACAATTCTTGAAAATTGAATGCATAGCCATTATGCAAACAACTACAAAGGACGCATAACACATCATGCAACCATATTTTGGTTTAGGGATCGACCAATTTTTCCTTTCAAAAAAAAGTCATACTTTCACATTCCTTTTTGAGAAAAGTGATACTTTCACTCCATTTCGGGAAAAATGATACTCTCGCTCCGTTCCAGAAAAAGTGATACTTTTTATGGAACGGAGCGAGTATCACTTTTTCTGAAACGAGGAGAAAAGTATCACTTTTTCGGAGACGGGCGAAAGTATCACTTTTTCTGAAACAGAACGAAAGTATCACTTTTTTGTAAACAGAGCGAAAATAATCGCAGACAAACCTAATCTTTAGATTCTTTTTTGGTCAGCCCTCCTACAGTGGCAACGGTTGTACTAGTAAACTAAACTCTAATCTCCACAATAGTGGTGCCTTCTAAATGTAAATGGGTGTATCCTAAAATGCAATTCATGTGTTTTTCTACCCGGCTAAATTGGGGCCTATGGCCATTAATTTGGGCCTACGACTACAGGACAAAAAAATATCTAAACTACCAATTTATCCTCTGTCAAATATTAATATTACTAATTTGTCCTCATGAAATCCTAATCATAAAATAGGATACAGATTTATCTATTCAATAGACTTTCAAAAAGATTACAAAAGAAGTAAGAACTTCAAAACATAATATTCTTACATAGAAGGCAAGCGAGCAACAAGCTGCGCCGCAAGCCCTTTTTGAGTCCAACCTCCTCAGGAACCAAGAAACCAAAAGTATCAAAAGCAAAGGGAATGCTTTCTCATGCTTCGCTATCTTACCTGAGGCAGCTCTCAGCGCTGCTTGGCCGACAGTAAAGGTACCATGTCCAATGCCTACTAACGGAGAAACCCCCGTGAGGTCAACACATGCATGTTTTCCATTAGTCCATCCAAAGATAAGTACATCTGCTGGTCCAGTGTGGATCTCCCCTCCGATGGGTCTGTCAAAAAGTTGACGAGCGCTTCCTTCTTTCTTTGAAATACCATTTCGAGAACACATCATATAAGACATCTCTCACATGATTATGTCTAAACTTAAAACCAGGATCTACCTTACAATGGACAGCATGTTCCCCATATGTGTCTAGGCATCCTGTGAAGCAAGCAGGGCAGCGTGAATCAGAAGGGTATAAAGGGATCATTAACCTGTATTTAAGGATAGATAGGTACTCCACGGGTGACATCATAAAATTAAAAACAAAAATCAAAATTATAAAACTAAAATCATAAAATTAAAAACTAAAAACTACAATCAAAATCATAAAACTAAAATCATAAAATTAAAAACTAAAATCAAAATCAAATTCATTTCCATCTCCACTTCAACTGATTCTTCTTCTTTTCTTCTCAACCCAATCCTATAAACTAGGTTTTAGTAACATAAAATCGCTCAAAAATTAAAAAAATTGAAATCAAATTTTTCTTGGTTTATCAGAATCGGTTAACGTTAATGTATATATGTGATCCGATTGCAAATAGAAACAGTTTATGTTCATGCCCACAAAGATCGATTGTCCTTGATATGTTTTCTAGTTCGAGAAATTTGAACCAGAATCGGATTACATTAGCACTTATAAAAACCGATTGTTAATGTATAATGCTAGAATCGGATTTTATATGTGTGTCGAGTAAACCGATTGTTGTAAGAAAAAAATTCATAATTTTTGAACAAAACTACAGTACATAAGAAGGTAATTCACTATTATTTTTCATCTCAGCATCAAGACAATCTCATTTCTCATGATTAATTCTTATGTTCACAACAAATTAAAATTAAATCAAAAAAATAAAAGAAAAGAAAACCCAATTTTTATTTCACGCCAAAGAGAATAGAGTTAGTTGTCAATAACATATAGGAAAAATATAGTTATGAGTGGGCTGCCATATCCTCATCCTTTTCAAGTGGCACATCTTTGTTAAACTGTCTTGTTCCCATCTTGCTCTTATCCCACCTGCAAAAGCTGCAGAATACAATGATTTCAGAAAAATAATTAGACTGCTTGTGAAGATTTTATAATAAAATATTGACAACCAATCAAATTTGCAAAATTTGCCTCCCAGTGTCCGTTAACTCTGAAACAGTCTTATCGAAATCATGCACAAACTCCAAAATCACTCTATGTTACACATAGATGGTTATTTTATGTCACAAATAGATGGTTATTATAGCTATAAACCACCTTCCATGTCATTGCAACAACATAATAAATAGATGGTTCAACTGAGACTATTATCCATATTTGTTCTGGGCATCATAAGGTAAGTATTTACGAGGTGTGCAGTGGGTTAAGATCATATAATCAATTTCACTCTTGCATAAATCGAGCTTCATATACAGTGTAGTATAACCCGCACAGCAGACACTGCAGTTCTTAAAAAATTAAAATAATCAAGGGATGGAAGGATGAGATAGAGTTACATGGCAACTTACTCTTAAGTTATGGTTCCACTGTTTGGCTTCTCAAATGATCCTACTCCAAAAAATTATGATTTTCTTGATAACTGAATATCAATAGTCGTATACTCCATAAGTTTGATTGACACCGATGATATTTACCAATTCATTTGGGAAAATGGTCGAAAGTCCATCGTGTGCAGGCTATCCAATATTACCAATTGCATCTAAACATCCAATTAGAACACAAATTCCATGTATGACTTATACAAATAAATTAAGATGTTGAGTTAGCAAATTGACAAACAACATCCAGATTTGTGGCAGTCACATACATCAAACAGAAGTCGACATGGTAAAATATTTTTCTCTTCTTTTAGCATGGTAACTGCCTGCACAATGAAAAGTTAAAGATCCCATCAGAAACTAATCTGTTTTACTGGTGCCAGTGTCTGCACAATGAAAAATGCGTGTACCTTCGTCTCCACATAGGACATTATAAATGCCTCGCTTAAAAATGTCTGCCCACTGACACTCGGAGTCAGCGGCTTATGAGTTAGAAATACCTTTGCTATTTTCATGAACTTCCTTCCAAAGCTTCTGCCATACGGAAAATATATATCAGTGCTTGACACCCAATGTTGACTTTCAGGCGTACAATGGGATCAAAAACTAATACACAATGAAGCTTATAGCAACAATAAACTTATAAAATGGAGATCAGGGTGAAATAAGTTGTATGTGATCCATGTTTTTTGTGTGTATAACAAAGGCTCGGTGTGTCCATCATGGCTAATGACTCCCTCAAGAGCAAAAATAAAAAATGACAGGATGATTGGGAGCATATCAATAGCGTATAGTAAAACCACATACTATGGAAAGCGTTGTGCAACTCCTGTGGATCTTCAAGACGAGTGCATGATAATGTGGACAACATGTGTTCACACAAAGGTTTGCAAATGTTTATGTCATCATGTCTTACTCATCCCCCTTTCAAAAAATAGCGATAGTCTAACATTAATCAGAAATCGGAGAGGCGAACAAAATCATAATATGAAGATTTTACGTTTGAAAATAAGACATAAAGAAACTTCAATTTTTGTGATGCTAGAAGCTGAACACGACATTACAAAGGAACAAATTTTGACGAACATCATATGAGCACCAAAATATTAGTTCCATCCTAAACTAATTAGACAACCCGACATACCTATAGATGAACTTAAATTGCAAAAGATTACCAAAGCGAGAAACGCACAAACATTCTTGCAGACGTCACTTCCTTGCTCCCATGCATCACAAAACAAATAGATTGAATAAAAACAGTTAAGAAGAAACCAAATAAACATGATAAAAAACAAAATATCCCAAGTGTGCCTCTCTCGTAATACTGCGAGATAAAAAAGGATACATAAAAAGCTTGATTGACATTTAGCAAGGTTATAGGTTTGGCTAAATGTCCAAGCACCCGAGGACCATATCACTTTAGATTACGATACCATTAGGAGAAAAAAAAAAAAAAAAAGCATGGCGAAATTTAGAAAATAGAAAAAGATCATTAAGGTCTGCTCACATGAATGGATTTAGGAGTTGGAAGTCCCCTGAAATCAGAGCATGAAATCGTCTCCCAATTAGTATTTACCGGAAAAAAAGTTAAAAATGCAATAAATGACAAAACCTGAACATTGATCACATCTGAGTAAGGAAATAAAGTATCTAAGAATAGTAGCTGACTGAACATTGCAGTATCCCCAGACAGTCAAGGTTAGGTTCGTTGTGTTTTCTCTCTTGCAGTCAACTCAAAGTGAGCCATCATATCCAGGATGAAGTACACATTTCAAGCAATTTCCTGCAGAGAGCAGGTTCAAAAATAATAAGAAATCGATGATCCATCCTGCTGCCTCATTATCTTGAAGCCGCCGTACGTATGTAGAATCAAGTCCACCCTTGACATATCACATTTGCCACCAGTAAATAAATATGGCGAAAATTTATAGGGAAAACCATTATATGTTTGTACTTGAAAGAGGTGCCACTACCTTAATGAGAACTTCCGACTGGCAAAGTAGTAGAAGCATATTTTTAGATTCAAATGGAAGCATAATCCACTCACGTACTATCCATAAATGTGAAAATCATCAAGTGTCATGCAGTCTTGCGGTTCCAAAAACACAGCTATATCGACTCTTGATCACTAAGTGTTTTCGTGCCCACAATAGCCTCCAAGTTATCTTGTTTATAACAATCAAACCAAAACATAAATAAATCGAACAACACCATCAAACAGTGAATTTTGACAGAGAATGTTGGAGCTTTTGAGTTTATTTACCTAAACAAAGTGATAAATTAAGTACCACCACTCTTGGTTTTCCCTTCTTCACATGCTGAGACGCCTGTTTATTTATAGTTGTTCCCCTTTTTAGACTGAAATCTTATCTCCGCTAATTAATTCAAACGTAAAAAAATGAATGGAAAGGCGTGGAGAGACTTCTAACATGCAAAGACTACTATTTTCAGAGTTTATGAGAATATAGAATTCTTTGTGGTATTTCTTCAGAGATTATGAGAATATAGAATTCTTTGTGATATTTCTACAAACAGTTTTGATGCCTTAGCTTGGCAGATTAGTTTGCTTTATAATAACAAAACAAAAACAAAAAAACTCATGATACTAAAACTAAGACATTGTCACTAAGCATATAAACATCAACAAATAAGCCCAAATTATGAACTGCAAGTTTGTTGTTTGGTACATATGATACTATAAACAAATAGCAACATGGAATAGAAAAAAAATGGACCTACTTACTGACTGAATGATAAAAACTGATCCTACTTAAACCAACAGTCAAATCAAATAATATAAAATAAGGATATCGTGTATCAATAAACAAATAAAAACCCTAAAACCAGCATACCTTGAATTGAACACGAAGAACAAAGCCCTAGCCTTCCAGGCTGAAATAGAGAACATCATAAACACCACACTCGGTAACTAAACTCATCCAAAATCGTTCAACTGTGGAAACAGAAGAAAAAGAAAAAGATAATAAGGATTAGAGTCAGAGATGCTTACACTTGGTGAGATTAAAATCAAAACAAAGAAGAATTAATTAGAAAAACAGTCAAAGAAGAATGGAGGGATTCAGATCGACGCACCACTGTTGATTTTGGTTTTCGGTTATTTCTTCTTATTCTCTGTCTGGTGAACCGGTGAAAGAGAACATGGAAAGAATAAGATGAAATTGGACGCGGAAGTCGTTTTAGGTTTTAGGTCTGATTTTTAACGTAAGTATTTGTCCACCTAACTGGGCGTTAGCAATGTCCAGTTAAGTATTCGGTGTAAACGAAGTGTAACCAATAAATTGGTTGTAGATCAACACGTAAGTGTTGTATACCCACGTTTTTTCTAACGGTGTACAAACGTCCAGTTAAA
This sequence comes from Papaver bracteatum, assembly GCA_023529315.1. NCBI lineage: Eukaryota > Viridiplantae > Streptophyta > Magnoliopsida > Ranunculales > Papaveraceae > Papaver > Papaver bracteatum. The sequence goes on along the minus strand of JAJJWX010005220.1, from coordinate 896,180 downwards.
TAACGGGTGTAAACTGAGTGTTATTGGAATTTTAATGTGTTGACCAATAGAGTATTTCCAAGTGTTCTCTCCAGGTTTACTAATGCCCAAAGCTTTTATCTAATTTAATTTGAGGGGGTGTCACACTCACCGTGCGACGTGGGAGCTCATATGACTTAGTGTTTTAAAGGAAGGGAGATTGGTTCATAACCACTTCTTTTAGTAAGTTAGTTGCATATTCAGAAGTTGCAGTTGATCGTATGTATTTATATTACTGAATTGGGTGTTTACATCGTTGTATTTTTCTGAAATACGATTTAAGTATCGTCAGGAAACAACGGGAAACGAGTAATTTATTGGATCTGGTTGGGTATTAGATTCCTTGAGTACGTACGCGTCCACTCAAATGTTCATCGAATTTCGTAAAACCCATGGCCATGTTATCCACCAAGTGACAAATCTACCATTCGATCCTGTAGGTCGGACCAGGCTGATTGGATGGAGTAGAACTTATACTTAGCCTTGATCTTTTAGAACCTTAGTAGTAACGACACTCTAAAATGGCCACATGTATGTGTTAGACCGCGTCACTTGGAAGAGCGTGTTTCCAGGACAAACACATTGGTGACATCATATGCATTGTCACACACTATTTTAATATAAATGTCTACTAAAAGTGCTTGGATTTTTTGTACATGTGTGAAAGGACAATAGTCCCACATCACTAGAATCCGCTTAATTAACTTAAAATACAATATGGAAGGTCTGCTCCACTCATTGCCAATTGGTTTTGAGTTGGATTCCCGCAGACTTTAACATGGTATCAGATCCAAGCCCCAGAACCAGACCTATTGTATGTCGGGTGTAGGCCAATTTGCTGGCCTAAGTGTATCGATTTGTCACTTGTAAACCCGGGGTGTAGGCCGTACTGGCCGAGGTGTTACCGAAGAATTAGTCACTCACCTACACATGTTACCGATTGACTGGTCATTCGTACGTAGGTCCACGTGTTAGGCTGAGTAATTAGCCTTACACGTGAGGGGGCGTGTGAAAGGACAATAGCCCAACATCACTAGAATCCACTTAATTAACTGAAAATACAATATGAAAGGACCGCTCCACTTATTTCCAATTGGTTTTGAGTTGGATGTCCGCAGACTTTAACAACATGTATTGTTTTATTTTTATACAAATTTGTTATTAATCAATAAATTATTAGCATTTTTGACAAGTTGTATTTATAATATATACATTTTACTGGGAAGTATCACTAATTTCATAACGCGTCCACGTTCTAATTTTTGAAAAAAAATTCGTATCCGCATCACCATGTCCGCATCAGTATAACTCAACTTACAAGACTCTTCTTATTTCTAAGGAAGTACACATATGGGAACTCGGGTAGCAGATGCAATCTAGAAACTTGTGTTGTGTGGACCGACGTACCAAACCAAAACCTGGGTCATTTCGTATTGGATCCATTGAGAGTGTTGGATCTCAAGAACAAACTTCTCTTCTCCCTGAGCTTTAGTAAGTCTATTTTACTAGTATTAAAATAATACTGTACTACATTGTTTAATTTCATTTCATAGGATCCGTTGTGAAATTAACGGTGTTGCACCCCTTGGTATGAGCTTAGAAAACTGGTTGCTGATTGAATCAAGTACATATATTTGGAGAGCTTTCAAAAGCGAGGCAAATGACTGTAAAAACCAGTTTCTTACATTTATTTCATCGTGGAGATCAGATATTGATCTTTATTGGAATTTTGAATAGAAATATGAGTTGGTTAGTTAGTGTGAATGGATGTGTCCACTCACTTAAACCTTTTCAATATGTAGTGTCTTATCCCATGGGATGTGACTCTTCACTAAGGGTTGTGACTCTTCATGAAAGGATTTCTCCAAGAGTCACCTCTAAACCTATATAAACCCCCCTCCTTCTCCATTGCAAATGTGTTTTTAGAGTCATAAAACTAGTACTAGAAATTTAAGAGTTTGCACGTGTCTTCAAGAGTTAAAGAAGAGTTTGTGCTACATCTATTTGCGTTCGTTGTTATGTGTTATCGAAGTGCTGCGAAAAACATCGAGGTATTGTTGAATGTTGGAGACATATGCCGCTAAACCTGTAACATCATTATATACAGGGCATCAAATGTCTTAAGCAAAGATATTACTCGCCTTAATACACCCAAGTAAGTTTGTTTAAGTTTTGTGATTGATCATCGTTTTCTATCCTTCTTTTCTTGTTTTGTTGTTGGTATTACGAAACATAATACATGTTACAAAGAGTTTGTAACAGATCGGTGGATAATATACGAATCGTATTATTGGAGTGTATACACATAATCCCGCAATCAACCACGTGTCATGAGAATTACACGTGCAACACATGGGGCAAGTGAACATCAACCCTCGATGCCTCGTTACCACACTTAAGGGGCATTGCCACCATCGCCTGCCACGTGCTCGTCACTGGACAAGATCCGACGATGGAAAGATCTGGGAGCATCAGATATGTAAGAAGTAGCAAAGCACCATAGAGGATCCAAATACCCACTATCACATCCCAAGATAGATCTAAAATAAACGGAGTAGATGGGTCTAACAGACACGGATGTGACAGCAACAGTAGCATTTGTCAGGCACATGCAGTCTGCTCCCAACCACCCGTCATAAATGCTACATGCATAGTGTACGTGTTAACACTTCTATGGAGGAGACAAGGGCAGATGATCGTCACACTAGGATACCTTTGGATATCATCGGGACATGACGAAGATACCTTAGGGATCGACACGCTGACCAAGATGATAAGGAACAACTGTCTCAGAGAAAAGGCCCCCCATACAAGGATCCTATAAATACCCATCTCCACGATGAGAGAGGGGGTCGACATAATTTAGGAAGATAGAACTATAGTTCAAGAGAGAGAAATTGTAAAGAGTAAGTATGAGTTGTATCTATATCCCTCTACCATCGTTCTCTACTCAGAGTCATTAGACTATCCTTTATAACCTTATACGATACATAGTGAAAAATCGAACCCCCCGTGGACGTAGGCCTTAGTGCTGAACCACCTAAATCATTGTCTCATTTACATTATGCACTCATAGTTTTCTTATACTCATATTATTCTTCGTTTGAATCATCATAGACGCATTTGTGATGTGAAACAAGGATGAGCCTGAAGGCTCAGAGTTTCTCATATAATTGGCATATACTGTTTTGTATGTGTTTTAATCATTATAGTAGTTTTATCAATACCGCGAACGTTGGTTGCGAACACGATGCCATCATCATTACATCTGTGTTCACAATTTGGCGCTAGAAATAGGGATGTTTACGTCCCGGTAAAAATATTTATCTTTCCTTGTAAACTCTTTTTTATCACTCAACACTGGTTCTCAATACAGATTTCGGGGTAACAAACCAGCAAAAAAGACCATATTTGAAAGGTTTTTAGACGAAACAAAACTTTTTCACCACAAAAATGATTGGAGTTACTATGGACAGAAATCTTCGGATCCAAGTTTTCACTCATAAAAACCCTTGGATCTATTTTTCTCGAAATTTATCTTCGGATCTATGATCCCTATTGTAGAAACCTTTGGATCCATGTTCTTGCTTATAAAAACCTATGGATCTAACTTATTTCGCGAATATCTTTAGATCTATCTTCGGATCTATGTTTTCTCTTAAAAAAATCTTTGGCGGATCGGTACTATGGTTATGTTTTGGCTTGTGCCTAACAAAATATGTAACTACGTTTTTTTTCCTTACATCGCCTTTACTAACAAGACACATGTCGATATGTCTTCCTAGACATAGAATATGGATAAAATGAAAAATGTAGGAAAAGCCAAGGCAGCGTCAAAGGAGACACCCAGGACTACACCAGTTGTAACACGCAGCAAGCAAAAAGGTGAAAATCTCAGAGCAGCAAGCAAGAAGCAGGATGGAGCGGAAAGTACCACTCCTCTAAATTCCAACGCAATAGCAACAACGGCCCTCAAAGCTGCAGCAGCCAAAGCCGGTGCCGCCAAAGTAGCAGCGACATCCCTCAAAGCTGCAGCAACCAAAGACGATGCCGCCAAAGTAGCAGCGGTGATCCGAGCAAGCGAACAACGAGAAGGGGTAGCATAGTCAACGATGCAACAACCCATTTATGGAGTGACACTCATCGACGAGAAAAACCAACTGTTACTGACTGCCCAGCCACTGTTGATGGAAAACCGGCCGACACAACAACCCATGGAGCTGCAGGTCCTACCCATCGATCCACTCATCCCTCTAATCCAGACTGTAAATGAAGATCATATTATAGCCGCTGGTGGACAAGTGCAAGTGGGAACTTCGAACCAGGGATCAAACCATTCCATCCAGCTAGCAGCAGAGCTCGAAGAGTTGAAAAGGAATCATAGGATATATGTGGACGATGTAGCGCTACTTGCACGAGAAAACCAGGAGCTCAATGATAGGATCTCCCAAGCGCCGAAATAGAAAATCAGCACGATGAGGCAAATTCCAAGGCACCTCCGCCAAACCATGACTGAAGAATGGTGGTGGCCAACGTCCATAACTCCGGGCTACTGAACTGACGTGTGGCAAGAGGAAACAGGTTGTCTGACCCTGACTATGTACCCCGAAGATTCAGACTATTTCAATAGTGATACCCGAAGATCAGGACGATCAACCATGAGAGACGAGCATTTTATCGCAATGGAGAATCTTCGTGCTGAGATGATGGCGGAAATCAAGAAATTGAAGACGAGTCAAGGAGGAGGAAGATTGGAGAAAGCGATGAGATAAGTTGTCACCACACCGCTGACTACGCATCTGGAAAGAGCCCTCATTCCCCAAAAGTGTCCCATCCCAGCGTCCGAATGCTACGACGGGTCCAGCGATCCTGCACCACATCTTCGGTACTACAACCGAATCCTAGCCCGATAGGACCGAGACGATGTAGTCCTTTGCAGATATTTCCCCACAAGCCTAAAAGGATCGGCATTATCCTGGTTTGATAACCTACCACTTAATTCCATCGATTCCTATAGTCAACTCACTGAGATATTCTTGGAGACTTACATGTACAACAAGATCGTCAATGCAGGCATGGACAAACTCTTCTCACTAGTGGTCGCATTCAATGAGTTGATCATAGAATACATAGACAGGTGGCAAAAGATCTGTCAAGCGATAGGGAACGTAGACCCGATAGTTAGTGTTAGAACATAGCTCGGTTGAACCCACCAAGCGTTGGTATGTCAAGTTTGGTTGTCATATTTTAGTGATCCAAAACTCATTTAAGAGTCGCTTGATTTAAATGTACTAGAGTCAACTTCGTATATGTTAGCTTGATGGAATTAGGATGAGATATTACAAGTATTGCGAAGACTTGAATAAGTGAAGAAGTACGGAGCTACAACCACAACATAATCCTTCCACTTGAGGTTAGTGATATTTGACTTGAACTGTTTCATTCCCTAACGTATCTTTTAAGTCGTGCATAATTGAAAACATAAAACTGCGAAGCATGAACACTCTATATAGACATAGTATTAAGGAATACAATATGAGGTTTATTGCTTAACCATTAAACTTAGTATACAAGACATCAACATAATCGTATGAATGCTATTGTGATTATGTATGGGTATGAGGTGAGGATTTCATCCTAGGAAATAATGTTTTTACATGTGTTTTAAGGAAGTAAGTTCATGATATGTGTTGTGAACCGAAAAGGAAATGACTTATTTGTGTTCTTGGTAAAACTATTCACATGAGGTCTTACTTATATATTGGTATGACTTTTATTAGTGAAACCAATCTTAAGTAATCACCTGGGGTATGATCGGGTTTGTGTGTCTGACCAATTTGGGAGAGGGGAACCGATCCTAGTAAGAGGTGCAGTACATCACAAGGGGAACCAATCCTTGTATGAGGTGCAACAAGGTTTATAATATAAAGGGGAACCGATCCTATGAACATGTACAACACGTTTTTAGGAAAAGGGGAACCGATCCTATGGACATGTGCAACACATATAATTTAGATACCAAATATATGTGGGGAACCGATCCTAGTACCTAGTCAACCGAAAATTTGGTAAGCTAGCATGACTATGCACAGTACTCACATGGAGGTAGAACCGAAATTTATTTTGGTAGAACCGTTACACCCATGACTTGTGATTGAGTGTTACTTGACCAATCACATATTTCTTGAAAGTCAGATGAACCAATTCTAAATTTGTTTGGAAGTGTGGTAAATCGGTTTCAAGTGAGTAAGTATGAAAAAGGACTTATAAGAGGGAAGATGTCGACACACTTTGAACACGCGCATTAATGTGTTTCTTTTATTGTTCAAAGATGTTCCTTAACAGCTAAGAAGGAAGTAAATCCCAAGATAAAATTTAAATAAGTTAAAAATCTTTTAATTAAGGTTTTTAATTATATATGGAAATAAGAATTAGTAATGTGCAATTGTTAGTTAAAGATTTTCCAAGGAGATTTCGATCATAAATTTGGACAGTGCATTCTCAGGAATTATGAAAACTGAATTTGGAAAATATTGAATATCTTGATAATATTTTCGGTTTTGGAAATTCCTTGGTGTCCAAACTTCCTTGTCTATAAATACTTTGAGTTTGCATTTCTAGCAAACTAATCCTTCGTGACAGTAAACTTCCTTTGTTGTACTGTTACTGGTGAAGCCTCCTATTCGGAGAGGATATTAACCTAATTATGCAAAATCTCTTATGACCGCTTAGTTTAAAAGTTTTCTTTGGGATTGAGAAGCTCTAGTGCGTACCGTTGGTGGGAAACTAGATAATTGCGGTTTATCTTTAGTTTTCTTATTGATTTGATAGACTAACGGTGGTTGAACTTTGATTGCACCTAGTTTTTTTATGCTTGAGAATCTTATCTGATATAATATTCACTCAAACTAGTTCAAGGTTTCAACAGGGATCTTTAGACTGTTGTTAGATCTAAAGACGATCTTGTGATAATCCATTGTTAACAGACTCCGTTATGTGTGTGATTGATCACAAGAGATTCAAGTAGTTGTATGCAGGTATTTATTGAAGATCTAAGAAGATTTGAAGACAAAGAAGAGATAAAAGATTTCTAACTTGGTTTTATAATCTTTGGTGTGCACAATATTGTTTTGGTAATAGAGTATCCAACTATAATCGATCTATCCTTGTGGTATTTTAATAGAATAGTTGAGAAGATCGACATCAATACATTTTCTTGGGATCAGAGGTATTGATTGCAAAATCTTAACGATTACCTTTTGGTGATTGAACATAAGATAGATCTTGGAACCTGGCAAAGGATTCTATGTTAAGATAAACAGAAGAGACTTTGCGCAACTCATATCACTTGGTTGAAGATAGTTGATACCAAACAGATTTGTTGTTCTTTTACTGTTTGGAATACGAACCCAAGGAATTGGTCCAAGTACGTGACTTGTTTACAGGTTGGAGGCATGGGAATACAGACGGAAGTAGGTGAACTATAGGTTTAGTTGCTTTGTCTCAACTATACGAAGTTGGTTTATTTTGTATAGCGGCTTAATCCTGAGAGTATTTTGTATAACAGCTTAATCATGAGAGTATTCAATTCTGGACTAGGTCCCGGGGTTTTTATGCATTTGCGGTTTCCTCGTTAACAAAATCTTGCTTTGTCATTTACTTTATATTTCTGCATTATAATTGTCTTATTATAATTAAAGTAAATTGCACAAACGTTAATTCATATTTACTTGATATGCAATCCTATTGAGTTTGGTTAAGTCCGAACCTTTGTATCAAGTAAACACACTTCGTTGTTGTATTGTCTCGATCTCGTATCCATAGACAATCACACAAAGTGTGAACCGATTTGTTGTATTGTATCGACTCAGTCTATACACAATCACTTTCAGAGAAAGGACTTATAGGAAGGAAAAGTTATAGCTTGAGGTATATTTGGGTAACCTCGCCTTTTCAGTTAGCATTAATTGTTACAAGTGGGGACTGGATAGGATGAGCCCATTGTTTGTTGAGATTCATGGAAGTATTCCCATGACCGAAGGGGACCTCTGAGTGATCATCTAAAAGCACGCCAGGATGGAAGAAATCCAGCGAGACAACCCAAGGGCACAAGTGCAAAAATCTCATCGAACGAATTCAGCGGAGCAAGCCAGCGGGTCAAAGAGGACCAATTCGATCGAACACTTCAACAAAGATAAAAGAGGGCGAATATATGATCATCGACGCAATGACAAGAAGTTCGAAGATCAAGTCTACATAAAGCTTAACACCAGCTACGTTCGCATTTTGAGGGAGATCAAGGACCAGACCAATCTCGAGTGGCCAGGGTCCAAAGGAAAGCAACCACCGAGATCTGAGAAATCAAGGGACTATTGTGAGTACCATTGCTTCAACGGTCAACAAACAGAGAAATACAAGAACCTCAAGATAATGATCCAAATGATGAGTGACGGTGGAGATATCAAGCAATATGTTCAGATTCCAGAACACGAGGAAAGGACCCATCGGAACAAGCAAGTTCATCTACCAGAGAATGACTGAACGATCAATATCATCTCTTGTTTAGAACCCAGCAGCCCTACATTAACCGATCAAATATGAAAAAGATTGAGAAAACAATTCGAGTACTATTGTGAATTATACAAGATTGATGGTGAAGAGGTAGAGGGACACGAAGATTGGATGAATGCACCACTGACTTTCTCTGTCGATGATGTTGAGGAAGACATGGAAGACCATTGTTGATGGTGGATTTTCAATAAAGGTCAAAACCATAAAATCATGATCCTGCATGTTTCTGATACGGCTTCAGTCATGTGACGATTCATATTTTACGAAGCCATGATGAATATGTTTCTTGAAAGGCCTCCACTAGCTGAGTGTTCGGTACCACGTATTTCATCATGCCCTCTATGTAGAATAACATAATTGGGCGGTTCTCCGTAAGATTGAGAGCAATAATTCCTTTAGGATGTCGGTGATACTCATTATTCCCTGACTACATGAGAGAGACCCCATCTACATAGAAGAACGATTGGGCAGTTCACCGTAAGATTAAGAGCAGTAACGCCTTCAGGATATCGGTGACACTCACTGTTCCCTGACTATGTAGAGAGACCGTATATAGATCCGGGCGGTTCTCCGTAAGATTGAGAGCAATAACGCCTTCAGGATACCAGCCGTCTCCTTACTATGCACTTTTCAGAACGGGCATGACGCTCTAACTGGCTAATATCCCTTCTGCAATATATTAATTCTACTGTGACATTCACAACTGAATTCCTAGAAGATAATTTATTTTATCTAATTACTCCGTGTTCATGATCGAATCCAAAGCTGATCTCATGGAATGGTAATAGATAATCTTATTACTCCGATTTCATGATCGAATCCACGGCTGATCTCATGGAATGGTAATAATATTATTACTCTGATTCTGTGGTCGAATCCACGATCCCATGGAATGGTAATGCTCGTTTTATTATTTTGAATTCATGGTCAAATCCACGGCTGATCCTATGGATTGATAATAAACAACTACTCACTTTTATTACTCAGTTTCATGAATCATTCTCCACTAAATTTCATAAATTAATAACAAATACTTAACAATCGGGCATCTGGACTACCACTGAGTAAGCCCCATAAAATGGTGCAAGTGTACTCGACAATGATGCATGAATGAGCACCTAAATGCACGAACGAGCATGCGAAAATATGGACAAATGAGGAATCCAACATAAAATAGGAGAGAGAAAATAATAACATTAAAATAATGGAGAAGCGCCCATGGGCCGGGCCCACCGGCCGGCCGTGCCTTAGCCGTGGCATGTCCCATGCTTCCTCTATTATTTTTTCTTATTTTGGTATTTTCATGAACTCATGAAGACTCCTCCATTCTAACAACTTTCCTTGTTCGAGCAAAACTCATGGTTTCTCCATATTTTCATGGTTTCTCTATATTTTCGTGGTTTCATGAAAAATAATAATATAAAATAGGGAAAGGTGTTGCGGGACCAGGCAACTTAGCCGGCCGGCCATGCCCTAACCATGGACGATCCCACACCTTGCAATCCCTAATATTTCATAATTATTATTTCCCTCATCTCATGAAACTCCACAGTTTGAGAAAAAATCATGGTTTCTCCATGTTTTCTCAAATATTGCTCAAATCATGAAAAAGCCAAAAGTCAACATGGTCACATGACCGACCAGGCTACTCACGAAAAATATATTAAAATATTATTATTTTAATATTCACGAAATACTGATCAAACGGTCATACTTGCTCATTCGAGCAAAATCGAGAATTCCAGTCAAAGATCTAACTCTTCTGAAAATCCAAGATATTGCTCAAACGCACATCAACAAATGCCGAAACTCTCAGGACTGAGATACGGGCATTATGGAGACATGGGCATGCTCCCTTGACCGACCAAGGGCGGATCTAAGGCTTGCAATGAGCTGGTCCCACACGTTTTCATACTTTTTACCTAATTTGCGCAATTGCTCATACTGGGTCCAAACTCTTCGCAACCAACTCAGGGTTTGTACAAACGCCCATCAGTTGTCCCACGACCACCAAGGCCCGATCTCATGCCATATTGGCCGGTCCCTCACTTTTCCATAATTAGGTTTTATCACCCAATGCTCAATCGAGCACTATTTCAATAAATGATGAAACCGGCATTTAATCGTCATTCCTTCACCAACCAACCAACCGGTCAATTAAGCACCCTGGTATACGCTCACTCTAGCAATTGGGCATCACATGGACGTCCATAGTCCCATGTGGTCGGTCCCTCCCTCACTCATGACCTATTTTCAGCAATTCATCAATTGTCGAGCAATTGCTCAAAAATTAGGGTTTCGAACGAACCTCCACGAAATCATCATTATGGGCAAGTTCAAACACTAATAAATTTATATTGGTCCAGTAATCAACATCTGGATTAATTACATAATATCTGGTAGGCTACCGGTATTTTTAATTAATATTATTTGGTCATGTTACCAATAATTCGTCGAATTGAGCAATACTTGCTCAATTGCTCGAATATTTATCTGACTATGAATATTCAGCAATTTATCATAATTTGTCGAATTGAGCAATACTTGCTCAGTTGCTCGAATATTGACCCAATTATCAATATTCAGTAATTTATTAGTAATTCGTCGAATCGAGCAATACTTGCTCAGTTGCTCGAATAGTCACTTATATTCAGTAACTCATCAATATTCAGTAACTCGCCCAACTGGGTAACTCGAATATTAGTCGCAACTCAATATTCAACAACTCATCAAATTTACAACATTTGCTCAGACGATCAATATTAACATTCATGAATCCCTGAGCATTCGTCGATCGTGCTCGATTCAAAAAAACCTAGACACATTGTCTAAATCAGTCAACAACTGACTAAATAAATACACGTCTGTCTTACAGACTCCACGATTCATGAGACATCAATCAAGTCACATGGGGGGATATCAATTAGGGTTTTGGTCTGGCGGCTTACGGCACGTGGATTCATCCACGATGAGAATGTGAGTAAGGCATGTAATGGTTAAAGGAGTTAGCAAAGTAGTGGGTGGATGGTTAACCAAGTCTCCGTACGACCTGGAACTCGTTTCACCACGTTCTTTCACTTTCTCACTCTTTCACTCAAGAAACCGTCACACTTACAGGGATCAATGGTTCATCATTCTTGCAATATAAATAAGTTCAAATCGAGGAAAACAGATCATTATCATCATCCGTCAACAACTCGATTAAAACTTATTCACAGAACTCACATTCAGCAGTTCTTAAATTTGTAGAAACCTTCAACACATCCACAATCCTTGATCATCATTGATCCCACACAGTTCTCAGCTTCTCTCATACATATCAACCCATCTCCCTCTTTGTGACCGAATTAATTCTGGAACGGCCATTGACTTGGTTTAGGCCGGAGTCCTATAGATTGATCTCTCGAATCTAAGCACTCCCTTTGCAGTGCATCTGTGTGAGATTCAGCAGTTTGCTTGGTCGAGGAGTCTCGACGACAAGCTCGTCTCTTCATTTCCATAAAAACCATCATACCGTTTTTTCCCATCCACAAACATAACGATCCTCTGGTGCTCACGCTTCTTGTATTAGGATGGACCATAAAGAAGATCTTGATTTATGGAGGGATTTCAGTGAATGTCTTATTCTATAATACCTTCAAACAAATGAAGTTAAACGATGAGCAGCTGATGTCTTCTTACTACACTATTTATGGGTTCAACGGGTTAGCCACGAAGTCCCTAGGGGATATCGTTTTGGAAATCAAGGCTGGGCCAATGAAGGTCAGCACCATATTTAGCGTGGTAGATGCACCGTCCCCCTATAACGCCATCATCAGGAGAAAATAGGTGCATAAACACAAAGGAGTAGCATCGACATATCACCAATACCTTAGATTTCCAACACTCGAAGGGGAGATGGAATTCAAAGGGGATCAAGGTACGACATGAGAATGCCAGACTCTACAAAATCAACTTAACAGTGAGCAGGAAGAGCGGCGGAAAGCTCGAAGAAGTGAAGACAAAGCGACGGTCAAAGAAAAGGCAATCGATCTGTATCTCGAATAAGTTTCAGGAAAAAGCCTAACGAAGAATAACATCGTTCTAACTACCGAAGCCTACCTTCATGCCAGTAGAACCCACTAAGGAGATCAATATAAGAACAAAAGAACATCCTAAGATGATCAAGATAGGAACTCTGATGGACAAAGATCGAGAAGAAGCACTAATCAAACTGCTCAAGGAATATGCAGACATTTTCGCATGGAAACTAGGAGATATGCCGGGGATCGATCCCAAGATTATACAACATGAACTTTGAATAAAAACAAGTACTAGCCCTTTCCGGCAGAAATTGCGCAAGGTAGCACCGAAATATCATTGAGCAGTTGAGAAAGAACTTAAAAAACTCATGGAAGCAGGGTTCATAAAGGAAGTTAGGTATCCCTCATAGATCTCAAACATGGTCATTGTACCAAAAAAGAATGGTGGGGTAAGGATATGCATCGATCTCACCAATCTCAACAAAGCATGCCCGAAGGATAGCTACACACTCCCAAGCATCAATCAATTGGTGGACGCCATATAAGAACACGAAGAACTATCATTCATGGATGGATATTCTGGTTATAATCAAATAGCTCTGAAAAAAGAAGATCAACAAAACACAATATTCTCCACTCCACACGGACTTTACTGCTATACTCGCATGCCCTTCGGAATGAGGAACGCAGGGGCAACATACCAGAGGATGGTCGACGCAATCTTCAAACCATGGATTGGAAAAACCTTAGAAGTCTATGTTGATGATATGCTCGTCAAAAGAAAGCTGCGCAAGGATCACCTCCAAGACTTAAAAGATATTTTCAGTGTAATGAGGAAATACATCATGAAAGTGAACCCAGAAAAGTTCATCTTCAGTGTCACATTAGGAAAATTCCTCGGATATTTGGTAATGAAGAGGGGCATCGAAGTCGACCCCGCTAAGATCCAAGCCATCGTGGAAATACCATCCCCAAAGAACTTGAAAGAAGTCTAAAAACTAAACGGATCCATAGCCGTACTTGGGAGATTCATCGTCAGATCATCGTACAAATGCAAACATTTCTTCAACATCCTCAAGAAAGAAAACAAGTTTGCATGGACCGTTGAGTGTGAATAAGCCTTCCAGAAGATCAGGGAATACGTGGCAATGATACCTATCTTCCAAAACCTTAAACCCGACGAGGTGTTGGCGCTATACATAGCTGCAACCGAAGATGCAGTCAGTGCTGTACTGGTCAGAACCAGCACGAAGGTAGAGCAACCGATATATTATGTCAGTAAAACTCTCAATACAGCGGAAAGAAACTACACCAAGATTGAGAAACTCATATTGGCATTAGTATGGGACACACAGAAGATGAGAACCTACTTCTTGACTCACTATGTTCGCGTTCCAAGTAAACCTCCATTAGAGTCCATTCTCAAAAATGCAGGAAAAGTATGAAGGATAGCAAAGTGGAACACGCAGTTAGAACAATTCAACATCATACACGAGATTCAAATTGCCCAAAAATCACAGGTCTTGGCGAATTTCCTAGCAGATCTACCTTTAGATAATGACGAAGAAGTAAAAGACATACCATGGTTAGACGAAGACGGAAAGGATCTAATCGATGTACTCAAACCTTCCAGTCAACGAAGATGGGAAGTCTTCGTCGACGGATCAAGGAACAAAGAAGGTGCATGCATAAGGATCATCATCATGATACCCACTGGTGATAGGATGGTATACACGTTAAGCCTAGAATTTGAAGGAAACACCAACAATGTTGTGGAATATGAAGCCGTAGTGCATTCTATTATGTTGATAATAGAATTGGGAATAACTGACATACGCCTAACAAACGATTCTCAAACTGGTCATCCGACAAATAAAACTAGAATACAACACCTATGACAAAACCCTCACGTCATACATGGTTCATGTCCAAACCCTAGCATCACAAGCCTCCAAATTCAAGTTTTGATATTTGTGTAGAAAAGATAACAGACACGCTGATGCCTTAGCATACATATCATCAATGTTGAAAGACAAGAACGTTAAGGCCATCAAGATAACAAGAGTATTCCAACCTTCGGTTACTCCACAACAAACCTTCGCTACAACCAACCAGAAGGACAATGTAGGGGAAGATATTTCCGAAGCCGACGTAGGAGAAGACATTGCCGAAGATTTCACCGAAGATGACATCTTATCAAGAGCTAACGAAGATGGAGATTTTAGAAACGAAGCAGATTGGAGAACCGAAGTCCACCTTTTCCTCAAAGAAGGGTCATTGCCCGCAGATACGAAGCAAGCCCGAAAAGTGCAATCAAAGGCGGGAAGATACGATCTTTTCGGCGGAATCCTGTACAAAAAATCATTCCTCGGGTCCCTACTGCGTTTCTTATCCAGACAGGAAGGTCATCATATCTTGAAGGACATCCACTACAGTAACGCAAGCAACCATAAAGGGATGAGGTCATTAGCCGACAAAGCTAAAATGCAAGGATATTATTGGCCGCAGATGATACAAGACGCTGCCAGGATGTCTAGAATATGCGAAGAATTCTAGCAGTTCGCAAAAAGGATTCATGCCCCAACAACAAAGCTAAATTCAGTAGGAAGCCCCTGACCATTTTCTAAATGGGGAATCGATATCGTCGGACCACTAGTCGAAGAGACGGGAAAAAGACGATTCTTGATAGTAACCACGGACTACTTCAGCAAATGGGTGGAAGCCAAATCTCTAACCAGGATCAGGGATGCAGACGTGTTCACTTTTATCTTCCAGAATATTATTTGCAGATTTGGCATTCCCGCAGAAATCGTTTCGGACAATGGAAAGCATCTACAAGGAAAAAACATTGACATGCTATTCGATACATTCAAGATCAGGGAGAATAAGTCCACTCTCATATACCCTCAGAGTAATGGACAATCCGAAACCACAAATAAAACCATCGCCCTCATCCTCAATAAAACGCTGGATGTACATAAAGGCCGATGGTCTGAGCAACTGCACAATATCCTGTGGTCATACTGAACCAAGAGAAGATCAACAACCAGTGAATACCCATTTCTCCTTACTTATGGAGCCGAAGCAGTCATCCCAATGGAGATCATCATTCCTACAACAAAAACCGAAGCCTGGGAAAAGAACTCATATCGGATATGATGCTAGAAAGGCTTGATGATCTAGAAGAACGAAGGGAAATGACATTACAAAGAATGGATAATTATCAATGAAGATTGGAAAGGAAGTATAATAAAAAAGGTTAAACTTAGAACTTTTGTAAAAAGACAGTATGTGCTACGTACTATAACACAGTATCAATGAGAAAGAAATGGGATTAGTTAGCACCAATCATTTGTTATCCACGATATCCCAGGGAAGGGATCGTACTACCTGCGCAACTTAAAGGGAGAAATCCTAAGGAACCCTTGGAATGCAAAATACCTCAAGCCATACTATCCATAAACCAACACAGTTCTGCATATGTGTGAAGAATACTAGAAGAATAAGACAGTGTATCCGATCGACATGTTTTTATCTTTGGCCGAGGAATAACAGACCTCACCACATCAATCAAAGAAAAACCTTTTGTATCATACTGTTCGGTGAACAACGAACCTCCACACATATATATTGGGGAAATTACTTACATATAATCACTCGGGACTCCCCTATCAGTGTCTATGAGTGTATGACCATGGGGATGGATTCCAGTATAAAGATATACTCAACCTAATACAAGCCAGCGGTTCGGCGAAATGAGTGCATGTAAATAGATCAATAACGCACCATATATCCGAGAACGCTGCGTCAACCCCCATCGTCAGGCGATCCTATGGCCCAAGATTAGCCGACGGGGTGACAGGTCCAAAACAAATAATATAGGTACACAACTTTATTATTTTGCAACACACTCCCCATTCTCTTTGTTATCATATTTTGTTAAGTAAATTAAACTATACAAAGTGACACTGAAGGAAAATAAAAGTTGTACATATCTTAAAAGACTGATAATCCATTGATAAAAGTTGATTACAAGTTTGGGGAGATAAGCAAGAAATCCAAGAAATACAAAAAATAGGCCAAAATTACATTATCAACAACGATCAAATCTCTTCTCCACAGATTCCAACACGATGACTTACTTCTCTCCCTAAGGCTCGACATGATCAGCAGGACGATCCTTTTGAGATGAAGGAATGCTCCCCCCAGAGGATGGATCAGAGGTAAACTTGAACGGTTCGGGTATAGGACGGCGCTTATACCTCTTGGTGATGCCATGCTCCTTCAAATGACTCTGTTCTATCTGATCCAAGGTCTTATTGAACTCCGAAGCTAGCTGACGACGAGCTTCATGCTTGATGATAGTGGTCTTCAGTTCAGATTGAGCCAACAATGAATTCAACCGCTCCACTTCCTTTGATAAATCCATCGCCGCCACATCCCGAGCCCCAGCTAACCCCTCAAAGTACTTGGTCTGTCCTTGCTGAGTAACTAGCTTAGATTGAGTCTTTTCAAGCTTATTATTTGCAAGGCTAAGCTGTCTCTCGAGTTCTAAAACAGTAAACAATCAATCACGAGAAGGGAAATAAATAACTACCCACGACAAAACGAACATATGCCTTCGACATTAGCCGAAGTTATTTCAAATTCATTTACGACAGCATCCCGAACATCGTCAAGAAAATCGTACTCATCGGAAAGTTTCTTATAATCAAGCCGAAGGTTTTCGAGGTCAAATTGGCATTGATCTAACTCTACATTCTTCATGAAATCTAAATGATGAAGACGATTAACTTCGTTATTCATCTCTTCGATCCCTTTGGTAAGTCTATACATGTTAACCTCTAAATCCTTCTCTGATTCCACAAAACGAGAAACATCGGCATGAGAAGTAGTTAAAGCTTTACTAAGAGCATGCGCCTCTACCCTAGCATCGTCCCTTTCTCGAACAAACCGCTGTATATACTCCCGAATTTCAGGGTCATGGGACGAGCGGGCTTGACAAAGCTTCACTTCTAGATCCATTACTTTGGCTTCCAATCGTGAAGTCTCATCCCGAGCCTCATGAAGAGATTGGCGCGTCCATTCCATGATACCTTTAAATTGGTTACGAGCAGCTGATAAGGAATTCCACATTTCAAATATTTGATCTTGATTTTTCCGGTAACCCGCCATCAATTTGTTATGTTGATCGGCATGAGATTTACACTTATTGGCTTCTCCTATCATCTTTGACGCCAACTATTTAATCCGAGAATCTTGGCGAGTCCTCTCACTCCGAAGCCATACTAATTTTGCGGAATCACCCGCTAGAGACAAGGCTGGATAACTCAGAAAGAGCACTAAAAAGTATTAGAGCATTGCTCGGTCGAACTCGCATGCGTTTCTATCTCAAGCATGTTTGTCAATATTAGTGATCAAAACTATACGTCTTGATTTATAGTTTACTTATGACTAAGTCTCGGTCTAGGATAGTTAAGTATAGTTGAGCTCCAGACTCCATGGCGATTAACTTACGAAGACGAAGAACTACTCAAGGAACCAGTGGAATTTCATCCGACCAAAAGGTATGTGGAGACTTGAACTTATCTATCACTCAAAAGTCTATCTATCTCCTACTCTTGAGACAACGGTCGTATAAGTAGTTTTCATACATACACATTTTCTATTTCGAGCAGAGTTTACTCGCCCATCTTTTTCTAGAAATATGTGTTGGTAAGATTTCGCTTTAACCACTTTTTATCTTTAGATGTGACGAAAGTCATGATGATGTTTCAATCTTTAAAATAGCTTTGCTGACGATAGTCGTGAATAACAATTGCTATAACATATTATAGAAGAATATTTCAATGATTGAAATGTAGAGTTGAGATTATGTAACTAACTATGGATATAAGCATATATAGTGTATTCGCACATTAGTGTATAAATACATGTGCCGGAAACCAAGTGCGTGCATATATGTGCATGCAGTATTGGTGAAGGAGACAGGTTGAGTATGCGTACCCGTACGCGTACCAGCGGAAGTTTTCGAACCGAGATTTTTTGCTGAGTTTGTAAGTTTGAAACATGTTAAACCAGTCACCTTAGGTACACGTACCCGTATGTGTACCCACGGAAGTTTTCGAACCGAAAATTTCTGCTGAGTTTGTAAACTCAAATCCGGTAGCTAAGGTACGCATACCCGTACGCGTAGCCAAGTTGGTTATATTTCTCAAATCGGTAGCTCATGAACTTAAACAATAAATAAATAAGGAATGCAATCATTGCAAACCATGTCTATATTGTTCATGAATTGATACAAGTGAATTAAACTAATTTTGTTTCGATTGTGTCTATGTATAAAGATCTAAGCAACTGAACAACTCTTCAACTAGTTCTTTTGAGTCATTTGAACTAGTTGTGAAGAAGATGAATATGGTTGATATGAAAGTACTCATATGGATAACCATTGGTTAACTATTTGTGAACCAACCAAATGCACACATTTAGGTATGGTTACTCAAACCTAAATGAAATACATTTCATTTGTGTGCATGACAAGATAAGTTTCGATATAACGTTTGAAAGATATTAGCTTGGATAAATCAGGTTTTTCATCTAACGATGAATATTGAATGCTTTCTTACCAAGGTAACTTAGATTGCAAACCCTGATTTGCAAACTATATAAAGGAGACGTCTAGAAACTGGAAAAACTAATCCCCACACCTCCTGTGTGATACTAGTTGGTTTTTCTAGAGTCAATTCTACTTTAACCGTAGGTTTCTTCTTGAGACCCTGTCGGTTAACGACTTAAAGACTTCATTGGGATTGTGAATCCAGATGAAACTACTTCTCTTGTAGTTGAGCAATATGATCTTGCAATTTCTGTCGTACGATTTCAATTGAATAATTGGCTTGAGATTATATCTCCGATAGGGTAAGTTAAAAAGAAATCACAAACATCTTCGTCTCATCGTTTGTGATTTCGTAATATCTAGTTTCGCTACCATACGATTTAGATTATTGTGAAGTGATCAATAATTCTAGTCTGTTCTTCGGGAATATAAGTACGGGTTATTGATTAGTTCTTGTTTACCTTGTTTTATCAAAATACGGAACACAACTCGTAGGTTTATCTGTGGAAGACATATTTATCTATTATCGTAGACTTTTCTGTGTGATACAAATTTGTTTATTAAATTCTTCGACTTTGGGTCGTAATAACTCTTGGTTGTGGGTGAGATCATCTAAGGGAATCAAGTGCGTAGTATCCTACTGGGATCAGATACGTAAGGAGCGCAATTGTACCTTGAATCAGTGTGATATTTATTAGGGTTCAACTACAGTCTAGACCGAAGTTAGTTTGTAGTAGGCTAGTGTCTGTAGCGGCTTAATATAGTATGGTGTTCAATCTGGACTAGGTCCCGGAGTTTTTCTGTATTTGCGATTTCCTCGTTAACAAAATTTCTGGTGTCTGTGTTATTTCTATTCCGCATTATATTTTATTATATAATTGAAATATCACATGTTGTGCGTTGTATAGATCAATTATGAAATCCAACCTTTGGTTGTTGATTGGAAATTGATTGATCCTTGGATATTGGTCTTTGGTACCGTCCAAGTTTATTTCTCTTGTATTTGTTAAAGGCTCGCTGATGCGTGTCGTAACCAAAAAAAATTAATTAATACTTTACTACCTAATTAAAAAGTAATATAGGGTAGTCAAGATCGATCCCACGAGGAGCACGAGATTCTAGTTGTAAAATTTTCACACAAAAGGGGGGTATTGGTTAAGAATTAAAGAAAGTAAATAAAATAAACAAAGCAATTAAAAGTGTAAATTGAAATCAATAAGAGAGAATAGATTAAGGAATCCTTCTTTGCTGCAAAACAATGATTAAAGTTATGTTCTTTTCCACTTTTTATTAGTCATAGATTATCACCAACCGTAGGATAGCAGGTTCGCTTAGCTAACCCCAAAATTCCTTATTTCACCGAGTAACAAGTCCGCTTAGTTATCAGATTCTATTCAAAAGAACCACCTTGAGGTTCGCTTACAAGATGTAATTCCCCGAACACATTAAGATTTATGAACTTAGGTTTAGTACTAGTAGTTAGACTCGGTTCTCTTGGTCCACTTTCTAGCGTTGTTTTCACACATAATTGCTCCACGGAATCCCTCCGCAATGTCTTGTGTTTTCTACCTGTGTAAAGAGTCAAGAAACTATTACGTATTCCCTAACTTTCACTAGCTTTAGATCAATTAACAAATCAATTTAGTATGCATCCTAAACAACATATCAATCAATCATAAACACTCATATTAGTAAAAACAAACGATAATCATATGAAAAACTTCAAAGTAGAATTGAAACAAAACTCAAATCATATGTTAAGAACTAGGAATTCATCCTCAATCAAATTAGTTACTCATGCTAAGAGTTCACACAAAGAATAAAGAAAAGAAAAAGTGTTGTGTGTGTAGAAGTGTGCAAAAGTGTGCACAAAAGTGTGTGGAAGTGTATGGAAGTGTCTCTAAGTATGTATAGAAAAGTAAAGAACTTCTCTATTTATAGGCTTCAATGCTCTCCATATCTTCCAAGGAATAGAATCCCTTTCCCTTTGTAGTTCAACTTCCAAATCCAAGCCTTTCTCAAATCTCTCATCTTCTCTTTCCATATTCAAACCAAATTCTTCATCCAATTCCAAGTCCAAGTCTTCACATCCCATGAGAGAAATCCACACAAAATTCTGCAACTTTGGCTCGCCGAAAAACTGGGTTTTTGGTCGGAAATAGGCCGGAATCCGTCACCGCCGTTAACCTGAGATTCTCCTCAGGTCAAGCTATATTCCGTCCGTCAACCGTTATGACTAACGGTCAAACGAGTCAACCGTCAGTCAAACTGTTAGTCAGCGGGTCAAGGGGAGAGTATTCAGACATCGAGTCAGCCGTATAACTCGGTCTTACTCAGCTGATTAACCGAGTCGGGTTAGCGAGTCACTGGGTCAGATCGGCTCATCGCCGGCACGAGTCAACTCGCCGGAATAGAAATCCGGCCGAGTTCCGTTTAATTATAGGACTTTCCGGCCATTTTCAGGCCTTTCTTTTCTTCTCCCTGTGACACTCCTATACATTCATCTAAGCATTCACAGTTTCTTCACTGCAACATAGCTTCAATTCAGCTAAGTTCACCACCCATTTGCTTCTTATTCACATCAACATCTCTTCCTTGATTACCAACCAGCAAACCTATCTTCAGTGCATCATCAATCTCCCAGCCTTCCTATTTTTGATTCACCATCTTACTACTCAAGCCATAATCATCACCTCCAATTCCTGACAGCAGCACCCAAGCTCAGCACATCAGAAGCTCAGTACCATAGCTTCATGTAACCCATTGCAGCTTCAGTTCTTCTGGTCTTCAAATCGAGCTCAAACCCACTCTGTAGCTCAATTTCTTCACCCAACATCTTTGTAATTCAACCATACAGCACCACCAACATAATCAATACTTATAATTCTTCTTTGAATCATCACAACTCAAACAGCTCACATCACAATTTCAGCGCAATACTGCTTTTAAATCTTCCAGCTAGCAAAACCCAACCACCAATTTCATCTACAACCCCTGAAAATCATCAGTTCCTCCTCTGAGATATTTACAGTGACAACACCTTCTTTTTTCTGTATCACCACCTTCACAGCAACAGACAACTCCTCCTTCTGAGATTTAATTTCATATCATCTTCTCATTTTCAGATCAAGAAACAAACCCTAATCCATGAAACTCTCTGAAACCCATTAATTCAAGATCAGAGATGAAATACTCAACATCATCGCCTCTTTCTCCATCTGAATCTCACCAATTTCGTAACAATAAAACTCTCAGCTCCCTCCTTCTGTGTCTGATCTGATTTCATCTCTCAATTCCATGCTTTTCTCTCTTGATTTCTCACTTCAATTTCCGTAATTTTCAGGTGAATTATTTCTTCTCGGCTGCAAGGGGGAAGAACAATTGAGAACTAAAATGGGAATTGGTTCCCTTTATCGACCTAATTAAGAGTGGGTCGGCTATTTGCGCCCCAGTAAACTACACCCTCTGATTGGGTGCCTATATAAATAGTCACTTCTGATAAGGGCTAGCTATTTGGCCTCCCCTTAACATGTGCTGGCTGTTCTTTAGTACTTATCCAAAAGAGAGGTGCCCCTTAACCTTTGGTCGTCTCCGGATAGTGCTTGCCCTATGAAATAACAATTATGCCCTTATTGCCCAATTTGGGTAGTTTCTCATTCTTTTCGTCCGTGCGACTCCAGAGTACCTAATAGCTCAAAAACACACGTAAAATACATAATTTACAAGAAAAATAGCAAAGAAAGCATAAACTACTAGATAGTAAATTAGGTGTATTCTACACCTATCAAATTCCCCCACACTTAGACTTTGCTAGTCCTCGGGCAAATCAAACTAAAACTTACAACTTCAAAGCGTTCCAGCGTCCCAAGCATCCTAAGAGTTATGAAGACATAGAGTTTCTGCATGCTAGTAATAAGAAGTTAGAAATACTAAAGAACATATTCTCATTCTTAAATGTTGAGTGAGAAATAACCACACCATAATGAGAGAACACGTGTTTGAGAAACGATCAATAAACATTTCGCCTCGACTTCTGCCTCACCAAATAGGATTTTATGATAATTGCACTCAAAAAGACGGCCTTTTTATGGGTCTCACATGTGTGCAGGTAGGAATGAAGAGAAAATTCCTGCAACACGTTGAATGGTGGGAAGGATAACTTCCGAAATTTTGAAAAACCCACATATTTTAACATTTTGAAAAACCATTTTTCTGACGATCTCTAAGAAAGGAAATCAACCACTTATATCGAGGATGAGATTACTTACTTAACTTCACCTCCGATTGCCAATTATGATAACACCACTCTCACGGAATCCAATAGAAACGTCTTCCGCTCCTCGTCTTCATCTTCTTGGTCTTCGGCTTCAACTATTGGTGATAACCTCTTGAACATTGCAAATCCTTGACAATTTATAACCTTTTTCCTTAATCCTTGTCGCTTGAAACTTCCTTATAGATTTTCCTTCCCCACGGCTTATTCAAAACAAAACAATAATAAATATTTCTCTTGTCTTAATTTTTTTTTTTTTTTCAATTTTTTTTAGACAAGAGAAACAAAATACAAAACAAAGTGCAAAATAAAATACCATGGCCGTGAAAAGTACTTTACCGCTTGATTCTTCACAACTTGTATCGTCTCGAAATCATAAACTTCAATAATTCTCACCTTTTGATTTTCTTCGCTTTTGTGAATAAGTCTTCAACTTGTATGTAAAAATCTGCTCTTTGTATGTTGCTTTACTTGAATATGAAATTTCCTCTTTTCTTGTTCCATTGTTGCTTGCAAAACTTGAACCTTTTCAACTTTCCTTGTAGATTTTGATGTCGCTCCCTTGTTGATGATTATGGTGTTTCTATGGACCCGTTGTTGTCGAGAGAGAGAATGGTGCTAACTGCAAATCGAACTACAAGAAGGAGGCTTTCATCCATAGACGTCACCCTCATGATTGACAAAAATCAGCACTCAAGAGATCAAAATAGTGCTGAAAATTGGTGTGAAATTGGGTAGCTCACCATTCTACCCGTAATTAACGTACGGTGACACACACTCAAAAGAAGCTCTTTAGTAAAGGAAGAATTTCTGGTTTGTGCCTTGGTTGATATGAAAATGGGTAGTCTCCACTAATGATTGATCAGCAACTCTAATAATGCATTCTTCTCTGGTCCTAATTTGCATCACCGGCATGATTAAATCCATTATTTAACACTCTAACAAGCAAGAAATCGAACGTAGTTCCCTAACAATTCCAAGTTCAATTATGTCGGTCAGAATTCTCTATGTAATCATACCTAGAAGTATGCTAGTGACTCTAAAATCTTTAAAAGTTGAAAGTTTTATGCAAAAAAAATTATTTTTTTATGCAAAAATATATGCTTAGCCACTCCCCCACACTTAAACCTTACATTGTCCTCAATGTAATTGAATCGTCCTAGTAAAGTCAAGGTGGGAAATCTTAATATGATATGGAACAAGAAAAATAAATAAAATAAGAAATAGGAAAATAAAAGGATAAGAAATACAAAACCTATGGGTTGCCTCCCATTAAGCGCTTGTTTTAAAGTCGACGGCCCGACATGGCTCTTGTAAGATTCACTCCCCATATACTAACAATCGGAAAATTTGGGGATCCTCCCATAGTACCTGTTTTGCAAACAATAACTCCATACAAATATTAGCACAAGAAAATAATAGTAAAGTTATAGCTCGATAGAAATTCCCCCCACACTTATTCTTGTCCACACTCGGAAGTGTATAAAGAACATAGAATTTGGGAATTTCCATGCATTCCTCTTGGCAAACCTGCATAGTGTTAGCATCAAGTGTTTCCAATGGTGGATATCGAAAAACAAAATCATTCAAAAATACTTTTGAAGCACATACATTCAATCCAATAAGAGGTAAAGGAGAAGAATCAATATGCAAAGGGTTAGACAAACCTTGCACAATTCTTTGTATTACAGAATCTTCTTCATCCTTAAAAAATTCGAGTGAATTACTTACCTCTTGCATATCATGGTCCTCTATCAAACTTTGAAACCATTCTTCATCATTTTCTACCTTAACCAAAGTCTAGGCATCATCATAATCATTGGCAAGTTCAATTGGGTCTTCCACAATATCATTCAATCTGGTTTCATTATCGAGCATCACCTCTTCAACATCTTCATCATCGGAATCGGGCCATTCTTATCTCATAAAATCTTCTTCGGTGTAAATTGTAAGATCTACTTGTGAGGGTGTTACACCATTTACAACAATAGGCAAGTCACACCCAATCTCCTCCTTTTAAATAGGTGAAGGATCGTTATTATGATACGGAGTTAGAATAACTTCATCATTGTTGCAACTCTCATACACTTCCGTGGACTCATATCTTTCCATAAGGATTTTTTTCCAAGCACTAAATGCATCTTCCTCAATCTCTACCTTTTGAATAGGTGATTGATCATTATTAAGATCAAGGCTCGAGTAATCTACACTAGCGTCATCAAAAGTTTCCAAAGGTTGGTCCTTTTCAACACAATCATCTTCATTATCGGAATCACCATAATAAGAATCTTCATCGGTTTCATAACCTTTATCCCGACGTCGTTTAAGTTCCATATGAACGGTCCTACTAATTTCTGCAACAAGCACTTCCGAGTCTCCATAATCTTCCAATTTGTATAACTTTTGTGCAAGTTTCCTTACGTTCACACGTTTACCACCGTGTATAGAGTTTCTAGAGTGTATATCCTTAAAACGTGAAGGAAAAACACGATGAAGAGGAGTATATTCCCAACTCTCCGTCTGCACATTACTAGAAAACAATGTATTAGAAGCATAATTATCCGTCCATCCTTGTGATTGTCCACTTACATACCCGTCATAAGGTTGTTGATATGCATGAGAATATCCATAAGGTTCCGAAGGATATTGATCATATCCAAAAGATTGGTTTTGATTGTATCCTAAGGATGGTTGGAAGTTGCCATGATGTTGAGGTTGAAAACCGTATTGATTGTTGTAATATGCTTGCTCTTGTCCACCATACATGGAAAACCGGTACCTGAAAAACAATTCTCAAAAACTAAGTTAGATACGATATAGAATCCAACAAAGCAAGAATAAAGCAAAAAGTAAAAAGAAAACAACTAAAATCATCCGATGCTCCCCGGCAACGGCGCCAAAATTTTATGCGTGTCGTAACCACAACAAATTAATTAATACTTTACTACCTAATTAACAAGTAATATAGGGTAGTCAAGATCGATCCCACGAGGAGCACGAGATTCTAGTTGTAAAATTGTCACACAAAAGGGGGGTATTGGTTAAGAATTTAAGAAAGTAAATAAAATAAGCAAAGCAATTAAAAGTGTAAATTGAAATCAATAAGAGAGAATAGATTAAGGAATCCTTCTTTGTTGCAAAACAATGATTAAAGTTATGTTCTTTTCCACTTTTTATTAGTCATAGATTATCACCAACCGTAGGATAGCAGGTTCGCTTAGCTAACCCCAAAATTCCTTATTTCACAGAGTAACAAGTCCGCTTAGTTATCAGATTCTATTCAGAAGAACCACCTTGAGGTTCGCTTACAAGATGTAATTCCCCGAATGCATTAAGATTTATGAACTTAGGTTTAGTACTAGTAGTTAGACTCGGTTCTCTTGGTCCACTTTCTAGCGTTGTTTTCACACACAATTGCTCCACGGAATTCCTCCGCAAGGTCTTGTGTTCCCTAACTTTCACTAGCTTTAGATCAATTAACAAATCAATTTAGTATGCATCCTAAACAACATATCAATCAATCATAAAGACTCATATTAGTAAAAACAAACGATAATCATATGAAAAACTTCAAAGTAGAATTGAAACAAACTCAAATCATATGTTAAGAACTAGGAATTCATCCTCAATCAAATTAGTTACTCATTCTAAGAGTTCACACAAAGAATAAAGAAAAGAAAAAGTGTTGTGTGTGTAGAAGTGTGCAAAAGTGTGCACAAAAGTGTGTGGAAGTGTAAAGAAGTGTATGGAAGTGTCTCTAAGTGTGTATTGAAAAGTAGAGAACTTCTCTATTTATAGGCTTCAATGCTCTCCATATCTTCCAAGGAATAGAATCCCTTTCCCTTTGTAGTTCAACTTCCAAATCCAAGCCTTTCTCAAATCTCTCATCTTCTCTTTCCATATTCAAACCAAATTCTTCATCCAATTCCAAGTCCAAGTCTTTACATCCCATGAGAGAAATCCACACAAAATTCTGCAACTTTGGCTCACCGGAAAACTGGGTTTTTGGTCGAAAATAGGCCGGAATCCGTCACCGCCGTTCACCTGAGATTCTCCTCCGGTCAAGCTATATTCCGTCCGTCAACCGTTATGACTAACGGTCAAACGAGTCAACCGTAAGTCAAACTGTTAGTCAGTGGGTCAAGGGGAGAGTATTCATACATCGAGTCAGCAGTCTAACTCGGTCTTACTCAGCTGATTAACTGAGTCGGGTTAGCGAGTCACTGGGTCAGATCGGCTCATCGCCGACACGAGTCAACTCGCCGGAATAGAAATCCGGCCGAGTTCCGTTTAATTATAGGACTTTCCGGCCATTTTCAGGCCTTTCTTTTCTTCTCCCTGTGACACTCCTATACATTCATCTAAGCATTCAAAGTTTCTTCACTGCAATAGAGCTTCAATTCAGCTCAGTTCACCACCCATTTGCTTCTTATTCACATCAGCATCTCTTCCTTGATTACCAACTAGCAAACCTATCTTCAGTGCATCATCAATCTCCCAGCCTTCCAATTTTTAATTCACCATCTTTCTACTCAAGCCATAATCATCACCTCGAATTCCTGACAGCAGCACCCAAGCTCAGCACATCAGAAGCTCAGTACCATAGCTTCATGTAACCCATTGCAGCTTCAGTTCTTCTGGTCTTCAAATCGAGCTCAAACCCACTCTATAGCTCAATTTCTTCACCCAAAATCTTTGTAATTCAACCATACAGCACCACCAACAGAATCAATACTTCTAATTGTTCTTTGAATCATCACAGCTCAAACAGCTCACATCACAATTTCAGTGCAATACTGCTTTTAAATCTTCCAGCTAGAAAAACCCAACCACCAATTTCATCTACAACCCCTGAAAATCATCAGTTCCTCCTCTAAGATCTTTACAGTGACAACACCTTCTTTTTTCTGTATCACCACCTTCACAGCAACAGACAACTCCTCCTTCTGAGATTCAATTTCATACCATCTTCTCGTTTTCAAATCAAGAAACAAACCCTAATCCATGAAACTCACTGAAACCCATTAATTCAAGATCAGAGATGAAATACTCAACATCATCATCTCTTTCTCCATATGAATCTCACCAATTTCGTAACAATAAAACTTTCAGCTCCCTCCTTCTGTGTCTGATCTGATTTCATCTCTCAATTCCATGCTTTTCTCTCTTGATTTCTCACTTCAATTTCCGTAATTTTCAGGTGAATTATTTCTTCTCGGATGCAAGGGGGAAGAACAATTGAGAACTAAAATGGGAATTGGTTCTCTTTCTCGACCTAATTAAGATTGGGTCGGCTATTTTCTCCCCAGTAAACTACACCCTCTGATTGGGTGCCTATATAAATAGTCACTTCTGATAAGGGCTAGCTATTTGGCCTCCCCTTAACCTGTGCTGGCTGTTCTTTAGTACTTATCCAAAAGAGAGGTGCCCCTTAACCTTTGGTCGGCTCCGGATAGTGCTTGCCCTATGAAATGACAATTATGCCCTTTTTGCCCAATTTGGGTAGTTTCTCATTCTTTTCGTCCGTGCGACTCCAGAGTACCTAATAGCTCAAAAACACACGTAAAATACATAATTTACAAGAAAAATAGCAAAGAAAGCATAAACTACTAGATAGTAAATTAGGTGTATTCTACACCTATCAAATTCCCCCACACTTAGACTTTGATAGTCCTCGAGCAAATCAAACTAAAACTTACAACTTCAAAACGTTCCAGCGTCCCAAGCATCCTAAGAGTTATAAAGACATAGAGTTTCTGCATGCTAGTAATAAGAAGTTAGAAATACTAAAGAACATATTCTCATTCTTAAATGTTGAGTGAGAAATAACCACACCATAATGAGAGAACACGTGTTTGAGAAACGATCAATAAACATTTCGTCTCGACTTCTGCCTCACCAAATAGGATTTTATGATAATTGCACTCAAAAAGACGGATTTTTTATGGGTCTCACATGTGTGCAGGTAGGAATGAAGAGAAAATTCCTGCAACACGTTGAATGGTGGGAAGGATAACTTCCGAAATTTTGAAAAACCCACATCTTTTAACATTTTGAAAAACCATTTTTCTGACGATCTTTAAGAAAGGAAATCAACCACTTATATCGAGGATGAGATTACTTACTTACCTTCACATCCGATTTCCAATTATGATAACACCACTCTCACGGAATCCAATAGAAACGTCTTCCGCTCCTCGTCTTCATCTTCTTGGTCTTCGGCTTCAACTATTGGTGATAACCTCTTGAACATTGCAAATCCTTGACAATTTATAACCTTTTTCCTTAATCCTTGTCGCTTGAAACTTCCTTATAGATTTTCTTTCCCCACGGCTTATTCAAAACAAAACAATAATAAATATTTCTCTTGTCTTAAATTTTTTTTTTTCAATTTTTTTTAGACAAGAGAAACAAAATACAAAACAAAAATACCATGGCCGTGAAAAGTACTTTACCGCTTGATTCTTCACAACTTGTATCGTCTCGAAATCATAAACTTCAATAATTCTCACCTTTTGATTTTCTTCGCTTTTGTGAATAAGTCTTCAACTTGTATGTAAAAATCTGCTCTTTGTATGTTGCTTTACTTGAATATGAAATTTGCTCTTTTCTTGTTCCATTGTTGCTTGCAAACCTTGAACCTTTTCAACTTTCCTTGTAGATTTTGATGTCGCTCCCTTGTTGATGATTATGGTGTTTCTATGGACCCGTTGTTGTCGAGAGAGAGAATGGTGCTAACTGCAAATCTAACTACAAGAAGGAGGCTTTCATCCATAGACGTCACCCTCATGATTGACAAAAATTAGCACTAAAGAGATCAAAATAGTGCTGAAAATTGGTGTGAAATTGGGTAGCTCACCATTCTACCCGGAATTAACGTACGGTGACACACACTCAAAAGAAGCTCTTTAGTAAAGGAAGAATTTCTGGTTTGTGCCTTGGTTGATATGAAAATGGGTAGTCTCCACTAATGATTGATCAGCAACTCTAATAATGCATTCTTCTCTGCTCCTAATTTGCATCACCGGCATAATTAAATCCATTATTTAACACTCTAACAAGCAAGAAATCGAACGTAGTTCCCTAACACTTCCAAGTTCAATTATGTCGGTCAGAATTCTCTATGTAATCATACCTAGAAGTATTCTAGTGACTCTAAAATCTTTAAAAGTTGAAAGTTTTATGCAAAAAAAATTATTTTTTTATGCAAAAATATATGCTTAGCCACTCCCCCACACTTAAACCTTACATTTTCCTCAATGTAATTGAATCGTCCTAGTAAAGTCAAGGTGGGAAATCTTAATACGATATGGAACAAGAAAAATAAATAAAATAATAAATAGCAAAATAAAAGGATAAGAAATACAAAACCTATGGGTTGCCTCCCATTAAGCGCTTGTTTTAAAGTCGACGGCCCGACATGGCTCTTGTACGATTCACTCCCCATATACTAACAATCGGAAAATTTGGGGATCCTCCCATAGTACCTGTTTTGCAAACAATAACTCCATACAAATATTAGCACAAGAAAATAATAGTAAAGTTATAGCTCGATAGAAATTCCCCCCACACTCAGAAGTGTATAAAGAACATAGAATTTGGGAATTTCCATGCATTCCTCTTGGAAAACCTGCATAGTGTTAGCATCAAGTGTTTCCAATGGTGGATATCGAGAAAAAAAATCATTCAAAAATACTTTCGAAGCACATACATTCAATCCAATAAGAGGTAAAGGAGAAGAATCAATATGCAAAGGGTTAGACAAACCTTGCACAATTTCTTGTATTACGGAATCTTCTTCATCCTTAAAAAATTCTAGTGAATTACTTACCTCTTGCATATCATGGTCCTCTATCAAACTTTGCAACCATTCTTCATCATTTTCTACCTTAACCAAAGTCTCGGCATCATCATAATCATCGACAAGTTCAATTGGGTCTTCCACAATATCATTCAATCCGGTTTCATTATCGAGCATCACCTCTTCAACATCTTCATCATCGGAATCGGGCCATTATTCTCTCATAAAATCTTCTTCGGTGTAAATTGTAAGATATACTTGTGAGGGTGTTACACCGTTTACAACAATAGGCAAGTCACACCCAATCTCCTCCTTTTGAATAGGTGAAGGATCGTTATTATGATACGGAGTTAGAATAACTTCATCATTGTTGCATCGCTCATACACTTCCGCAGACTCGTATCTTTCCCTAAGGAATTTTTTCCAAGAACTAAATGCATCTTCCTCAAGCTCTACCTTTTGAATAGGTGATTGATCATTATTAAGATCAAGGCTCGAGTAATCTACACTAGCGTCATCAAA
Organism: Papaver bracteatum; assembly: GCA_023529315.1. Taxonomy (NCBI): domain Eukaryota; kingdom Viridiplantae; phylum Streptophyta; class Magnoliopsida; order Ranunculales; family Papaveraceae; genus Papaver; species Papaver bracteatum. The sequence continues at coordinate 864,354 of JAJJWX010005220.1, read as the reverse complement.
AGTTTCCAAAGGTTGGTCCTTTTCAACACAATCATCTTCATTATCGGAATCACCATAATAAGAATCTTCATCGGTTTCATAACCTTTATCCCGACGTCGTTTAAGTTCCATATGAATGGTCCTACTAATTTCTGCAACAAGCTCTTCCGAGTCTCCATCATCTTCCAATTTGTATAACTTTTGTGCAAGTTTCCTTACGTTCACACGTTTACCACCGTGTATAGAGTTTCTAGATTGTATATCCTTAAAAAGTGAAGGAAAAACACGATGAAGAGGAGTATATTCCCAACTCTCCGTCTGCACATTACTAGAAAACAATGTATTAGAAGCATAATTATCCGTCCATCCTTGTGATTGTCCACTTACATACCCGTCATAAGGTTGTTGATATGCATGAGAATATCCATAAGGTTCCGAAGGATATTGATCATAGACAAAAGATTGGTTTTGATTGTATCCTAAGGATGGTTGGAAGTTTCCATGATGTTGAGGTTGAAAACCGTATTGATTGTTGTAATATGCTTTCTCTTGTCCACCATACATGGAAAACCGGTACCTGAAAAACAATTCTCAAAAACTAAGTTAGATACGATATAGAATCCAACAAAGCAAGAATAAAGCAAAAAGTAAAAAGAAAACAACTAAAATCATCCGATGCTCCCCGGCAACGGCGCCAAAATTTTATGCGTGTCATAACCACAACAAATTAATTAATACTTTACTACCTAATTAACAAGTAATATAGGGTAGTCAAGATCGATCCCACGAGGAGCACGAGATTCTAGTTGTAAAATTGTCACACAAAAGGGGGGTATTGGTTAAGAATTTAAGAAAGTAAATAAAATAAACAAAGCTATTAAAAGTGTAAATTGAAATCAATAAGAGAGAATAGATTAAGGAATCCTTCTTTGCTGCAAAATAATGATTAAAGTTATGTTCTTTTCCACTTTTTATTATTCATAGATTATCATCAACCGTAGGATAGCAGGTTCGCTTAGCTAACCCCAAAATTCCTTATTTCACCGAGTAACAAGTCCGCTTAGTTATCAGATTCTATTCAAAAGAACCACCTTGAGGTTCGCTTACAAGATGTAATTCCCCGAACGCATTAAGATTTATGAACTTAGGTTTAGTACTAGTAGTTAGACTCGGTTCGCTTGGTCCACTTTCTAGCGTTGTTTTCATACACAATTGCTCCACGGAATCCCTCCGCAAGGTCTTGTGTTTTCTACCTGTGTAAAGAGTCAAGAAACTATTACGTATTCCCTAACTTTCACTAGCTTTAGATCAATTAACAAATCAATTTAGTATGCATCCTAAACAACATATCAATCAATCATAAACACTCATATTAGTAAAAACAAACGATAATCATATGAAAAACTTCAAAGTAGAATTGAAACAAAACTCAAATCATATGTTAAGAACTAGAAATTCATCCTCAATCAAATTAAGAGTGGGTCGGCTATTTGCGCCCCAGTAAACTACACCCTATGATTGGGTGCCTATATAAATAGTCACTTCTGATAAGGGCTAGCTATTTGGCCTCCCCTTAACCTGTGCTGGCTGTTCTTTAGTACTTATCCAAAAGAGAGGTGCCCCTTAACCTTTGGTCGGCTCCGGATAGTGCTTGCCCTATGAAATGACAATTCTGCCCTTTTTGCCCAATTTGGGTAGTTTCTCATTCTTTTCGTCCGTGCGACTCCAGAATACCTAATAGCTCAAAAACACACGTAAAATACATAATTTACAAGAAAAATAGCAAAGAAAGCATAAACTACTAGATAGTAAATTAGGTGTATTCTACACCTATCACTCGCAGATTTCTATTTGCTTGAGTATAGATCAAATCTAGAAATAGAGATATTAAATCTTTGATATACTTTTTATTAAGATTGAGTCTGACTGTCTAGTTGATTCTCTTAAAAGTATATTAAAGTTAGTCCACACATATTTCTAATCGAAATATTGGGTAAGATTGTTAGACCCCCGCTTTTTCAAAAAGGCATAGGAAGAAAAGCAGGGAAAGGAGACAAACATTTAGACGAAGTACTAGCAGAGGAAGCTTCAGCACGAGCCTTCTCCGAATCCTCACGAAGAGAAGCCACCTCCCGACGAAGCCCATCCTCAGAGGTACCAGCTAGTTGCTTTACCTTCAGCTATTCCTTCAGCTCAAATATCTCTTTGTCCTTGGTCAAAAGGGATTCCTGGGCAGAGAGCGGCTCATCGTCCCTTTGACGAAGCTTCGCTTCCAGTTTGAGTGCCTTATCCCTTAAAAACTAGTACAAAGTATGGTTGCAATACTCACTCTCGCCAACTGTCAACAAAATACAAGGATGTGAGAATCACGAATGATACATACATACACATCATGCTATTAAGATAATGCATTTACCTCGAGAACGCGTTGCTGAGGAAAACCATACTGATGGCCGTTGGCTATAACTATCATCTCAGCAACAAAGGAAGGAGGAGTGATCAAAAGGTTTGACAGGACAGTAATTCCACAGTCACGTTGCCACATCTCGGTGACTTTCTCATGAGAAGATAGTTCCATGCGATGTAGATTGAAAGCATCTGAATCCCTCTCACCAGGATAAACAGGAGAAGGATAAGAAACATTCATAAGACCTTTATTCTTCAACCAACCAAATGTCTCACCGTCACCTTCACGCATTACTGACTTGAAAAAACCTTCCGAAGACGTACTCGAAGCGGCCTCCTTTTCTTTTGCTTCTTTATTACCACGAATCTATGCATCCTCGCCATCAGAACTTTCTTCATCTTCAACAGTCTTCTTTCCATCGTCTTCGACAATAACCTCCCAATCATCGCTAGGAGACAACAATGAAAACTTCGAATCTATCCCCATCGCGACACCAAGGTCAACCTGGCCACTAGCGGAATAAACCTTTCCAAAATAAAATTCTAGGTTCGGCTCCAAAGTATTTGTTGCTTTAGGAATCATGAATTACGGATCAACATCTTTGTTCTCTCGATGAGGAGAAGGGGAACGCTCGATATCATACATGTGTTCATCCTCCTGACCCTCAAGGGGAATCTCTTCTTCGGTTTCCTCAAGGGTGGTCCAAAACCACTCCTCTTCATTAGTACCCTTCATTTCCTCATCATAAAATTCTTCTTCATCACCAACTGGGCTATTCACTTTGGGAATACCCGTATCTTCAACCTCAACGGTGGAAGACTCAATGGGACCAAGTTTCTTCTTCCTTGAAGCCTACGGCAAGAACACAACACATCAATCTCTGATTCAATGGGCAACACAACATATAACACATAGTATAATCATACCTTGACAGTAAAGGTACACTTCGAAGGAAGAATAGTTTCAGAACCTTCTTTGTCACCAACATCATCAGCCTCAATGACATAGTCAAAGTTTATACCAGAAAAATTCATATCCTAAGGACAGAAATCACCATAGCGGGATGGGGCACCATCACGAGGCTTTCTTTGAGCGGTAGGCATCTATCCATGCAATCCAGGGATCCAACCATAATCCCAAGGGACAATAATTTCAAGAGGAGTGGCATGCCATTCATAATCATGATCGCGGTGAAGACGCTCCTTAAGGGGAAAGAGCTTTGGCTTATCAGTGTTCTGAGTACCAGGAACGAACCGTAGCTTCATATCACTAACTTCGATCAGAGTACGAACCTCACCATGTGGCACCTCCATTGAACGAAGACCAACGCTCCACCGCTTTCGGTTCCTACTATTGACATAGTCTCCAAAAGAAGCATTGAAATTCTCAGGGGTATATAAACTCCTCTCTTCGAGATTAGCAGTGTAGCACGTCATCTTCGTCTTACCCTTGCTCCAAAGATAACACTCACTAAGAGTTCGCAGATAATTTCCACTTAATTGAACTACTGAGCGGCAGTGGGTACGATGAGTAGATCCCTCACAACGCGCCAGAACCTCATAGTAGAACGAATCTCCCCACTTATACAAAGGAAACATTAAACCCGCTTCAAAGGCGCCCACGGTCGTTAACAGATCCTGGGAATCGTACTTATAGTTCTTTATCATATCATAAGTGAGGTCATCTCCCTGATTGTAAAAATGAACCTCAAAATTCTCAAGACCATGCCTCACTTTAAACTCTTCGAAGTCTATATGCTTGAAGGAGACACGAGCCCGCTTTTTATTTTTCAGAACATGAGTTGTTCGTTAGAAAGGGCAACCCCCGAAGACGGTATTTTACCCGATAATGTGTTTTTCGGAGGACTCATCTCCGAAGCCTTTCTCTTTATCGATGGATTCCTAGACAAATCTGCCTCCTTTGGCAAATACTTCTTCAACGAAGTTTCTTTCGACGAAGTAGTTTTCGGTGGAGCTTTAAACTTATGAGAAGACGGAGAGGAAGTAAGAGAAAGAGAACGTAAAGGTTGAACTTCCAACGACTATGAATGCCGTGAAGAAGGTCTAGTTGTAGGACACTCAACCGCATAGCGAGATCCTCTTGACTGATCTCCCCACTTTTGCGAAGAAGCCTTCGGATTAGACGATGAAGAAGTTCTGTGAGGATGAAGATCCGACTGGGAAGATCTGAAAGGCCCACCCTTCGGCGGAGATATATTAGGACTTCTAGTTGGAGGAGATCTATAAGGATTCATCGGTGGGGATTTGAAAGGGACACGTATATGATCATGACCCGACATAGATACCTGAAAAGGGCAGAAAAGGAAAACGAAGGTCAATAACGGATCTGTGATCAACTTGTTGCATCAAGAAAACCATTGACATATGAGATAAAAACCCAGAAGTAATCAAAACACAAGGCACCAAATTTCGTGATGAAGAACATGTGCAGGTATATATACTTTCATATATTATGTTCTCCATCACGAAACTCATGAGCACAACGGTAACAAGGATACACAACAGATTACAATTGAAGTCGAAAACAACAACAAAAAAATCAAAATCGAATGTGCAACATTGAAGAACAGAATACCTGCAACAATGGCAAAACTCAAATAAATAACCAGTTGAAATCACCGAACACCAATCGGAGCCACTTGAACAGGAAGGGTTCTCGCAGAAGATGTTCAGTACGAGGTAGATATAACACTAGAAGAATTGAAGAACAAAAATAAAAATATGAAATCGAAAACAGATAGAAACAGGATAATGAGAATGAAGAGAATAAAATTTATTTCAATCATCCCCTCTCTCATATTTATAGCCGCCCTGGAAAGAAGAAAAACCGCCCCGGAATTCAAGGAGAGTTAATGCAAAGAGTGGGAAACGTGCCAAAAATTCGAAGAGAAGTTATTACGGGAAGATAATGGAGAGTTTTCTTCAAAATTTGACCTAATTCAAACTTAGGATAAAAGGGGAAAATTGTATACACATAATCCCACAATCAGCCACGTGGCATGAGCATTACACGTGCAACACATGGGGCAAGTGAACATCAACCCTCGATGCCTCGTTACCACACCCAAGGGGCATTGCCGCCATCGCCTGCCATGTGCTCGTCACTGGACAAGATCCAACGATAAAAAGATCTGTGAGCATCAGATATGTAAGAACTCGCAAAGCACCATAGAGGATCCAAATACCCACTTTGACATCCCAAGATAGATCCGAAATGAACGGAGTAGATGGGTCTAACAGACATGGATGTGACAACAACATTATCAGTTGTCTGGAGCGTGCAGTCTGCTCCCAACCACCCGCCATAAATGCTACATGCATAGAGTACGTGTCAACACTTCTATGGAGGAGACAAGGGCAGACGATCGTCACACTAGGATACCGTTGGACATTATTGGGGCATGACGAAGATACCTTCGGGATCATCACACTAACCAAGACGATAAGGAACATCTGTCTCAGAGAAGAGGCCCCCCCATACAAGGAGCCTATAAATACCCAACTCCACCAAGAGAGAGGGGGTCGACAAAATTTAGGAAGAGAGAACTATAGTTCAAGAGAGAGAAATTGTAAAGAGCAAGTATGAGTTGTATCTATATCCCTCTACCATCGTTCTTTACTCAGAGTCATTAGACTATCCTTTGTAACCTTATATGATACATAGTGAAAAACCGAACCCCCCGTGGACGTAGGCCTTAGTGCTGAACCACATAAATCATTGTCTCATTTACATTTTGCACTCATAGTTTTTTATACTCATATTATGCTTCGTCTAAATCATCATAGACGCATCTGTGATGTGAAACAAGGATGAGCCCAAAGGCTCATAGTTTCTCATATAATTGTTATATATTGTTTTGTATGTGTTTTAATCATTATAGTAGTTTTATCAATACCGCGAACATTGGTTGCGAACACGGTGTCATCGTCGTTACATCTGTGTTCACATGGAGAATCGGTAACGAAGATAATTATCCAACAATCTTCTAAAAAGGTATCATCCATTTTCAAGAAAACAGTGCAAGACGAAAAGATCAACATGCCAATGCAACCCATACGGGAATCAGCTGAACCCTCCGTTTTGTAGGCCAGCGGCAGTATTCGTAGCTTGTAACCCTTGGGTTGGGGTTTTCTTATATGCATTGACATGTCTCGCTCACTAGGAGATTTACTTTTACTTTGCTTTTCTTTTTTAAGCCTACGTTGCACAGTTTGATTGTTGAAAAACATTTCCTTGTTGTATAATGGCAAAACATTTGGTATAGAGTATTGATATCTCTCAAAGAAACCAAACAAAACATAACCTAAAAAAGTATTTATATGAAGTGATTCCATCCTACAACACCAGTCTGTATTGCCCTATTAAACAAGGAAAAAATAAGAATCCTATTATTGGGGCTTTAAATGGCCGAGCTTTTTGAGGCTTAATGGGGTCATGAAATAGTGACTCATAGACCTCATAGACCTCCTTATCTTATTTTTTTTGGTAATGACTAATCTACAATTGATTAGTACTAATTAAAATAATTAAGCTAACTAATTAGTATTAGTGAATGGATTAAACAAATCAAATCCTTAATTTTTTGCAAATTAAAACTTAATTTTCTTGGATTTTTAAAGAAGGAAAAAGGGTGATTTATGTGAATTTTTTTTTGAAAAACTTTGAAGAAAAATGATGAAACCCTTCGTCACAATACTCGGAGAACCATTATAATCAACTCCCAATAACAATTTTATCGATTCAAATTCGTTAAAAATCAGAGCAAAATATGAATTTTTTTACTTGTTACGGTTAGGAAAATGTGTCGAACCAGCCGTAAATAGATACCACGGTTGGAAACTGAGGAATTCCCAGCCGTAAATACAAATTACGGATGGGTAGTGAAGAACTTCTGGCCGTTATATTTCCCAGAATCACCTGAGTCTATGTTACGGCTGGGTTACAGACATGATACTTAGTCGTAACCAGGAGTTCATTATTTTTTTGGTTATCAGAGTAATATACGGCTAGGTACTTCCCAACCGTAATACTATACGTATGATTTTCCTAACCGCTTTCCGATTACAGCTAGGAAATTGATAGGTCGACCAAGACGTACCCAAAAAACCTGCGGGTGGTGTGGTACATACGCCTAGAATATCCTAACCGTAAACATACATTTACAGTTAGGATTTCCTAATTTCCCAACCATGTACCTGATTTAGGCTAAGAATTGAACATTTCGCAGCCGTAATGAACTCTACTCTATATGAAAATGAGTATATAGTTGAACTCTTTTTAGATTGAATATATACTTGTACTCGCTTTATGACCAGAGAATTAGAGAATTAGTATCACTTTGTACTCATTCATAAACTGACTATGAACTTATACTCTTTTTGGGATCGAGTATAAAGTTATAATCGTTCTGAAATCGAGTATAAAGTTATATTCATGTTCAAATCGAGTATAAACTTATACTCATTTTGAAATCGGGTATGAACTTATAATCTGTTTTCAAGTATTAAATTTTAAAATCGAGTATGATATGATAGAATCGAGTTTGATCTGATATTCTTTTAGAAATCGAGTATAAAGTACTACTCATTCTAAAACCGAGTATAAATAAACTAGTACTCATTCCAAGATCGAGTATAAAACTTAAATACAAACATTTTCATTCTGCATTTTTATCAACTTACGGTTAGAATTACCGTAAACGACATCTATGACTGGGAATTTTAGTCTTTCCAACTGTATTTCTGATTTACGGTTAAGAAATCCTAACCAAAATTCAACCTCTGTTTTTTTTTTTTCGCTTACGGCTAGGATGTCCTAACCGTAAACAACATTTTACGGCCGTGAATTTTAATTTTCCAAACCGTAAACAAAATTACGGCTAGGAAATTCTATTTTCTAAGAAGTAAAGTATAATTTACAGTTGGGAAATTAGGAACTCCCAACCGTAAACAGTTTCAAAAATTTATTTTTTTAACTCTAATTTAATCGAATCAAAGCTTTTTGGCAATCAAAAACTAAGATAAATTGTGGGTTTTCTTAGTTTTTTTTTATGACATCGCGATGCGATGGAGAAGAAGAAAAGAGGAAGAAGAATAATAGATTTAAGTTTTTTTTTTCTGATTATCATTTTCATCACGATGATCATCATGATATATGATCAAGAAAAGGAGAAAAAGGAGAAAATAATCGATTTAAAAAGTTAGATTTTTGATTTATTTAAGGGTAAAGGTATTTTTGATATTTTATATAGGTTAGGTCTCCCCTGTCACGTTTAGGTTTCAATTAGTATTTTAAGCCCCCAAAAGACCCAACCCCTACAACCCCAATAATCTCTCCTCCTTTAAAAGGCTAAGTCATATGAGCTCCCACGTTGCATGGTGAGTATGACACCAACCTCAAATTAAATTAGATAAAAGCTTTCAACTACAACAATTCTGGAGAAGACAAGTGTCGTAACGTTATTGGTCGAAGATTTTTTCTTCACAAAACACCCCCTTAGTAGAGAACATTATTGGTCCAAGCCCCCTGATTTTAACGGCCTAATACTAAAACCGTTGGCAACCGTTAGTGGAAACGTGGGTGTACAAAACTTATGTGTTAATTTACACCTAATTAAAAAATTATATCGGGTTTATACCAAATACTTAACTGGACGCTAAGTAACACCGTCAACCATTGACACCGTCAGCCGTTAAATACTTAGTATCCCACGTGTGTATGTGATTGAGATTCGGATATGCAGCTGTCGATTAAAGCCATCTTAAAACCATACTTTATGTTTTCACCGCCTCTTCTCCTCTCTTATTTTTTTTTCTTGCCGTTTCAAAAAATCTTCCAAGAGGAAAAAAAAACTAATCATCTTTCGTTCAAAACTTAAGAGGTTTTGCCATTGAATCTGGTGTTTAGCGGAGGAGATGTAGAAGTGCTGAGATTAAAACTTGGAAATCATCCGAGAAGAAAAACCTACATAAACTAAAACGGCTTTCCTTATCCCTTTTCATGTTCTGTACCGATCTCTTTTTCTTCTCATCGTATTTTTTCTTAGATCAGTTGTATTTTGTGATTTTCCTGATTGTTATTTTGAGTTGTGAATAGGTCAACAATCAATGTCATCCGAGCATTAGGTATGATTTTTATAGTTTCTGTTGCAACCTTAATCTATTAACTGACTCTTTTGTTTCGTTAGTCTCAGAGATCCTTTTTGATTAGGAAACGTGAAAGAAATGTATTAAAGCCAAGGTTTGGGTATCTATTAAATCTATACTCTAGAATTAACTTTGTTTTATAATTTGCCTGTTTTGGATATCTGGGTTTGTGTTTTTGTTCCCTAAGTTGATTTATGGTATTTTTTTCTTCAACAGATTCCATCACCACAATGCTACTGTAAAAGTTAATTTTTTTCCTTGCAAAATTAGTTCTTTTAATGGATTTTTTTTTCAGTCCGTCAATTGAAGTTTGCCACCAATAACATATACATTGTACTGTTCTTAATTAATGCTTGGACTGTTACTTTTTACCAATTGTTGAGATGCTGATTTGGTTATTTTGTGGTGTATGCCATTTTCACAGCATTAGGTACTGTGGTGCAATTGTTCAGAAAATTTGATTTTAGTGCCCCATCAAATACATGCCAGTACTGTGGAATAGTTTGGCACCAATGGAGGTTTCAAAAAGGGAGTGCTGTTTAACTTCGTCTATTCAGTGCTGGAATATGGATATGCAGTGCATACACTAACCATCACCGCTACATCTTTCTACACTTAAAATGTTCGATAGGCCTTTCCGATTTTTAGTAAGTTGCACCAAATGATGCACAATATTGGAACTAAGAAAGTTGCATCATATTTTTTTTTTACAAGTATCCGCGCTTTTCGGGTAGATGGCCTGCCTGACTTCTGTGACAATAGACCACCATGCATTTCTTTTTTTATATAATTTTCTTTCCAGAAAATCAGCTCATATAAACTTGATGATTGGCAGTTGAACTATCCATGTTAAGTTATTCTTATTCTTTGTTTTGTTCTTTGTGATTTCATTTCTCTGTATTCTCTTTGGGTTAAATTGATTTTTCTTATTGCTTTCAGTGATGATGATCACAACTTGAAAAGCTATTAGATGGGAAGAAAGATAAAGAGCCTAATTTAAGTTTTAATTTTTTACTGCAGGAGATAAAGAGTTTGTTGGTTAGAGATTATCCATAGATTGAACTCCCACAAAAGTGTAAGTTTGTCTATTATTATTACTTTGTTAGAATTTAATTGTGCATCTTCTTCCTTTGTATTAGTTACTCTGTTTGGTAATGTTAGCTTTTAATTTTCACACAGATGTAGTTTGTATAGTAATATGGACCATGTCGACAAAGCACAAACAAACGGAGAACATGAAACAAATTTTGGAAGCCTCTTTATGTAATCACTCATTCGAGCTTCTCATGTATCACCATTCGTTGGAGCTTCTCCGTCTATGCATATGATATCCGTGGTTTGCTTTTAAAGCTTAAAACAACAATCTCTCATTCTTGGATTTAGTTCTATTGCGCATGTGGAAAATTTTCTAAACAGGTGCGTCTCGGAGGATTGTAGTAAAATTGTACATGTGTTTTGTTTTTCTGCTGCTCCAGCATATACATGGGTTCTTCTTCTGTCTACTAACTACAACTAATGGTATGTGTTCCCGAGTAGAAGCTCTGCAGAGGCACTTAAGCTTCGCCACGGTGATACTCATCTGGAATTTTTTGAGTGTTGCTCTTAAAGTGTATTTACTTTTTAACCCCATTTTATTTTACTTTGGTTGCGAGAAAGTGTAATATACGAAATAATGTTTTGTTGTTTCATTAATTTTCCTTTTAACTGATATGACTGAACTGCTGCTGCCCATCTGATTATAGTATTTTCCTTTTAAGGGCCGTATACTCAATAATTAATGCTAAGTACTGTAATAATAGGCTACTGATCATAATTTATCAAAGTTATCAAGGTTTTGTTGATTCTACACTTTCTTTTGTTCTGTTGATCATAATTTATCGTGGTTATCAAGAATTTTTTGTAATATTTTTTATTCTAATTTATATATTACTGATAAAGAAATCATGATTTTAAACACCATTCAACCGTATAAATATGATTATGATGGAACGTAACCGTATATATTTTTGGTATTGTGTATTTCTTTACCCTGAATTTTATCTTCATATTTAAATTTAAATTTTATCTTCATATTTAATATGGTTAACCAAATCAAAAATTGAAGCTGAGCCATGCCAAATCAAATCGGGATGGGGGAGGCCGAAGCCGAGCTTTATCAAATTGGGATCATTTGCGAGGCGGGCGACCAAATTGGGGAGGAGCTTTATCAAATCAAAAATATGGTTAAAAGAACAAAAATGACTGAGCTTTATCAAATCAAAAAATCAAATCAAAAATATGGTTAAAAGAACAAAAATGCCTGAGCTTTATCAAATCAAAAATATGGTTAAAAGAACAAAAATGTCTGAGCATGCTTCAAAAAAAAAAATGCCGAGCGTAGCACGAGCACAAAATCTAGTAGGATTCAAAAATAAAGCTCGTTGTATGCACGAGATGATGACCCAAACCAAATTATTTCCTTCCTACCTTCCCTTTGCATTTTAAAGATTTTAATTATTTTCCATGTCTATTATTAAGATCCCATATCTATTTTACCTAATCAATTATGGCATCCAACTGTTTTGTTAATTTAAGATTTAAGAAACGAACAGATAGTCACTCTGATCATCTAGGATATGAGGTATGATTTGACTCCTAATAAATTGTACTGTAACTTGGATTATTGAATGTTGTATCTACTATCAACTACGACTCTACAACCCCATTACCATTTGGATATTATTATTCAACCTAATGGAATTACGATCTTTGATTAAGCGTTCAACAGATGACCGTTCAACGCTCACCAATGATGACCGTTCAACGACGTCATTTATTTCCACCGCTGTGGGAGAAGTTACTCAATCGTTTACCGGCTTTGGATTTTTTTTTTTTGGTAAAGTGAATGTTCTAAAAACAAACTAAATGGGCCTCACAAAATGGGGGAGAGCCCTCCCCATCGTGTCATAGTACAAAAGAGGAAATAAAAAGACAGGACACTGGACCCAGATTTTCGTTACATTTTTCTTTGGCTGCCTTTTTCGCAAGACAGTCGGCAACATTATTAGCCTCCCTATATTGATGAGAATACAGAATGCTAGAGAAAGAACTGGCTAACAAATGTATGTCCCTAAGAACACCAACAAAAAACCACGGAGCATCTACACACCTATTACACAAATCTATAATATAGCTAGAGTCGCTTTCAACAAGTAGGTGATTTATACTCAACCTTTGAGCAAGTTGCAAACCATCTCTAATGGCTAATAATTCAGCCATGTTGTTACCATTTCGATGCAAATATTTGGCATAAGCCCCAAGGAATCTGCCTTGTTCATCCCTAATTATCCCACCTGCACCTGCAAAACCAGCTTCATCCGATGCACCATCAGTATTCAACTTAGCATAACCTGGAGGAGGAAACTGCCACTGGACTTGAACACACTGTTTAAGCTGAGTATTAGCGATTGCTGTATTGTCCATATGTAGAAATTGAGAAGTAGCTGATGTAGCTCTGAACAAGATAGATGGACAGTTGACCGGCGCGTGTTCAAAGACTACTTTGTTACGATGACACCAAATTTGCCACAGTAAATTCGGTAAGAAGTCAGACCAGTTCATATCCTGGTAAGAGGCTTTAGTGGACACGTTTGAATATATCCAATCTAAACCAACATCAGAGATAAGAAGAATATCACCCCAATTACTGCGAACAGTACTCCATAAATCCCGAATTTTCTCACAACTAAGAAATAAATGATCCAAGGTTTCTGGTTGTGCATGACAGAGGGGACATAAATTAGAACCAATAATACCTCGCTTAAACAGAACGTCCCTTACGAGAAGCTTTTTGTGCGCAACAAGCCATAAGAAATGCTTAATATGTGGATGAATCCGCAACTTCCAAATACGTAACCACCTACACTTGTCCCTATTGTCACCAAAGTTCTCAGCACAAAGGAAATTATAAACACTTTTGACTGAGACATCACCAGTAGGATCTTCTCCCCAAACCAGCTTATCAGGAACTTGTCTATCTAGGGGAACAAGAATAGATTTGATATTTTCTAGGATATGTGTAGGAACAAAACTTTCAATCCGAGAAAGATCCCACTGATTGTTAGAAGAAATGAGGTCAGCTACTCGCATGCCCCTGAGTTCATTATCAATATTATCTATTAAGGCCGCAAAAGGAATTCTAGCAACCCAAGGCTGATCCCAGACATTAATAGACTGCCCGTTACCCACACACCATTTTAAGCTACACTTAATAATATCTCTACCTTTCAGTAGACTACGCCAACCCCAAGAAATTCCTTGTTTAACCTTGCAGTCCCATATATTACACTTGCTAAAATACTTAGCACGAAGAAGTCTATAGGGAATGCTATTCTCATTAGATAGAAACCTCCACACAGTCCTAGATAAGAAAGCAAGATTATTAAACTCCAAGTTACGAATACCTAAGCCGCCATAACTCCGAGGAGAACAAATAGTATTCCAATTAATAGGATGGAGCCTGTCGGTACCATCCCTACGTTTCCAAAGGAAATCTCTTCTCATCTTATCTATAGCAAGTAAGACTTTCTTTGGAATAAACATGGCAGACATAAGGTGATTAGCAGAAGGGTCAATAGCGGCCTTAATTAACACATCTCTTCCTGCCAAATTTAATGCATTACTTTTCCACCCTTGAAATCGAGCTGTTAACTTAACCAAAAACTCTTGAAAAGTATCAGCCTTCATTCTACCCCATTGGAGTTTAGCACCAAGATACTTGCCAGGATTTGATTCCACCTTGATATTAAGGTTTCTACTAATGATTCTAGCCAAAGATGGATCCGTGTGAGAAGAAAAAAACAAACTAGATTTGCAAGTATTGATTTTCTGACCTGACCAAGCGCAAAAATAATCTAGAATCCCCTTAATGCCAATACTGGTTTCCTGCGAGGCTTCAAGGAACAACATACTGTCATCGGAAAAAAAACTATGAGTCACTACTGGAGCTTCTTTACAAACTTGAAAGCCCTTGATGCTCTGGCACTCAATACCTCTGTTAATGGGACGAGATAGAACTTCAAGGCATAGTATAAAAATATAAGGGGAAATCGGGTCTCCCTGACGAATACCACAAGATGGAAAAAATTCTTGACTAGGAGAGCCATTGATAAGAATTCGAAAGAAAGCAGAAGAAATACAAGAAATGATCTAGCCTATCCAAGTAGCATGAAACCCAAAACTCTCAAAGACTTTAGCTATAAACCCCCATCTGAGACGATCATAAGCTTTCTCGAAATCAATTTTGATACCCATCCAAGACTTCTTCTTTGATTTAGATTTAAATGAATGAAAAATTTCATTAGTAATAAAGATTGAATCAAAGATAGAGCGACCTTGTACAAACGCATTTTGAGTATCAGAGATAAGATTAGGGAGAACAACTTTTAAACGGTTAGCAAGAATTTTGGTGATAACTTTGTAACTAAAATTACAAAGACTAATTGGACGGAAATTGTTGACAGAGGAGGGATTGTCTGTTTTAGGAATGAGGGTTAAGAACGTTTGATTGAGTTCAGGAGGTAAGCAGTTGGAGTTGAAAAACGTTTTAACCAACGAAATCAAGCTTGGACCAACCACATCCCAGTACCTAACATAGAATAAACCTTGCACCCCATCAGGCCCAGGAGCTTTGAAGGAACCTAGTTGACGAACCACATCAAATATCTCCTTATCAGAAACAGATTTTATCAACTCTCTATTTTGATCATCAGAAATGGAAGGAGATATCAAGTAGGAAAGGTCAGGTATTAAATGCTGAGATTTATCAGTATACAAGTCCTGGAAAAAGGAGTTGATAATATTCTCAATACCCTCATCATCAAAACACCATCGTCCTTGGGCATCCTTCAGAGCATTTATCCTATTTCTATGTCGCCTCACTAAAGTTGACACAAGAAAAAATCTCGTATTCAAAGAACCATATTTTAGCCACTGAATGCGAGATTTTTGTGCCCAAAAAAGTTCTTCCAACTTGAGATTATCGATGTACTCTTTAAGACACCTAGCTTCATTGGCTTTATTGGTAAGAGAAGGGTTTGTAGCAAACAAATGTTGAGCTACAAAAAGCTTCTCATATGAAGATGAAATTTTGTGCCGAATGTGGCCAAAAATGTATTTGTTCCATTTCGGAGCTTCCTTTCCTAAAGCAGATAAGTTACGAATTAAAGAAAAAGGTGACAAACTAGAATCGGTTCCATGATCAGTAGCATAATGTGGACTCCAAATCCTAGAAACTAACTCTTTAAATCGGTCATCCTCCATCCACATAGCCTCAACTCTAAAGGGTCTACGTTTAAAAGGCTTATGAGGGTCGAGATCCAACAACAAAGCTCTATGATCTGAATTATAGTAGCTAAGATGAGTTATCTTACTGTCGTTGTACTGTGCGCGCCAATCAACATTCACCAAGACCCGATCAAGCCGCTCTTGAATATTCCTACCACAAATTTGTTTATTATTCCAGGTATACCTCGGACCACAGGCACCAAGATCTATAAGATTACAGGAATTCATTACATCATTGAGTTCAGTAAGCTGAGAAGCGTGAACAATAGCACCTCCCTTTTTCTCATGGGGATGAGCAATAGTGTTGTAATCCCACACAATTGCATAAGAACAACCAAGATTCGAGATAGCTTGCACCTCCGCCCAAACGTATTTCCGTAAAAGTTTATTAGGACTAGCATAAACTGTAGACAGAATCCAAGGGTGCTTAGCTGGAGGAGAAATGACATCATGTATAGCCCATCGGGATTGTGAAATAGCTTGAATATCAATGTCTTCGTTATTCCACAAAAGCCAAATCCCCCCTGAAAAACCAACAGAATCAACTCCAATGAAAGATGAATATCCTAGAGATTCAGCAATGGTTTTAGCATGTTCACCCGAAACACGAGTCTCAAGGATGGCTAGAACATTCGGATGATGAGATCTAATGATATCTCTAGCCACCATATGGAATGAGGCCTTAGCAGCACCCTTGCAATTCCATATCAGAATCTTCATGGGCAGTTAGTGATATCGCTATCCCCAGTATCCGCGGAAATCACATCTGGGGAAAGTGAGTCTGTTGCATCTTTAGTATGCTGATCCATAGATATATCTCTATTACTTCTATCCGTATCGGTGGTGTGAACTCTTTCTGAAAAAGTGTTGAGGAGAGCCAATGTTGGTAAAAAAGTATCCCTGTCCTCAATAGACCGCTTGGGCCGCTTAGGATTATTAGATTGTTCACCGTTAGATGAAGGAGTAACGCCACTGTGTTTTCCACGAACTATACTTTTGAGTCGTGTTCTGTTCTGCGATTTAGCCATTGCACCTGTAGAAAAGGATCTTGTTGGAGGGGCCGCTGGTGAGCGTCGTTTACTCAACAAAATAAAAATATATTTCCCACTAATTAAATATAATATAGCGGTAGTAAGAGATCGTTCCCACGAAGAGTAATGCAATTGTTGTGTTATCTAAATCGGCGAAAATATAAAAGAAGGATAATAAGGAAAAGATATTGAATAAATCCTTCGCAGTTACTAACCGTTAACTCAACATTGTACCCGTTTATCTCTTGTTAGACTCAATTGTCACCAACCGTAGGAAAGCAGGTACGCTTAGCAATCCCCAAAAACTCCTTGTATCACCGGATACGGAAGCGCTCGACTACCGGATTCTATTCAAAAGAACCACCCTGAGGTACACTTACAAGATGTAATTCCCAGAACGCATTAGGGTTTGTGAATTTAGGTTTGATCCCAGCAGTAAAACTCAGTACGCTCGGTCCACTTACTGGTGTTGTCTTTACTCGCAATTGCTCCACAGAATCCCTCCGTAAGTTCTTGCGATTTCTACTTGTGTAGGAGATAAGAGACAATTACGGGTCGACTCACCTCTCTACTAGCATTAGAATGATTAATAAACTAATCTGGTTGTGCACCCAAACCAATCCAAGAACCAATCATAAACCTTCGATATAGTAAAAACAATCCACAATGAATCAATTTAAAACTTGAAACAAACTTGCAAAATAATTGAGCTTCACATTTGGAACTTTGAATTCATCCTTACAATATAAAAGAATAGAAAAGAGATAGTTCTCCCCCCTAAGGGGGAGAAAAAATGGTGAAAAAGAAGATATGTGCCCCGATAATAACGTGATATGAAATTGTGCCTAGGGTTCTCTATATATAGAGTTTTGTAACCTCCTCTTTAAGAAAACTAGGAAACCTAGCAAAAATAGGAAAGTGCACCTCCTCTTCACCAAAACTAGAAAACCTAGCAAAAATAAGAGTGTCACGTACATCAAACCCCCCGTGCCAAAGTAGGTCACAAACTCACGGCCAAATATTGCCAAAACCCCTTGGCTACCAAAATTTAATTCTGGCCGTGTAAGTATTTTGGCTCAAAAGCCTATTGGGCTCACGCAGCTGTTAGAAGCCAAGCTTTTTCTTCATTGGACTGTCATGTAAATTGGACGCAGCAGAAATCCCAGCCCATCAGTTTTACTTCTTCGATACCCGTTTCAAACACAACCCATTCCATACGTAACTCATCCGCAACTTTCCCTAAGTATGCTATGCTCGGTCAATCAACTCCGTTAATAGCAGCAACCTCGAGTTTACCACTCACCATTCTCTGCCTCAACACCCATTCGATCACCAGCAATCAACAAACCCACAAACTATGTCTTCTCCCAACTGTCCTAGACAAAGAATGCACTGCTGCCTTCATCATACTGGCAGCAACACTCGATCAACATTCACTCGGAGCTGAACCTTGTGCACCACGATCATCATCACAACACACTCTTGTCTGTTCAGCTCGAGTTCCACCAGTCCATGAACAACAACACCATCCTCCCGGTCATTCCATACAAACTCGAGCACCATGGTTCATCGTTACTGGCTGGTTGTACGTGAGCATCACCATCGGTCTTCTCACAGCTCCGTTTCAGTCCGTTCGTCGTCACCCCAGCTTTAGCAACTGCGAGTTCCATCACCATTTGCACATCCGCACTGTCCTTCGAGCATCAACCCTTGGCAACATGACTACCCATCACCTCATGAACCCTCGAGCATCTCTGTCCATTTCCTCGGATGCATGAGTTATACCACGGCCATGCATGCCACTACTCAGGAGACGACAACAACCCATCTTCAATCATTCACAAACACACTCCATTCACTGCATGCCGTTCTCGACTTCATTATCTCGAGATCTTTCTACCATGAAGCTTCTAATATCAACACCACGATACCACAACACAGCATCACTTCTTCTAATGTCTTCAAGCTCTCTCTCTCCAGTTCTGAGCTCACTTTCTTGCATCACCGATATAACAACAATACCCAACCGATACAGCTCCATTGTCGTTCAGTCTACATACCTGCCATCCGATATCAGTTAACCATCCTTTGTCTACTCTCTCCATTTCCAACCACCATGCATTTACATGCATCGCCAATCTGTTTCCCATCAGTGCCAAATATCAATAGCAGAACTCGACTCAACTCCGTAACATCCAATGGTAACAAATCCCATCATATCTTCATATTTCCTTCTTAACCCATCAAATGGCCATACAAACCCATTAGCACTGATGCACTCAAGCCCATTCAACCTTCATTCTCAAACCCATTAGCACTGTTGCACTAAAACCCCAAACTCCACTTGTGGTGTAAACTGTAGCTCTTAAGCCATAACATGCCCTGCCAGGCTTGTTTAAACTGTTGCTTTAATGGGCTTCTCTCCATACAACCCAATAGCTCATAACTAAATCCCATAAAGTAAAGCTCAAAAACCACCTAGCTTGTGGTTGCACTGCCCTGAACTCCGGTGCATCTATGATGTGGTTTCCCATGCAATGATAACTCCGTCTCTCTTTTGGAAAATTGGACGATTTCTTGTTCTTTTTGGGAATAAGCTCCAAAATTCCCATAAAATATAAAACGAAGCTAATAATACAATTTCACACGAGAACTAGCTAAGAAAGCATAACCAATCAATACTTAGAGAGGTGTTTTTACACACCTATCAAATTCCCCCACACCCAAACTTTGCTAGTCCTCGAGCAAACAAAACGAAAGAAAAATTTAATACAACTCCATGTCGTGAGGATACGGTTACTCTTAGCATGAATAACAGGCCTTTAAACCCCTAGGTGTCCCTAGTGGATGAGTTATAGTCTCGTGAGGGCTTACGAGAGATATACCCACAAAACCTTTAAGCCAAAATAAATAACATACAAATTAACAATTACTCCCCGGCAACGGCGCCAATTTTGGTGAGCGTCGTTTACTCAACAAAATAAAAATATATTTCCCACTAATTAAATATAATATAGCGGTAGTAAGAGATCGTTCCCACGAAGAGTAATGCAATTGTTGTGTTATCTAAATCGGCGAAAATATAAAAGAAGGATAATAAGGAAAAGATATTGAAGAAATCCTTCGCAGTTACTAACCGTTAACTCAACATTGTACCCGTTTATCTCTTGTTATACTCAATTGTCACCAACCGTAGGAAAGCAGGTACGCTTAGCAATCCCCAAAAACTCCTTGTATCACCGGATACGGAAGCGCTCGACTACCGGATTCTATTCAAAAGAACCACCCTGAGGTACGCTTACAAGATGTAATTCCCATAACGCATTAGGGTTTGTGAATTTAGGTTTGATCCCAAGATGAAACTCGTGACGCTCGGTCCACTTACTGATGTTGTCTTTACTCGCAATTGCTCCAAAAAATCCCTCTGTAAGGTCTTGCGATTTCTACTTGTGTAGGAGATAAGAGACAATTACGGGTCGACTCACCTCTCTACTAGCATTAGAATGATTAATAAACTAATCTGGTTGCGCACCCAAACCAATCCAAGAACCAATCATAAACCTTCGATATAGTAAAAACAATCCACAATGAATCAATTTAAAACTTGAAACAAACTTGCAAAATAATTGAGCTTCACATTTAGAACTTTGAATTCATCCTTACAATATAAAAGAATAGAAAAGAGATAGTTCTCCCCCATAAGGGGGAGAAAAAATGGTGAAAAAGAAGATATGTGCCCCGATAATAACGTGATATGAAATTGTTCCTAGGGTTCTCTATATATAGAGTTTTGTAACCTCCTCTTTAAGAAAACTAGGAAACCTAGTAAAAATAGGAAAGTGCACCTCCTCTTCACCAAAACTAGAAAACCTAGCAAAAATAGGAGTGTCACGTGCATCAAACCCCCCGTGCCAAAGTAGGTCACAAACTCACGGCCAAATATTGCCAAAACCCCTTGGCTACCAAAATTTAATTACGCGTGTAAGTATTTTGGCTCAAAAGCCTATTGGGCTCACGCAGCTGTTAGAAGCCAAGTTGTTTCTTCATTGGCCCTTCATGTAAATTGGACGCAGCAGAAAGCCCAGCCCATCAGTTTTACTTCTTCGATACCTGTTTCAAACACAGCCCATTCCATACGTAACTCATCCGCAACTTTCCCTGAGTATGCTATGCTCGGTTAATCAACTCCGTTAATAGCAGCAACCTCGAGTTTACCACTCACCATTCTCTGCCTCAACACCCATTCGATCACCAGCAATCAACAAACCCACAAACTATGTCTTCTCCCAACTGTCCTAGACAATGAATGCACTTCTTTGCCTTCATCATAATCGGCAGCAACACTCGATCAACATTCACTCGAGCTAAACCTTGTGCACCACGATCATCATCACAGCACACTCTTGTCTCTGTTAAGCTCGAGTTCCACCAGTCCATGAACAACAGCACCATCCTCCCGGTCATTCCATACAAACTCGAGCACCATGGTTCATCGTTACTGGCTGGTTGTACGTGAGCATCACCATCGGTATTCTCACAGCTCCGTTTCAGTCCGTTCGTCGTCACCCCAGCTTTAGCAACTGGGAGTTCCATCACCATTTGCACATCCGCACTGTCCTTCGAGAATCAACCCTTGGCAACATGACTACCCATCACCTCATGAACCCTCGAGCATCTCTGTCCATTTCCTCGGATGCATGAGTTATACCACGGCCATGCATGCCACTACTCAGGAGACGACAACAACCCATCTGCAATCATTCACAAACACACTCCATTTACTGCATGCCGTTCTCGACTTCATTAGCTCGAGCTCTTTCTACCATGAATCTTCTAATATCAACACCACGATACCACAGCATATCATCACTTCTTCTAACGTCTTCAAGCTCTCTCTCTCTCCAGTTCCGAGCTCACTTTCTTGCATCACCGATATAACAACAATACCCAACCGATACAGCTCCATTGTCATTCAGTCTACATACCTGTCAGCCGATATCAGTTAACCATCCTTTGTCTACTCTCTCCATTGCCAACCACCATGCATTTTCATGCATCGCCAATCTGTTTCCCATTTTGGTGAGCATCGTTTACTCAACAAAATAAAAATATAATTCCCACTAATTAAATATAATATAGCGGTAGTAAGATATCGTTCCCACGAAGAGTAATGCAATTGTTGTGTTATCTAAATCGGCGAAAATATAAAAGAAGGATAATAAGGAAAAGATATTGAAGAAATCCTTCGCAGTTACTAACCGTTAACTCAACATTGTACCCGTTTATCTCTTGTTAGACTCAATTGTCACCAACCGTAGGAAAGCAGGTACGCTTAGCAATCCCCAAAAACTCCTTGTATCACCGGATACGGAAGCGCTCGACTACCGGATTCTATTCAAAAGATCCACCCTGAGGTACGCTTACAAGATGTAATTCCCATAACGCATTAGGGTTTGTGAATTTAGGTTTGATCCCATCAGTAAAACTCGGTACGCTCGGTCCACTTACTGATGTTGTCTTTACTCGCAATTGCTCCAAAAAATCCCTCTGTAAGGTCTTGCGATTTCTACTTGTGTAGGAGATAAGAGACAATTACGGGTCGACTCACCTCTCTACTAGCATTAGAATGATTAATAAACTAATCTGGTTGCGCACCCAAACCAATACAAGAACCAATCATAAACCTTCGATATAGTAAAAACAATCCACAATGAATCAATTTAAAACTTGAAACAAACTTGCAAAATAATTGAGCTTCACATTTAGAACTTTGAATTCATCCTTACAATATAAAAGAATAGAAAAGAGATAGTTCTCCCCCCTAAGGGGGAGAAAAAATGGTGAAAAAGAAGATATGTGCCCCGATAATAACGTGATATGAAATTGTGCCTAGGGTTCTCTATATATAGAGTTTTGTAACCTCCTCTTTAAGAAAACTAGGAAACCTAGCAAAAATAGGAAAGTGCACCTCCTCTTCACCAAAACTAGAAAACCTAGCAAAAATAGGAGTGTCACGTGCATCAAACCCCCCGTGCCAAAGTAGGTCACAAA
Source organism: Papaver bracteatum (assembly GCA_023529315.1). Classification (NCBI taxonomy): domain Eukaryota; kingdom Viridiplantae; phylum Streptophyta; class Magnoliopsida; order Ranunculales; family Papaveraceae; genus Papaver; species Papaver bracteatum. The sequence continues at coordinate 841,396 of JAJJWX010005220.1, read as the reverse complement.
CTCACGGCCAAATATTGCCAAAACCCCTTGGCTACCAAAATTTAATTCTGGCCGTGTAAGTATTTTGGCTCAAAAGCCTATTGGGCTCACGCAGTTGTTAGAAGCCAAGCTGTTTCTTCATTGGCCTGTCATGTAAATTGGACGCAGCAGAAAGCCCAGCCCATCAGTTTTACTTCTTCGATACCCGTTTCAAACACAGCCCATTCCATACGTAACTCATCCACAACTTTCACTGAGTATGCTATGCTCGGTCAATCAACTCCGTTAATAGCATCAACCTCGAGTTTACCACTCACCATTCTCTGACTCAACACCCATTCGATCACCAGCAATCAACAAACCCACAAACTATGTCTTCTCCCAACTGTCCTAGACAACGAATGCACTGCTGCCTTCATCATACTGGCAGCAACACTCGATCAACATTCACTCGGAGCTGAACCTTGTGCACCACGATCATCATCACATCACACTCTTGTCTGTTAAGCTCGAGTTCCACCAGTCCATGAACAACAGCACCATCCTCCCGGTCATTCCATACAAACTCGAGCACCATGGTTCATCGTTGCTGGTTGGTTGTACGTGAGCATCACCATCGGTCTTCTCACAGATCCGTTTCAGTCCGTTCATCGTCACCCCAGCTTTAGCAACTGCGAGTTCCATCACCATTTGCACATCCGCACTGTCCTTCGAGCATCAACCCTTGGCAACATGACTACCCATCACCTCATGAACCCTCGAGCATCTCTGTCCATTTCCTCGGATGCATGAGTTATACCACGGCCATGCATGCCACTACTCAGGAGACGACAACAACCCATCTTCAATCATTCACAAACACACTCCATTCACTGCATGTCGTTCTCGACTTCATTAGCTCGAGATCTTTCTACCATGAAGCTTATAATATCAACACCACGATACCACAGCACAACATCACTTCTTCTAACGTCTTCAAGCTCTCTCTCTCCAGTTCCGAGCTCACTTTCTTGCATCACCGATATAACAACAATACCCAACCGATACAGCTCCATTGTCGTTCAGTCTACATACCTGCCAAATTCGATATCGCTTAACCATCCTTTGTCTACTCTCTCCATTTCCAACCACCATGCATTTACATGCATCGCCAATCTTTTTCCCATCAAAGCCAAATATCAATAGCGAACTCGACTCAACTCCGTAATGACCAATGGTAACAAATCCCATCATATCTTCATATTTCCTTCTTAACCCATCAAATGGCCATACAAACCCATTAGCACTGATGCACTCAAGCCCATTCAACCTTCATTCTCAAACCCATTAGCACTGTTGCACTAAAACCCCAAACTCCACTTGTGGTGTAAACTGTAGCTCTTAAGCCATAACATGCCCCCGCTGTGCTTGTTTAAACTGTTGCTTTAATGGGCTTCTCTCCATACAACCCAATAGCTCATAACTAAATCCCATACAGTAAAGCTCAAAAACCACCTAGATTGTGGTTGCACTACCCTGAACTCCGGTGCATCTATGATGTGGTTTCCCATGCAATGATAACTCCGTCTCTCTTTTGGAAAATTGGACGATTTCTTGTTCTTTTTGGGAATAAGCTCCAAAATTCCCATAAAATATAAAACGAAGCTAATAATACAATTTCACACGAGAACTAGCTAAGAAAGCATAACCAATCAATACTTAGAGAGGTGTTTTTACACACCTATCAGCCGCCAAGTTTGTTGAGGAAGATGCAAGTAGAGGCTCCATATGTGAATCAGTTGCATAATTTTCTTTGTCCCCAATTCTATCACAACCCATATTTCCCCCAAGGGTGGTGGTGAGACGCTCAAAAAGGGGTTGAGGTGATAGCAGATATTTAATTGGATGATGCTGAGATGAAGATGTAGGCTTCTGAGAAGAAAATTGGAAAGTATCTTCAGCTTTATCATGTCTGGAATCATCAGTACACGCCAAAGTGGCGGGCATCAAGTGCTTTGGATTGCTAGATTTACCATTCTTTACTCGCCATAGTTGGCTATCCTTCCCAGCATCCAGATATATATCGCTTCTTGATGGTGACTTATCATGATGATTAAGAGGCTTGTCTACTCTTGAAACTAGAACAGGAGCAAGAGAAGGCTGACGCTCATTGTGTCTGCTTAAATTTGACTTAAATTCCCTAGTATTATCTAACAAATGGAATTTATTTTGGCCTGGAGTAGCCAACTCATTCGACATCTTCTGGTGGGTTTTAGAACCGCTAATACTGACATTCTGACTCCCTTGTTGACCGACTCGCAATTGTTGGCCATTAGAACCATTTCGACGATGAGGTTTCCGACCCGAAGATATCATCCATGGACCATAATCAGTGGAATCCTTTTTAGTTAGAGCTTCAGGAGCACTAGTAACATCTACAGGATGAGCAGAATCAGTACTTGGAGCTCTCGTTAAAGGGCAATTTGATTCCCGATGATTTATTTTGTCACACTTGAAACAAATATTAGTAATATTTTCATATTCAACATGTTGTTTAGATCTGCCCACCTGAACTATTGGTTTCAATGGCTGGTCCAAGTCAATCTCTATACATAGACGAGCAAATCTACCTCTAGTCATACTTTCTGTTATATCATCAATCTTAATAGTTTTTCCCAAAACATTTCCAATTTCATATAGGATACTCTTGTCAAAAAATTCAATTGGCAGTTCTGGCAAACGAACCCATATGATTGAATGTCTAAATTTTGCCTCTGAAGGTTTGAATTCCGGTGTCCACCGTCTCAAATAAAGGTAATGGCCACTGATGAACCAAGGTCCACCAAATAGAGCAGTCTTAAGATCATTAAAATTAGAGAATTTGAAAAGGAAAAAATCCTTACCAAGGTCCAAGATTTAAATATTATCAACATGCTTCCACATCTGGAGTACTCGATCCTGCAGATACCGGTAACCGACCGTTTTTCCCATTACTTTACCGATGATACACTTGGTCCAAGGTTGACTTATTCTTTTTCTAGTTTCAGAATCAATACGAACAATTGGAATTGATGGGTCTGCAGTAACTTCATCAGATTCCAAGTCGAGTTTATCAAGATCCCCATTGAGACTAGTTAGAAAATCGGATTCTGTCCAAATATCGGAAGGAGATAAAGTTCCTTTTACCGCATCCAAGAAGGAGACTGGGTGATGAAATGATTCAGTGGGATGAGAAGAATCAAGATGAGAAGTTAAAAGATCCTGTGGAGAATTAAAAGGTTGAGGGTTATTGATGGAAACATCCTCTTCCATTAAATCCGGCGGTTTGCCAAGATTAGGAGAATTTCCATTAAGCAGGTTTGGGTCGCACAAGTGCACAGTTCCCAAGTCACTTGACATGTCGGTTTCTGTATTGTTACTGGCTTTGGATTATTACAAACAATACATTACAATTGTTTAGTGAAATCGAGAGAAGTTGTTTAATTTAAAACTAACCATTTTCTAAGTATCACATTCTCTGTTATCAACTGTTTGGACTTTGGAGTTATTAATCTATCTATTTATATGGATTAGATAAAAATGGTTGATCCAAGTGGGTGTGATGACCTAGGTATTAGATAGCAGTTGCAAATTTAGAAGAAAAAAAGAAGGAAGATTTCCTGACCAAATAACAGATACTAGTTTTTGTCAAAAAAAAAAAAAAAAAAACAGATACTAGTGTAGTGATGCTTCAAAAAGAAAAAAGAAAAAAAATAATAGTGCTGAACATTTGAATTAATCCAAATCCAGACTTCGTACATAAAGTTAAAACCAGTCTTGGCTTACATTGGTGGAATTTTTCACATTGAAACCCGTCTGGCTTACATAAAGTTAAAACCAGAAGAGGACTAGCTTGAAACCCGTGCTACGCACCGGGATTGGTGGAATTTTTCACATTGTTGGTTCATGTTTATTGAGGCGGGGCTTCTCCCTGCACCCGTCTCAATGAGAACTCTAATACGCTATACATCATTACTATCCAATGGATTGACAATTAACAATTAAAAATCTCATATAGTTTTGAGAACTCTTTGTAATATAATCTAAAAAATCTCACAAATTCATAATATTATGCAACATAAAGTAAAGAAGCAAAGTCTTAATAATATTATATCTCAAAACCCTAATAAAGGGGCCAAATCCCGTTTGTACTTCACTCGCTATATACTCCCCACATTCCTTACATATAATATCATATATTTGTGTTAAGGAATCAAGTGTCCAACTAAATTGCGCCTTCAGGATCCAACTACTCATATTAAAGTAAAAAATCACTCTCACTATATAGTTATATCAATATTTGATATTAGAGACACTAAAGAAAAACATGATATTAATATAAAATAGATTGTGAACTCTAAATAGGGTAAAACATGAAGTGCTTCCTGTCGAAACCGATGCAATGATATATCTTCACACAGAAATCGTACATTTGCATTAATAATCAAGCGGACAACTCAACTCCTCTTCCAGACTCCAACTTCTTGTAGTTAAATAAAAAATAACAATCGCTATATAGTTGTATATCAATATCGGATATCAGAGATACTAAAAAGAAACATAATGTATTTATAAAAAATAGATTTCCATCTTTAAATATTGCAAATTAAAGCGTATGAAGTGCTTTCCGTCGAAGATGATGTAATCAAGGAAAAGTACGTACATATATCATCCCGTCAAACTAACAAACACCATCAAAAAATTGTTCATTATTGCTGGTGTTTTGATTCCGTTCTCAAGTATCATCAAAACTTAGCAGACCGCATGAAAATATAGAGAAAAATAGATTCATATTTTTTCCACATACCTATGACGCAAAAAGATAGTCTCATCTCGTCCTATATTGAGATATAAAGTGATAAAATATATTAAAATATTTAGATACATATGAATATATTTTTTAGTATATAAATATTATATAAATTTGGATGAATATATATATACATGCATATATGGATACTCTAAAATTCTGTCACGCAAAAACGGATTTTTTTTTTATTTTGTTTGTGCAAGCATGCATGTTTGTAAAAATATTGCATCCTTATTGTAAAATATTTTATTTTTTTAATTAAATGGAATGAATAATATTGAAGATTTGGCGACTCTAAATATTTGATGATGCTACGATTAGATTTGCAAAGCATATCACGATATTTAAGAGTAATGATCGTTTTAGCTCTGTGAGCTGTGCAGATAGCTTGGACGATAGATCCCTTGAGAATTTATATGTTTCAAGGGTCTGCTGGTCTCAGAGATTACATATGATCATACGAAGTATATAGTCTATTGGTTTGGGATGAATGAGTGAGACATTCAGTTTTATGGGTGTAACAGTGAAACAAATATTTGTATTGTATGATGGGAAATTTTTTCTCACTTAGGATGAGTATGCAATATAATGTTCTAAAGTAACCAACCAATGAAAGAAATTTACTGGACATCAATACGAAGAATCAAAAGAATAGTTAAGGGAAACCTTAAGAGTTACCCGAAGAATGATTTCTCCCTAATGGTATCGCACAAAACCGAAATATTAATGAAACAATTATAAAAGAATAAGGAGTAGATTTAATCAACTACACTTACAAATTAGAAAAATCAAGCAAAGGAGATACAACATAGCAAAGAAGAAAATAGTTTTTTTGAACATATAATGTGCATAATAGATAAAAGAAAAAAAAAAAAAATCTTCCTGTTAGTGCTACCTTTATGGAAGAGAACTTCCGAAAATCTTTTCCTGTTTGACTGAGTTAGTAAAAATATATTTCTTTAGTAGATCTAACTAAGTGGATTTATTTATTTAACTGGTCTCGGGTTAGTATTTATACGTCTAAAATCTCGGATTCCAAGAGAAATATAGATTAGATTTACAAACATTAACCCAATTCGGTTAATTGTTATTATTTTCTTTCCATACTGGGGCATCACCCATGTGAGATGGGATTCCATCTTCTCGCCATAAAATAGAAATTTCTCGTGTTATTGCAATTAAAGAGCAGGAATTTAAAATGTCAAGGGAAACAAATAAACTCCGGAAAGATCAGTGGATTCTTTGACCATAAGGCATTTTGCACTTCGACTTTCATACGTAAGAATATCATAAACCCAAGATACTACTACTTTTGTAGGAGACATGATCTTAAATACACATGTATCCAACAAATGATCTCAATAAAATCAATCTATCCTTGTTTTACCAAGCATCACATATAATGTCCAGATTATTCACAAATGAAGAAGAAGTAAGAAAATTTCTTAGATTTAGATAGCTTTGTTTGAGGAAGAAAAAAAGTTAACCTTGAACTCTAAAAGCGGAAATAACATTCATGAAGAAAAAAAATCCTAATTTTAGAGAAACAAAATGAAAAATATCAACTTAATATCAACATCATTTGTTTAAAGTGCTTCAAAAAAAATAATCATTTGTTTAAAGGAAACTACAAAAATTTCAGGCATCTCGATACCATGAAGAAAGGAAAGCAGAAAATAAACAAACTTCCTATCCACTTGCGAAAACACGAAAGCTTCAATTTGATTTTATATACAGAATATAACTAATTGTGTAACACATTACGAATGGATAAATCCATTAATATGCATATATAACAACCACTATGAATTCCAATCAAAATGAAACACGAAAACCGCAGACCTATTTTCTATATGGAGCACAACTAATTGTGTAACACATCAGAGATGGTAAAATCCTCCAATCAAATAATGATTTTCATTTTCTAGCATACTTAGCAAATCCAAAATACTACTGAGCAAAAGTGATTAGGACTGAAGATGTTAATAAAGAAATCTCCAAAAGTTAAGTGATGCAATTCATACCTTACATCAGTAGGGTAATCCGTGATTTTTGAAGGCGGGGCACAAAAGATAACACATGAGCATTTATACAATGATTCCAAACCCAAAGAATATGGAAACAACCCAGCATTTATCAAATCGACATTTTGTTTTTGTCATTTCCTGCCCGTATATTTTACATCTTGGTTGACCCTGCATATCAATTCATAATTTCATAAGGAAAAATAAAATTTCAACAATGCGGAAGTAACACTAGTAATATTGACCCTCTATATTTTTAATCACGGAAAAAAATAAATCCAAAAACATATAAATTGAGTTTTCCCTTGCTACAAAATGCTAGGAGATGAAACAATTGAGATGATAACCTACCAGATTCATGGCATAGACACACGCTAACATCAAAATCTCTGTTTTTTTTTTTCTAAGATGATAGAAAATGTGCTTTTGGAAGCTGTTCGATATCAATCAAGCTGTTTTGGTATACGTCTCGTATCCATATCGAACCACAAAAAGGAAAATATTAACCATAAAATCTTTAGTTATACTATATGATTATTGTAAAATATATATGAAGAACTATCGCCTCTCTCAAATTCTATTATTCAGTACATCAAAATCATAAAAATAACATACCTTATAAGATAGAAAAAAATACTCCCTCTGTCCGTTTTTATCTGTCCTAATTTCTACTTTGGTATGTCCGCTTTTAACTGTCTGCTCTGTTTATAGACATACTTTTCTCTTAAACTATCAAATATACCCTTTCTTTTTTATAATTATAAAATCATTGTTAATAAAAACTTAATTCAAAATCATAAATGTCATTACCATATATAAGGAAAAAATTCATTCAATATATTTTTATATTAATTATCGTTCCTTTTTTAAATAAAAACATTTATGGCTAGTTACAATATTTCCTAAAACAATATTGTAACATTTATGGGTTTAAATAAAAGTATAGTTTTGCTTTTATTTTTTTACAATATTTCCTAAAACAATAATACTATCCAAATTAGAATTTTTAACATTAATAATTTTAATTTTGGTAATAACATAATATTAAATAGGCCAGTCGAAGGCTAGTCATGACATTTCATATGATTTCCTTAATATCTTGACAAAGTCAAAGCGGACACTTAAAAGTGAGCGGAGGGAGTAACTATTAAGAACCTTGTACATTCTTGTTGCTACAATTGGATTTATTTCATCTCGTGTATGCCCTATAAATATGCCCGTTGTTGATTGGAAATTGGAAACAAATATTCGAAGATTTTGAAATATGTATTTTTTGTAGTAAGCAATAAAATATGCAACAAATCAATCAAAACTCATATTTAATAATCAACACTAAATCAAAGAGAGAGGATTACCGAAGCTGTTGTCAAAGAGAGAGGTAGCGCCGTTTGCATTTATTACGATGATCTACCAAAAAAAAGAAAAAGAAATCACAACCATGAATGAAACAACAAAACTAATGCGATGAGTTTGTAGAATGAAAAAACGTAAAAATAAATAAAAAACTTTCAACTTGTTCTTCAGCGAAAAGAGTATCTTTCGTTTTATAGAGAGGCGACGAAAAAAGAATGTAGCTCTTGACCGAATGCTTTTATATAGAGATAACAATGACCAAACCCATAAATAAAACGATTTTTGGCCAGTATCTACATATTTTTTGCAAGTTAAAGTCATAAAAATCATTACCTTATCTAGTAATAATTTTTTTACTAATGGTATTTATTTTTTAAACATATCTTTTTAGTGCTTTTCAATGAACAATAAGAAGAAAATTGGAAACAAAAATCCTAATAATTACCTTTTTAATTCACAAAAAACCATTAATATAAATATTTATATTTTTGGGTTGTTGTCGTATTTTTGGTTAACCACAATTATGAATTTTTTTTCTTTTAATATCCATTTTATATATTTCATGTCCAAAATTAAGTATAAAAAATATATTAGTTCTATTCTTTTTATCCATCGACCAAAAATAAGTAAATATTAGATTTTGTTAGATTTTAATTCAAAATACTCGAAATAAATATTAATTTGATTTTTTTAGATATTCAAAATTATAAATATTAATTAATATAATATTTTTTTTAAATATAAAAATGATTCCTTTTTTTCTATTTAGTAATTTTTATATTTTGTTATACTTTATTTCAAGATACTCAAAATATAGATGTAAATCTTACGTATTAATGGAACTTGTTAGATTATGTTTAGGTAAATAATTAGATTTTTTTTATATATTAATGGATATTGTTAACATAAATATAAATACTAATTTAAATATCAATTAATGTAGTATTTTATATATATTGTTAGTTTTTCCTTTTTTAGATTTTTATCAATATTAAAAATTAATATAGTTATTTCTATATTTTTTTCCTTTTAAAAGATTCAAAAAATATAAATATTTTTTTATTCCGTAAATACGTTGATTTTTTTTAATCATAAATGTCCAAAATTATAATTTAGTATCTTTATAATTCTCCGGATCTTTGGCCAGTATCTACATATTTTTTGCAAGTTAAAGTCATAAACCTCATGACCTTATCTAGTAATATTTTTTTTACAAATGGTATTTATTTATTTAAACATATATTTTTAGTGCTTTTCAATGAACAATAAGAAGAAAATTGGAAACAAAAATCCTACTAATTACCTTTTTAATTCACAAAAAAACATTTATATAAATATTTATATTTTTGGGTTGTTGTCGTATTTTTGGTTAACCACAATTATGGATTTTTTCTTTTTATATCCTTTTTATATATTTCATGTCCAAAATTAAGTATAAAAAAATATATTAGTTCTATTTTTTTTTATCCATCGACCAAAAATAAGTAAATATTAGATGTTGTTATATTTTAATTCAAAATACTCGAAATAAATATAAATTTGATTTTTTTAGATATTCGAAATTATAAATATTAATTAATATAGTAATTTTTATATTTTGTTATACTTTATTTCAAAATACTCAAAATATAGATGTAAATATTACGTATTAATGGAACTTGTTAGATTATGTTCAGGTAAATAATAAGATTTTTTTATATATTAATGGATATTGTTAACATAAATATAAATACTAATTTAAATATAAAATACTAATTATTTTATATAATATTATTAATATAACATATTTTATATAAACATAAGATATTTAAATATAAATTAATATAGTATTTTATATATATTTTTAGTTTTTCCTTTTTTAGATTTTTATCATCAATACTAAAAATTAATATAGTTACTTCGATATTTTTTTTTCTTTTAAAAGATTCAAAAAATATAATTTTTTTTATTCCATAAATATGTTGTTTTTTTTAAATCATAAATGTCCAAAATTATAATGTAGTATTTTTTCAATTCTCTAGATGTTTTACAATAATTGCATGAAATTATAAATGTAATTATTTTATTCCATAAATATGTTGAATTGATTTTTGTTATTTTAATCAAAAATGTCCAAAATTAATATTGTAATTTTTTTATTTTTTGGATTTTCATAAAATTATAAAAGATTATTTTATTCCATAAATATGTTGAATTGATTTTTTTTTTAATCATAAATGTCCAAACTTAATATAGTAGTTTTTTTATTTTTTTTATTTTCACAATAAATATACGAAATTAATATAGCAATTTTTCTAAATAATGGGGTCCGTCCGTCGCTTGTGTCCCACTAATCCATCCAATCTACACCGCACATTGTCAGAATAACGCACCATATCCAACGAAATTTCATCTGACGAATACGAATGGTTTCTCAATTAGCCAAGGAGAGCGCGAGGTTATGGTAACCAACCAATAAGAGGGAGGGTAAGCAGCACCAGTGCTACTTTTATTCTGGAGTGAGGGATGGTATTGAGTTTTTAGGTTGTTGATACGAAATTAATATATCAATTTTTCTAAATAATGGGGTCCGTCCATCGCGTGTGTCCCACTAATCCATCCAATCTACACCACACATTGTCATATCAACGCACCATATCCAACGAAATTTCATCTGACGAATACGAATGGTTTCTCAATTAGCCAATGAGAGCGCGAGGTTACAGTAACCAACCAATAAGAGGGAGGGTAAGCAGCACCAATGATACTTTTATTCTGGAGTGAGGGATGATATTGAGTTTTTAGGTTGTTGATTTAGCAATTTGCACAACTTATGTTACTCAAACAAGAAATGGTATCATAGGTGTTACGAATTTTATGTAAGCGACTTTCTGGCAACAAGTCTTTTCAATGTTCACTGCATAAACGGGGGAACCTGAGGGGCCGTGGCGTTAACGGAGTGAGTCATTGTTTTCAAATAATTTCTCATGTCGTCCACCAATTTCTTGCTATGGTAATGCAAGTTAACCAAAATAGGATTAACGGTGAAACTGAAGATGAATTAATGCAAAGAGCTGGAGCGATGTGGCAGCAAGTTAATGAGAGACCTTTTCCGTGGTCTTAAATTTACTCATGAAGAGGATTTAGCTATATGCAAAGCCTATGTTTTTCATAAGGGAGGAAATGTTCTGCGCGATCAAGATATGTCAGAGCGTCTTTTTGACAGAAAATTTTCACAATGCTCGTCTCACAAACAGGGAACCCAGGAAATCGCGATGCTCGTGGTTTGTATCTTCGTTTTCATTCAATTAATCGTGTTGTCACGCCATTCATTGATCGTGTAAGGGAAATTGAACGAGAAAAATTTATAGGTGTAACCGAAGCTGAAGTGATCCAAACAACTTTGGATAATTGGGAAGAAGCTCACGGCAAACTTTTTCTTTACGAAGCTTGTTTCAACATTCTAGAAAATGGTCCATCTCATTCAATTCTTCACTACATCATAAGGGCCCGCCGTTAGTATGGAATAAAATGTTACTCTTGTTCGATGTTGGATACATCATAAGGGCATTCCGGATAATAGTGACCATTTCTGGGAAAGAGTGTTGCAAAAGTTTGTAGCGTTGCAGATCCAATATATAAGAAACAACAAGAGCCTAAAACTAATATTTTCATTCATCACTAATGATGTCAAACATTACACATAAGTTTTATGGATGGTTCACAGTAGTAATTTTGGATTGTTCAACGAAGAACCCGTGAGTATATATCTTAATACCTTTGTCCTCATTGAGAAACTGCATCGTAAATATATCTTAACTAACTAACTTGTTTTTTTTTTTTTTAGAAATCCATCGCTCAAATCAAATTTACTGAAGAAAACGGAAGAAAGTTTAAGCATTTTGAATGCTATGAACTCTATAAAAATAATGTCGCTGAATTTGATGTACTTTGATGATATTGTTGTCGTTATGAAATTAATTATTATACATGTAAGTCTAAATGTAACTCTAATCGCTTAATATAAAACTAAGGTCTAAATATTTTCATTAATTAATATTACTACCACTTATTTTACAAGATATAAACTTAGACAATAATAAGTACTTAAATAATTACATCAATAAAAATTTATCACAATCTTTGGCCTCCTGATTTTTTTTCATTTGACGTAACTTCCATTGAACGCGCTCTTGAACAATATCTCCTTTGTTTTTGAATTTTCGGTTGTTAACTTTCAAAAATGGAGATTTTCTTTGCTTTTTAACGCAATATTTTGCTGGATTAACTTCCAAAACTTGCACAGGTCTTTCCTTTTTACCATTTTCATTTTCATTTTTTTTAAATTACCACAAATTTTATTTACAGCAGCCTCGAGCTTTGTTTTTCTTAAATAGAAATTGCCTTATGGGACATTTCAAAAGCAAGATTAGTGGAAAAAATTCAAGAGAAGATTGAATTTTAGCCTGAGTTTTATGTTTAAATGGGTTGGATATTTATAGGGGAAAAATAACCGTTTGTAAATCATACCGTTTCCAGCTTATTTGGATTCGAAAAACCCTCTCCCCACTACCCAAAACTCAGTTTGTCCATCCACCAGGACATGCATATTATCAATCTTAGTGTCTCCCAATGGACTTGCTCTAAAGAGGACCGAATCTGGTCACCAATGGCATTAGTAACTGTTGGAAAACGATTAATAAAATTCCAAACATGAATTTTTAAACGATTAATAAAATATGATTTTTAAAGTTTTAATATAAAATTATAATTTATTGTTTTTTTTTGTGAATGAAAAACTTATTAGTCCCACACCGTGGAGTTTCCACTTTTTAGTTGTTTTAAGAGACTATATAAGATTTTTAGTCCCACATCGGGGAGTTGCTCTTCTTAAGTTGTATTTGTCAATTATATGAACAAATTCACTACTTTTATAAAATCTATGTGAAAGGGGTTTCTCTATATTTTAGAGAGACCCCCAAGAATTTTTTTTTATATTGTTTTCTTTAGCATTCGCGATTTTCCTTAAGGGTTTTTCGGAGTTGCCAAGATCAAGTTGAGCATCTATTACATATGCTAGTAGTAGGTGTAGTAGGGTGTTTTATCCTGGAGATATCCGTCATGTGAGGGCTATAGCATCACTCTTGAGTGTAGCCGGGCGCTAATGTCTTAAGGACAGCGTGTTGAACACGTGACTCACTCTGTTTTCCAAAGTTTTTCCTTGTTGTTGTTGTGGAGATATGGGGAGCTTGTTCGTTTCTTCAAAGCAATCACTTCCACTATAGAAGTTTTCCTTGTTTTTGATTATTGCACCCAAGAGTAACCAGTTGCAATATATTATTGTGCATTATTAGGGTTTCAAATTTGGATCATGGGTACTTGAAATCAAGCTTTCCTTTGAGAAATCTATAATACAAAACAACATAGGTTTTTGAGGGTTCAACGGCTGGATAACAATTTGGAGACAAATAACGGTCCAGATGCAGCCACAAATGGTGTTTTTATTCACCCTCTCCTGGTCTAGGACGTGCTTGCATTTTTTAACTGAATCCCTGAAGTTAATTTCATCATTCAATGGACACACTTTTTCTTTTTCTCGACAATCAATTTGATGTAATCCCAGTTCATCGGTTACACATAGATAAACATATGAAAGCAAAACCTCAAATGATCATCAAACAACTTGCAGTATATAAAACGGGTAAAGTAATTATCAGTTTCATTGGCTGCAATTTTCCCCAAACTGAATTGATCCAATGGTAAGTCGTTGTTTGTATCTCACGTCTACATAGGCACAATGAATTCCTACCTTCAGTTCTTTCGGTTTTCCTTTCTATTCCGTAACTGCACAGCCAATCTAAAAAATGATTCGACTTTTCGATCCCATATTCAACAAAAATAGATATTTCAATCGAGCAACGACGATGAATAACCTTATTCATCTTCCTCTTATTGAATGTTTTTCGTCCGTTACACTCATTTCAGTTTTCAAAGGCTTATGCATATATAATGCCACATCCCATACGAAGACAACATTCTTTCCACCGGTTTTACATATAAGTTTTTCCATTTTTCTTAATCATGCTTTTGTGCAATTCCTATTACTTTTTTTTTGGGGTTTCTTTCCTAACGCTTTTGGTTATAATTTTTTTTTTTTTGGGATTCAATCACTTGTTCTTTATTTTTGTTGTAGGAAAAGGAAACCCAAGTTGAGTTCTTATGCAGCAATCTTCACTTTACTGAGTTAACCTCAAGGTAAAAACATATGCATTGAAAGTGTTTGTTGAATTGTCTCAGTGAGAATTATAGGATTTCAATTTCGTAATTGGGTAGGAATAAAAAGTTTGAGATGATAGTTGTATTCAGTTGCAAATCATTACTTTGAACTGAACTTTGTTTTCTTGGATTTGTTGTAGAGTGGTAGATTCTTTGAAATATCATGCACTAGAAGTATGGTGAATCATTTGGGTTATTGATAGATTGATAAAACGTAAACATATAGTCTTAGGAGCAGAGTCGTGGGTGTGTTACATCAACCTGGTATTTTTTGATCGCCCTTTATTATTTAGAATCTTCGAATCCAGGTACGAGTTGTATTACAATGAAAGCTAATTTCGCAAATATTTATATCATAGGATGGCATTGGCGCCTCCCATAAAATACTCAGTAGAAGTACTAGGCTAATTGTGCAAGCTCGATACCGAGAAACAATAAATATGCATATTTTGTTACTTATTACAGTTAATCCCATTAGTTAGATTTGGAAATTTCAAGCACCAACTGTCTTATGTTAACAAAGACAACACTCTTAGGCATCCAAAAAAAAATGCATATCTCAATTTGTTGACTTTGGTTTCCTTCTTTGAGACCAAGATGAATATTATTAATGTGGTATATGACGAAGATTTTGTTACTTTGATACATGTATGTTGTTAAGCAGTAGATTTGCAAAATTTTATGAATCAAGTTAAAATATTCCATATGGGTACATTAGTGGTATACCAGATGGACGGTCAGTCTAATATCTATTGTTGTATTCATTAAATGATTATTGATAGACTACCGTATTTAGATAAGTTAAAAGATTAATCTACATTTGTGTATTTCCAATGGTTTTTCAAAGTGTTTTACTATGGAAATGTAGCAGATATCAAGAGCATCACCAACCAAATCAAGCTTCATGAATTGATGACATCTAAGTTCTAACTATGGATGTATCCAGAATATTTAGGCTGTTGTCATAAGTTCGCAAATGAGTATTCCGTGCCACTTAATGATCAGGCAATGAGTTTTAAAACTATGAAAAATATATCCAGTTAATTTTAAGATGAGTTTCACCGAAATGCAACAAATATATCTACATATGCAGCATCCGTGCTTTGAACACCCTGATGGTGGTCGTGGACTTAGTGCAGAATTTAATTATGCCACACTAATCTCATTATTAGTTTTAAAATGTCTAAAGTGTTTCAATATTTATTATTTTCTTGACCAGTATGTGTAGATGGTAATGGAAGGAACAAAATGGAGAATCTATTGGTTCACAAAGAAATTTGGTGTTGTATATTTTTGCCTCATCCTATATTAAGAAATGACTTTTTTTCTTTCCATGTCGTAGATTTATGTTTTTTATTGGGTTAATGAAATTGGTGTTGTATATTTTTGCTTTAATTTTGGGTTTTCGTTATTGGTCTGTCGATACAATTTGGTGTTCAAGGTGATATCTTCATTATGTTGTGAAATTTCAGCGGTTTAGGCTTAGAGAATTCTATGTTTTTGTGTCCAAACTAAGTTATTTCTGTTACTGGAAATATGTTCACATTTGTTATGTTTCATAAAGGTATATATTTGACGAAGGGGCCAAAAAAGGACACACGATAACTTCTTTGTTTTTGTAATCATTGTAGGCTATTCTGTAAGTAGGGTTGGACAAGGTGTTCCTGTTGAGCTGTGGTGGTGAAATGGTGGTGGTGCATTGACCCATTAGTAAAAATGTATGGATATTTTTCTTGATGTTTGTTCAGAGCAAACACATAATGCGTTACTTATTTATTAGATATATTGTTTGAAGATATAAACGATAGATGGAACATGTCGTAACAAGCATGGGTGAGCTGACCGATGAAGAACCGGATGTTATAATGGATCTTAGGCCTGGAGAATCTCACATGTACCTTTTCATTTTCCACTAACTTATCTCCAGTAATATTGTATACATGTTCTAAAAACTAAGGCAACAGCGTAAATGAAGTTGAGCACACCGATACAAATAATACTCTACCCATCTGAGAACCATCGAGTGGCCTGATGGTTATAAGCTTTCTCCTATAGTGGAGGTTATGGATGAACACCTGTAATAGCATATATCATATCATAAATCCTAGACTAATGTACTTAGGCATAGTTTTCGGTAGCATATATAGTAAAAGTTATACCCATTTAATGTGATGTTGAATTTTTGACGGTTTAAAATCTACTGGGTAGGAATCTTTGGCTACAATCAAAGTTCGTATGGAAAAAGACACACCACAAAAAAAAAAAAAAACTAATGGGGAATACAAAGTTGGGTGCTGGATGATAAGGGTTAAGATATATTGATTACATTTGTTGTATTTACATTTAGGAGCAGTGAAACTTCTGAGACATTTTAATTTGTAAAGGTTATTATTTCCAAAAATCTGCATATAAGGGAACATAATCGAGCATAAAAAAATGGGTTAGAAACAACCTCAGCTGATTACCCAGTGAATACAACACAAAACTACCAATTTTTGGGGGTCGACTAAAATATTAGTATTATTTGTGGGCAAAATAAAACAATTTACCTATCATTTTTATCATATTTTTTTTTTACCCAATTGCAAGTGTAACCGAATGTGAAATAATTTGGATGATAAATACCTAAAATTTTCATAACTTCAGGTTTCCATGGGTCAAAATAGATCTTATCGAGTTTGCAGTAATTATTAAAATCATTTTAAGCAAAAGTTATTGCGTCTCATCCCTTGCCGTTACGGCACAGATTATTTCTAGTATATATACAAATCAAGATGTGTTAGCACTTAGCACCCCATATTACATAGTGGGTTACAATGACCCACGTTTGCAGAAGTCAAAACGAATCAAAAGGTTATCACAAAGCTTTGGTTTGTGACAGCTTTTTTTTTTTGACAAAACTTTAGTTTGTGACAGCTAAATCTTAGTATTAATAACTTGAGTTAAAATACACCGATGAATGATGATTATGATTAGTAGTACTACTTACCAGTTATGTTAGAGAGAAGAAAAGTTAAAGAGTGTTCTGAAAAAGTGAGAAATTGGAGAGCAAGCACACAACTGAGCAGCGGACATGAACTAGACCTAATTAAGTACAGTGAATTTCATCTTTAAGATCCGACCTGTCTCATTAACCATCCCACTCTCCCCACCACTTTTTTTTTTTCCTCCCCCCTTGCCACCGCCATCTCGCCAATCCAACAAAAAGGATTTTGGAAGAAAAAACTGATCTCATGAGAGTGCAATCTTGAAAATCTTCTTCACTTTGTATTCTGATTTTGAGTAAGGAATGGCTATTGCCGATGAGAAATCAAGTAATGGGAAAGTATGGAGTTTGTGTAAGATGCCATTTTGGCAATCAGGAGGAAATAATACCAGTAATGTAACTTTTTCATCAACTTGTTCTTCCTCTATTTCACAACAACAACCACAACATCATCATCATCATAACTATAATCATAATCAACAACAACATGTTGTTGAAGGATCAACAAATACTCAATCATCAAATACAGTAATTTCTGTTGCGAGATCTTTAATTCCTACTCGCCGTAGATTGAGGCTAGATCCAGCAACCAAACTCTATTTCCCATGTAAGCATCAGATTTTTTTTATGTCATTCATTTCTCCGACATTGCCTCTAATTAATCTTGTATTTGGTTAGGGTTTAATTTCTTCTTTTACTGATTATAAGTTTCTTGTCTTTTGATGTAGATGAACCTGGTAAACAAGTAAGAAGTGCTATAAAAATTAAAAACACCTGCAAATCCCATGTAGCTTTCAAGGTAGGATAAAGAGAATTTTGTCAAGAATTAGTTGAACGGTTGTCAAATTTTGTCTAAAACAGGATATTTTTGGTTGTTAGTTTTTTTTAGAAACAGTATTGGATAAAGGATTTAACTAACCAATGTTTGGAATTGACTTGGTTGACTCTAGTTTCAAACAACTGCGCCCAAGAGTTGTTTTATGCGTCCACCAGGTGGAGTTCTTGCTCCTGGTGAAAGTATTATTGCAACTGGTATTTAATTCTTAACTTTGGATCTGTAATCCTAAAAATAGTAAGTAGTGGTTCCAGTTTCCATTTGTATTTACTTTTTCTATTTGATATTTAGTGTTCAAGTTTGTCGAGCACCCAGAGAACAATGAGAAACCAGTTGATCAAAAGAGCAGGGTCAAATTTAAGATAATGAGTTTGAAGGTGACTGAGGGAATAGACTATGTGCCTGAGCTGGTGAGTTATATAATCCACTTGCATTTCTGTTCACTTCTGATTATAATCATAATAATTTATGATGTACAAATGAATATATTAAACTGTTGCTGAGTTTCTTGTTCTTTATGAATGTTTTGTGCTAACTCCTGTGTGCACCAATGTCCAGCGGATAGTTAGGTTCGTCAAACATAATGTTGTAATAACTGAATTAGATTTCATAACATTTTTATGGTACTGGTCACTTGATAATCTTTTAATTCAGGAAAGTTAATTACGAGAATGTAACCAATGTTTGTTGTTGGCGGGCTTCCCCTGCTTTATCTTGTGTAGTCCTCATCATGAGAGTGGTCCTAAATGGTTCATATTCTTTGAGCCTTTTAATTAAAAGTTTTACAATATTTTTTAATCAAACATGAACAATAACAACGCATGTTTAATCTAAACAAACTTTGAATAAGAACAACTGAAGCTTGCTTGTCCAGAACTGCTTGTGTGAGTATCTTAATATTTGTTCTGGTTCTAGACTTCTAGCATTACCTTAAACAATTTGATTGCAAATTAAATTAGTCTCTTGGTTTTTATCTTCTCGACATTCAGTTTTGGACCTTGATATCGTTACCGCACTAAGTATTAGTTCAGTGGCTCTTTAAAGAACTCCCCAGCAAAATAAAAGATATAATAAATTTTTTTTATGAAACTTCTTTTCCTACCTCGTCAAGTTCTTCCGATAAGAAGTGTCATCTTTATTTGTCATGCAAGTAGTCCTGTCTCTGCTCTTAGTTTGAGTATCTGAATGTAACAACAGAAGTTGAATAGTTACCCTTTCAATCCATTAGGTAGCAGGCATGTTTCATTTCTGCTCTGGGGTGAAACAGAAATAGGCGCTGCATGATGTCATAGTTGGATGTTTGGAAAGTGGACATTATGGGCCATTAAAGATAGAAATCTATGCTACAATCAGATTTCCATGTTATGTACCTTGCGGTTTTATGCCTTTTACGTGCTCTTCCATTTTTCATTCTTATGATATATAAGTATTTAGGTTTGTCTGATTGGCCATCTATGTAAACGCATTTGACTGGCCGTTGCTGGCCTATCCTATGAGAGGGGCATTGGTTACCCTCTTTTTGGTGTATGTTGTGATATTATTTGTTTACTACTTTCTAGGTAGCATTCTTCAATATTTGTTCCTTAGCTTTTCCTTGAGGAGCCATAATAGCATGTTTTTTCTTTTCTTTTTCTGGACACAGTTTGATGAGCAGAAGGATCAAGTCGCAGTTGAGCAGATCTTAAGAGTTGTATTCTTAGACGTGGATCGCCCTAGCCCTGTAAGTTGCATCACACATACCAGAAGTTACAACCTTCTGGAGCTACTGCTGGGTATTTATTAATGTGCCTTAACCAAACTTGATGTTCTTTGAATTTTGAAGGCAATGGAAAAACTAAAGCGTCAATTAGCTGAGGCCGAGGCTGCACTTGAGGCACGAAAGAAACCACCAGAAGAGACTGGTCCAAGTATTGTTGGAGAAGGACTAGTCATAGATGAATGGGTAAATAGCCGGTTGGCATGTGCTTGTTCCGTTTTCTTTTTATATTTTCTTTTTCCGTTATTTCTTATAATTTTCTTCTCTGAATTCAACTTTTCTAGAAAGAACGAAGAGAGAGATATCTTGCCCGCCAACAGGTTGAAGCTACTGATTCGGTGTAAATTGTTTGCAAATGATGATGTTCTCTTTGGTCTAGGCAGAGACGATTTTATTTATGATTGTGCTTGGAGATAATGAGGAATGTGCCATTTCTACTTCCTTCCCCCCCTTTTGTTCTTGTTCTTGTTATTAGGTTTATCACATAGCTGGGAGAAGTGTAATGTGTAATTAAAGGGTTCAAGTGGCTGACAATAACGTGTTTTGGGTTAACAAAGATGTGATCAAGAAAGATGAACCTTATACCTGATGATGAGAATTTCAGAAAGAAAGAAAAAAGATGCCTGATTCTCAGGGGTGTTATATGCGCCCCTTTCTACTTGTAGATAGTGGGATTTCAATTTCTATTCAAACAAAAATAAAATTCTTTTCTACGGTTATTGAAATCAACCAACGTATTACCTCTTATTTAATTCCTTTTTCATTTACTGTATACTATTCTAGTCTATCGCAACATTGATGAGTATGGGACTGCCAGTAGCACTCGTGTGTTCGACGGACCCGTGAGCTCTTATGAGCCAATTTATCTACCCGTGTAACTGGTGAGGCTTAGATTGATATTTGTATGGCGAATGTTTGATGTCTTCGATCTGAATCAACACCCCCATTGACCCCCTAACTTCCAGGCGGGTCAAATTTCACGGGATATGGGGTGATGATAAGTGTCACACCTTCAAATGTCCCAGACAAATTTCTGCGAAAGTATAACCCGGCATCACAGTGGTTCAGTGAATCAAGCTTCACCCACCTGCACTTCAGCCTTATAAGTTCGCACTGATGCAAACAACCACCAATGCAAACAGCCAACCCTTCAGTTCAACAACGGAAGTCTTTAGCCTTTTTTCACTTCTCTTAACTTCTCAAATGCACCATATAATGCATTCAAACATTGCCATACATTGCCAACAACAATCAGTCAACCACGAACACTTAGAACATGACACAGTCATCTCTTTTTATTGCATCAAAGGGAAGAAATACAAAACTTGCCCACTTAAGGACTTGCACAAACTTGGTTCAAGGCCTTACAAAAACTCTCTCAATCCGAGTCTCACACTCTCCTATGTAAGCCTGCCGAATTTCCCATGCCTTAAGGACTATTTATACAACAACTTTACTGGTCAAAAACCGTGCTCAACCGTTGCACACACAGGGGACAACCATCTGTCCCATGGAGCAGTTCTATAACCGCCTATAAAGTGCCAACTAAGCTAATTTCTTCTCTAACTCGCCTTAGCCTTCAACACTTGTTCCAATGTAGTTATGAACCTTCTTCCACACTTATAAACTCCTTTATAACCGTTCTACTTTGTCTCGCGTCATTGGCATGCTTGTGACGCCTGTAACCAACTCTTAACCATCACTTGAGCCGTATTGCACAACTATTATGCTTTACCGAATTCTGCCTTGATCCAATGCTTAGCCATCTTGGCCATGCATGCTTATTGTTCTTAACTAATGCACAGACAACCCTTGTGCTTCAATCATCAAGGCCAACACCTTAATCTCATTTTGGTTTCTCATGCGTCATATGCTTCACTTCGCCAATTTGCTTGACAATAGCAATGCCACTCTTGCATTACTAGCTTGTTTGCAGTACTCAAGATTTTTCCAGCCTTGACTAATGCATAGACCAATTATTGGCGTATTCTACCTTCTTGCATCATCCTTGAGTTTGGGACAACTCAATTCCATGGATATGCCTTAATGCCAACATCACATGTTGCATCTTGTCACTTTGGCTTTGACTTGCCTTTCCCTCAATGAAGCCTTATTGTGTCGGCCAATAAGCTTCATTACTTAGCCAAATGTCTTTACAGTGTAACGCCACTTTTACGCTTCACTGGTCCTGCATGGTTATGCCATACTTAGCACTTGACAATATATGCAATATCGCACAATCATTGTCGAATACTGACTTGGCCTGCAACACTGTAACGCACAATCATTGTGCACCACTTTCCTGGCACGTTATAGACCTCCCCCATCTAATCCGTTCAACGCCCTCGTTGAATGCGACCCGGTATAAACACTATACTTTTCTTAACTTCGCTGCATGCACTTTCAGAACCTTTCTGAAATTCATTACCTGAGGAGAAAGGGGGAATAAAAAGACATTCACATATTCATTATCCGTATTAAATCATTTATTATAAAAAGACAAAAAAAATTTGTATTACTTTCATCAATTTTGACAATATCGTTTTGATCATTGTAAATCAATTGTCTACCATTGCTGGCCTTTGCAAAAACGCCTTTGACAACTTTCATGCTTAAGCATCAGCACCACTTAGCTTTACTGCCTTGCTATTGATCTCATCTACTTGAGTCACGCCTTAGCGTTGTACACTATGCTTCAGTTGCTAGTCAAATCTGCATTAATACCCAAATGGAAACTTGAAATTCTACTTAGCCAATTTCTCCAAACTAGGCCTGAATTCCACTTGAATCATTTATACCTAAGTGTACGCGCCGAATGATTCTTCTGAACTGATCATTAAGATGTTTTCCATAGTATTCCGCCTCCCGACTTTGCCTTTTGCATCTAACTCAACATGACAAAGACTTATAAACGACTTGGCCTTCTAATCAATCAGTTTTGCTAGCACATGCCTTGGACTGTTGTCCTCCATGCCCTCCGTTAAGCACGTCATAAAGTGCATAGGGATTCTTTTCACATAAGATACCCGAACATAACACTTCATTCCTCGCAAATTCTTATTATGCAATCCATTCAAGAACTTGTTTCTCTGAATGTGGATAAGTATAAACTGTCTATACTTAGGCCATATTGCATACCCGAATCAGAAATGTGCGGGTTTTCTTTGCCTAATTCTCTAAATAAAAACTATTGAGGTGTATAGCCTATCTACGCAACTATAACTAACTATCTTTTGGACATAACATAGCTAACCTTTTAGCTGTCCATACGCCATGGATTCAAAAACAATATGTCTCCAACAGTTTCTTTGAACTGCATTGCCTGGAAAGTGTGTGTCTTTCTCTTGGCCATGAGTTCTATCCAAATCATGCATGCTGATGATGTTATTTGTATCTTGCTGTATTGCTTGTAATTTTGCTGCCTATCAGCACCGTGCCATATTGCAATCCCTAAACAGCAACATCACTTTTGCATCAACTAGGACCTCTGTCATATGCTTTGCTTAGCTTTCAGCTTGTCTCGTCATTCCATATGTTAGGCTAAGTATGCTATCGTAGCATCTCCCCATGAACTGGATTTACATCGTAAATAAAGAGGCAAGACTTTATAAACGAAAACATCTTCATTCATTACTGCTCTTACATAACCATACCATGTACCATTACATGATTGATCCACCGATCATTTTGTAAAGATAAAACCTCATTAAAAAAGTAACTTGCTTACACCAATGCAAAGTATATATACAAACTTGAAGACTCAAATAAAAGTATGTACAATCAAACTCTACACACAGAGTTTGCAACAACCAACAACTAAATCTATATAAGAACAAGATCAGAAAACACCATGTTTTCTGCACTAAGTGTTTCCAATAGAGACATCAACACTCCTTCTTGTCCTAGCTTAGTTTATGCCTTTGTCGAAGTGAGCAACAACTTCGCTGCGAGGTCTCTTCGGCTTTAACGAGTCTTGCTGGAATGACTCCCATAGTCATCCCCAACTGATGCATTAAGTTGAGCCTTGAGTGGACACCTTCTAGGGAAGTGTAAAACTTTGCAAATGAAACATCCCCTATACTTCGGGGATGAAGGGAACAATTCATCTTCCTTTGGCTCATGCTTGCGCTTACTGCCTAAATTGTTTTCCTTTCCTTTGGCTTTTCCTTCACAGCTTTGCACATCTTCAGTTTTTGTGAATTGGTAAGCTATCTTACCGGTTGAATAACCATTTGGATACTCTGAATTTTACACTTCTTGAGTTCAGTAACAACCAAAGAACTCGCGTCACTCAGAAATTGGAACATATGATCTTCTTCTCTCATGCCACGCACTTCTTGCACCAATACAAGGAAGTTTTCAGCATAGGTCTGTGGTGTACCCGCCATTTTTAGCCTACGCAAACTCTCTCTTGCGTACCAAGCACTATTGCTCGGCAAGAACTGACATCTCAGTCCATTTTTCAGGTCATTCCATGACATAGGATTGGCATAACCAACAACTTCATCTTCTTGCAACATAGTTCTCTACCAAACCTTTGCATCACCACCAAGTTAATTTCCTGCGAGAGTTACCTTTTGTCCTTTCCCAATTCCATTCGTCTCAAAGTATGCCTCGACGTCATACAAGAAATTCTCAATTTCTCTAGCATTTCTGGATCCAGTGTACATTCTTGGCTCGGAGACTTGATTATAGCTTTTTCCATTCACATTTGCTCATGCAAACATGCCATCACTGATTAACTTGTGAATGCTTGTCATGTCCTTATACATTTGCTTCGCATGGCCTGTTAGTATGGTCTTCATGTCACTGAATTGCCCCTTCAATTCAGTCACTTCAGCATTGGTTTTGCAATTCAACAACGTTGCATCAGATACCTTGTCCTTCACTGCACCTACTCTTTCGTCAATTTTTTTAAACCAATCTGATGTTCTTCCTTCAAGTAAATCTTGTCTGTGATTATCTTCATAAACAAGGGGAATATCTAGGCCATCACAACCCATGTCAATGGTCATACTTCCAAGATCACCATAATCCTCTAGTTGATCAAACGTACCCGGTAGTTCTTCGTCGATCATCATTCCATTAGATCCCATTTCTAATGAAAACTTTCTGAATACAATACACCACTTTCTTGCTCACAGGAAAATAGCTTAAGAGGGAAAGACGTACCAGCGTATTATCCAACAAATACACTTAAACTGTGTACCTAACACATCTCTCATACCCAAATTGTCACAACTTGAAATGCCACAAACAAAGTTCTGCGAAAAACCCGGCAACACAGTGGTTCAGTGAATCAAGCTTCACCTACCTGCACTTCAGCCTTATAATAGCAAACAACCAACTCTTCAGTTCAACAACGGAAGTCTTTAGCCTTCTTTCACTTATCTTAATTACTTCTCAAATGCAACCCATAATGCATTCAAACATTGCCATACATTTCCAACAACAATCAGTAAACCAAGAACACTTAGAACATGACACAATCATTTCATTTTATTGCATCAAAGGGAAGAAATACAAAACTTTCCCACTAAGGGACTTACACATACTTTTTCACCTTGAACCAAGTCTTAGCCTTACAAAACTCTTTCAATCCGAGTCCCACACTCTCCTATGTAAGCCTGCCGAATTTTCCATGCTTTAGGACTATTTATACAGCAGCCTTACTGGCAAAAAACCGTGCTCAACCGTTGCATACACAGGGGACATCCATCTGTCCCATGGAGAAGTTCTATAACCGCCTTTGCAAATGAAACATCCCCTATACTTCCGGGATGAAGGAAATAATTCATCTTACTTTGGGTCATTCTTGCGCTTACTTCCTACGGATTTTTCCTTTTCTTTGGCCTTACCTTCACAAATTTGCACATCTTCAGTTGTTTTGCAATTGGTAAGCTCTCTTACTGCTTGAATAGCCATCTGGATACTATGAATTTTGCGCTTCTTGAGTTCAGTAACAACCAACGAACTCGCGCCACTCAGAAATTGGAACATCTGATCTTCTTCACTCATGCCACACACTTCTTGCACCAATACAATGAAGTTTTCAGCATAGGCATGTGGTGTACCCGTTATTTTTAGCCTACGAAAACTCTTTATTGCATACCAAGCACCATTGCTCGGTAAGAACTGACATCTCAGTCCATATTTCATGTCATTCCATGACATAGGATTGTCATAACCAAAAGCTTCATCTTCTTGCATCATAGTTCTCCACCAAACCTTTGCATCACCACCAAGGTAATTGCCTGTGAGAGTTACCTTTTGTCCTTCCCCAGTTCTATTCGTCTCAAAGTATGCCTCAACGTCATACAAGAAATTCCCAATTTCTCTAGCATTTCTAGAACTAGCATAAATTCTTGGCTCTCAGACTCGATTAGAGATTTCTCTATTTACGTTTGCTCCTGCAAACATGCCATCACTGATTAACTTGCGAATGCTTGTCATCTCCTTGGACATTTGCTTCGCATGAAATGTTAGTATGGACTTCATGTCACTGAATTGCCTCTACAATTCAATCACTTCAGCATTGGTTTCGCAATTCAACAAGTTTGCATCAGACACCTTGTTCTCCACTAGACCTACTCTTTCGTCAAATTCTTTAAACCAATATGATGTTCTTCCTTCAAGTAAATCTAGTCTGCCATTATCTTCATAAACAAGAAGAATATCTAGGCCATCACAACCCATGTCAATGGTCATATTGCCAAGATCACCATACTCCTCTAGTTGATCAAATGTACCCGGTAGTTCTTCGTCGATCATCATGCCATTATAACCCATTTCTAATGCAAAATTTCTGAATACAATGCACCACTTTCTTGCTCACAGGAAAATAACTTAAGAGGGAAAGAAGTACCAGCGTAATATCCAACAAATACACTTGAATTGTGTACCAAGCACAACGCTTATACCCGAATTGTCACACCTTCAAATGCCCCAAACAAATTTCTGCGAAAGTGTAACCCGACATCACAGTGGTTCAGTGAATCAAGCTTCACACACCTGCACTTCAACCTTATAAAGTTTGCACCAATGCAAACAACCAACTCTTCAATTCAACAACGAAAGTATTTAGCCTTCTTTCACTTCTCATAACTTCTCAAATGCACCTCATAATGCATTCAAACATTGCCATACATTGCCAACAACAATCAGTCAACCAAGAACACTTAGAAAATGACACAATTATCTCATTTTATTGCATCAAAGGGAATAAATACAAAACTTGCCCACTTAGGGACTTACACATACTTGTTCACCTTGAACCAAGCCTTAGCCTTACAAAAACTCTCTCAATCCGAGTCTCACACTCTCCTATGTAAGCCTGCCGAATTTCCCATGCCCCGGGACTATTTATACAATGGATTTAGTGGAAAAAACCCTTGCTCAACCTTTGCACACGCAGGGGACATCCATATGTCCCATGGAGCAGTTTTATAACCGCCTATAAAGTGCCAACTAAGCCAGTTTCTTCTCTAACTCGCCCTAGCCTTCAACACTAGTTCCAATGTAGTTATGAACCTTCTCCCACGGTTATAAACTCCTTTATAACCATTCTACTTTGTCTCGCGTCATTGGCATGCTTGTGAAGTCCGTAACCAACTTCTAACCGTTACTTGAGCCGTATTGCTCAACTGTTTTGCTTTACTGAATTCTGCCTTGATCAATGCTTAGCCATCTTGGCCATGCATGCTTATTGTTCTAAACTAATGCACGGACAATCCTTGTGCTTCAATCATCAACGCCAACAGCTTAAGCTCACTGTGGTTGCTCATGCGTCATATGCTTCACTTTGCCAATTTGCTCGACAATAGCAATGCGACTCTTGCATTACTAGCTTGTTTGCATTACTCAAGCTTTTTCCAGCCTTGAACTAATGCATAAACCAACTCTTGGCCTATTCTACCTTCTTGTATCATCCTTGAGTTTGGGCCAACTCAATTCCATGGATATGCCTTAATGCCAACATCGCATGTTGCATCTTGTCACTTTGGCTTTGACTTGCCTTTCCCTCAATGAAGCCTCATTGTGTCCGCCAATAAGCTTCATTACTTAGCCAAATGTCTTTACAGTGTAGCACCACTTTTGCGCTTCACTGGCAGCGTTATGCCATTCTTATCACTTGATAATCTATGCAGTATCACGCAATCATTGTCGAACACTGACTTGACCTACAACACTGTAACGCACAATCATTGTGCACCACTTGCCTGGCATGTCATAATAAGCCACAAGCCTACCAGCTGAAGATGCACTCGCGTTGCATCTATGTCATGTTGCTGTTGGAACAACACGTGATTGAAAAACAGAGTTCATCGGTGATTACGTTCACTAAAGAATACGACACTTGCTATGTGCTTATTCTTCCACATATACACCGAAAAAAAATACCAGATATTCGATAATATACGAACAGAAAAAACGAAAAGAGAGAAGAAAACTTCTGTATTTTACAAGGAATCTTTGATGATGAGATAAGATGGCCATGGTAGCTAGGGCTGCACATAACCGAACCGCTAACCGCACCGTAACCGAACCGAACCGATAATCCAACGGTCGGTTTCGGTTTTAATTATGATAACCGTTAGATCTTCGGTGCGGTCAACGGTTTTACCCATAACCGCATACTAACCGCACCGAAAAACCGAAAATCTATAACCATTGATTTTATAAACTATTTTAATCCTAGCCCTACATTCATTGTATATAATCAACTTATCTAAACCCTAAAATCAATACTCTCTCACTTTTCTATCTCTCTTATCTTCTTTATAGAACTTCTTCTTTTCATTTTTTCTTTCTTACTTAAAGTCTAAAACTTCCATCACCACCGGTCCACCACAATCACCAACTCCTCTCCTTCTTCTTATTTGATTACTTCTTCTTCTTCTTGTTTCCCAACGTAACCCTTCCCCTATGGGTTATGGCCGTCTAATCTTCTTCTCTCTTTAAAAGGAAGCAGATTCATCACAGACAAAGAGAGACCCTTTTTGCAAGCTCACTTTTCTATATACCCCATCTAAATTTCTTCTTCTTCATCTACTAAAGGTTAGTGCTTTTTTATTTCTTCTTCGTTTAAAGATTTGTTTTTTGTGGCTAATTTTCTCAATTTGCGGTTGATCTTTGACTTAATTAGATTTCCTTTTCATTGAATCTATAAATCAGTTACTTTTTTTGTTTGAGAAAAGAAATTGACATGTAAAGTAGATGATATTGAGGGATAAATTTCAACACCGCCTGCTACACCACCATCATCAGCGCCACCGCCTGCTACACCACCAGCACCAACATCGCCGACTTTTGATTAGGAAATTAGAGATTGATTGTTGAAGATTATAATTTTAGGGTTCTTAGAAATTGATTTTGTTCTATGGGAGATGATATTGATCTTCTCTATGTTGATTTAGGATTTCTAAGAATATTGTATCTTCATTTTAATTTATACTTTGATTTCTATTTCTAATAAGATCTGTGAGTTGGGTTGTTTGAGAATTTTCTGACATTCATATACGGTTAAAACCGAACCCAAACCGAAAAATAACCGAATAGTTCGGTGCGGTTAAAAACCGAACCGAATACTAAATAGTTCGGTTTCGGCTTCAATTGTGGTAACCGCATCATGAACGGTTAGGTCAACGGTTTTAGCAATAACCGCACCGAACCGAACCGTGTGCAGGCCTAATGGTAGCAATGATACAGCCATGTTCATTGGGATCTTCATGCACATTCCTCCAATAAAAATAAAATCCAAAAACAAAATAAATACCCAGACAGACACATCTCTCTCCCTATTGGATGAGTCACAAACATTTGAAGATATTGCTTCCACGTACACTTCTCTTCCCTTCATTTTGCAAATTTATCTTCAACTATTTATTGGCCCCTGCAACCATTGATCCAATATACTACATCTTCATTCTCTACACATTTATAGAATCCAGATTCTGTCTTTTTAATCACTTCAAATTTCAAAAACCATTGCCAGATCCATAAACAACCCAAAGGAAAGGGAGAACAAATATGAATAAAAGCAGTTCTACTCGCAACCTGAGGAGCAAATTATGGATGGCAACACCAATTGCCATAGTCAATGTCACACTGAACATAAAACCTTCACATGGAATTTTGGCTTAAGATTTCTTCAACTCATCAATAAGAAAAGGTTCTTCTCGTCAACGTCATTAGCGTCTGACAGGAAGTCAATCGGAGTAGAACACATTTCTGATCAATGTAGCGCGATAAATGGCTTGTCACCTTGTGCTATTAGTAATGGGGGAGCGGCACTAGTGGGAGATCAGAAGAGAAAGCAGGTGGACGAGTCTTTTCAGAAGGTTATGTACTTGAGTTGCTGGGGAGTGGGGACATAGCTTAACTAAAAAATGTTAAAAGAATAACCCATTCTTGATGCATTTGTTTGAGGCAGCTGTATCTAGCAGTTCTTCTGCAATCGGATTTCTACCGGTCAACCCATGACTCAAGAATTCAAATGCGGCCGCCGGCCAGGGTCGATATTGATTTTGTTTTTATCAAGCGGTATAACATGTAAAATAAGCTATGTAGATATATGTTACTAATGGATCAGACTGCATATCATTCGCTAATAATGAATCGAAGTTTGATTATATTTTAGGAAACATTATCTATATACCCCTACTATGAGGCTCATTGAAAAATACCCTTTTCAACTTAAATTATACCCCTATGAGTACAAGATTACAAAACTATCCTTTTATAAAAACTACGGTACCCGCTAAATCTGTCGGCCATTTTCATTTTATTTTTCAGTTTCTCTCTTGCCTCTCTCACTTTCTCTCCCAAAAAAACTAAATCAGATCCAAAAACAGATGAACTCAATCAAAATAAACACCAAAGAAACTAGAAGATTACCATTTTTACATGATCTAGAAGATCAAATCTGACTGAAAAACACCAATAAAACGAAAAAATTGGATCTTAGGAAATCGATTTTCCAATATCGGATTACTGTGGATCTTC
Organism: Papaver bracteatum; assembly: GCA_023529315.1. Lineage (NCBI taxonomy): Eukaryota > Viridiplantae > Streptophyta > Magnoliopsida > Ranunculales > Papaveraceae > Papaver > Papaver bracteatum. Next base: position 810,376 of record JAJJWX010005220.1, on the reverse strand, counting down.
AACAACATTGAAGATCGAATCAAAGGTAAATAATGATTTCATGTCTCAAATCAGTTTACATCTATTTTGATTTCGATTTTTAGGGTTTGGTACAGGATTTATCTTCAAAATTTTGTTTGATTTATAGATTTTGATTTATGTTTCAAATAGATGTAGTTTTTTATACCGTTATTGATTTGTGTTAAATCATGCTAATTTTCTTTGATTTAGTGTTGCATTCAACAATAAAATCAAGTGATTCTGGTGGTGTAAAGAAATCAACGGCTTCTCTTGGTGTTAAGAAATTAGGAAAGGCAAAAAAAAAAGGTTTAATGGTTTACTTTCTTTTGTGCAGCTTCGTAGTGATTTTGTTTCATTTGTTGATTTTAATTCATTTACTTTGTTGTATTAGTAGTATTGTTCAACTTTTGGGTGTTGTTCTTGAAGGGTATAGGTGTAAGAGCAGTAGCAGGTGGTTATATATGGAGCACAATTTGTGTTATAGTTCCAGGTTTGGAAACAACCTATAGTAGTTGCCTCCAATTTTGGAGACAACTTGTGCTAGTTGTTCCCTGTTTTGGAGACAACTTGTGCTAGTTAGCTACATTTCTGAAGACAAGTTGTGCTAATTTTCATTTGTTGAAGTAAACTTATTCAATACTAACTATTTATTTTGTTCAAAATAGATTAAGAAAAAATGAAGAAAACATCAAAAGCAAAGGGTTTTACACCGACATTGGAGTTACAAGTTTATTTTGTTGTTAGAATTAATAGGTGATAATCTATGAAGAAGCATAACATTTGTCTCATTGTTACATTTACACCTTTTGTTATAGATTGCCAAAGGAATGAATATTACTACAAATAATAGAATCAAGAATGAACTAGAATACACGAAGTCACCCCACATACAGTATTGTTTGAGTATATCTCCATGTATTTTGGAGTAGACCAAAGTATAGTTAATAATATTAGAAAGATCTAATAATGTTGGCAGCAAGTAGTTTTTTCCATTAACATCAAGTAAGTTGTAAGCATAATTGAATCAATAGCTGGCAACAAGTAGTTTTATTTTCAAATTTTTTTTATACCAAACTAACATAAGAATGAATGTAACTAGATTGATATCTTGTATCTATTAATCACATTGCAGGAACGTGGATTCGTCTCTTCTTACACAAGTAGATCATGCATAAGTGTGCAGCCACAAAGTCTAGATCGTGATCGTGATCGTAAATTTATACGTAGATACCCGAGGGGAGAAGATGATTATGAAAGAGATGCAGGCACTCCTGCAGAAAGACACAGTACTAAGAAACAAAGAGAATATGAACTGTTTGTTGGTGTGATTAACACAGATCAAGATGAAGATGATTTAATGTGTTTAAGTTGGTTAAGTTATAGAAATCCACTTAGTGGTTAGTCCATTAAAAATAAGGTTTTGCTTTTGTTAGATTTGTGTCTGTTGAATGACACTCTAAACTGAAATGTGATATATGAATGAACATATTATTTTAAAATGAATGAATTACTATGATGTATTACAGACATACATGCTTATGGAGATATCTTAAATATACGAACAGACCCATGCAAGTTATTTATTTTGTTTTGAATCAACTAGCTTAAGTTGGCTCTGAAATATGATGTGCGGCAATAAGTGGGGATAACTAGGCCAAGTTGGCTCGAAAATATTGAGACAACTAGGCCAAGTTGGTCTCAAAAGTAGAATCAACTTTCTCAAGTTGTCTCCAAAAGTGGAGTCAACTAGCATAAGTTGCCCCAAAAATATGGAGTCCAGAAAATAAGTTGGCTTTAAAAGTGGAGTGAACTAGCTCAAGTTGAGTCCAAAATCATACAAATGCGCAGTCATTATGTCAAAAATATTTTTCAGATCAGACAAATTTTACATAGCCGGTATGCCATCACAAACTATATACCCTTGGTACACTTCATTTATAAGGTAAAAAGATCTCTAACACAAATCTGTTACAGGGGAAAAGGGAACTTAACTAGTAAGGACAACACAGATAATCCATACATTCCTAATACAAATAATTAACAGAAAGAATACAATGTCTCAATTTCATAAATACTGAACCTAGTACATGTTTCCAGTGACTAATGGATATAATGTCTCCATGTAGGATTGTTTACAGATCGGCTTCTACAATTCTCACACAAATGAGCCTTAGAAAATAGATACATTCGAGTGTGAACAATCTGCAGTGTGGATAAATTTCTTAGCGACTTAATAAAGTAATACCAAAAAAGACTTATACAATTTCAGTGGAAAATTGCATCAGCTAATGTATAACAAAAGAGAGTATATAACAAATAGGGTTGCAACAATGAGAAAGTAGATAAAAAAAAAACCGAAACCAACCAGACCAAGTTGTCTCCGAATTTGAAACAAACTAGCCCAAGTTGTCTCCCAATGTGAAGGCAACTAGTTCCTCCAAAAAGAAAAAGGATACACAAAATAAGTGAACCTGGCGTGAGTCGAACACGCATCTTCTGACGTTGAGTCAGTCGTGCTACCATTGCACCACAGATTCGTTGCAACCACTCTAGGATATGAGTAAAGATAATTTCACATGCTTATAAAAAAATTGGGGCCAACTAACTCAAGTTGCTTCCGACCCTGGAATCAACTGGCTCAAGTTGCCTCCAAATCTGGATCAACTAGTTCAAGTTGCCTCCAAAAGTGAAAGAAACTTTCTCAAGTTGCCCCCAAAATCTAGAGTTCAAGAACGAAATAGAGCAAACTAGAAAAGGTTAAACTATTGCTAATCCTAAGACAATCCTAAGACAGAACAGAACCATGTACATATGTCTTGGCAGACTATATATACTCACATCAAGAGAAAGTATACCTAAAAATATATGGAACATAATCCGAATATGAGTAATGATAGTGGAAGCAACTTTATCAAGTTGTCTCCAATACTGGAAGCAACTAGCACAAGTTATCTCCAATTAGTGGAAGCAACTTGGTCAAGTTGTTTCCAAAGTTGGAAGCAACTTGATGAGGTTGTCCAGGATCACAATTACTTTACCTTCCCGACAGAACAATTGTGATCAATCAAGCAGCTAACCACCAATTCCAACAACACCAACACACATAAACCTACTGCACTTTCTTGGTAAGACCACCCACAGGTTCGTCTAATATAGTTGTAATTCACATTATTGGGTTGGCATCTGAATATTTGTAAATTAATATATGAGTCTCCTGCATTGCATAAGACCAAGAAATCACTCTACTAATCAGCAAAGCATATATAAGATCGTAGGAATCCAAAAGCATGTGACAATCACTCTACTAATCACTCTCTTAAATAGACAAGCTAAGAAGCCCATCCAAATCTGTAGAGAATGCAATACTGAAATTGTCCGAGTCTTGCACAGGTGAGAACATTCCGCCTTTGTTATTCTTGACAAGGACTCTAAGCACCTACAGAACGGAGCACTCATTATAAAATGTACCTAATTAAGTAAATTATTGTTTTGGAATAAATGAAACTACACTTATAAATTAGTACTACTCATGAATGCATTCCAACAAGTTTAATATTAATAAGTGAATTAATGAATCCACTAATTCGCTCATGTATGAGACAATTTAAAGAAAAATGTAAAGGAATTCACCCGATGGACAAGATTATGTATAGCTAGAATACTGACAACATCCTTATATACTCCACATGGGCGACATTTAGATGCCAAGAGGATGAAAGCACATGACATTCAATCACTCCATTAGATTAAATAAATTGCTCATCCTTGCACTGTTGCATATCATGCACATAAAAATTTATTGTTAGATTATAATTAAAACCTTCATTATATAGCTAACAAGTGGAAATTGCATATAAAATAAAGATAATTGTTTTATGTTTCTTAGTCGTAAGTTCAAGCACTAGCTGCAATCCGCTTCATTACAAGCTTCTTTACGCATGTAACAAAAGCATGCAACAGAGAGACAACCACCCTTAAATTCATATGGAGATATATATACTATAAGGCGAACATACATAATAGAAACATCATTCAAAAAAGATTACTAAAAAATAATAGGAGACAACACCGTAACAAGAAAAATCAAGGAATGAAATTTACGAACACTGCATTATCGTTTTATGAAAATCAAATCAAATGATATTGAACATGAATCAACTAAATACATATCAGTAACCATTTCAGACACACATCAAATAGAAATTATCAAAGATTAAAGATTGATTTTGCTTAAATTTATTGAATCAAAATCAAAACCGTAAAAAATATAACCTAGCTTAAACTCTTAATGGATTGTTTACCTTTTGATTTAATCTTCGTATCGATTGATATTCATTTTTACATCTAATATCTTCAAAACTCGATTTAAAACCATATCATAAATTTTGCAGATCTGAAAATTGAAAACGTGATCGTTAGTTTGAATCTTCAACTCGATATTCTAAAATCGAAAACCAAGAAAACAAATCTGATTTTGAAATCAATTTTAACCTAAGAAGATGAAGAATAATTGATAGCAAGTTAAAATCAAATTTATAAAATGTAACAGATCTGCTGATGGTAGTGACAGAGGTGGTGGTGCTGTTAGGGGTATTAGTAAAGACCCGTAAAGGTATTTGTCCCAAGTCAGTCAAAATGAAGGGCAATAATAACATTCCCACTATATTTTAAGCATTAGCATCAAGATTTCTCGGTTCATCATAGTTACATGATATATCATTTTCTTTTCTTTGAGAGTTTGAAATTAAAATAAATTCAATCCCGAAGTTTTAACTGCTCTAGAACACAATAAAAGTTTAAAGAAGGAAAAAAAAATGAATAGAGGAAGAATACAAGTGCAGTGCTCTCTTTCTCAATAACTCCCACAAATTACATTAAAATAGCTAGTTCAAACTCAATCCCAGCATCAAAATAAACGCAGTCCCAAGTTAACATCGTATAATTGTCTCCGTGAATTTGAATCTCTCATAGGTTTTCAGGCAACTGGAAGTTCTGAGCACCAAAAGTCTGCAGGGAACTGTTTTGAATGAAGACAGCAACACCGCATTTGCTACTATTGAAGCCTTCCCATAGTGCAAAACTAACTGTTCCGCTTATGCTTTTCTTTGCAGATATATCTTTCACTGTGCACAACTTCTCAAATTTGCGTACAACATAGTCATTAGCGAGGACACGACCTTTGTTTTCACCTTTCGGGCAGTCAGTGACTAGTCCACTCTCATAGAGAGCCACCATTACGTCTACACCACGGTTGTCAATCTTTGTCCTCAAAGGTCCAGTTAGTGAGACCTGTAAGGTGTCTGCTGAAGGCCTCTCAAATGTTGCCTGTTTTATGAGTTAACACAAACAACAAAGATTTAGTACCATATCATTTACTCTCACCACCTTCAATTACATTGATCAGAGAGTTTTTATTCTCTTTTCACATTGAAATCATTCCTCCGACGATTGTATCGAATTAGTTCACAAAAGCTCTTCAGTATCTGCTCTAGCTTAGTAGGAGCTCTGTGTGAGCTAAAGAGAGTGTACAGAACTATTTCCTGTAATTGACTACCTGTGGAGAGGATTTGATGTGAGATTGAGAAGGCCCTTGGGCTACATTTTTCACTAGGGAGCAGGTCCACCTAATTTATGACCCATTTGATGTTTTTATATTTTTATATTTTTCACTGGATAGTCCGGACATGGTAGCAAATTGGCAGAGAACGTACCGTTATGCTTTCAAAGTTTCAGTTGTGAAATTGGTGGATATAGTGTGATGTTGGTTTGGTAGTTAGTACTTGGTAGGCATAACTTATACCTAACGGCTAAACCTGAAAAGGAAAGGAAAGAAGTTGCCGACCAAATCCATGTTATGAATACATTATTTCATTTCATTCTTTTTTCTTTTTAATTGAAAATCATTATCTCATATTCCTTTTACTAAATCCAAGCCTCAGAGTTACGTGCTCACAACTCATCCCACTCACTACAAAGGCACTCCATTTTTCACCGTGTAAAGTAGTTGAAATCTTAAAAGAAAAAAAAAAGGTTAGGACGCAAAACTAAAGGATGCTTTTGCATCGCATTCTTTCATAATATAAACACCTGCCATCTATTTCATAATCACGCTTGTATGTTAAAAATTCCATCAAGTTAAACAATTTACAATGCAGCAGCAGCACCTCCAAACTTTAGAGCTTATTGTGCACGACTAGTGGAACATGCACTGTGATTCTGGGAGTTTAATGGGTGCATAGAGAACATTAAAAATTGATGTTCAAAGTGTCATGGTAATGATATTCTTATGGATTTTTTTTTTTTAAATTAATTTTTAAGTTATGTAGAATCCACAAACGAAATTAACTAAACGGTGAATACCCTGTTTTCTGGAAATGGTCTACTTTTGGCGCAGTGTTTTTCTGCGCATTGCGGTTCTTTTTAATTTTTCTGAACAAGCATATACAAGAAAAACAGGAGACGAAAAAGAGACATATAGGAAGTTTGATTAGGTTGTATACCTGTAATGTGGGAGACGGATAACGAGCAGCAGATCTAATGTTTGAGAGGACAGCATCTTGATCAGTACCGACACATTGAGTTGTACCTTGAATTACAACTTGAGGTGTAAACATTGTATCCAGTTTCAAAGCTTCAATATAACCTTTTTGTCTAACAGTCCATTGGCTTGAACCAAATGGATCTTTCCAACCCATATAATCCCAATAATCAACATGAAATGATAACAATATTATTGGTACATCAAGTTCATCCTTAAAATCCCCTCTTCCTAATCTTGATATTAATAATTCTGCTTCTGGTGAAGTAGCACAACCTTGTGATGAAAATAATTCTACGACCACCGCTCCCCCTCTACGTTGTTCTTCCGTCGTCTGATCATGCGTTGTTGCATGGTGGTCTGATGCTGTCGGGTTCTTTGCTTTTGAATTAGAACCTCGTCCGAAACACGATAGCAGACGACGGGGTACCATCCCGCCGTTGATCAGAAACAGGAGAGGCTGGTAATGGTGTCGTAAAGAGAAGAAAAGAAAAGAAAGAGATAATTGTTTTGTTTACAGATGGAATTAGGAAAAGAATTTTTGTTTTTGGTGGAGAGGAGAGAAAAATGGCGAATGAGATGTAAGAGCTGTTTTAAATTTAAATATGGTTTCCTGTTGTCTTTTTGATTTTCTTTTTAAAACTTTTCTTTGGTCGGTTTTCTGTGGTGACAGATTGTTGTTTGCTTTCGAATTTCTCTCTCTACACCGACGGATTGGTGAGAATTATGACTTGGCCTCAATGTGAAGTAAGTAACCTTTATTTGGTTAAGTTGTGGTTGTCAATTTTAGGCCTAATATAGGGACAAGATACCTAAATTTACATTCATGCAAAAGTAGAACTTCGTTAAATTAATCTGCGATAAATTAATAACTTCGCTAAGATAATATTTTTTGCCAGTCCCGACATGAGTCAATGTGCTAAGTTAATAACCTCGCTAAATTTATAAAATAATAAAAAATTTAAGCTTCCAATATGGCCCAACTAATATATAAATTAATAATCAGTGTGATAGTATTATATTACGATGCTTATTAAAATAGACATCTACCAGTTTTTTTTTTGTACACATTTATAATATATTGGACTTCATCTGTACTACTATGAGAAGTTTTGAAATGATTTTATTGTGTTTTTTTTCTTATTTTAATTTAACATTAAAATATATACATTTATACACATAATATGCCATAAAATAATTAGAAAACAATTTGAATTGCAAATTAAATTTCTAGATATTTAATACTACATGCTTATTTTATAAAGTGGGAATGTTATATATGCCCTCACTTCTGATGGGCCTTGATAAGTACCCTTATGGACCTTTACAAATACCCCCACTGGTATAATTGAAATTTTTAATAAAATCATAATTTCTATAATTCCATATTTAACCTCTATCATTTGTTATTCATGTTACAAAACTCAGAAGAATTTTCATCGCCTCCACCACCGCCATCTCCATCGCTTTCACCACTACCATCATCTCGATTGCCTCCACCGCAACCTGCAACACCACCTCCGTCACTTGCGCCGCTGTTATCAGTAGATCCATTGTGGGTGTTAATTTATATGTTTGATTTCAACTGATTTTAAAACCAGATGCAAAGATCGATTTGTTATTTTGGTTTTTGATTTCATTATTTTTGAGAGTTCAGATTAATCACTACGTTTAAATCAATCGACTTCGGATTCATATTTCATAATTTCGACGTCATTAGTTTTCCAGATCTGTAAAATCTATTTTGAAGATAGATACCAATCGACATGAAGATTTAGTCAAAAGGTAAACAATCAATTTAATGTTTGAACTAGTTTTCATTTCTTATGATTTTGATTTTGAATCAATAAATTTCAGCAAAATCAGTTTATAATCTTCGATAATTTATATATGATTGCGGAATTTGATTGAATGGGGAATGAATTTGTGGCTTGCAGGTGAGGAAAATGAAACAAGAAATTGGTTCGGATTTTAGCGATCAGATCATAATGTTGCAGAACAACTATGAGCAGTAAGAAAAAAAAAAAGGCATGTTTGTCTGTTATGTTCATATTAAATTGATCGCAAAATTTAGTACTAGGATTCTTGGTATAATCGAAATGGCAAGTAATTTCTAGTGGTGTTGTGTGTTGGGTAATGGAATTGAATAGTTTTCACGGGTATTGAATTTTTAAAATGAATTTGTGAGAAACCAAACACATGAAACTTTATGCATGGTACTGTGTGGATGATGGCAATGAATTCTACTTATTATTGGTGGTGGAGTTGATATTGTTGGATATGATAGATGATTCCATTCTTTGTCATTTTAGAACTCCGTAAGTTTCTTAGTTGGGAAAGGCTTTGTTGTTTGCATTTGTTTATTTAATCTTTGTCATGATGCTCAGGTCACAAGAAAAAAAAAATTAATTAGGGAATACTTACATGTAATTCAAGATGCAAGGGAATACTTACTTCTCAGCTTATAGTCTTGCTTGTGCTAAGGTGAGTCTTTCGGTGCACATTCACTTTCTTTCCTTGCATGTAATATCATAATGCATTGGTAAATTTAAGCTCCAACTATATCTTATGGTTATATGAAATCATGCTGAGCTTCGTTTGCTTCTGCACTAGTTTTATTTATTTGAGTTGGTATATTTTATAGCTGATATTATGGGAGTTTCTTACCTGGGCCACATTATGGCTTTGTAGAGTGGATAGAAGAGAAACTAAATGTCTTTTTTGAGTAAAAAACGCATACGAAATTGAACTAAATGGACTGTTAATTGGTACAGGCATGATACAAAAACTTGTGGATGGGGAAGTGAATCTGCAACTGTTGTTGTTGTACAGTCCTTGTGGATGTTGCAGTTGAAGCTGGAGAATGGAGTCAATGCTAGTGCAATTGAAATCATAGTTAGGGTTTGAGAATGAAAGAAACTGAGTATGTTACTTGAGGTATGTTACTCAAAAATTGTGTTATCTGCACCATTAATTTATGGCAAAATAGTCACAATTGTCGATAAAATAGTCATGTGCAGTAGGGGATTGAAGTGGTTAGAATGAAACAACTTGAGAAAGGCATGAATCTGTGGTGTAATGGTAGCACAAGTGACTATATGTCAGAAGATGTGTGTTTGACTCACACTAGGTTCACTCATTTGTGTACATTTTTTATTTTTTGGAGGAAACTTGTGATAGTTGTCTCCATTTATGAAGACAACTTGTGCTAGTTGCCTCCATATTTGGAGACAACTTGTGCTAGTTGCCTCCATATTTGGAGACAACTTGGGCTAGTTGCTTTCACTTTTGAAGACAACTTTGTGCTAGTTGCCTTCACTTTTGAAGACAACTTTGTGCTAGTTGCCTCAGATTCAGAGACACCTTGAGCTAGTTGCTTCCATTTTGTTTTGCAACTTATTCATGTACACTATTTATTGTAGACAACTTAAGCTAGTTGCCTCCACTTTTGGAGACAACTTCAACTAGTTGTCTCCATTTTTTTTTTGCAACTTATTCATGTACACTGTTTATTGGAGACAACTTAAGCTAGTTGCCTCCACTTTTGGAGACAACTTGAACTAGTTGCCTCCAATATGGACACAACTTATTGGAGACAACTTGATCTAGTTGCCTCCTATATGGACACAACTTCAACAAGTTGACTCCACATGGTTGTGGTGGTGGTCGGCGGAGGTGGTGGTGGTTGTCGGTTGGCTGTGGTGGTGGTTGGCGGCGGCGGTGGGCGGCGGTGGATAGTGGAGGTGGTGATCGACGAATGTGGCTGGTGGTGGTGGTCGTCGTCGGCGATGGTTGTCAGTGGTGGTGGTGGTGGTGGGCGTCGGTGGGTGGTGGTGGTGGGCGGTGGTGGTGGGCGGCGGTGGTGGTGGTGGGCGGCGGGGGACAGTGGTGGTGGTGGCGGCGGTGGACAGTGTTTGTGGTGGTTGACGGTGGACAGTGGTGGTGGGCAGTGGAGGTAGTGTTTCTGTTTTTTTTTTTTTTTTTTTTTGAATATTGGTCGGTGGATTTGTATATACACTATACAAAAGAGGGTATTTTGGTAATGTATTAATCTTAGGGGTATTTGTAAAGCTCATAAGGGTATATTTGCAAGGGGTGTCATAGTAGGGGTATTTAGATAATGTTCCCTTTTATAAATTTAAAGTTAAGTTTAGTATATTTCGATATAATAATAATTTATTAATTTATCGATAAATTAATACTTCACTAAATTGATAGAATTTAGCAGTCCCAAGACTATTAATTTATCGAAGTTTACTGTAGTGGGAACTGGGAAGCACTAACACTGAAGCGAAAATTTAATCAAATAACCTTTGGGAAAAATAATGTTTAGTCCAAAATCCCGTCCAAATATATTAATTAGTCCCGACCTATTTAACTAGGTACAGATTAGTCATTTCTTTATTTGAACTATGGAAAATACATAACTAACCTTCCTGATTTACAACTTAGTCCAAATGTTTACGTTTCAGTCCAAAGTGATTTATGATGACGTTGGCAACTTTAAATAATATAAAAATAATTAAAAAATGATTTATCTTCCGAGCCGCTTGTCCAAAATTAGCAAACTTTATATATTCGGAAAGCTCTTTCCGAGACGAGTAAAAAGAGTACCCATATGACTATATAATTTTCACTTTTTAATTTTTTAAATTTACATTGGTGTACAACTATGTACACAACTGAAAAATCGTGAAATTCACATCCATGCTCACATAACAGTCAATATATCCATGAGAAGGGACGATGGTGTAAAACTATGTACACACCTACAAAATCCAACATTCACACAACATAATAAGCCACATATTCATGACACAGGACAATGTGACCTATATAAAAAGAACGCGCAATTGGGGGATACTTTTATTAATTGGGGGATATGAATTAATTCCCCCAACCAGGGTTGGCTAATAAGGGGTAACTTTTGATTATGAAAATACCAAAATACCCTTTGCCTAATTAAAAACCTTTATGAAAAGACTGTTATGCCCTTTCCCCTAAAACAATCAAATCTAAAAACCAAATAAGTTTATCCCCCAATTCCATTTGAGTGCCGGCACAGTTAGTGTTTTGAAGAAAAAAAAATCTTCATCTTCTTCATTGTTCTTTGAGAAGGTTAGTGATTGTTGAAGAAGAAGAAGAAGAGGACGACGCAGCAAACTCGGACGATCAACCACTCACAGTCATGGCTTATTTGAGAAGGTTAGTGATTTTGAACTCATTTATGATTGTTTTAATCGATTTATAGCAATGGGTTTAGGTTAGAATCGCCAAACATATCTGAAACATTCGAGTTACACAGAGTACCGGCATTCTATTTGCGATGAATACCACACCGGTTTTAAGTACCGACATTCTATTTGCGATGAATACCACGCCAGTTTTAAGTACCGACATTCGATCTGGGATGAATACCACGCCGGTTTTAAGTTCCGGCATGCTCGATATAAATCTTTCCATGCCGGTAGTCAAGTGAATAAAAAAATCAATTTTCTGGATACTTTCCATCATGTGCCGGCATAGAAATTTAGGATGAAGACCACGCCGGAAGTGAGTTCCGGCATGGTTATTTAGGATGAAGACCACTCCGGAAGTGATGAAGAACATGTCGGAAATGATGAAGACCACGCCGGAAGTGATGAAGAACATGTCGGAAATGATGAAGACCACGCCGGAAGTAATGAAATTCAATGCCGGTACTGAGTTCTGTCATGCTCGATATAAATCTTTCCATGCCGGTAGTCAAATGAAAAAAAAAATCAAGTTTCTGGATACTTTTCATCATGTTCCGGCATAGAAATTTAAGCAAAAACCATGCCGGAAGTAGACTGGTAAAACCAGAAAAAACAGGTTTCGAAGATTAAAACCTGAAAAATTTCGTACAAATTCCGGAAACAATTTATGAAAAATTCCAACAAATTCCGGCATGGTTTTTTGGTTGAATACCATGCCGTCACCGAGCTTTTTCACCTGCAACAATGGTGGATTCAAAGAAAAAAAATCAAAATTTCAACCTCTTAGCAGCAATTCTCTCATCACAATCATCTTCTATTTTCAAAAAAAAAAAATTCCACTCAATTTTTTTTTCCCTCCTTCTACTCTCAACTAACCCACACAAATTCAAATAAAAATAAATACACACTAATTTATCCCCCAAATACTTAACATTTTACTAATTATAATTAATCACTAATCCTAATTAGTGGGGGCTAGATTAGGAATTAAAAAAATAATTACATAGGGGGTCACTCAGAGTTTCTATTGGGACACCATTTTTGTCTTGTAGCTATATCCCTCAATTAATAAAAGTATCCCCCAATTGCGCATTCTATAAAAAGAGTACAAAAATAGTACAAAATAGGCCACATATTCAAGAGCTACAAAAAGAGTACCCATATGACTATATAATTTTTATTTAAAAAAAAAAACTCAGTTTACACTGGTGTACAAACATGTCTATAAAAATCCAAAGAAAAGATAAGATGCGACAGTTTGTACACCACATTCAAATTGAATCATCCACATATTCACCACTAACGCTATACATATTAAATAAACATAACAGGAAACTCAAATGGATTTGAACCATCAACCTCCACAAACCTTGTAATAGGCTTGGGCGCTCTACCATTTTGAGCTTATGAGTCCCTAAAGATGAACAATATATGTGCACAGTAACAATACAACTATGCATACGTTGTGTACCCAAAACATGTGTACCAAGGACATATCCACGGACATTAACAATCGACATTTGTACAACTGGGTGCACATTAAAAATCAAAATGTGTATAATTATGTGCACATTAACAATCACCAACAACAACTACAGTGTAATAATGTGCATATGATTTTGCTAGATATCATATGAAACAAAAGTAAAATAAGCTTCCACAAATAAAGAAGATGTTTGACGTTGCTAGCCCACCAAAAGTCTAATAATCTTGCTACTCCAGGAACTCAGGAGTCTTGACAAAGTGCTTACTTGAACCATATTAGTCACAACAAAAAGATAAAGTGCTTACTAGAATCATATTCAAGGGAGACCACTACTCTTAAGGGAGAGAACAAGCTAAAGTCCAGGAAAACCTAATCTAATTTGAACCATAATAGTCATAACAACACAAACCGGTTAAATCTTCAAGTAAGAAAGAATTTGATACCTCATCAATATCTAAAAAATGTCCATTGTTCTTCTCCATTTTCTTAGGATCCCTCGAAAAGTACCTGAACACGTAGAAAGCATCATATTGAAATCATCAAATGATATCGAAAACCAATAACTTAGGGTTTCATCAAGAATTATATTTTTATATTTTTGAGAGAGCACAATATTGTATAATTATGAACACACCTACAAAAATATAACATCCATACCCACAAAACAGACCATATGTTATTGCGATAACACAACGGTGTAAAACTATGTACATCCCTAAAAAATCCAACTAATCCAATATCCATACAAACAAAACATGTCATATATATTATTGAGATTGTATAATGGTGTACAATAGTGTACACACCAACAAAAATCCAACATACATACCCATAAAAATGGCCATAAAATCATGAGAGAACATAATGGTGTACAACTATGTATACATTTACAAAAATCCATCATTTATACCCATAAAACATACATATATTATTGAGATAGCACATTGGTGGATAACTGTGTACACACCTATAAAAAATCTACTTTTCGTGTATAAAAATTATCGTTTTTTGTACACATAGTTGAATCAACAGATGTACAATTATGTGCACATTAAAAATCAATGTGTAATAATCAACAATTGTACAATTATGTACACATTAACGATCATCCGGTGTACATATATATGCACATCAAAAATCAACAGGTGTACAAATGTGTACACCTTAGTTATTTACGCAAGCATAAGCTTATGGAGTCATTTTTTTCTTCACATGGGCACTAGTTTACACACCCTAATTATTTACGCAAGCATAAGCTTATAGAGACATTGTTTCACATGTGCATCAATTTGTACACCCTAGTTATTTATGCAAGCATAAGCTTATAGATTTCATATGTGCATCAGTTTGTACATCCTAATCAAGCGTAAACTAGTAAAGTCATTTTTTCAAATGGCACCAGTATGTACACCGTAGTTTCCATGTAATGCTTTTCACTGGAACCAAATGTGATCCCTGGATAAGAACCACACAGATTAAATAAGATATAGGCAGACAGAGTTACAATATCAGATTAAGGAAAAATATAAAAACTCAATGCGGGATTTAAGGAATTTTTTTTTTTTTCTAAAGCTTATACATACCTTAAATATTATACGGTTCTCCAATCCAATTAAAACATTACTATCATCGGTTCTCCAATCCAATTAAAACAGCACTATCATCGCCATCGTTTTCATCTGCTGGTAAACTACTTTCCGTGTTCGAGGCATCGGCATCAGAGCCTTCAAAATCGAGATCCAACATCTCCTGATCGCCGTCTTCATCAACACTGACGGATTCAACTGGACCATTTTCACCAAAGTTTACATTTTGTTGTCCAATAGGATTCTGGGGATGGGGGTTACATGGAAAAGGTTCTTCACTTTTACAGGTACCATAATCAGATATGACTAAATATAGCTTTCTATCTAGTAAAGGCTTTGCATTATAAAATGAAACCCACATGCAGAAATAACTGTATCACTTTTTCTTAAAGAACAAATCAAATAATACAACACATCATCCAAATATAAATAAATGAGAGCTACAAAGTGGTTTGTATTCTAACTACCCTTGATACTATTATTAAGTCTCGACGTAACTTAAACTCAATAAAAAATAGCTAATGATGCCAAAAAAATCACCTAAACAGGAATCCATAAAGAAAATATTTGTTATAGATAAGGAACAAAAGTTAGAAATGAAAGTGAGTACAATATTAAATTTAGTATGTATACAACATGTACACATAAACAATCAACATGTGTATAATTATGTACACATTAACAAATTAATAGGTGTATAATTATGTTCACATTAAAAAATAAGGAAAAAAAATCCAAGGAAGCAAAGTAGTGGAATTATATGGCATGGAGATGAGGCAGACAAATGGGCCTCTTGTCTCAACCTACAGGGACAAAGATGGACATTTCATTAATGCAACCTTAAAAATGACTTGCATCTAGGCTGAAAAATGCGCAACTCTTCCTTAAAATGTAGTCAAGCAGTTTCATGCATGGTGGGGACAAGCCGTGAGAGAATGACTCAACTTTCGCGTACGTATAACTCAGTGGCTTTCTCTAACAATTTTCATACTCTAGCTATGACTGTCAGAGTCTATACATGCAAATTTTATCAACATATTCAAAACTTACACCAAGTTATTATCTACATATGGGAACTTCCAACTGTCGCAGTTGGATTAAAGAGAAGGAACATGCAGTTAGTGGAGACTTTAAACAAACAATAGATAGATGTGTTTATCTCAGTTCATTTATGTGCATACTTTCTTGCTTCCGATCTAAATTTATCACGAGGAGGTTCTCCTGGTCTATTTCTCCACCAGAACCTTGTTGTATGATCATTGCCAGTGCCACCCTCTGCACCATTAAAAGAAAAAGCCAAGTAAGTCAAATCCCGATGCAGGAAATATACCGCACATATACATTACTATATATAGTAGACAATAAAATAGCGATTTGTGACTTTGTTGGTATTCTTAAACAAAGCTACCTACATAGTTGTTGTTTGGATTTTATACCTAGGTAAATATGAAGCTTGACAATTGAATGCATCTTCCATAAAATAATACCAATTAGCACAACGAAACACGTAACTAGTGTGTAATAGCAATAAATATTCATTATCAGTAGGTCTTCAAATTGAGAAAGCATCTAACTAATACTAATTAGAAGATGCAGAACTAACTAAAATTGATACACCTAATTATGGAGAATTTAAATTGCAGGTGAAATTAAAAAAAAATGAAAATGAATTGCGATTGAATTTGAATGATGAAGTAAGTGAATCAGTTTAATCAATTTTCATAATGTTTCCATAGATCAATTATAAAAAACGGAGAAGGATTCGAAAAATGTTAATTGAATTGAAAACTAAAAAGAGATTACCAATGTTGTACAACATTAAAATCAGATCGGAGAAGAACAAACTTGTTGCCATTTGATGAAGAAACATTTATCATTTGTAATCAAATCTGAATTTGAACCGTAATAGAAAAATCCAACTCTGAGGCGAATATCTCACTGAGCACAACTGATAATATCGTAAAACTCATCAAAGAAATGTTAATTTTCATCACTAACAGAAGACTGATGAAAAATTAAACCCTAATTCCTACCAAAGACAAGATCAAATTTGTTACGGGAAAAAAATACATAATTTTTTTTTTTTTGAGAAGAATCAGTCGTTTGCTAGCAGAGAAACGCAAAAAGAATGAAAATAGAATAGAAAAGTGTGTGATTCCTTTCAAGGGCATTTTCGCAACTAGAAAAATGTGATTTTCGCTTAAATCGTTAAAAAATGATTAACTCGTTTATAAAATGCGACATTTGGATTTCCGCGTACCAGGCCTGAGAAGGCTGGACCACAGAGTAAAAAGCCCAACTAATATGGGATTAAACGTAAATTTCTACATAATCCTTCGACCGAACAACCTATCCCTCTCAACATCTGGATCATCAATTAATGGGATGATGTGGCCCCTTTCTCTATCTCACTCGGTGATATATTTGGGAGAAATACCTTGATAAATCTATCTTTATCGTTTCCTTAAACAGGATTCAAATCGGTGGACGTTGACTTGAGAATTTGGGCAGCGGATCCTATCTAAGATAATTACGGGATAGCACGTACCAAAAAGAGTGGGGGGCTAGCGTTCGATTTACCTTTTTTTCTTTTTTCAATGTAAGAAAAGGAAATAAAAAACCCTTACAAGCTGATTATAAGATTTTTATTTTTAATTTTTGTTTTTTTGTTTTTTCAATATAAGAAAAAGAAACAGAAAACCCTTACAGGCTTATTATAAGATCTTTATTGTTGATGTTTGCCGAAATGCTAAGACTAACATCATCCATCAGATCCGGAATTATATCATTTCAGGAACTAATCAAAGAAGTTAAGTTTGGGCTTTTCCGATAAAACTGACTTACAACAAACCGAGTACAAGTACATTCGATCTGTCATACGATGTCAATTTATTCTTTGCAGATGTCAAGTTTTTAACTTTGAGTCATGTTAATAGGAGTGAGAGATTTTAATAAAGTAACCAAATTTTTGAATCATAATTAAGAAACTGCCATTTTTTTTGAATTGTTATATAAACTGGCCGAGTCTGGCTTTTTTTGTCCCGTTTTTTGAATAAAACGGGTAATAGCAGTTAAATGCTTATGTGTCGGTTATCCTACTCATTAAAAGACAGTTACACCCTCACATGGATTGACTAGGTCGAGTTAATAACATGAGTCGTTTTCGAGCCAACTCAGTGACTCGGGCCAAGTGAAGAACATCATAATGTAGGCATTACATACACGTTGAGTGTGTAAAACTGGTATCCATGGGATGGATGAGTAATTGATTTGTAGATTTTTCCACATTTCCTTCCCTGCATTGAATGCCTATCCATCACAAACTCATTCTCCTAAACAATCACAAACACTAAATGTTCATCGATACTAAACTATTGATTACAAATAACCCACTGCAAAGCATGAGTTCGTGTAAAGGTGAAAAAGATGGAAGAATTATTGTTGATCCTGCCGTGATAGATGGAGAAACGGGCCACGAAATGTTGGGTCTAATTGGATTTCATAGTGTTCATATTACCGGCATACACCTATCCCAACCAAAACTTTGCCGAGAACTACCAATGGATCAAGCACAAACCAATTCTTCAAATTGAAATTCTTTCCAATCTGCCTCTAGTCCTCTCCGTATGTGTTCTTCACAGCTTCAATTTCATGTCCTAACTTTTCCAAGCATGACCACAAACTCAATAAAAATAACCAGCAACTCTCCCTTAGGTATATGTTCTACATACCTAGAATTCTTCTTTGTCTGTATCATAAATTCATCACCGCAACTCCAATTTTCTTCCCAATATTTCACATCAACATTTCAGATTTCTTCCAATTGACTCATACCTAATTTCTATCTCTATCTTAACTTCAAATCAATTTTAGAAATTAAAACCTCAAATTTGTCAAGAACCCTAATTAAGGGAAACCCCCAAATTAACTTTTAGAAACCTAATTGATGATTAAGCTCAAACAAATATGCATAACTTGAATTAATGCAAACCCATTATCCCAAATCGATTGAATTTAAAAAAAAATAATCATGAATTTGATTTATTAATCATCAACTAGAAACCCATCTTATTGACTCAGTCTCATTATTGTCGTTGGTTTTGATGATTGTTTAACCATGGTAGAATCAATGGTTGTTTCATCATAATTTGAAAAGGAATGATTAGTTGATTACATAACATGTATCCACTGCAACCACACAGAAACTAAATGAGAAAGACAAGCAACCACCGGAAATGGGAATAGTTATTAGGCGTAGGAAGGGCTCAAAGGATGAAGACAAAAATGATAATTTAGTAAGGATAAATTGGTAATTTAAACATACATGATTGACCAAATCAACGTGTTTGACCATTTTGGTGGGTCCAGGTTAAATAACTAATGGAAAGGCTACTTTATATAAGAATTAAAAAAAAAAACTGGTTGGTTTATTAATGTGGAAATTTGTGACGAACTCGTATTTGGTTCATCTCTCTTCCAAAAACCCATCATTAAGATGGTATATTTATATAACCCAAAAGCTAAGATAAACGGCTAAGATTAATAGATTTAAATTAAATTTGTATTTTCATATTTTTAAGAGGACTAAATTAACATTTAACTGTATTATTAACAAACAAAAAATTCCATAATTAATGTGTTTGTGGAAAGTAAAACGTTTTCCCGTCACTTACGGCTGCTTTAAATTTTGCTAGATCCAAAATTCGGTGTTTTACTCCCTCTCAAATAAATTAACAAATTTATTTCACAAAAATTACGGCTTGTTAAAAATTTGTGAGAGCCAATTCGCAGCATTATTTGTGGGGAGTCTTATTAATGGGACATAATTTATTTCCGGTCAAATGTCAATGGCTTATTTAGTTATTTTCTGCTTTAGTTAAATTCCCCAAATAAACTATAAAATCTTTCACTTAATTTTTACCGTATTTATGAAGAAAGCTTTAGTCATACACTACCAAAATCTGATATCTACTTTTTTTTAGATGATATAGTACTTTTCATGGTTGTCAACCGTGAAAAATGATTTTTTTTTCACAAATATAGAAAGTGAAAAATGGAACTTTCATTAGAGATAAATGTGAAAACTGAATTTTTCCTAAATTTTCTAAACTTTCCATAGTGAAAACTGGATTTTTTACTTGGTGAAAAGTGAAAATTTCCTATATTTTATTGGTGAAAAGTGAAGTTTTCCTAAATTTCTCAAGGTGAAAACTAGATTTTTTTTAAGTCACCCACGGTGAAAATTGGAGTTTTCCTAAATATCCGATGGTGATAATTTTGAGAGCGAATTAGTAGCATTAAATTTATAACCGTTTGAAAAAATAAAATATAGGTTGGTTTAATAAACAGATAACGGTTTCAAGAGTTATTTTAGGGATTGATTATTCCAATGGTTTAAAAAGAAAAAGGAATAATGATTTAGTTAGGGAAAGGTTATTAATGTAATCATATATAATTATGGGTTTCATATATATGAAAACTTAATCGTGGGTTTCTAATATACAAAAAACTATAATTTGGCTAGAAATAATTTTACCCGTTTATTAATTAGGGGTTCAGAAGTTAGTCACTTTATTAATTTTCCCAAAACTTATGAGGAGAGAATAAAAACGTTAGCGGGGGATTGACTTCTTAAAATAGAGGTCAAATGTCAAACATGTGCTTAAACTTAGAATCAAAATCTTATCTTCTTCCCTAAAATTTTGAAACTACAATACGTACAGTATGTGATTTCCCAAGGAATAAAATGACAAACTGTTAAGGTGGTGTGCCGAAAAGGCATATGAATGGAATGGAAGTAACAATCAATTATTTGAAACTGACGGAACCTCACTTAGAAGCCACACCACCATCATCATTTTTTATTTTTTTTTGGAAAATCACATTTCAATTCATTCAAACAAAAATAGTGATTACATAATTGCTTACAAGATTATCAAAAACACCAAAATACAAGATAATCAAAACCCAAATACAAATGATGACACCAATTGCAAATACATCGCGAAGAGAAAGAGCCATGCACCGCAAAGATATCCAATTTTTGTACCAGTATTATTGACGAAAGATGGTGTGAACCGGAATCAACTCCGACCATTTGAAATAATTATCTTCTTCTTCAATAAGAGATGCTCCAAATAAAATGGAGTAATTTGCCCAAAATCTTGTAGATCCAAACGAATCCGGATGCCCTAAATCCCTTTTGTTGAAGATGAATCCAAAGCGAATCCGAGCAGAATCATTGATGTTCTTGATGAATCGAGAATAGCAAGCCAAGAAACACCATGGAGATTTGAGAGAATCGCTATTAAAGCGAAGAGAAAATCGTCCCAAAGACGAAGAGAATATCGCCCAAATAGCGAAGAAATGTGTCCATAGACACCAAAAATAACAAAAACAAAACCTAAAACTACAAATTGCTCTACTTTTATTCATAAAAAACAGAAAATCCTTACTCAGATCTAGCCCAAAAGGACTAAATCTGAGCAAGAAGATGAAGAAGCTCTAGAGTTTTTTTTTTCTTAGGAGAGAGAAGTGAGAATAGTTTTTTTCCGGAGAACATCTGACCATCATCATTATGAAATACGATTAATAGTCACAGAAAATCGTCGAATTTTCATTTTCAACTTGCCAATGTTAATTATGTAACCATTGATATTATCCTTACCGTTAACCAAAAATTAGTCCCTTTGATGCATGGAGATGACGAGCCAATCATTAAAAATTAGGAAAATGCTAAGCTCTATTACCCCTCATAAAACAAAATACATTTTGGCTTTGTTATCGACGACTTAAAAGTTTACCAATAACTTATGGGTTTTAAATTCAACCTCAAAAGTTGAATACTTGGATGTAACGAGGTTTTCATCGTTATGTTGTATGTTAAGGATAACAACGTTGCGAAGTCAACTGAAGTTGTTTGAGTTAGTCAGAAGAAAAAAGTATAAGAGTTTCCTACTGCTATGTTTACGTTTAGTTAGAGTCATAGCTAAGTTTTAGTTGAATCTCTCAGGTTGTTGAGTCAATAACGAAAACTATGTATCAGTATTTCTGTTATCTTCTGATATAAATATCTTTGTGATCTCCACAACAGAACTGTGGAAGATCTTCTACCAAGTATAAAGTTTCAACTTGGTATCAGCCTACGATTCTATCTACGCTTCCAAAACAAAACGAACAAACAAAAAACACCAAAACCCTAAAAACACAATGTCAGGAACCAACAACAATACCAATAACCTAAGAAACATCCAGATCCATCATCTTGTTACTCTGAAACTTACTGAGACCAACTACTCTCTTTGGAAGACTCAGTTTAAACTTATCCTTAAGGGATATGGTTTACAAGGTTTCATAGATGGCACAGAAGAAATACCACCGAAAACACTTCCGAATTCTCAAGCAATAAACCCATCATACAAGGATTATGAATTGCAGGACTCTCTTCTAGTTGGTTGGTTAAATTCTACCTTAACACCAGAAGTCCTTTGCCATGTCAGAAATCTGGATACTGCAAAACAAGTTTGGGACAAACTTGAAGCTTACTTTGTTCCTAAAACAAAGGTTCATTTGATGAACTTGAAGAAACAACTTCACTCTCTAAACAAAGGTAACAAGTATTTAAAGAATTTTCTGAATGATGTTAAAAATCTTTTTGATCAACTTTTAGCATCATGATATGCTACAACTGATGATGAGAAAAAACAGTCAATCTGCAATGGACTGAATCAAACCTATGATCCCATTGTTACAACTCTTGGAACTCATGATGATATGGAGATGGAAACCTTTTATTCTCATCTTCTGAGTTTTGACATGCGGCTTGAACAACAGTTAGCATCTATTCAACAACCCATTTCTAATGTGGTGCATACCAACTCAGCGTCTTCTAGCAGATCTGGTGCCCGCAACAATAATCAACAGAACCGTGGTTCTCAGCAGATGCAACATAACAACTTTCAGCGAGGCGGTCAATCTGGTCCAAAGAAGTTTGATCGACCCTGCCAGATATGCAAGAAGGATAACCATCAAGCTACTAGGTGTTGGTTTAGATATGACAAACCGAACAACAACCAGTCCAAGCCTCCAGCTGCATACATAGCTCTTCCAGGAGGCGACTATAACAATGAGTGGGTGACCGATGCTGGCGCAACCCATCATCTTACAGCCGATATGAGGAATCCAACAATTCCTCATGAATACGAGGGCACTGAACAAGTGCATGTTGGTAATGGCAATGCACTAAACATTGCCAATGTTGGTAATACGTCCTTCACTCATAACTCAAGACTGTACAAGTTAAATCACATATTACATGTCCCTCAAATTAAAACAAATTTGCTATCTGTTTCGCAATTTTGTAAGGAAAATAATGTATTCTTTGAGTTTCACAATTCTTGTTTTTTTGTGAAGGACGTGCACATGGGAACGCTGCTGCTAAAAGGGCTGAATAGGAATGGGTTATATATCTTTGAGGGAGTTCATGCATTAGATCCAGAAAATCCGCAAGAAAATGTTGCTTCTTCCCTTCCTGTGTGGCATCAACGCATGGGACACCCTATGATGCGTACAGTCTCTAGCATTTGTCGTAGATTTTCTTTACCAGTTTCCAATAAGCAAGTTGATTTTTTCCATTCTTGTCATGTTAGAAAAAGCAAGAAATTGTCTTTCACTTTGAGTAACACTATTTATGATAAGTCGTTAAGTTTGGTTGTTTCCGATATCTGGGTTTCACCATATTTATCTAGATCAGGATTTCGTTATTACTTGCTTATAATGGATGTTTACTCTCACTTCACCTGGATTTTTCCATTAGTACAATGTTCAGATGCCTTGCATGTGTTTATTCAGTTTCTCAAACAAGTAGAAAATCTGACAGATCATAAAATCAAAGTATTTCAGTCTGATAATGCTTTAGAGTATAAAAAGTTCACTGCATATCTGAATAAGTCTGGTATACAACATCGATTCTCTTATCCACATACATCTCCCCAGAATGGCCTTGCAGAAAGGCGGATTCGTCATGTAACTGAGTCTGGTTTAGCACTTCTATTTCAGGCGCATATGCCAGTTTCATTTTGGTCTGATGCGTTCATCACTGCTTGTTATCTGATCAACAGACTTCCAAAGTCGTCAACAGAATCCAAAACTCCCCTTGAAATTCTTTTTCACAAAGAACCTAACTACTCTTTCCTAAAAGTGTTTGGTTGTCTTGCATACCCTTGTCTTCGGTCATACAATAAAAACAAACTCGAACCCAGGTCATTAGCATGCGTGTTCATAGGGTATAGTAATGCACATAAGGGCTATTTGTGCTTACATAGAACATCTGGCGGAATTTATGTATCTCGACATGTGAGATTTGAAGAACAGATATTCCCGTTCAGTCCTATGCAGCAGCAACTACCAGTGCAAAGTTCAGGTATAGTTCCGTCTGATACTAATCTTCTGTTAACACCCCCTTTTAGAAACAGAAACTTACCATGTAATCAAGGTACTTTTACTGAACAAGCTCTGCAGCATTCACCTGTTGTGAGTCAGTCGGATTCAATGGCTTCACCAAATATTGCAGATACGTCACCTGCACACTCCTCTCAACAACAGTCACCAACGTCACGCTCGCCTGCAGCTTCTGTGTCTTTGCCAGATCTCAGTTCCTCACCTCCAGTTAACTTCGATCCACTGCAATCTGCTTCTCGTGATGCTGCATCAGACACTATTGCGTCCACTATAGCTGCACCTGTTCAAGATAATATGGAAACATCTCAAAGCACTGTCGTTTCTCATCCGATGGTTACTCGGGGCAAAGCTGGCATCAGTAAGCCCATCCAAAAGCTTTGTTTAATGGTCACTAAGCACCCTCTTCCAGATTCAGATTACATGGAACCAACTTGCTACACGGAAGCCTGTAAGTTACCTGACTGGAGAGCTGCAATGGATATACAAATAAATGCCCTTATTCGAAATGGTACGTACTCACTTGTGAAGTATGAAAAGGGGATGAATGTTGTTGGCTCAAAATGGGTATACAAGGTGAAACAGAATCCAGATGGGTCCATAAAGAGGAGAAAAGCTCGATTGGTTGCTAAGGGTTTCAACCAGCAAGAAGGCATAGATTACAGTGAGACATTCAGCCATGTCATCAAACCGTGTACGATAAGGTTGGTGCTCTCACTTGCTGTTATGAATAACTGGCCATTGAAACAATTGGACGTTGAAAATTCCTTCTTACATGGTCATCTAGAGGAAGATGTCTACATGAAGCAACCAGCAGGGTATGTGCACCACGAGCTTGGTTTTCAAGGCTAAGTACTTACTTAACCAAAGTAGGATTCAAAGGTTCTGTTGCCGATAGTTCTTTATTTGTGCTTCAAACACCTACTTCGGTTACATATATTCTTGTGTATGTAGATGACATAATTGTCACAGGTTCAGATTCGGCAAAAATTCAAGAGCTCATTGCGGCACTAGGTTCTGAGTTTGCAATTAAGGACATGGGTGACTTGTCTTTCTTCTTAGGGGTCGAAGTTCTACGCAGTGACAAAGAACTAGTGCTGACTCAAAGAAAATATGTAGCGGATCTTCTTAAACGAACGAAGATGGATGGTGTTAAACCTGTGAGCACACCATTAGCCACAAATGTGAAAATTCAACAGGGAGGCACCAAAAGTTTTGAAGATGCTACTTTGTATCACAGTGTAGTGGGTGCGCTGCAATACTTGCACTTAACCAGACCAGATATCTCTGTAGTTGTTAACAAGGTGTGTCAATATATGCATGATCCGTTCGTAGAACACTGGGAGCTTGTTAAACGAATTCTGCGGTACCTTAAATATACTGTGGATTATGGTCTTCATCTGCATGCCTCGAAAGACTTCTCTTTACATGCATACTCAGATGCTGATTGGGCTGGGAGTTTGGATGATCGTCGCTCCACCAGTGGTTATGGCATTTATTTTGGGGGGAATTTGATTTCATGGAGTGCACGTAAGGAAAAAACGGTCTCCAAGTCGAGCACTGAAGCTGAATATCGTGGCATAGCTATTGAAATGTCTGAGATACTGTGGATTCAGTCCTTACTGTCGGAACTTGGAGTTTTATCAATTGTTCCTATTCTGCGGTGCGATAATTTGGGAGCTACGTATCTTACTGCTAATCCAATTTTTCATGCCCGAACAAAGCACATAGAGATTGATTATCACTTTGTCAGAGAACGGGTTGAAAATAAACAGCTTAGTGTTCGGTTCATCAGCTCTAGGGATCAGCTGGCAGATATTTTTACTAAGGGGTTATCTGCACCAAGGTTTCACATTCTACGGTCCAAGTTGCACATTCGCCAGCTACGGTACAACTTGAGGGGGGATGTTAAGGATAACAACGTTGCGAAGTCAACTGAAGTTGTTTGAGTTAGTCAGAAGAAAAATTATAAGAGTTTCCTACTGCTATTTTTACGTTTAGTTAGAGTCATAACTAAGTTTTAGTTGAATCTCTCAGGTTGTTGAGTCAATAACGAAAACTATGTATTTGTATTTCTGTTATCTTCTGATATAAATATCTTTGTGATCTCCACAACAGAACTGTGGAAGATCTTCTACCAAGTATCAAGTTTCAACTCTGTAAATGAGTTTGGTCAAGTTTTTAAGGGCATGGTTGGTATTTTGAAAATAATTCCATCTTATTATACTGTTTGACTTTGTCCTTATTTTGATCGTGATTCAGTTAATAACATTTTCTCCACAAATCCATTGTTTTTCTCCTATTAACCGGTGTCATATTTATTTATTTTTTTCAAAAATTTGGGACTAAAAACCTTCAATACAGATCGTGATGGACCAGTAAAATTTTGGGCTAGGTTAAAATGGACGGCGCCACATAATTTTTGGACTAACAATAAACCCTTTAACAAGACACTTTTTCTTCCAAAAAAATCACACTCCCCCATCGACTACATTATCTCCACCACCATTGCTATCATCATCTTCATCCCAATATCTTTCTCTACCACCACAAACACCAACACCACCAATATCATCGATAACATCATATTGCTTTATTATCTTTTTCCATCATCTACAACATCATCTTCCTTCACTAAATTTTTCTACCATCATCGACACCACCACCGCAGTCGACAATGAATTTGTTCTTCTAGTGCCTAATTTAATTAAGATTTCTCAAATTCAGTGAAACTAAGATAAGTAAGGTTTTATCTTCAATTAATTTCACAAAATGAGCAATGAAAAACATGGATTGACTCTTAATAATCCAAGATTCATAAGTTTCCAAACCTTAATTCTCTTTTAATTTTATTTTAAAAAGGACATGTATTGATCATTAAATTGAATAAGAATCATCCCAATCCAGATCTTGATGAACTTGTAATTGGATGAATTTGGTTTGGTTTTACATAAATCCAGCCTCTGATGTAACTAGATGCAACTAGTATACAATCGGTTGATCTTGTTTTCGTCTCTGTATAGTCCCCATTGTACCTTGATAGTCTATTTTTTTTCTCGTGCAATTATTTGATTTTGTGACCAATTACATTAATGAACCTAGGTATGGTTTAATTTACAGTTTTTTGATTTTTTTCGAACTAGGTTCGTGATTTTTCATATTTGGTTAATTCAAGCTTAAACTAAGATAAAACCGGGTTAATCTGTGATGTATATTGTTGAATCCAGGTTTAAACTAGGTTTAAACCAATTTCATCCATGTTTAATTTGTGATGTATGTTGTTTAATGTAGGTTTTTTTTTAATGTATTTGTTTAATTAAGGTATAAATTACGATGAAACTGGTTTCATTCAGGTATAATATATGATGTATAAGGTTTCATCCAGGTTTACAATAGTCGTTATGATTGAACTACTATTGAAGTTGTTGTAAGACACAAAAGTGGGAAGAATATTGTATTAAGGACAAAGCATAGGCATGATGTGAAGACAGTTAGTGAACTAAAAGCGAAGCATATGCATGATTTGATGCTCGTTGGAAAAACAAGTGAAGAATTGAAAAAAAATAAAGTTTGGAAATCACCACGAAACATGTGGAAGAATCAAAGAAGATAGAATTTTGGAATTTGATTAGCACGCTTAAGAAAATGATAACTATGCAAGGCAACACGTAGCAGGTTGCCTGTCGCCTAAAACTTTACAGTACAAAAAAGCTACTGATGTAGTTTGTTTAATTTTTTTATTTATAAAAAACTCAATTTTTTCACGCATACATTGATGAAAAGTAAGTTATGAATATGTCTTCATTATGAATGCACATCTTAAACAGGTCTGTTAATTTTGAAACTCAACTTAAATCAGTGCAGCCACGATGTAGTCAGACCACATACTTTTTTAACACGTCTTGGTAACTGTTTTTTTTTCCTTTTCTTAAATAGTGGGCCCTGCTTCTCAGGATTTAGAGAGGTCTACTTTTTTGGAAAAACTAATTTTATGTTTTGTGAGAAAAAGTATGATTTTTTTTTAGAACTAATATATAATACGTGTTGATATATGAAGAGGGGCCCAACCACGTTCTATCCACGAGGAACTTAAATTAGCCTATATTATTATCTTGCGAATAATTTCATATAATCTTATCATAAAATGCAGGATGATTAAAACATGTTTTTTGTAAGAATATGCAGCGTGAAATCAGTTTAATTCATGCTTAATTTGTGATGTAGTATTATGTACATATGGTTGTTTGACTTTTTCAGAATATACTGGATGAAAAACCAGTTTCATCTAGCCAAAACCTATTTTTTTCTTCAGAATATGCATCCTGGTTTGATTTAAGATGTACATGGAATCATTTTATTTTAACTATAAAAATTGAAGAACATATACAACTGAAAAGCCAAAATTAATTCGTAAAATTCATATATTCCCCCTACAAATGTGGAAGTAGCATACACATTACTACGTGGTTGTCTAGATTACGAAAATGGAAGTGATCCTCTTCTGTTGCAAACTCTCTTTTTAGTAAACCAAAACACCGATCATGAGAAACATAGCGGTAGATGATACCCTATAAGCATTTATTTATACGTGAAGCGTCATATTTCTCAATCAAACTCACATTGGTTTCGTATGAATCAAAAGAACTCCAAATTCTTGTCTTTCGAACCTTCTCACCACCCCCAGCTCCATAAATCCATTGGATTTCCACTTCAACTCGTTCTACACATATGATCTCACATTAATCTAAGATGAAAAAGTCGTTTCTTCTGTTAGTTGATTGAAAAATGACATTAATCAGTTCTCAATTGGTAAAGCCTTTAATCCATTTTCAATTACCATAAAACTAAATTCTAATAGCAATACTCAAACCTCATCATTTTCTGTTTCTTTCATATTTTCTATTCTTCCACAAATTATATTAGATCCTGTTTTTGTTTAGCTTTTGTTCTAAAAATGCATCTCCATTAATATCTCATATTCTATTTTTTTCTCTTTGTATAATTTTCACTTTTTTGTGAAAGGAAACAATACTATGAACAAACACTAGATCCTCAACATCTTGGGATTCAATCTTATTTCTCTATATTGAATGAACAAAATTATAAATACTTCAATTTCTTTCCGAACAAGATGAAGAACATGACCTTAAACCTAAATTTTGTAACCTTGGAATTGAAGCATCATAAAATAACCACCAAGTCTTCTCTCTTTATAATCAACAAATTCTTAGGCTTAGATATTTATGAAACCTAATCTAGGGGCTTCACATTCCAATACAAGGGCTTCACTAATATGACAAAAAATGGGTCACCCATGAGTAATTTCAAAAACCCCTTATCTAAAATAGTTTCATATTGTCTAAACAACCCTCATTTAGTTAGTGTTAATAATCTGATGATTAGATTAGTAAGTTTTTTTTTTTACATAGTTCGTGATAAAAAAATCAGATTAAGTGTAGTATTTTGGTGGGAAGAAAAAATAGAAAAAAAAATTGATTGAGATTTTGTTCCAACTAAAACCCTAGATTTCGAATCACCTAACCAATGTCCTTTTTATTTCTCAAAATTGGTGAAAGTATGTAAAAAGATTGAATTTTTTTTAGCTTTTCAGCGATTTACGATTGATTTTTTTCTTCGTAGCCAACTGTAAGACAAATTTATGGTTGGGTGATATTGAACTCCTAACCATAACTGATTAAAATTGGGAAAATCCAATT
This sequence comes from Papaver bracteatum, assembly GCA_023529315.1. Lineage (NCBI taxonomy): Eukaryota > Viridiplantae > Streptophyta > Magnoliopsida > Ranunculales > Papaveraceae > Papaver > Papaver bracteatum. The sequence goes on along the minus strand of JAJJWX010005220.1, from coordinate 780,356 downwards.
GTAAACTAGTTAAAGCTGGGTTTTTTTTTTTATGGTTAGGTTTGGTCTACTGATTTCAATCAACCTAACCATTTCAAACGTAATTGGTTTGTTGGTTACCATCACTTCTTCCAATTTGCTTCTTCCGCATCTTTAATAGAGATATTTCGATCGACGAAACCAGTTAAAGTTGGGTTTTACGGTTAGGTTTGATCTACTGATTTCAATCAACCCATTTGAATCATAATTGGTTTGTTGGTAACCATCACTTCTATAAATTTGCTTCTTCTGCATCTTTAATAGAGATTTCAATCAACGATTATAAATTTTTCGAATTGACCATTGATCGAAGACAATGAAATGATTACAATTGAAAAAAAAATTATTGTTGATAAAAGGAGAGGAAGTTTAGAAGAATAATAGGAGAAGAATTTTGGATTAGAATTAGGTTTTGATTTTAGTTTAGGTTTTTATTTAGATAGGGGTAACTTAGACATTTGATATTACATTAAGGCCCCCAAAACCAACTTTTTAATCACTAAGAATTTATGTGAATCCCCTGTATTGGAATGTGAATCCCCTGGATTAGGTTTCATATTTATGTAAGTATATGATATTGTTAGAGCACTGCTCGGTCAAAATCGCAAGCGTTGCTATCTCAAACTTGTTTGTTAAGTTTAGTTGTCAAAACTATACGTCTTGATTTCTAGTCTACTTATAGATATGTCTCGGATTAGGATAGAATGTGTATTGAGCTTTAGACTTCATGGCGTTCATCAATTGAAGAAGAAGAAATACTAAGGGGAGCTTGTGGACATGCATCAACAAAAGGTATGTGGAGACTTGAACTCATCTATCACTAGAAGTCTATTCTATACTATCTCCTATTGAGACAAAATCGTATAGATATGTAGACTTTACATTATGCACATTTGATATTTCGACCTGAGTTTAACTCGCTTATATATTTCTCGAAATATGTGTTGGAAAGTTTTTTGCTTTAATTATGTTCATCATTATTCTCGACGAAAGTCAAAATATAATTTTGTGAAAATTACCTGGTAACATCTTACATGATTTGTGTGAGATAGTCATTTGATGTAGACTCAGAATGTTTCGTATTGATCATTCGATCACTTGAAAATTGCATATAAGCTAATAGTTTGTGTGAGACAACTATTGTTATCCTCTAAAAATATTTCAATAATTGAAATGGGAGTTTAGAACAATTAATCATTGTCTGGATATTGCACAGTATGCTTACCCGTATGCAAACTATTGTAAAAGTAATTCAGGTCCAGGAACCAAGTATTAAAACTCGTGTGCGAATGGTTTTAACTGTCAAAGTCCGGGAACAAAGTTTCCTTACCCGTTTGCAAACTTATTCACCCGAGTTCGGTCCGGAACGACAGTATGCATACCTGTTTGCGAACTGTCGGAAAGGATTAATTCCAGAACTTAAGTTTGCATACCCGTTTGCAAACTATGTGGTTAAGTTCTAAAATCGTCTAAGTATGTTTTCATACTCATGAAAAAATACATTTATATATTAAGGAATGCAATCTTTGCAAACCGTGGCTAACATGTTCATGAACTAATTCTTTTGAATCAATTAGATTTTGCTTCAATTATGCCTTGTATACTTCTATGAGAGCATAAACAATTGAACAACTCTATGATTAACATAATTAGATTCATTTGATTATCATTTGATCTAGAAGTGTTAAGATGAACATGGTTAACACAAAGGTTTTCATGATTTGTGTGAGTCAGTTATTTGATGTAGACTTGGAATGTTTCATATTGATTATTCGATCACTTGAAAATTTCTTATAAGCTAATAGTTTGTGTGATATAGCTATTATCGTCTTCTAAGAATGTTTCAATGATTGAAATTGGAGTTTAGAACAATTTATTGTATGGATATTGCACAGTATGCATACCCGTATGCAAACTGTTGTAAAAGTAATTCAGGTCTGGGAGCCAAGTATGCATACCCGTTTGCGAACAGCTTTAACTGTCAAAGTTCGGGTGTTAGAGCATTGCTTGGTCGAACTCGCATGCTTTGCTATCTCAAGCATGTTTGTCAATGTTAGTGATCAAAACTATAAGTCTTGATTTCTAGCCTATTAATAGATGTCTCGGACTAGGACATAGATAGTGTAGTTGAGCTTAGATTTCGCGGCGTTCATCATTTGAAGACAAAGAACTACTAAGGGGAGCTTGTGGAACTTCTTCGACAAAAGGTATGTGGAGACTTGAACTCATCTATCACTTGGAAATTCTATTTCTACTATATCTCCTATATTGAGACATAAGTCGTTTTACGATATAGTTTTCTACTATACACATTTGAGATTTCGAGCTGAGTATATCTCGCTTACACATTTCTCAAAATATGCGTTGGCAAGCTTTCTATTTAGCCATGTTCATCTTTACTCATGACTAAAGTCATGTTAACATTTCGATATCTTGAAAATTGCTTTGATGCTAATAGTGTGTGAAAACGACTATTTTCATAATAGGAGAATGTTTCAATGATTGGAATGTAGAGTTGATAATGTAACCATCTTTGGATATAAGCATATATAGTGTATTCGCACATTAGTGTATAAATCCATGAACCGGGAGCCAAGTGTATGCATATATGTGTATACGAAATTGGTGAAGGAGACAAGATAAGTATGCGTACCCGTACACATACTGGCGGTAGTTTTCGAACCGAAAATATCTGCTGGGTTTGGGAATTACAAACTCCTAAACTAGTCACCTTAGGTATGCGTACCCTTACGCATACTGGTGAAAGTTTTCGAACCGAGAATTTCTGCTGAGTTTGGAAACTTAACAAACTCAAAATCCGGTTGCTTAAGTACGCATACCCGTACGCATACTTAAGCTGGTTATTTTATCAAATCAGTTTGTTCATGAACTTAAACATTTAAATCTTAAGGAATGCAATCTTTGCAAACTGTGGCTATAATTTTCATGATTGATTCAAGTGAATCAAACCGATTTTGCTTCAATTGTGTTCTTGTATAATTCATGAGAATGTAGCAATTGAACAACTCTTTAACTAGTTTCATTTGAGTCATTTGAACTAGTTATGGTTAAGATGAATAAGGTTGATATGAGAGTAATCATATGGCTAACCTCGGTTAACTATTTACGAACCAACACGGTGTACACGTTTAGGTATGGCTACATAAACCTAAATGAGGGTACATTTCATTTGTGTGTAACAAGCTAAGTTCGATCTAACAGTTGAAAGATATTAGCTTGGTTGAATCAGGTTTTCATCTAACGGTGATTATTAAATGCTTTGTTACCAAGGTAACTTGGATTGTGAACCCTTAAGGAAAAAAGTTGGAAAAGGAGGTTCAAACCTCCATCCAAAACCATGAAAGTTTTTTATTGGAACATTAGGGGTCTTAGAAGAACTAGGGCCCAGCAGAAGTTGTTTAATTTATTCCAACACTAGTTTGGATTGCAAAACCAAAAATCAAGTGTACTTCTTCTTTTTGTAGTAAATTAAATATTCCTGGTATGCAGAGTATGGTTATTTATAATGCTACAACTGATCACAAGAGTAATATATGGTTGTTTTGGAGCAGTTTTATAGCAACTCCTACAATAGTTTCTATCACAAGTCAAATGATAATAGTGGAAGTGGGTAATGTATTAGTATCTGGAGGTCATGCTCATGTTAAGCTGGCACAGAGAAGATTCCTATGGTCTAAGATGCAACTAATCAGTGAATTAAACAAACCTTGGTTAATTATTGGGGATTTTAATGCAATACTTACAATGGAAGAAAAAGTAGGTGGTAACCTTCCTTCAAGAAGATCAATGCTGGATTTCAATGAATGTATAAATGCTTGTGAACTCATTCAAGCTCCTAAAGTTGGATTGGAGTTTTCAAGGTCTAACTGTCAATATGGCAGTAAAAGGATTTTGTGCAATTTAGATAAATCTTTCTTTAACATGGGATGGCTTCAAATGTATGAATATTGGGGGTACAAAGTAGGTGTTAGGGTGGTGGAAGATCATTCTCCTTTAATGGCTGGATGTGCTAGTGTTCCTAAACCTAAAAATTCTCTATTTAGATTTCAAAAAATGTGATTGGAGCATCCTGAATTTATGAAGATGGTTACAGATTGTTCGGCAAAACCAATATTTGGAGATCCAACTTATGTCTTTATGCAGAAACTTAAGAGACTAAAAATAGCTTTAAAGGATTGGAATTGGAAAGTTTTTGGTAATGTGCATGTGAAAATTAAAGAAGCTGAAACATTGGTCAAGGAAAAAATACTAATTTCAGATAAAAATCCTCATGATGAGACTGCTCTTTTTGATCTGGTGATGGTTCAAAATGAACTAAACTCTAGAGAATTTCAACAAAGTGTTATGTTGAAGCAGAAATCAAGAATTCAATGGGTGAAGGAAGGGTCTGCCAATACTAACTTTTTTCATACAAATATTAAAATTAGGCAGACAAAAAATATGATTTTTGAATTGGAAGATGATGATGGTAATTTGGTAGCTGATCAAGATAAAATTGCTGATATCTTAGTTGATTTCTTTCACAAAATATTTCAGTTTCAAGATGTTAGCATAGATGAAACTTCATTGGAAGTAATACCTCATTTAGTAACTGATGAAGACCAGAATAAGATTGACATGATACCTGACTCAAATGAAATCAAGAAAGAAGTTTGGGAAATGAATGCAGATGGATCTCATGGTCCTCATAGTTTTTCAGGTAATTTTTACAAATCTTGCTGGGAAATCATAAGTCATGACTTTGTGGAAGCTATTCAATACTGTTGGAGGAGTAAATATATTCCAAGAGGTCTTAATTCAAATTTTTTTGTTCTTTTGCCCAAGACTCAAAATGCTAAAAAACCAAATCAATTTATACCAATTGGTCTAAGTAACTTCAGTTTCAAAGTATTTACTAAAATTCTTGAAACAAGAATGAGTAGTTTAATGGGAAAATTGGTATCCTCTCAGCAAGCTGCTTATATTAAAGGTAGAAATATTCATGAGCAAGTGATGTTAGCTTCAGAATTAGTCAATGAGATGAAGCATACCATAAGGGGAGGTAATGTGGGTCTTAAGCTTGATATATCACAAGCTTATGACTCGGTAAGTTGGAATTTTCTATTTCAAGTTCTTCAAAAATATGGTTTTTCAGAATCATGGTGTTCATGGCTTCAGGTTTTATTCTCTTCAGCCAAAGTTTCAATCATGGTTAATGGGGGTCCTCAAGGATTTTTCTCAATGAAGAGGGGATTAAAACAAGGGGATCCACTATCTCTCATTTTGTTTTTCTTGATGGAAGAAGTTCTGAGTAGAGGTGTAACTAGACTTGTTGAAACCAGAAAATTGTAACCAATGGTAATTAGAAAGGGAATCTATCCTACTCATCTGTTTTTTGCAGATGATGTTTTTATCTTCACCAATGGTTCAAAAAAAAGTTTAACTTCTCTTCTTAGTCTTCTCAAGTGTTATCAAGATAGCTCAGGCCAATTTATTAACAAACAAAAAAGCAAGTGCTTTGTGGATGGTTATACTCCTGTTAGGAAAGCTCAAATTTCAAGTTTACTTCAAATGGAGCTTACTTTTTCCCAGATAAATACTTGGGAGTCAATCTAAAACCAGGTAGAGTTAAAAGTGATACAGTTTGGCCAATGGTGGAAATGATACAAAGTTATTTGGCAGTACAGAAAGGCAAATTATTTTCCTTACATAATAGATTGGTTCTTATCAAGTCTGTACTCTGCAGCATTCCTATTTATAATATGTCAGTATATAACTGGCCAAGCTCAATTATCAAAATCTATGAAAGAATCATAAGAAATTTCTTATGGACAAGGGATAGTGAAGAGAGGAAGTATGATACCTTGAATTGGAATAAGGTGTGCACTCCCTTCAATGAAGGTGGCATGGGTATTAAAAGACTGATGGTAACTAATAAAGTTCTTTTTTGATGAAAATGATGTGGAAATTGTTGAATTCAGAGGAAGATTGGGCAAGATTTTTTAAAGCCAAATATCAAGATAAAAATGGAGTCTGGTATACTCAATGGAAATTATCCTCAATTTGGCCAAGACTAAATGGGCATGAATGGAGCTCAAAAATCATATAAGTGTTGGTGATGGCAGTAATATTTCAGTGTGGTTTGATAACTGGGATGGAGATAGCCCCTTAATTGAAAAATTTGGTGACAAATTCATAGTGCAAAACTATATTCATCTTAAGGTTCAAGATTTGCTGGTAAATGGAGAATGGAGCATTCCCACTGATTTACAAGATATAATTCCTTCTTCTCTGCCCCCAGTAATTGGAGGTAAGGATATAGTTATGTGGTGTGGAGAGGTGAAGGGTGTTTTCACAACTGTTGCTGCTGTTGAAAAAATTAGAATCAAGGAACCTAAGGTGCATTGGCCAAATGTAATATGGAAATCATTTTTGCACCCTGGAATTGCCAGCAACATTTGGAAGCTGCAACAAGGAGTTTATATGGATGATGAAAAAATGGTGAATAAGGGTTACTCATTTGCTTCCAAATGTTGTATTTGTCAACAAGATCAGGATAATATGGAGCACCTTCTCTGGCTATGAAAATTCAGCACTCTTATATGGCAATGGTTAGTACCAATCTTTAAATTCCAAATTCCATCTTCATTAGATGATATCATTCAATTTGCTAGGAATAAAAGTTAATTTGTTAAGAAAGTGTGGATTACAACATCATGTTTCATATTAAGGGAATTTTGGTTTCATAAAAATAAATTGATTCGTGAAGCTATTCCTGCTAGCCAAATGTGGAGAGCTTTAAGAGAAGAATTATGCAACTTGTTTTCTATGGAAGTTATAGAATGACTGGAACAAAGTGGTTGTCAAATTATGATACCAATATTCTTAACTTCTTTCAACTGGAGCAGAAAAAAATTACCACTTTCTCCCTTAAAGAATGTCAGTGGAATGGTCCACAATTGGGATATATGTTGTTGTGTTGTGAAGGAGTTTCAAATGGCAATCCTGGAGCTAAAGGATATGGTATAATTTCAAGAGATTACCAAAGGAAAGTCATTGGTAACATTTTTGGAGGTGTTGGTTTATCTACAAGATTCATTGCTGTAGTTGTGTCAGTAATTTGTGCTATTGAATGGGCTATTAAAATGCAATGTAACAAGATAATTATTAGATCTTCTGACAAAACAGTGATGGAAAATTCCAGAAAAGGTGTGGTTCCTTGGTATTTGAGGGCAAGATGGTTGAAATCAATTAGCAAATTGGCAGACATTCAGTATGAAGAATGCTATAAAGAGATTAACTTTACTGTTGAAAGTTCAGCTAGGTATGGAACAAGACTTTCTCAAGGAGAAACTTTTATTCATAATGGGAAGCCATCTTGTTTAGCTCAAGTTGAAATGCCTCATACAACATATCTCATAGCTTGAGTATTTAAAGACTGTGTTTGTTATTTCTCTTTGTTGTTGAAATTTGTATCTTTGCTCTTTTAATTGTTGGGATCTGTAATTATTAGGCCTGGTCTGTTTTTATTTAGTTTGTTTTTTATGGGGTTTGTCTTATTTTCCAATTGAGTCAGTCCTGTAATTTGGTGCTTTTTTTTCTCTTAATAAAAATTTGTGATTCAGCAAAAAAAAAAAAAGATAGCAAACCCTGATTTGAAAACTATATAAGGAGATATCTAGCAACTGGGAAACCTAATCCCCACACCTCCTATGTGTTACTAGTTGCATAACTAGAGTCGATTCTCCTTTAACCTTAGGTTTCTTCTCGAGACTCTGTAGGTTAACGACTTGAAGGCTTCGTTGGATTGTGAAGCCAGACTTGACTATTCTCTTTGTAGTTGTTTGTTATGATCTTGTTGTTTCTATCGTGTTGAGTACAATTAAAATAATTTACTCGATATTTTATATCTCCGATATGCAAGATAAAAGTAATCACAAACATCTTTGTCTCATCGTTTGTGATTCCACAATAACTTGTTTCGCTAGTCGATTAATTTTATTGTGAGGTGATTGATAATACTAGGATGTTCTTCGGGAATATAAGTCTGGTTTATCAATTGGTTCCTGTTCTCCTTGATTTATCAAAAGATGGAACAAAAATTCTCGGGTATTTCCGTGGGCGACAGATTTATTCAATCTTATAGACTTTTCTGTATGAGACAAATTTGTTTATCAAGTCTTCGACTTTGGGTCGTAGCAACTTTTGTTTGTGGGTGAGATCAGCTAAGGGAATCAAGTGCATACTATCTTGCTAGGATCACAGACTTAAGGAGCGCAATTGCACCTTGAATCAGTGTGAGATTTATTAGGGTTTAACTACAGTCCATTCCGAAGTTAATTGGTAGTAGGCTAGTGTCTGTAGCGGATTAATACAGTATGGTGTTTAATCTGGACTAGGTCTCATGGTTTTTCTGCATTTGCGGTTTCCTCGTTAACGAAGTTCTGGTATCTGTGTTATTTCTTTTCCGTATTATATTTTGTTATATAATTGAAATATCACAGGTTGTGCGTTAAGATCAATAAATTAGAATATCGAACCTTTGGTTGTTGATTTACATTGATTGACACTTGAACATTGGTCTTTGGTACCGTTCAAGTAATTCCTCTTATATTCAATCTGGCTCGCAGATTTCTATTTATTGATTGCGGATTGAATTAAGAGTTAGTGATATTTACACTCTTTGATATACTTTACTCTAGATTGAGTCTGACTGTCTAGTTAATTCTCTAGAAAGTGTATTGGAGTAAGTCCTCTCAGATTTCCAAACGAATTATTGGGTATGGTTGTTAGACACCCGCATTTTCACCGGGAACTAAGTTTTTGTACCCGTTTGCAAGCTTATTCACCCGAGTTCGGTCCAGAATGACAATATGAATACCCGTTTGCGATCTATCGGAAAGGATAAAGTCTGAAGCTTAAGTTTGCGTACCCGTCCAAATTTGTGCACCCCCTAAAAACCGGGGTGCACATTCATGCCTTCCCTATTGGCCAAAACAAGTTAGCTGGTTTCTGGTTTTCATTTAACTCTTTATTTTTTATTTATTTTAAATTAAAGTTAATGCATGTTTTTTTGGATCTCTATTTTTTCGCTTTCATCTTTTCTTCGTCTTCTTTACATAACAGTTTCTCTTTCGTCTGTTCTTCGTCTCCCTTACAGAACAACGAACAGTTAGAATTCATGCAATTTTTTACAGAAAATTTTCTTTTTTTAATTGACGAAGCCCGTGATTGAGAAGGTCAGCTCCATGGTCTTATCTTTATGTTCTAATTTTTGTTTATGAATGGATGGAAAACTCATGTTGTAGACTTGTTGAAGGTTATGGAGGTGGAGCTACTGGATTAGAGATTAGATTTTAGTTAGGTGTTTTGGGTTGTTGTTTTGATTGTGGATTGATTTCACTCCATCAAAGAGGTTGATTTTTTATTTGGGCCAAATAATAAAGTAATTTGGATCATTCATATGAGAAGTTCTTCCATCTTGAACATGAATATCTGCTGATTGCTGTTCTTTCAGGTCCCCAAGAGAGAAGACATCAATTTCAATTTTTGTTTGATCAACAAATCACCCGAGTTATCAACACAAGAAAAAAAAACCAATCCATAAAATATGTTTTTTTTAGGAGAAAATCCATCAAATATGTAACTACGGCAAACCCTTTTCATTCCCTGAAGTTGAGTGTTCATCATAATAGCAATTTCATAACTCCTGAAACAACACAACAACCATTGCTGTAAAGGTAAAACACTCCTCCACTTAATGCTCAATCAATACCGAACTTCAAACTCAAGTAAACTAATCCTACATCACCATTACCAGATAAAGCTAAAAAATTCAACTAACAGATCAAAAGTCTCTATTTTTTTTTCTCTACCATCGATGCTTCAATAAGCTGCACATCAAATTTTCATGAATTGCAATTGTTTGTTTTGAGATAGCGGTAAAACAAATGAAAGAGAAAAAAAATAAAAGCTCAAATTGGAGATCTAAAAAAGCGTGCAGAAATTTAATTAAAAACAAAAATAATGAGTTTCACATAAAACTGGAAACCAGTATCACAAATATAGTAATAGTTTGGACCAATAGGGAAGGAAGGAACGTGCACCCCGGTTTTTAGGAGGTGCACAAATTTGGACTCGTTTTCAAACTTATGTGGTTAAGTTCTAATGGCTAAGTATGTTTTTATACTCAAGAACAAATATATTTATATATTAAGGAATGCAATCTTTGCAAACCGTGGCTAAAATGTTCATGAACTGATTCTTTTGAATCAATCCGATTTTGCTTTAATTGTGTCTTGTATACTTCTATGAGAATATAAACAATTGAACAACTCTATGATTAACACAATTAGATTCATTTGAGCTAGAAGTGTTAAGATAAACATGGTTAACACAAAAGTGTTTATGCGACTAACTTCGGTTAACTGTTATTGAGCCAACTCAATATACACGTTTAGGTACGATTACCCATATCTAAATGAAAATATATTTCATTTGTGTATAACAAGCTAAGACCATCTAACGGTGGAAATATATTAGCTTGAATCTTAAATCAGGTTTCATCCAACGGTGAATATTGATTGATTTGTTACAAAGTTATCGAACCCTGATTTGAAGACTATATAAATGATAACTCTAGCAACTGGGAAACCTAATCCCCACACCTAATGTGTGATACTAGTTGCGACTAAATTTGATTCTCCTTTAACCTAGGTTTTTCCTAAAACCATTATAGGTTAACGAATTAAAGACTTCATTGGGATTCTGAAGCCAGACCCAACTATTTTCTCTGCAGTTGCGGGTTCTGATTTTACTTGTTCTATCGTATTGAGTACTATCTTCTCTAAGATTTGATCAAGATTTATCTCCGATAGGTACTAAACATGTTTTTATTAGAATTAACATAATGTTGTTGTATCTTCAACTCATCAAACGTTTGAATATTTTTCCCAAGATTTTCACTAGTGGAAACTTCTAAAGTGATTTATGAACTAGTTTTGTTAATTCGTTTATGTCCCGATGAATTAAATAATAAAAGATAAAAGAAAAATTACATTTAGTTTTACTATAATTAAACATAAACCTAACCCAGCAGCATTTCGAACTTCATGGGTTTTTAATAAAAATGAGAGATGGACCAAGAATGAGACAAACAAGAGTGATAATAATCATAGTCTGATAATAGTTATAATCAAATTGAATTTGAATTTCAGAAGTGTTGAATAGGAGTAAATGGATTTAAAAGATCAAGCTGGTCTATTTTAGAAAAACTGTGAAGAAGTGTGGAATAGAAAAAAAAATAGGTTAGCAAATTGAGAAAATATCGTCACTAATGGTGAACCAATATCAAGTCCGAAAACATTTTCAAAAGGTAGTTGGGAATCTTTTTGGTGTTAAGAGGGAAAATAATTAACCTACTTGAAAAAACACACCTTCTCTCCTCTCTACCACCTCTGCTAATAGGAGAAAAAAAAACATGTTGGCAAAATCTTCTTGCTCATATCTGGTCCATTTAGGGCTGGATCTGAGCAGGTTCTTTCAATATTTATTGTTTTCTTAGCTTAGATTTAGGTTTTATATTAGTTTTATTATGTTTTCTTCTCTACACCATGATGGTGGTTTGTTTTCTCTTCTATAGAGGTTTATCTTAGCTTTAATGGTTGTTCTTGGTTACTTTATTGGGTTTATAGATCATTAGCAAAGCTCTCCAACGACGAAATCATCATCTCCGTTGTCTCCGACGATGGAATCTTCCCCGGAATCTTCATCCTTGAATTATTCGGCCACGGAAACTCCATCAACATTTTTTTTGACGAAGGAAGCTTCATGACTAGGTTTAAGATATTTGACCAAATCACTCCTACTTTGGGAGCAAATCTTTCTAAGAAGAAAAACAATTTTAATGGTTGGAATTTAATTTCCGAGAAAAACCATCACTCCTCTGATTTATTCGGTTCTCATTCATACTTGTATTTGGTCTACAACAGTAATCCTTCTCTTTCTCTTGTCGTATTTCTCTGAATTGTACTTTTACTGTATGCTTCTTTGAATTTTCTTACTTTCGATCTTAAACCCATTGTTACTATTGGTCGGTTCCTTTGAATTTATAGGAAGTTGAAAGGCCAAATAAAGGGATCTCTAATGACACTAGAGCAATACCAATTATGGCCCATGTATATTTCTTGTTGTTGAGTTGAGCATCCATATATATTTGAATAGATTTTTGTTAAAGGAGAGCAAAAAAGGACCTGAGGAGAGCGAAAATTGTACTTGAATCATTAACTAGACCGATTCTTGTAAAGAGTTTTGACTCAGACAATTTTACCCTTCACATTCCCTCCCTCACATGTTTACAGACCAAACATAACTTTACTCACAAATCAAGTTCCCAATCAGTTGAACTGTTTTTTTCTAACTTCTTTTTTTAATACAGTGGAAATTTGTCACATAAGCAAATCCATGTTATGTATTGATAATGAAAACCAACATCCAATAAGTGGTTCACGTTTTAATAAGTGATGACGAATTATGTATTTCGGTGAGTTGATAATCAACATCCAAAGCCAATTATGTAGTGATTATTGATCGATAGTCGACCCCAAAAAGTTAAAAATATTTGCAACCATTACCCGACCATTACTAGTTTTTATGTGACCTTGTCGGGTGCTTCTTCCATGGAATCTTAAACCCCAAAATATTCCTCCATTACCCAAACACAATCAACTCTATACAGAGAACGATCCAAAAGAAAAAAGAAAATAACTAGTTAAACAAGACAAGCACATTAGCTGCAATGTATTTTAAATGATGTAAGAGTAGTTGGGATTTCTGGTTCCATGTAAAATCACATATATTCGAAGATGAAGATTTTTGGCTTGTGTCACTTGATTCCTGATTTCCTCATCAAATCAACAGTAAAAGTCATGACATAGGATTTAGGGTTTACTGTGTTTTTGGATGAACAATACGCTTTTTATTTTACTTTCTTGAATTTTCACTTCAACATCATACCTCTGGTTAGTGAGTCGACTACAATTTTCGTTCTTCTCGGATCCTCTTTTGCTCTCCCTTTAACAAAAATCTACTATTGGAGAAAATACTAAATTTATTTGGAAAACTAGGAACCTGGTGGGCGCACTCAAACAAAATCTGATCTCGCTAATCGGAGCGTCTAAAATAGCTGTTTCCACCATCTAACAAAAAATTGAAACAATTAAACCTGTAACGTCTATATTTTCCTCCCAACGGTCGAAAATATTAATAATACTCAAAACCGTAGAAACCCTAGATTTAGCATCATCTTCTTCAAGAAATCCTCACAGACAATACGAAAAACTTCAATCTTACAGATTTCCCTTCGAAGGTTTCTTCAACAAAACACTAAAAAAATGAGTGTTCTTCAATACCCAGAATCAATTAATACTTCAGATCTTCAGATATGGAACAATGTTGCCTTTGATGATGATGCGGAAACAGATGAATCAATCACCATTAAAGATTCTTCTTCTTGGTATCCTCTTCAACCTATACTCATGAATCAATCTAAAACCCTAGAAGATTTTGATTCTTTAAAAGAAAACAAATCTCCTGTTTCTTTGATTTCTCCATCAGCTAAAGCAGTTGAGTCTAAAGGGAAGCCATTAAAAGTCCTGTTTAAACAAGGTCTTCTTTCTCCTTCACTATATGTTTCTACGGATGATAACAATCAAGGTAATCTTGATGGTAATAATGTTGATACAGAGATTGAAGAGATTGAATTGGAAATTAATCGATTGTCATCTAAATTAGAAGCACTTCGACTTGAGAAATCAGAGCAAAATTTGAAAACAATAGAGAAACCAGAAAATTTTCAGAAAAAGATTGGAAAGAATTTGATATTAGCAAATCCTAATTCGACGATCCTGAGGAGGGGTGTCAGTTTAGGGCCGATAGAAATCATAGCTAATGAGAAATCAAAGCGAAGTCAGATGACCATTGAAAATCCAGAGAATTTTCAGAAAAAAATTGGGGGAAATTTGATAGCAACAAACCCTAACTCGAGGATTCAACAGCGTAGGGGTGTGAGTTTAGGGCCAACAGAAATCATGGCGAGCGTCAAATCTCGACCACCAGTCAAGCCAGAAATAACCCCACAACAATCTCGTAGGAAATCTAGCGTCTTTAAGCTTCAAGAAATTAATGAAGAGAAGGTTACAACAGGAAGAGGAGGAAGAAGTTTAAGTCCGGTGTCCCGCCGTTCTGTTTCGAAACCTCAGTATCCGAAACAAGGGTTTGCTACCACTGGTGGATTAAAGAAACCATTACAGAAGGATGAGATGTTTATCTCAAGTATACAGCCAAAGAAGTTATTCAAAGAAGGTGAAAAATTTGTTAGTCCTAAGAAAAATGGAAGAGTTGTCGCGAGTCGGTATACTCAAATTCCTGGAACACAGTATATTGGAACTCAGAAACAGATTGAACAATGGAAGAAATTGTGGCCTGAAAGTGATAAGAAATGTGCTTCTTCTGTTGGGAAATCGCCAAAAGTTGTTGTGCCTGCTACAAGTGAAGGGCGAGTTAAAAAACGATGGGAAATTCCAAGTGTGGTTAGTCCTACCTTTTCAATTCTGAAAAGGGCAGAATTACTTCCAAGGATTAACACGATTCGATGCAATGGTGTACCTAGTCCACGGGATTCAGGAGCTGCTAAGAAAGTTGCGGATTTAGTAGGAAAGAAAACTTTTTTTAGCACGGAGTTAGGTGAGTTGGATAATTCAGTATGTCAAGCTTTGGAGTTTGATGAAGTCTTATAGATTGCAGAGCTTAGTGTAAAAGATGCCGTATTGGTGAGTTGGATAATTCAGTATGTCAAGCTTTGGAGTTTGATGAAGTCTTATAGATTGCAGAACTTAGTGTAAAAGATGCCGTATTGGCGCGCGCTCCATCGCTTGAGTTGGGCGATTAAATATATTAAGCCTTTTGGATTGTGAAATACAGATTAGAAGTGAGCAGCAGATGTTACTTTGTTATGTTGTTCTTTTCACTTTTCTTTGTTTTTCAAATTTAGGTTGGTTCTCATACTGTTAATAAACTGGGAAAGCTTTCTCCTGCTTCCATACTGTAATTTGTTGATTTTAGTTTTTAGTGGAAAGTATATTAAAATTCAAACTTTTGCATCATAGCTTTCTACTAGTGTTTTCCTCTCAGCTTTTAACTGTAGTTCCTGGCCCTTTTGAATGGACCAAGTATCATTTGCTCGGTGGACCATAATACCATCTGTGGTTTAAAAATGTCATTTGCACCTAATGTGTGAGTTGAGGCATACAGGAGGAGAAATGCAAGCTGATAACCTAAAAAAAGAAGGTTAGTTTGACCTAAAACTTGGTTGTAAAGTTGTAGGCGTTTCGGTCTATACTGTTGAATCATGATACTGTTGAATCATAATCATGATTCATGTATCTTTCTAGAAATCTAACTTTTGAACATTTTTACAAGAAAAATAAGAAGAGGCCCACCCTGGTTTTGCCACCACTTTCTGGAGGAGTTGATAGTGAGAGGAGCCGAAGTATATATGCAAAAGAAGAACCAACTTTTTGGGACTAACCATAAGTTTTTGGGGAGGATATTAGAAGTAATATTTGGTTACCTCTTATAAATTTTTTTAATACCAACTTATCCTTGATGATAAACTTAGTTAGTGCGATGATTAATTAGTGTTAGTGTAATGATTAATAACTGATTAGTTAGTGATTAGTGACTAGTGAGTTTAGTAATATGAAGAAGATGGAAATATGAAGAAGAAGAAGATGGGTGAACCCAAAAAATCTTTTTTTGAGTTTAGTAATTATGATTTGGGTGATTCATATGATGATACCTCATCCTCATTATCAGAACCCCCTTCACCTGATAGTGTATTTGTCAATACTTCTAATGATCCGGAAATGAGTTATTTGTTAGATGATGAAAGCTTTTTACCCCAAACTCAAGCAAACCAAACAAATGATGGATTTTATCAGCCACAACTTGAAGATGAAGCTATGAGTACTCAGGTATGCCTCAAATTTAGTTAATGTAGCTTGAATTGTGCAAAAATTTGGCCAAACTAAAAAAATTTGGAAAAAATTCGGTTAGGTCAACCTAGTTCAGTTACCAAATTTAGCTTGCGAGGTAACTGAACCATTCTGAATGTGTAGTTCGGTTACTAAACTTAGCACACACAGGTAACCGAACTACATGTTAATGGTGGTTTTTTAGAGTTTGGTTATGTGTTTCCAGAACATGTAACCGAACTATTTTTATAGAGTTTACAGTGCATAGTTCGGTTTAGTCGATATCAATACTTTTGTTACCGAACTTTTTGTTCGGTAGCGTCGCAAAATATATGTGTACATCGTTTCTAACCGAACCCATGAGTTCGGTTTAGTCGAGTTTTTCAGTTTCATGGCCGAATTTTTACTTAGAAAATCTAAAGATCGAGTTCGGTAAGGCCCAAATTTATTTCTGGAAACTACATAACCGAACTTGTTGTTCGGTGGAGTCGAGAAAAAATTTACATTATCGACAAAACCGAACTCATTTTTTCAACGGAAAAATTGAGTTCGGTTAGGAGAGTTTTTTTTGCGAGCACACCGAACTAAATATTTGAAAGGTTCGGTTAGAAAAAGAAGTTATCGAGAAAACTGAACTCGTACTGTCAAAGGAAAAATTGAGTTCTGTTACGAAAGTTTTTTTTTTGCAAGCACACCGAACTATGTAGTTCGGTCAACAGATATTTGTATACTTAACCAAACTGTTCTTATTTTTGGAAGTTCGGTTAGCAAATCTAGGGTTACACAAAAAATTCTCCTAGCCGAAATATCTACTGTAATTACCATTTTCAATGGGTTTTGATGATTTCTAATCGATTTCTTTAAGTAATAACGAATTCAAAAGAATGGGTATGAAGGAAATTACCCGCAGATTTGCATTTCACTTGACTCGGACTTATTTTTTTTGAAGAAGAGGAAAAAAGGAGAAGAAGATGAAGAAGAAAAGAAAATGAAACTGATTTTTTTTTCTTAGAATAAGATTAATTTAGGTTTTAATTAGTGGGCTAAATAGTGGTTAGTGAGTTAAATTAGTGGGTTGGATTAGGATTAGTTATAACCTTAATTAGAATAAGGGCATATTAGTCTTTCCTAATCTTTTATGACACCCCTTATAATGTAGGGTGGACATTTATATCACTGATATTTTTTTGATAGTCCCCAAAAGATAATCCAAAAGAAGCCACCTCCACCATCTCAAAAGAAAAGAAAAGAAAAGTTCAAAGCGTGCAGGAGCAAGAAAAATGGAGAGTTTTATCCATCATTAGAGAAATATCTGGGGAAAAAATATAAAAAAGTTATTTTTATCAGAAATGAAACCAAGACAAAGTTAGTTCCTTTGTGGTTTGTGCCGACCCCAGAGAAAGATCCACATGATAACTAAAACATAGCAGAAATAGGTATACAGTAATGAACGTTTACGTAATCCCCCTCATAATACAAGTTAAATAAAAAACAATTAAGCTTAATGGACAATGAAAGCTAAGTTTACCAACAAAGACAAGATTGAGGACCATCCTCTCCTTAGCACGATATGTGGCAAGGTTACATCTAGAACACAACCACAAGATACATGTGCGCAGGATAAATCCAGGTCCCTTATCTTTGTCTTTTGTGCCGCCCTGTCTAATACTTCCAAAAGAGAAAATGTCAAGCTGTGCTGTTCTCATGGTATAGGTATTTGCCACAGTAGAGTTTACAGGTCCCCTCCAGAAGGATGGGATTGCTACCTAAGACTTGTAGCCATCTGGTGCAAACTTCAGACCATGAGTTAAAGATGACCACAACGTATGGACCACGACCAATTACACTTACGTGGATGACCTGAACCCTTTCTTTCCAATTCAACCTCAATATAATCCTTACCAGCAGCCACCACTACAGCCTCATCTCAACCAGCGCCTGTTGGCTTCATCTCTTCTTCACCACTACAACAACCAGTTAACTCAGCAGTCTAAAAGTCCCTCCTCAAGCTCTCACCATGTTAGAAGGCAAGGCAGTCATCGGTGAGACGGACATGCTTCAAACCATGCAGCAGAACGCACTTAGCCTTGCTGGTAAGGCACTTGACACCTTTGATGTCACTGACTCCACTGAAATTGCTCGCTTTATCAAAAAGGTAATGCTCGACGCAGTCTTCCCTATACACGGTTCTCAACCCATCAGCTTCATGCAAAGCTTACATTGTTTCTAATTCCATGTCATCCTTGCAGGAATTTGATGAGTCATATGGACCAGGGTGGCAATGCATCGTGGGGAGGGATTTTGGTTCCTTTGTAACCCATTGCCATGGTTGCTTCATCCACTTCTGTATAGGCAGCCTCGCTATCTTACTCTTCAGGGGAACAGCAGATCGTGAAATGGAGGTCAACCAGTTTGTCCCATTGGAGCCACTGAAGGCCTGAACATTTCTTCCTGTCTCTACTTCGATTTATTTTCGGTTATATGCTTGTAAAAAGAGAAAGAGCAATTCAAAGTCATTTCACGAGTTATAGTATCTCATTGCTCGGTCTTCCTGTTTTTTTCGTACTCCCTTGCAAGGGGAAGAATCTTTACTCCCGTTTAGATGTTAAAATTCATCCCATCAAGAGAACCTTTTCAGCCTGAAGAGATAAATGAAAAGCGAATAAACTAGTTAGTAACTAAGCAGACGTGCTGCGACATGTGTTTACACTATTATGGCACATGCTTACATATAAGGCCACTGTAAGCAACACTGTCTTCATTATATGTCCCAATAAAGCGAGAGACAGGAGAGATAGGCATATAGATGAATAGAAAGAGAAATACCTAGAGCAAGTTCATTTTCAGAGGGTGAGAACGAAAGATGGGGCATCTGTTCTTGGCCCAGCAACAGAGCGGTAAACATAAACTTTCTCTGCTTGAAGTTCATCGCTCTCATCTTGCTTAATCACCTCCACATTCAGCCTTGGCATCTTCCCGGCAAGAAGCCTACAACCATTCATTGTGACTTTGCAGGCTGACATCCAAAGGGACCTCATGGACTCATATTTCTCCAACCCTGACAGTAGTGCTGCATTCCCAAATGGACAATCTCGTATCTCTAACTTGCGCAGCTTAGGGCATCCTTCCAGAACACACTTCATACCCAAGTCACTGCTGCCTGCAAATGCAACAGAGAGAGTCTCCAAGTTCTTGGCATACTTTCCAATGTACTCAAATGTAAGATCTGTTAATAGGCCAGATATCGAAAGCCTCTGTAGCTTGGTGCAGGTCTTGACCACTGAACCAAAAGCCTCATCCATAGGTTCCCCAGTCAGGTACTCAGGCTCATGTGGAGTCATAATGCATAGGCGGAAGTGGGTGAAGCCTGGGCAATTTTGTACCACAGTAGCAACAGCAGCATTTGTCATCTGCCGGCAGAAGAAAAGGACGTAGTGGAGGTTAGAGCAGCCACAGGAAACAGCAATTAAGCCCTTCTCTGTAACCCCAATGTGTTCCATATCGAAGGGATCAAGCTCAACTGGGAAGACACGGAGCTCCTCAAGTAAGGGACAGCTTGAACCTACAACCTCCAGACCTTTGTCTTCAATCGAGTCTAGAACCTGTACCAATATTTGGATAGAGTTAAAAGGCACTTTCTGCTATTATATGAGTACCCAAAAATAGCTTCTCTATTTATTTTTTTCGTGATATCACAGCCTATCTGGATGACTACACTAGCGTAAATTTAAAAGCACTTTAATTCATACAGAAAAATGCAATATATGACTCGAGAATAAGCTCCTTACCCAGAGTCGTCGAAGATTAGGGCAATTTGGGAGCAGCTTAGAGAGTTCTGTACTTTGCACACATGCCTCACTCAAATTCAAGAAAGTTAGACTGGTACATGCAGGATACAGTGCTGGGAGGTGTAGAGAACTAACATCCCACAGACCAGAGAGCGTGTTTAGTTTCTTGCAGTTGCTGAATGCAATTGCAAGTTCCTCATATCGCTGAGGAGCAAGCTCTTGCGAAAACGAGCCAGTCCCAAGCTCAGTAAGTCTAGAAGCTCGCATAAGCAGCCTCTGTAGCTGTTCCAAGGTTACACCTCTGTTAACCTTTAAGACCCTCAGTGCTTTGCACCTGGCCACTAGCACCTCCAGAGCATCAAAATTAACTTCACTTTGAAGACTTGCAAAATTGAGTACTTCTAGAGATGTGAAGCTTTCGGGAAAGCAGCTTAGCCACCTGCCTTCAGCATCATCAATGGCATTCTCTTGAATATCAAGCTCAGTCAAGTTTCTGAAAGTCAGAGAAATGAAATATATGATAAATTATTCAATTAAATCTATATGTGAGACTAAATGATTTTCATGTATAAGCTGGACCGAAAATAGAAATTGAGGACTCAACTTTGCAAAAGATTAAAGCAAAAAGATAGAAGATTATCCCAGATAAATCATTAAGATTAGTTCTTTAGAAGAAATGAATCTTCTAGAAGTATATCGAAACATAGAGCATCTAATTGGCTGTAAAGCATCTATGTTTGTGCAAGAAGAACTGCGATGTACCATAATTGCAAAAGGCAGATGGTTGAAAGCATAAATAAATCATACTGTTAAAACTAATATAAAACAATTATGCTTGATATCCATGTCATAGATGGTAACTAAGTGTTTTTTAAACGGGATGCACCTAAAAGGCTCCAATAGCTTCCACTCACTAGATTCTCAGGCTGTAACGGATTTCAAAATTAAAAATAGTTCAAAAACAAAGTATACAATAACGAGATAGAAAGCAATTCTGATAGGTTATCCATAAACATTTTAGAATCAACCAAAAGATGATATTTATGCCGGTATGGGTAATAACTTTCAGCTGTACTGTCGAGGTGATAAAGTTGTGCAGAATAAGTCCACCATTTCCTAATGATTGTCAGTAACTGGATCAAATGCGAAGGGAGTATGCCTATTTGAATAAATAGCCTAACCAATCAACACATCAGTTTAAGTAATAAATGGTCTCACCTCTCAACTAGTCCTAACTTTTCACAAGAGGCCCTGAGATAAGGTATTTAGAATCCCTTGACTCTTGAGGATAAGACAGAAAGCTGGAACCAATGCCAATCATTCCACCATGGTAGTCCCTTTATGATGACTCTTTACAAGTTACCAGCATCATTCCCAGTACAAAATTGGCATCTACTCTGCATAAATCCCCGCCATTACTACAACTATGTTGGGATGTAAGATTCGCCAACCATTCTGACTATTAACAGCTAAGAAACGCGGAGTATTTTGTCACCATTTCCACAAACTTTAGACTATATTGAAATGAAAAAGCAGTAAATTACCATACCACAAGGACATGGGATCATTTGTGATGAGACATTATCAAGAAACACAAGTCCTATTATAGTTCAAACCTCACCTCCAGTGAGGACACTGAGAAGTGGACTGGACAATAAGAATTTTCATATCAAAGTAATGAACCTAATCCCACATTAGAGATGCTCACAAGATGGAAATGGTGAGTATAAACAAGAAAACAAAGGAGCTTACTTGCAATGAGTAGCAATGGCAGCTAACCCATGAGTACTGAATCCATCACAGCTTTGTAAAGAGAGAGCTTTAAAATGTGGAAATGATTGAGCTAAAAACTCCAAACTTTCATCACTTACTGTCATTCTCTTTAACTTAAGCTCTTCAAGTGAAGGATAAGCTGATGCAAAAACAAGTAACCATGAATGAATATTAGCACCCCAATCAAGTGGAACAAGACTGAAATCTGAGAATCTTGGCTTTCCTTTAATAGTTACACTTTTGATGTTGGGAAATCTTCTAATTAGTATTTCAGGTGAAACAGAATAACAATTTCCAATGAACACATGTGTTCTACTCCATCTTTCTGCACTATACCAATCTTTACAAACCAAAGAAACAGAACTTCTATCTTTGTGTGATTTCACAAATACAAGAACACGCTCTAAAACCTCATCAGGAAAAGAAGATACCACCCTCTTATCCTCATCTTCTTCCTCTGGAGGATAATCCTTTTTTCTCTTTGAATCCATTACAAAAGCACTCAAAATCTATCCCTGGGATCTCATTTTGAAGTAAAATAAAAACTGTATCTAAAAGATATTGTTTATCAAGTTAGAAAAACACAAACTTGACTAAATACATCAAGAAAAGAGAAGAATCTCAAAACCCCACACAGTAGAAACAAAGATCTCTCCTTCCATGGAAGTCACTCTCAAGGATTTTCTCTCTCTCCCTCTCAACAATAGAGACCCCTCAGAGATTTCAAAAAAGAAAAAAAAGAAATTCAGAGAGATCAGAGAAAGGAGTCCCTTTTCTCTGATTTTTTTTCAATGAATGGAAATGAAGAATCTCTATTTAATTAACTCTTAACAATAATAATAAAGTAGAAACATTAAATAAACCTATTTCCTTTTCTTCATCTAACATAATTCACCAAAAACACTCAATCACATAAAATCACCACAAATAAAAACAAACCCATTTTTAGAAGATCCAATCGAACAAGCAACTTACAAAAGTAAGGTAAAATAAACAATCGGACAAAGCAAAAATGTAAAAAAAAAAAATGAAGATTTTTCACTCTCTTCAGTGTTTTGTCTAGTGGTCTTGTAATATGACAGGCTAGAAATTTAAGCCCAATACGGAAGGAATGGTTGTTAACTGTGCGTAGTATATTAAATCGGAAGTGCCAGGGAGCCCCCGCTTATATACCCCATCATTTTACACCACTATGTGTCACTAACATCTATCGTTGATTGCTTTCTCATCGTGCCCAGTCTGGAGAAACAGGGGATCCGTTTTAAAAATGGACCAATACAAACTTAACACATAGTGGGGTATAAGGGGTGGTGTATAAAACAGGCGTCTCTAAGGTCGTGTTTAAAAATGGACAACCTTGATATTCTAACCTAGGTTGGGTTATTCCTTTAAATAACCGTATATTGTGTTTGTCTAGGAGCTTATTCCATGTCAAGATAAGAATAGTGTATTGTATCCTACCTGAATTTTAGGAGGCTAAAAAGGTGGGGTTTTGGAATTCCATGTAAAACCTGGAATAACTTAATCCTTTCCTGAGTTAGACAGTTACTTTTATAACTAAATTTTTTATTTAAATTTTTCTTATGCTCAATATCATAAAATTATATGGTTTAGTTTTTTATTTCCTTTTTTAATTAATTAATTTAGCTTGTATATAATTTTTTTTTGACAAACAACATACTACGTTAATCCATAGTGGAAAACAAACACCATTTACAATAACCATTGACATAATAATTTTGGATAAACCAAGGAATTCCCTAATCTAGACAACGTATTTCATATCCCAGCTGCCAAACAGACCCTAAAGCATTTTCGATATTAAATGGTCTTGAGATTT
Source organism: Papaver bracteatum (assembly GCA_023529315.1). Lineage (NCBI taxonomy): Eukaryota > Viridiplantae > Streptophyta > Magnoliopsida > Ranunculales > Papaveraceae > Papaver > Papaver bracteatum. The sequence goes on along the minus strand of JAJJWX010005220.1, from coordinate 756,906 downwards.
ACGAGGAGGGTATGCGTACAGCAGAACAGACGTAAAGTAAAAAGAAAGAATCTTTTTCTTACATTGACGTAAATTTTTAGGCAATTTTGACTGCCCCAAAAAATAATCCACTTAAACTGCCCCCATTTTAGAAAACATTTATTCTACCCCCATTCCGTTTATTTAGAGGTTAGTTCACTATTTGGGCCCACTTTTTTTACCTGTAAAGACCTAAATGTCCTCAACCCATCGGATAACCTTAGTTAATCTATTGATCATCTCGATAATTTTTTGACGGTGGTAGATGTAGATTACGGATACAGAAAAGAGAAATGTGTACCTAAATTTTTACGGCAAAACTACTATACCTATTTTTTTTTACGGCAAAACTATTGTACCTAAATTTTTTCACCAAAATATTTTTACCGCAAAACTATTGTACCTAAATTTTTGCGCCAAAACTACTGTACCTAAATTTTTTTACGGAAAAACTATTGTACCTAAATTTTTTCACCAAAATATTTTTACGGCAAAACGACTGTAACTAAATTTTTTACGACAAAACTAATGTACCTCTATTTTTACGGCAAAACTACTGTACCTATTTTTTTTTAGGCCTAAACTACTGTACCTAAATTTTTTTACACCTAAACTACTGTACCTAAATTTTTTCACCAAAATATTTTTACGGCAAAACTACTGTACCTAAATTTTTACGGCAAAACTACTGTACCTAAATTTTTGGATATCCAACAGATTACGTAGGAAAGAACTGAAAAATATCAAAATATTAAATCCAACCATAAATCTAAACATCTAACAACTTATTGGATATTTTGGTGACATCATTTGTTGGAAAATACCAAGGTCTAAAAAAAAATTAGGTACAGTAGTTTCGCCGTAAAAATAGAGGTACAGTAGTTTTTCCGTAAAAAATTTAGTTACACTAGTTTTGCCGTAAAAATATTTTGGTGAAAAAATTTAGGTACAATAGTTTTTCCGTAAAAAAATTTAGGTACAATAGTTTTACCGCAAAAAATTAGGTACAGTAGTTTTGACGTAAAAATATTTTGGTGAAAAAATTTAGGTACAATAGTTTTGACGTAAAAAAAATTAGGTACAGTAGTTTTGCCGTAAAAATTTAGGTACACATTTCTCTTTTCTGTATCCGTAATCTACATCTACCACCGTCAAAAAATTATCGAGATGATCAATAGATTAACTAGGGTTATCCGATGGGTTGAGGACATTTAGGTCTTTACAGGTACAAAAAGTTGGCCCAAATAGTGACCTAACCTCTAAATAAACGAAATAGGGTAGAATAAATGTTTTCTAAAATGGTGTCAGTTTAACTGGATTATTTTTTGGGGCAGTCAAAATTGCCCAATTTTTTTTTGTTAATAGCAGTACGGTATATACCTGACGGAATCGATTTTTTTAAGATTACTTTTACTGATGTTGACACGATAGGTCTAAGGATGAAAAAAGTAGGATTTACAGTGTTTTACTCGTCATTATAAAAGGTTGTTACCCATTAAGTCATCTATTACGCCTAGGGCTGCACATGGGTCGATTTGGGTCGGTTTTGGCCTCACCCACCACCCAACCCACTGGTGGCGGGTAATAGGAGTTGTCACCCGCAACCAACCCACCATTACAACGGGTCGGTTTTCACCCGACCTACATTACGGCGGGTTGGATCGGGTGGGTGGCGGGTATACTCGTCTATACCCGTCTAAACCAGCCTCTTATTTTTCTTCTTCACCAAATCTACAGAGAGTCTCTGTAAGACGGAAACCTTATGACTTGCATTATCAATTTATTCCGATCAATTTTATCCAATTGGTTTACGGTACTCACGACTATTCCGCCAACACTGAATTCAGTTTATGCAACGCGATATACCGTCTGTTTGAGAATCTCAAGTATTCCATCTTGGGACGTTGGTTTTTCTTCGGACTCTAGAATCTCATCTATCAATGAAGTTGCTTGATCACCTCCTGAACCGAAACAATGTAATATTTTATCTATAACTAGCTAAGTACGTAGCATTGCTATGGGAATCCTAAAGAAAAACGAATCTACAGATAAGGTTGACATAATCTGGAATCCTAAAGAAGAACGAATCTACAGATAAGGTTGTCTAGTCGATAATGGCTCGATATGTATAAATAATTCTTTTACCCAATAATAAATGTTGGAGCTAGGTGAGTCACTTCTCTACTTTCATATATACAAACACGTTGCACAAACTTTGCGACACTTTTCCATTCTTTTGTTTTACAAACCCCCCAACTAAGCAAAATCTTACGTCTTTATAACCCACTTCCCTTTTGTTCTCCCTCCACATTCTCATCTCAAACTAAACTCAAATCGGGTGGCGGGTTGGGTCGGGTGAAAATAGGTGCCACCCACAACCGACCCAACATATGGCGGGTGAAAATATGTGCCACCCACAACTGACCCGCGCCTAGGTGGGTTGGGTCGGTTATGGGTAATTTCTGGCGGGTGCGGTTTGGGTCGGCGGGTTGGGTCGGGTTTGTGCATCCCTAATTACGCCCATTGTGATTGTGTCCCGTGAGAATGACTCTACGCCCAGATTAGAAAAGAAAAAACTAACCATAAAGTTGTCGTGAAAGATCCAGTTTTGACTCAAGTGGATGGTTGGCTAATCCAGCGGACGCTTGGTTGCATTCTTGGTAATTGTGTTAAAATGTGTGAATGACTACGCCCATTGTGACTATGTACCATGTGAATCCAGTCACGGTAGGCCTCTCGAGAGTTTGGCAGGGTGGTCTGTTAGGGTTGGGGTGGGGACCACAGGGATTGTGTCGCGCAAGATTATCTGTAGCAATTCGGAGTTCGGCAGACGTACGGGACGGCATAAGTACATATATTATTCGGATTTGTAAAAGCCAAATTCGGTCAAAAATCCGGTCAGCAGTTCGTGATTCGGCAGATGTACGGAATGGCATATGTAAGTGTATAATTCGTTTAAGAAATGTGAGTTCGGCACATAAAATTCGGCCTATATAAATAATAAATTATTTAATATCCATAAGCTTAAAAGGCTAAGTTAGTGGGGAAATGACACCTTAAAAAACAATGTCTGAATACATACAGTGTATTTACAAAGTTATTCAAAAATAAGTGGTTAGTACAGTGGTTTGGACCTTAGTAAAGGAGCATCAGGTCGCAACTTCGATTCCCATGAAGTAACATTTCAGTTTGAAACCCACTAATTTAAGACAACTAGACAGCTAAAGGAATCTATACGAATCGCACTGACGAATCAATCGCGAATTCGTATAAAACGCGAATTATTCGTGAATAATTCGCCGAATTGCTAACTAGGATAGTTTGTACTGCTAGCTATTAGCATAGTCCACCTCTCCCAGTGATAGTATAATGGTGATTGCTAGATGTTGTGCCCATTGTTGTAATTTTTATCGCGGTGGAGTTTAAGCAGATTGATTCGTCTCCAGCATACCACATGTGTCCCATAGTCGTTCATCTTGAGTTAATATTTATTCATGTTTGGTATTATGCAGACTATTGAGATGAATATAATTGATATGGCACAAGTGAAAACGATCAAAACACAAAATAGGAACACAAAGAATCCACTCCAAAACAATAAAGAACACTCCAATTCAGGAGTAACACGATCAAGAACGACTCTAATCCAATATTTAATCGAACAATCGAATGGTTAAACCAAAGATATTTTTCATTAATCATTGTGAGCTAAACCAAGATTAAAATGACAATATAAATGGCTACTTATAGCCTACAAAGATAAAACATAGCAAATCCTAACATTCTTAAACTAGCCTAAGAGAATGTATTATTCTCATGATCAGATAAATCGAAGAATGTGACTAATTATCCTAATAAATAAAATATTAAAATCGATAAATATCCAATATTTAGACAAATGTTAGAAACACGAATCATAACCCAAATACGTCCCCTATCATGCTTCTCTACTGCGACGAAACTCGCCTCGAGTTTACATTGAATATGACGAGTTGAAAAAAGAACTTTGGCACTACCACTCATGGCATAACTTGATATTGCATTATGTATTGGAATTATTAACTATGCAAAACATAACTTTTGCTTCAAAGTCCATGTTTCATGCTACTGCCACGGTAAAGAAACTCCCATACAATTTTATACGCAAAATATTAACAGACTCCTAGGGAAGTAGGTGTACAAAATTTAGCGAAAGGATCTTCGTATAAGGTTTTGGAACTACCACCCTAACTGGATCCATTGTATCTATTTGGGAGAAATTAATATTAAGTAACTAATTGTCTTCAGTCACTTGGTTAGTATAAGTATCTTCACTTGTATTTCGTTCAACTTCCCCACGGTTGTCTTCAAGTTCAGCCAAACATGTTGCAGGAAGTGTACTTACAAAAGCCACTTCTTTTGATTCTCCCGGTGGTCGTTTACCGTGCATTATAGCTTGACTTTGGTGTTCCCCGCAATAACTCATAAATGTTGTACGACATTTATGAATTGCTTGAACATCAAACAACCAACGCATTCCCAATACAACATCACAAACATTTATATCTACTACTTCACAAAACATTGTATCGAAGTAACACTTACCGATTGATATCGGAATTTAGCAAACACTCATACAAGTTATTATCCCGTTGTTGTTGACCTATTTAATCTGGTCCGGTACAGGGTACCGGTCCATCTCATAACCCAACGTTTACACCATTTTAAACAAAATCAAATTTTGTTCACATCCACCATCAATAATAGAGTCATTAGTTGTGTTTTCCACTTCGTATCGGCTTCGAAAAAATAATTATGTCCCTACATATTTCGTACATATAACCAAAGTTTCTCGGCTAGGTATTGATTGGTTTTGGGAAGGTTTGAAAACTAGGTGAAACTTTAAGGAAAATATTGCTAGAGCATTTTTTTGAACTAGCAGTTTTGTGGCTGTTGGATACTATAGATGTGATGTCAGCAGAAGAGAAGAAACATGCCATGACATCACATCACATCTATAGTATCCAACGGCCACGAAACTGCTAGTTCAAACGCTGCTAGAGAAAAATCGTCTTCAAACTTTAATTGGATCACATGTGATAATGAGTAGGTGGGTTTTAAGAGATTTTATAAATTAATGGGATGGGCTTATATCAGTCCAAGTTTGATTTGATTTCAAGAGTTTGAGACAACCGAACTCTTTTACAATGCGAATCAAAACTTGGAGTTTTCTTTCAGAATAAAAATTGATAACTGGCGTATTGGAATGATGTGCAAATCTAATAGTATGAGAGTACTTTCGAACAACAATTTAGTAGTAGTGAACACTTACCAGCCTGATGATAAAAATGCAGGACGAAGCAATATACCCAAACTAGAATACGCAACTTGGTGATAAAATGGTTGTTGGTTTTTGTGAAAAAGCGGGGGTCTAACAACCTCACCCAATATTTCGCTTAGCAATCTGTATGGACTAACTCCAATATACTTTTAAGAGAATCAACTAGACAGTCAGACTCAATCTTAATAAAATGTATATCAAGGAGTTATATCTCAATTTCTCGATCCAATCCTTACTCAAGCAAATAGAAATTTGCGAGTCTAATTGAATACAAGAAAAATTAACTTGAACGGTACCAAAGACCAATGTTCAAGTATCAATAAATTTTAATCAACAACCAGAGGTCAGATTTCCAAATTGATTGATTCAACGCACAACCTATGATATTTCAATTATATAACAAAATATAATGCGAAAAATAAATAACACAGACACCAGAAGTTTTTTTAACGAGGAAACCACAAATGAAGAAAAACCTCAGGACCTAGTCCAAGTTGAACACACACTGTATTAAGACGTTACAGAAGCTAGCCTACTACAAACTAATTTCGGCCTGGACTGTAGTTTAACCCCAATCAATCTCACACTGATCCAAGGTACAGTTGTGCTCCATACGTCTTTGTTCCCAACAGGATACTACGCACTTGATCCTTAACTGATCTCACCCACAACTAAGAGTTGCTACGACCCAAAGTCGAAGACTTTAATAAACAAATATGTATCACACAGAAAAGTCTACAGGAATAGATAAACCTGTCTCCCACAGAAATACCTACAAGTTTTGTTCCGTCTTTTGATAAATCAAGGTGAACAGGAACCAATCGATAACCCGGACTTATATTCCCGAAGAAAAACCTAGAATTATCAATCACCTCACAATAATCTTAATCGACTAGCGAAATAAAATATTGTGGAATCACAAACCACGAGACGAAGATGTTTGTGACTACTTTTCTATCTTGCTGATTGGAGAAATTAATCTTAAGCCAATCTTACGATTGTACTCAAATACGATAGAAACAGCAAGATCAGATCACGCAACTATGGATATAATTGTTGCAAAACTCACTGTTATAGAAAAAACGATAAAAGTTATATATCGCAAACGCAACAGTATTCGAAAAACAAGATGACAATTTTATAAATGATTGTTCTTATGAGTCTTTTTTCTTCGTCTTCTTCAGCAAAGCAGCAACAGAAATATTTCTTGCAACTCTCGATTAATCCCTTTATGGTCTTCCAAACTTCCCCAAACTTTATCTAAACTTGCATAGCCTTCTTAGGGATCGGACCAACCTATTTATACACCTTAACAACTTTAGAAACCCGATTAATTTTTTTTTCGTGCAAGTCACGGTAATAATCTCTCTGTCGACTGATTTACGCGTTTCTGAGCTATCTGATTCTTTCCAAACACTCTACAAGATATCTATGAATCTTTAGGAAAGTCTATCTTCCCTTGAATTTCACAAAATTTCCAAAAATCGAACCAACAAAGTCACGTAAAAGTTCACTCCTCTGTTTTCCAAAAACCCGATTATCCAACCAATTTCAGCCCAATCAAATACCCATATCATTATTGTATACCCATATCACGTCTATCCCATGAAAATCAACGATTAAATCTCATTAAATCACGCCTGAATATTCAAACCTAATTCTGCCTGCAGCTGCACCATTTTCCGACCAATTCGAAATTCGAATTTGGAAAGAGGACTGGCCTCCCCTATCCTCGACTTGGGTGTATTTAACACATTTTTATTGGGGGTTCCCTTATCCAAAATGAAGGTGCCTTTAATACTTTTCAAGTCATTTTTCCAAAAATGTTTATTTCCCAAAAATACCTACACGCACATAAAACATCACAACATGTACAAAAATGAGCAATATATACAATACATATACAGAATCGAGACAAATCAGACACAAAAATGTGTCTATCATATACCCTCAAACTTATTATTTGCTAGTCCTCGAGCAAATCTAATCTAGAAAATAAAATCCTAACTCAGTGACGCATGCAACATGATTGCACTTAGCGGGTAGTGGTCGAGTTATAGTCTCGGGAGGGTTTAAAATAGATGTATCGGTGTTAGGAAAGGACACATCATTACTCCGGAGATAATTGTGCTGAAAATGCCTCGGTGTTAGGAAAGGACAAATCATTACTTATATTCCATTCAGCCAACCACTGCCGAATATCGGGGTGTTACATTGATGGTTTGCGATGTTGACTAAGGTGAACGGTGTTTCCCATATCTGTATGAAGGTCACTGCCAAGATGAATCCTAATGGATTGAGATGCTGGTCCGAACTCTAATATCAATACTACTGGTATACACAATGGTCCTAGTGGTCGATAATCCTAATTCTAGATCAACTCAGCTAGTATATACAAGGGTCCCATCGGTCAACTTATTAATAGAAAAATGATGATGATAATCCTTATATATATTCTGATTGGTCTAATTGGTCCGTTCTTTTTTTCTTTTTTCTTTTAAAAATAACTCAATCACTCTACTTCATCCTGACGACGATTAACAATTCGATACTGGCGCCCCCACCAAATCACTTAGAGAAACAAAAAGTGTGCAAAAATAAAAATCGTAAGTGACAAGACAACTCTGAGATACGGTGAAACTACCATGTTATTTTTAACACCTGAGCTCTTTCTTTTTACGAATAAACTCTTTATCTTGAGTCCCTTAACTCCTATAACCAAGATGTTTCCATCCACTTAGATTGGTTAGTGTTATCCTGAATTCACACAATTTTCTAGGCTCTGGAGTTTCATAATGCAACAAAAAAGTTTATCCCATACCCCCAAACTTAAATCTAACATTGTCCTCAATGTTTCAAAGATGAAATTAAAAGCATGAACTCGGAGAAATTATTACCAATTGAGGAAAATGAGTTAAAGAAGGATATTATCATGTCGCATGAGCATGGGTTACTTCCCAAGAAGTGCTAAGTTTAAAGTATTCAGCCAGGCTAAAAAAGAATTAGTCACCTCATAGAATCATAAAGTATATAGCCGGAACAATTGTGGGTCTTCAAAACCAAATAGAGCTATCACAAATAAAAGGAATTTGTGATATTCCAAGAAAATGAACAAACCTAGCACAACCTTATCTAGTGTTTTGTTTAAGAAACCTATATGTAATTGTGGTTCAAGTTCCATAAATGAGTCCAGATAAAATATTTTTGTGGCTGCATTTCCTCATAGATAAGATCCAAATGATCAGGTTCTAGAGTATGGAAAAACTCAACTAAAAACTTGGAAGCACATAATAATAACCTGAATAATTAGGGATTTTCAAAGTCAATCAGATTTGACTCATACAGTTGACCACAATAGCAGTGGTGATCATTCTTAAGAAAATATGTCAATTCTAATCTCCTAAGGTAATTAGGTTTAATCTCAAAACTTAATAACTAACACATTCGAAATTCATATGCTCCCACATTTGGAAGAAAAGTTTTGGTGGGAAAACAAAGTCAATCCGGGTATCATAGCCTGGGCAAACCACATCAAATAGAGGATGGGTTTCTAACAACTGAACTTCTCTATGAATATACTCTTGTGAAATGGTAGACGCATATATTTCAAGTCCACCCACAAACTTAGAATCTTAGGTGTCTCCAGATAGACTAGTCACAATATTTCTAATTTCTAGTCTATCAGGTCCCTGAAAAAGGTTAATTGCTTCTTCTAGGTTATAATCTAGTGGCTCGTCCTCTAAATGAATCTGATACATACAAATTGTAGGACTTGTGTACTTAATATTCGTTATGGTCCACCATAAAGTTTCCTTATTGTCTTGAAGCATAGTCACTAGCCTACTCTCCTGATCACTATCCAAATCAAAGGCTATAATCACAAGCAAAGTTTCAGATGAACCTAAAAACGTATATTTAGGGTCCAACTTAGGAGGCTCTTCCAAACAAAAAATTAAGATAAACTCGAATTATAGTAATGGTTCGAACCTAGCTATTCATATATCAATATCTAGCATAGGGATAAAATCTAACACAGTATTAACTTTTTCAATGTTGCTATCATCGCCAAAATCCAGGCTAAAATGGGATAGACTACTCCCTAATGGATCTTCGAATAAGATGTTTGGTAATGACTCCCGAACTAAGATTTCTATCATGTTCAACTCTTTAATGCACGTGTCATCTAGCTCAGAAGGTAGCTTACTAACATTAAAAATAGTCATATTACCAAAGGATAGATTCATAATACCATTTCGGCAGTTAATGATCGCATTATACATAGCTTAAAATGGGCGACTTAACATCACATGTATCTGGTTCTCCAGGTCAGGGACATGTTGAGTATTAGGACAAAAAAATCCACTGGATAAATAAACCTACCGACCTCAATAAGAACATCCTTTATAACACCACGGGGAATTTTTACAGGCATATCAGCTAACCGGAGTGTTATATTTGTAAGTTTAAATTCACTAAGTCCTAGATGTAAGTACACATGGTATAGAAGTAAGTTCACACTATCTCCTAAATTAAGTAAAGCTTTCTCTACTCGGTGTTTTCCTAATGTGCAAGCAATGGTAGGGGCACCTGGGTCTTTATACTTTGGAGTTGTAATGTTCTGGATAATCGAACTTCCATGACTAGATAAAATGGATTTCTTAGGGACACTAATATTGCGCTTTCGCGTATACATATCCTTAAGGAACTTGGCATAAGCAGGAAGTTACTTATTTGCATCTAATAAAGGAAGGTTCACGGAAACTTTCTTAAAAACCTCTGGTATGTCATTAAAGTAGGATTTATTCTTAGCTGGTGCTAGTAGCTATGTGAATGGGGCTCTAGGAATTAAGTAGGGCTTATCAGGAACCGAATTGGCATCATCAAAGTAACTCGGAGTTGTCCATACAGATTGCTAATCGAAATATTGGGTGTGGTTGTTAGACCCCCGCTTTTTCAATTGGTATCAGAGCATGCAAACACTTTAAACCTGATAAGTTTGTGTTTGTTCGTTCCTTAAAAATTGTGACATGGGAAATTTCTTTGGAAAATTTTCCCTTGGCATCTGTAATGCACGCCAGAATTTCTTAAAGATTGAACAAGATCTATTATGGTCAAAACTTCTGGTATATCATGATGATCCTATTTTATCTGAGAAGGAAGTTTTAAATGATATGAGTCAATCTAAAGAAAATTTATATAATAAAATTACAAACTTTTGGAAGGAAGTCTAGCGACAAGCTGGGCTCCCACTCCCTTTTCAATAGCAATGCCTAATCGATGAAAAATAAAACTACCAAAACCACTACTAGCGTCATTACTTGCTAAACAATTCTTCAGACGCTTGAAAAAACATAAAGTATCCTCACCAAGTTCTCCTAGAGTAGAGAAAGCTAAAACACCCAGACCATAACCATGCGATGAACACTTGTCCAAGTATTTAGTGCGTTTTCGCAAAACAACACTAGAAATATCTTTACCTGGAACAAAAGAGCGAATGCCTTCACCTTTGAAGGGAGAGACCCTTGTAACATCCATGCAAACATCTTGACCATTGTCCCAATTAAGAATGAGGATATCAGCAGGCCGTAAATCCTTGTCATCATCTGAAAGAAACCCAAGGGATACTTCCTTACGCGCGGGCACATTAGCTTTGTAGGAAATATCAGCGATGATATCACGTACAAAATCGTGTCGAAACTTACTGCCAACATCCTTAGCACAATGAAGCGCGTGATCTCCAAAGATATCCATAGATCTGATGCAACTTGAGCACAAACCATTCTCAACAAACAAAGGAGACCAAGGCGGTAACAAAGGACAACCCTGAACTGTCTTGGCCCGAGGCATTGATTAAGCCCACTGATAGGTACAACTAATAAATAATCTTGGGCATGCTTAATTTGGTTACACTGCCAAAAAATGGAATCTCTTGCAGACATGGAGAACTGGTTTGGGATTTGCGTCTTGATTGCATCAAAATAAGTGACTGCCAGGGAGTACATAGAAGAGGGGGCAGTATCATCAACATAATAAGAAGAAGGTAATCCACATACCTGAATAAAATTCTGAAGAGCCAACTGAAAAGCAGAACCTTTGTTTGTTGAGGATAAGTTACCAAGGATCATATTTTGCACTGAAGTCGTCTGGCTTTGAGAAGCAAGCTAACAGTAGGCGCGAGTGTCTTCCATGGTATAAATGCCCAAGCCACCATCCTTGATGGGTAAGGTAGCTAATCGTTGCTGTAAAGGACCAAATCTGGGACCATCACCAGTGACGAGGAGTCTCAAATACTTGAGTAAATGATCATCGAAAAGCTCATTAGCTTGCTGAAGGGCTGCAGGGTTGGTAGTACGCAATGCAAAATATAATCTGGAAACACCGGTGCAATTGCAAAGTAAAAGCATCTCACTCTGGGGATCCTTGAGTTTTTTTATGGCAGACATAAGTTGAACAGTCTTGTTTACTCTACTCAGCATCATATCACTAATAAAGTTCAAATCCAAACTCACCGGACCACCCAAAATTTTAACACCATTAACTGGTCTACCAATATCATGGGGGAAAACATCATCAACAATACTCCTGGGATCAATATTAGGCCAAAAGATCTCAGTTTTCTTTATATTAAGATGTAAACCTCTACCTGGTCCTTGAGTTTCTATTATACGCAAGGCATTGGACACCTCAAGAGTATCACCAAATGATTGTTCCATCATCAAGGTACCATGCGTGCAAGTCGAGTTTGCAACTGGAAGCAATAGTCTTCACAAGGGGGTGAAGAGTCAAGGCAAACAACAAGGGACCGAGAGGGTCACCTTGCTGAACTCCGAGAGAAGAAGACAAAATATATTGGTCGTAATAGAGTTTAGCAGGTCGCATGTAGAAAAATTCTACCCAACGAGAAATACATGGACAATGAAGACGAACCTCTTTGATGAGCTGAGCTCTGCTCATCATGTTGAACGCGTTAGAGAATTCAATGAGCAACATTGACATCGTGTCCGAGTGATCCTTTAACTCTAATAGTCTATTTACATCATGTAAAATACTCTCTCCATCGGAAGGTACACCAACCCCGAATTGGTGATCACCTAGATAGGAAGTCATATCTTTACCGACAGAAAAAGCAGCCACTTTGGAGACCAACCTACGCCAAACCGTGCCAACTGCAATGGGTCTAAGGCCACCCCCAGGCTTGAGTAACGGAGTCAAGGGTGCACTAGCATTAAACTTGCCTAAACATGCCGGGCATTTACCAGCCAACCAAAGATTGACAACCCCTGTAATAGAAGCGACTAAATCATCTGCCACGGCTGCTGCTGCACCGCTCATCGCATCTACTAAATTTTGCGCCCTCAAACCATCTCGCCCGCACGAAGTTCCCTTAGGGAAACTCTTAATAGCTCTCAGAACTGCTCTATACTCTACAAAAATTGGGTCAACTGAAATATCATCACAAGGAACATCGGGAGGAGGTGTTGTTGGGTGTTTATCAAGCAACTCGGCATATTTTTGTTCATTACAGGGTGCAACTCCACTCGAAGAGAGCACACGAATCGCGGCTGCAAAATGACCACAACCTATCTTCTTGCGGCAAGCTGTAATATTAGCTACACCCTGTTTCTTCTCATCTGCTTGCTTGGGAACATGGACTGGAAGTTGCAGCATTTTGTTAACTAGTATGAAACAACCGTTGACCTCTTTCCACACAAATAATGCTTGGTTAATGGCGGCGACTTGTAAACATTTACGGTTACCTGACTTTTCCTCCACTGAACTTCTCGGTCTGTATAAAGCAAGGGTACAAATAGGAAGCAACATAAGTTGTAGCCAAGCATTTATATTGGCAGGGTTGACAATCACTTTGTCAAGGCATGATTTCAATGCTCTTGAGAAGGATAACCGGCATTTATGAGGGATACTAGTGACTGTGGTGAATTATCGCTGGAAGACAATGTTGAGCAACTCTATTGACAGTAAACCAACAGACTCTACCGCAGCTACACCACCAGACTCCACTGAATCACCACAGACTGCAGCAATGGAAGTATCCAAAGCACTTACCTGAATCGGCTTGTCAATATCATGAATAAGAAAAGTTGCGCCTGCACCACTGTATGGCCCTGCAACAACATCACCGTGAACACCTTCTCGACCCTTGCAAGGCATTTTTCAGGCATGCAGATGCATGCATCTACCACACAACCACATTCTTAAACAACCAAGTACCTTCTCCCAGGCACGATATATATGAAAATTCTGAGCAATCAACTCCCTGTAAAAGGCTTTGCAATCATCAGTAGGGAAATGCCGATCATGTAGATGTTTCAAAAAAGATACTTTGGCATATCCCCTGCCTTGAACACCGTCTGGACATCCATCAAAACCCTTAAAAGGGCAGTGACAAACATCATTATCAACAGCAGCTCCAACTGCCATGAACGGGGAAGGAGATGAGTGTAAAGACACCTGAGTGGAGTTGGTAGCTGTCGATGGTCGCCGGGAGGAGCCCTTGGTAGATCTATCCATAGAAACTGTGAGCGAACCCTAAAGGAAGTATTAAAAAGAAAAACAAAAGCCGAAACCCTAAAAAACAAAAAAAGGCAAAACAAAGTGTTGATAAATAAAAAGAATACTGAAGCGTGGAAAAGAAATCAAAAGGGAATCAAAATCTAGTGAAAATCGATGGAAAACCATGGTGAATCCGACTGGAAAAATAAAAAGGAGGAGAAATTGAGGAACCGTTCATGGCGCTCAAGGATATGGAACCTCACTAGATTAACTACTGGTATCTATGAGGAATACTATCATAATGGATCAACTGATAAAAATTTATTCAGATCATTCGAAGACGTTTTTAGATCCTTACAAAAAATTAATTCTGTTAAGTCTAAGAATCACTCTGAAAAGGGTTATGTACATAATAAATCAGTAAATAATATTGTACAACCTGGAAAACATAAGAATCCTCTTTCTAGTCATATCAAACAAAGGATAGGAAGCTCAGACTTCCCAGATTATCATCATTATGGTGATTACATTACAGGGACTGTTCTCACTGGTCAATCGGAAATGTTGCATGAGAATCTCTCTGCACATTGTGCCTCTTGGTAACAAGACTGACACTACCCCATATGTATATATATCTTGAAATGGGGCAAGAAATGGTTGAATCGTGTACAAGTTGTCTTGAATTTTAAAATAAAGCTTTCTAGTGCATCCACCTTGTTACGGAATGCATAATCCTTGATGTGCAAACATCTAACAAAACCCCTTGTTCTTTGAAGGTTGAAGTTCGCAAATGGGTCCAAGCCCATTTTTGGTCTTATTAAGAGGAAGTTCGCATACTCTCTTCCTTCTCTCACCCGTCCGCGTACGTGAACTTCTAGGGTTTTGTGTGTATGGTAAGCACGCAAGTGATACATTTTATACCCGTATTTATATTAGCTAGGACTCGATATTTTGGCTAATAACACTATTTTATTGTTTTTGTAGAAAGTACGAATGAACCCGATTATCGGAGAAATAAGTAGCTAAAGTAGAAGCTAAGGTGGTTTTTGCGGCAAGAGCGATCACTGTCATGCACTGAATCTCAAAATGGAGCCAAGTTGCTGGCCAAAGCAAAGCAGAGCTGAACTAATTGTGGGTGTCCATGTTAATATCTTGTGGTAACCAACCAACAGAGCCGCATCTCACTGCCAGAAGACAGCGGCATAGTGGGACTTCTTTGTCCACTCAAGGTGTTAAGCATGTGAATTGCATGTGGAGAAGAGAGAATCAGAAGGATGTGGCTGGTTTCCTACCACATTTCTTTGTGGAAGAAGTCGAGGCAGTAAAGATATATTTTCATCTTTGATAGGTGTGATAAACACCTAATTTTATATCTAGTATTTATTCTTTCTTTGCGAGTTTTCGTGTGAATTATGTATCTTATGTTTACTTTTGAGTTATTAGGTACTCTGGAGTCGCACGGAGGAAAAGAAGAAGGAATCATCCAAATTTGAGCAAAAGGGCAAATCTGTCATTATAGGGGAGGACGCTATCCGGAGCTTAGTCAAAGTTAAAGGGGAACTCTAATTGGAGAATTGTTAAAAACTGATCAGCAATGGTTAAGGGGTAGTCAGGTTTGTGGATAAAGAAAAGTGCTAAAAGCACCAAAGAGCTACTCAAGGCACCCATCTGGGTTGAAATAAGTGGTCAGAAGGGGGTATCTAAATCTATCCCCTACCTTAACCTAAACCAGAAATTGAGAGAGAGATTTTCCTCTCAATCATTTGATTTTGGAAGAAATAAAGAAGAAAAATGGAGGCGCAACCATTACTGAGGGGCGAAATCAAGAACAAAGAAATTGAGAAATGATGGAGGAATTTAAGGATGCTGCTGTTATTGTTTTAGACCAAATCGAGATGAAGATTCAAGGAAATGAAGAATGAAGCAAAGTCGAGATTGTTATGTGTTGAACTGATTTGAAGAAATCAGAGTTGGGGTCTTCTTCTGAATCTGAAATGATGAAGGAATTGGGGGTTTTGATTTCGGTTCTGGAATAATGAGTGAATGGGTCAGTATGGTTCGATTTTGATGAAGAATTTCATGGACTTGAAGTCGTATTTTGGATTGACTGAGAAGATGGGTTTGTGTTGTTGAATCTAGAAGAGCAAGGGTTTGATAAATTAAGGTTTCTGGTCATGGGTGAGAAGAGGGTTTGAGTTGAATCATGGGTTTCTGAGCTCGAGCTGTAGCAGTGGGGTTTTGGCATCGACTGATTGAGAAACAGCATCAGCAATGTTTGAATCCAGAGAAAATCAGTCTTTGGGGGTTTTGAAGCAGTGGTGTCTGTTTCAATAGCAACACCAAAGGCAACAGACTTTGGGGGTTTTGAAGTTAAATGAAATTGGGGTTATCTTTGATTTGGTCGTTTGAGTTTGAGATGGTGATGTTTTAGGCGATTGTTGGAGTCACAGAACAGCTGAAGGAAAGTATTGCTACTGTCATGGATTAGAAGTGGTTGAATTAGTTATGGTTGATGGTTGGAAATGAGTTGAGTGGTGATCGAATTCAGTGAAAATCAGTCTCAGAAGAAAACTGATTCCATGGGTTGCTTGATAGTGGAGAATGATTGAATAGTGTGGTGTGAACTGAATTACAGGTGCTGTTGGTTTGGACTCAGAGAATGAAGCTAACTTGGAGTGTTCGAGCTGCTGTTGCTTACAAGAACAAGGCAGTAAAGGGAAGCTTATTGCTGCAAATTGGTGAATGGTTAGATTACAGGGCATTGGTGGTTGGCTGCAATGAGGAAGTCAGTGAGAACTGTGCTGCTGCAGAGTGTTGAGAGATTGTGGATTACAAAGGAGTTGGCAGAGAGGAAAGTAAATGGTTGTGAAAGTGCAAGTTGTATGAGATGATTTGGAGCTGGAATGTAGCTGTAGGTGGTGCTTGACAGGTTTGCAGAGAATGGCAGGATATGGCTATGGAGGTGCATTTACTAAATTGCAAACTAGGCTTGTGCAGTTTCTCAAAGCAGAGAGAGCTAATGGATTTGAACAAAGTGAATTGAAGAGTTGCAGCTACAACTAAATTGTTGGTTAAATGAAGTGGTGGATTTGAACTAGAGGTGACTTACACAGGGATGGATTGTAGTGGCTTGTAATTGAGTTGATGCTTGTGTGCTCGTTACAATGGTTACAGGGATAATGGAATGAGCTGGTATGAGATGGTAGTGAACTGCAGGTGGTAGAATGGTTGGATGGACAAAATTGCAGCTGTTACTGAATGGACATAATATGAATTGAAGTTGAGTGGAATGATGGATATGCAGGGAAGGCACGGCCATCTTGGCCGTGACTATTCTGGCCTGTGCAAGTTTGCTCACTCAGCCGAGTAAGATGCTGACTCGATGGCTAACTCACTCTCTCCCTTTGACTTTTGACTGACGTTTGACCTTTTTGACCGTTAATCAACGGTTAAGGATAACGGAATCTCAACGGAATATTCTATCGCCGGAGGTGCATTTTCAGATGGTCGGCGACAACAATTTCCGGCTACCGGATTCCGGCCAACTTCCGGCCAAAACCCCAGTTTTCCGGTGACAATTTTTGGGATATATTTTCTACACGGGTTTCTCTCTCTTGTGGGCTTGGTGGACTTCTATCTAATGGACTTTGAAGAGAAGACCTAATTTTGGAAGGAGTATCCTTTATGGAAATTGAAAAACATATAAAAGAGAGGACTTTCATCTTTATATATCTTCTTCTACTTTTGTTTCTAGGGTTTACAACATGAAAACTTTTCTTTTTCTTCTTGTTATGAACTCCATTAACATGAGTACTTAATTTTATTATTGGTTATGGAATAGTTGGATTTCACAAAGCATGATTCTTTGATTCAATATATTAGTTTTGTCTCATAATTATCGTTCACGATTCTCTGAAAATAGGTTCCATGATTGAATGTTAGTTTTGTCAAGTTGCAAATTGGTAGAACTCATAATCATATCTAATGCTAGTTTAGGGTTTATTATACGAAAAAGTGATACTCCTTGAATACAAGTAGCATAATTGTGAATATTGCTTGTAGTGATGCATCCTAATAATCACAAGTGATTCGTGACCTTTGTTAAATTGAATTAGTGCGTTTTTCACGTTCGATTGCTTTGATTGGCCTGATTTCATAGAACTTAATGCATCTTGGGAATTAAACTTAATTAGTGCTTTTACACGTTAGGTTGTTCTTTTAGATAGAACTCATACTCGCATCTTTTAATGTGTTTGTTGATAATAAAAGGGAATTTGCGGGATATTCTTGCGATCAAGATATTCTAGGGCTTTTGATAAAAGTTGAGATTAAAAATCAATTCTAGTTATTGTTAAAAAAGCATGTTAGTGAATGAAGATGAATCCTTAACCAATATCTTTTCTATTTGATTTGTTTGCTTATTTCTTTCTTTGCTTTTATTTTACTTCTATTTTATAAAAATCAGAAAACCCTCGGTGTTATTTATATAGGAAACCGAAACAACGAGACAACCTAGACCTCTCTCTGTGGGATCGATCCTTTCTTGCCCTTGCTATATTTATATTTTGAGTAGTAAGAAAGTGTAAATTATTTTTGACGCATACGACAACGATCAATCTTCTATAGAATCAAAGGGACATTTCATTTCTCATTAACTTTCAATTGAAGACGAATAGTGCTGTTGTCGTTGTATGGCTGTGGATTGAGCTAACTGCAATCGGAGATGGTGATCGAAAGGATTTTCTGGCTGGTGTTAAAACATTACAAGTTCCAAGAGGAGTCGTAGGTGTTGGTGGAGAGAATTAAAGGGTAACTGGTGATAATATGGGAATATCCGGAGTTAGTTGGTCAGGGAATATGCGTGGGCCTTGTACGTTAAGGTTAAGCTGGGATTTCGATGACAAGATGCTCATAATGTTCGAACTGAGTTACTGGCAATGGTGGATGGATACAGTTCTTGGTCGGAATGGAGTTTATGTTGTTTTGGAGTGTATGTGAGCTTGTGCAGTCGGTGGTGCTGGCGTTTATCCAAGTTCAACATTTATTATCTTACTTGGTGTCCAGTATAAGATAATCATGGAGCTAGGCAACTGAGAAATTAAAAGTGGAAATGATGCAGCTCTCAGTACTTGGTGTGGATTGGCAGCCAACAAGTTAGACGATCGGAATTGGTTGCATTTGGTTAGCATGCGAAAAGACGAAGTTGGAGAGTCAAGCTGAACAGAGAATAGAAAGAGATGAGGAAGATGCTTATGAAATCGAGCAATAGAGATGCTGTCCTTACATAGAACTGCAGATGTAAAATGGAAGAACCAACTGCCATGGTGTTGAGCTTTATACGAGAAGGTGTTGTTGGATTCAAGAAGAAAAGCTAGGTCTGAGAGTTGGCTGGAAACGATGGACGGAATGAAGGAAGACCAACTGAAGATAATGGCCGAGTTTTCGCTGTCGGAGGAGGAAGGAGTGTTGTCTAGAGTTACAAGGGATCGAGATCAGTTCTAGGCAAGCTTGGTTGCTGCTGTTGTGATCGGTCAAGAAAGTGAAGGTACCATTTGGCTGAATCTTTACATGGGGTTTTTGTTCCAAGAGAAGTGGATTTGTATTGAGCAACAGTACTTCGCAGCAGCCAAGTGAGAAGTTCAGGGTACAAAGAGTTGTGCGGTAGCTAGATTGAAAAGAAATGGGATTTGCTGCTGTCGTTTCGTGACTGTTTTCGAGAAGAACAAATAATCAGAGCTGCTGGTGATGAACTGATTTGTCGTAGTCGGAGAATGAGTTGAATCTGCAGGTGGTTCTGGCAAGGATCAGAATGGGAAAGAAACAAATGGGGTTTGTGCTCGAGTGGAGGAAAGTGGGCTCGGTACTGCACTTAATTTGGAATCGTTTTTTTAGGGACCATCCTTCTTTTTTTTGACCATTGTTTTATAAGGCCCACCACTCTACAATGTTAAGGGGTGTCATAAAAATCATGTGATTACCAATTTGTCCCTTACCCTAATTAACACCACCACCACCACCTCCGATTATCACCACCACCAACCACCAATTACCACCACCACATCCGATTATTAAGTGGCTAAAGTGATAGAAGAAGAAGAAGATGGAGAAAAAAAATATTTTGAGATGGGTGAATCTTAGGGCTGTCAACGGGTCCGGGTCCTCCCGGGTAGTACATGGCCCAGAACCGGACCCGTCATATCAGCATCGGTTCCGGGTCCTAACGGTTCTGGGGCCGGTTCCATAATGTGTTGGCCCAGAACCGGACCCGTTTAAAGTCCCGGGTACCCGTTGGGTATTAATAAAACTATTAAAAAATCTTAAAATCTTATTTTTTTTCTCTTTTTAACTTGAATATAAATTAATTTTATAAATTTTTTTTTTATTTTTTTATTAATGTACTAAATAAAGATTAAATGTAAGAAAAAAATCAAAAATCAAAAAAATTCAAAGCCGAAACTTCCAAAACACCTATAATTTTGCTAAAAAGATGATTAAAAGGTTAAATAAACGGGTACCCATTACTCGCGGGTACCCGACGGGTATTACCCGTTAACATTCGGGTCCAATCGGGTAATTACCCGTCGGGTCCTAAGTTGCTAATGGGTCCAACTTTAGGACCCAGAACCGGACCCAATTAGGCGGGTCCGGGTAGCGGGTAACGGGTACCCATTGACAGCCCTAGTGAATATGGAGAAAAAACATCCCCTGGGTACCGAAGTATGCTTGTAACTTAGTGAATGCTGCTATAATCGGCCTAAAATATCTTGAAAATCAAAATTGTAACAAAAAATTTTCAGCCAGGTCAACAAAGTTCGGTTTTATTATATGAAGAACATGTAACCGAACTTTATGCAAATGCAGTTCGGTTAATAAATCCAACATCACAGGCAACCGAACCAGAGCTTTAATGGAGTTCTTGTTTGTTCGGCTAGCTGATGAAAAATAAAATGTAACCGAACTACTATGCTTGAGTTTACAGAGTTTTGTTCGGTTCAGTCGACTAGACCACGTTGTAACCGAACTTTAAACAACAGAGTTCGGTAAGTTCGCAGATTTTTATTTTTTGCGACTAAACCAAACTCAACATTTGGATATATAGAGAAGAGTTCGGTTTTAAAATTATTTTTGCGAGTTAACCGAACTCATTTACAGAGGTATGTTCGGTTGGTTCGCAAACTTCAACACAACCAAGTTCCTAACCGGACTGCAGGTTAAAAGTAACCTAGTGTTAGAAGTTCGGTTGGTTCACAAACTTCAACATATTTTGCGAATCAACCGAACTGAGCTTATATATGCATATATGCAATTAGGAAAACGTTCGGTTAAAGTAAAAACTTGACAATTTTTGCGATCCAACTGAACTGCACTTGTAAATGCATATATGAAATTAGCCCATAGTTCGGTTAAAAGTATTTTTTGCGAATGAATCGAACTCTGAGTTCGGTTTAGAAAAAATTAATTCGTGATAACCGAACTCTGAGTTCGGTTCAGTTTTTTTTTGCGACGTAACCGAACGTGTCTCTAAAGAAAAAAAAAACCTCCATTAAACCTCTCTGCAACTTCCATTTTCAACTAATTTTGATGATTACTTCTCATTTTTTCAACCAAAAACGAATGACAAGCAATGAGTTTGTGAGAATATCTTTGTTAATGATTTAAATAATATATATATAGGTGGTAGTAGTTGGTGGTGGTGGTAATCAGAGGTGGTGGTGGTAATTGGTGGTTGTTGGTGGTGATAATCTTAGGTGGTGGTGGTGGTGGTGGGTGGTGATAATCGGAGGTGGTGGCGGTGGTAATCGGCGGTTGGTGGTGGTGAATCTGGTGATAATCGGAGGTGGTGGCGGTGGTAATCGACGGTGGTAGGTTAATGTTATTTTTTACTTAATCATTTCACTAATGATTTCACTAATCATAACCCAAAAATAATTAAAATGGTAGTTTAGGTATTAATTAAAATATATTCATAAGGGGTGACCTACATTTATAAGGGGTGTCATATCCTAAAAAAAACAATGGTCCCCCAAATAAACAAGGGTCCCCAATTACGGTTCTTAATTTGGAAGCTGGTGTAGGATTGGGCCTTGGGCACTGTTGCTCGGTCCAGATTAATTTCTTTAATACCTATATTTCATGAACGAAAGCAAAGAGAAAAGAGGAGAAGGGGGGCGGCTGCAGAGCCGTGTTAGAGAGAAATAGGGTTTGAAGTTTCATCATCAAGTTTGGTGTTTTGATTAGCATTTGATTCTCTTTGATATGTTTATGGCTTTTAAGAAAGCCATGTCTAGTTAGAATTTTGTAGCTAGGGTTTTTTGGTTGAAACCATTTTTAGCAAAAGACCATGATAAAATTGATAATATTTGGTTGTAGGAAAATATGAATTAATTTAAATAATTCTATACTTATGCTCTATTGATTTGATGTTTAATGATCGTTGTTGCTTCATCGGCTTTGTACGAGACATAGCCTAAGTGCATCAATATCTAGTTTTGCAATTTTATTTGTTTTAGAATTTGATAATCCATGCTTAGGTTAAATCGTTTGATGGGTTATGCTTAAACGAAGCAAAATAATAATCGCAAATCTATGAATACATAATTTCAATAATTTGCTTGCCATTATAATTTGATAGGCCATGCTTGGGAGACTTTGATGGGTTATACTTAGGAGATGCAAGTCATATTAGAGAAAATATACCGATAATAGGTGTTACAATAGAACAAAGATGTAGATGCATATTTCGGATTATGAATTCTTTTAAGTACCAAATAGAAATAATGGTGGATACCTTAGACCCTGGTTACTGACTCCCTTTCTCACTGCATTTAAGTTATTTTATTATTTCACTAGGTATCACCGGGGCCTTACGACCCCGGCTCAACCTCTCCTTTCAGTGTACATACTTTACGAAAAATTGTAATCAAATTAAATAACATTGGTGTTGTTATTATCACCCATAAAATGAGAATTGCATCATGTCAACTGCACAATAATTTCTCAGAGGAATTATTATTAGTGCACACCCATTGAAGTACTTCACCCTAAATGTTCTTCATTGACAATATTACTTTTAAGTTATTGCTCTTTTATTGCAAGTTGAAGTTATCTATGCTTGCATATGAATATGTTGTCAATGATCTTACCCCAATTTTCTTTTGGATTCGGTATTGCTGAAAAATATTTAGGTTTTTTGTCGGATAATGCAGTAATTTGTATATCAGATATAATCCATAATACAAAGTATGTTCGTCTGTTGGATTTTGAATGTTGAATAACGTTCTTAATGTATGATGAAAATCGTCGCATATGTTCAAATTAAACTTTGGCCACAAAATTTCGGGTTCACTTGGGTTGGGTTAGAATATGTTAAAATGATTTTGAATAGTTTTTAGAGCTGGTTACCTTATATATACGAATTCTTTTAATCCAATCCATGGATTCTCCGTTATTTTCTAGTATTCCAATTGCAATGCATGTTTTTTGAATATAGGCAACAGTTCTCCATCTACTGTATTAAGACGTTCAAATGAAACTACACATGTAATAATAGTCTACAAAATTCTTAGGTAGTATAATTCTCCAACAATATTAGGAAAAACAAAATACACTCCAACAATTGCAAAACCTTATTTACTAATTGTAGTTGCATGAAATCCTACACTACACCCTTGTTAAGATTTAACAATATTCAACTCATACTTAAAGATTAAAAACAACTCTTTATTATTTAATTCTCATAAATGTTTACAGAAATGGAAGAAATCAAGAACACAACTATTCTCTCAAAGTTTATCTCTCCTCAAGACTTTCTCAACTCTCAAAAATACATCATCCTCTCTCTGGACATACTGGGTCTCTACATATAGGGTAAATACATAATGGATGACAACTAAGCTGTCCTTTATTTTTGGATTTGATTTGCGATCTTATCGCAACAGTTATAATATGAAATCTCGCAAACATTGTAACCATCGCAGATAAATCATGCTCTTCTCGCGTTTCTTCAATTGTCAGCTATTACGTCATTCTTTGAATCATTCTTTCAAGTTATTCTGTGACACTTGTAAAGTGTTGTTGGAAGAGATCGCGGTGATGATCGTAAGAGTGTTGTTAATCTCACAAGAATACTGTAATGGCGATATTCTGGTCCTACATCTTGCCTCTTCTCATGTATTTTCTGCGAAGGAGGAAAGATCATGAGAACTGAAATTTTTATAATTCCGCAACTGTTTATCTTTTACATTCTTCTGTTTTGACACGTTTCTGTATTCTTCGCCAGCTGTCTTCATGTATATTTCCTTCCATTCAATTTTTGACACGTCCTTTTCAACCGCTGTGATCTGACCGTTCACGTCTTTCCTATGCATTTATTACATTCATATTCTCGAGACATCTCTCCTTCTATAAATACTTCCTCATTCATTTTCTTTCTTCTTTTTACTTCTTTCATTCTTCTCTCCGTAATTTCTCTGCAATTTCACTATTCTTCTTTAAATTCCGGATATGTTACTTTCATAAATTTTCTCTCAATTGTTTACTTATTCAATCTTCATTCCCATACTCAAGATGGTTGTAGCTGGTCGCAAATATGAGGCTGCCTTCGAGAAGATTCAAAAAGAATATCAAGACAAAGGTTTTACTTTATCCACCATTCCCAATCAAAACCCTAAGTCTGAACTTTCTGTACCATTATTTTCTAACTTTCAATGTAATCGCGAGAAAATCATAGTCTCGCTAGGTCAGCTTGAAGCTGGTCTTCCCATTCCTCTTTATAACCATGAACTTCCTCTATTTTATGAGATTCTTTCTCACGAGAAGTTCTCGCGAGCGATATATCAGTTGAGTGGGGACTGCATTCGTCTGTTGATGGAATATGCTTCTCGCGGTGCAAATAAAAAATCTCGCTATCCTGAAACCGCAAAGAATCCTGAAATTAAGGATATTCCAATTATTCATGCGATGTATACCGTAGATAATTTCTTCATAAATTATGACATTATCCCCATGAAGAGGGATATCACTTGCTGGGGTGTCCGCTTGCAAAAGAAAGATAAGATCGCTGAAGATAAAGCACTTATGCTGGATATCTATTGGCATACAAGTACTAATCAAGGCCCTCGCCACTCTAGCGATGACAAATGGTTCATCTTTACTTTATGTCTTGAAGGTCCTTACATCTCTGGTCTTCATACTTTGCCTGTGAATCTTACAGAATATCAACCGTGGGTCTTCAACTGGCCTGAGAGAAATAAAGAAGTATGTTTTTCTTAAGTATTTGTATAGTAAGTTATTGTTATCAATATTTCCATATTTTCAAGCTCTCACTGACTATCCCTTTTTATTAGATTGAAAGGTTAAAAGCCAGCTACAAGAAATCTAGGAAACATGCTACTCGCTTAACTCTTCAATTACTTACAGATGAAGTAAGAAATACTTCTTTATAAATCTTAACAATATATTGTTGCCCCTGTTTCTTATCTTTATCTGTGTTCGCAGGTAATTGAAGAAATAGAACCTGTAAAAATTGTGAAAACCAATGGGAAAGACAAAGATGCATCTCGCAAAGAGAAATCTACTGCGCCTCTCAAGGAAAAATCTTCTGCTTCTCGCGGAGGAAAATCTGGTGTTCCTCCCGTAAAGAAAAGAAAATTTCAACTTCTTTCTTCTTCAACTCTTCAATCCAATGAAGGAACTTTGAATGATGATTTTAACAATGGCAACGATGATGATGATGAAGATAATAATGGTTCTTCCCCTCCTGAGTCTTCTATGACTCAATTATCCAAAAAAAAAATGGCGATGTTACACATGGCATCACAAATGATCATGTAGAAGAAGCTCTTAATGGGATATCCCAGGCTCTTGCTAAAGTCTGCGATGCTCCCATATTAGTTGGTAATGATTCTCTCCAAGGAATCTCAAGATCGCTGACTCCTAGCCTCTTAAATTCGCTTGGTATTCTGGTATGTTTTTATTTCTTCATCACTCTTATGTATTTATTTTATCATTATATCTTGACTTATATTATTCTCCCGCAGGTTGGGAAAGCTTCATTTGATGTTGCCTATGACTTGGATAGAAGACGTGCATCTTCCCATAAGCTGAACATTGCTCTTCGTGGAAAGAATGAGAAGTTAGAATTTGAATTCTCTAACCTCCACGAGAAGAATGAACAAATAGAATCTGAACTTGCTAGTCTTCGGGAGAAGAATAAAGAACTTGAGAATAATCTTTCTCAACAATCGCTCAAAGTATCCAATCTTGATACTGCTAACAAACAACTCTTAAATATGATAATCTTCTTCTTTTCCTTCATAATTTTATGTTTCATTATTCTTTCTTACTTGATTTATCATTCTCGCAGACATTTATGGTCTCACTGATGAGGCTTTAACCATTCATTCTTTTCCTGAACCAATAGACAATGATATTCTTCTAGAATTTCTTAATAATTCTTTGAATAACGCTTCCAATATTAATTCACTTTCCATAGATGAAATTAGATCTAAGTTTCGACTTTTAGAAATTGATCACAGATCTTGTTTAGATATAACTCACAGATTCAAACAACTTTATCACAACTCCAAAGTTGAGATTAAAACTTTAAAGGCCAAGAATAAGGATCTTTCAAAAGACAAAGACCGTATATCTAGACAAGGAGATGAAACCTTAGCAAATTTCCATAAGACCATTCTTGAAGTTCAAATTGAAAGGGATGGGCTTATCCGCGAGAAGGAAGGTTTTATTGAAAGAGAAAACCAAATTCGTTCTCGTCTTCTTATAAATAATGGTGAGGAGTTCGCTTGGGCTGCGAAAGTTCTTGACAATGCCAGAACTAATTTAGGTATAGATGTTAGTCTTCATAATGAACAAGCAACTTTAATTAAAGACTTGATTTCTGGAAAAGAAGGTTGTTAACTGTTCTCTCTTGTTAATTCCTTGCTTTTGTTATTCTTCCTTGCAAAACTTCCAACTTATTGTTGTATACTCGTAGGAGCTGAAAAGAGATACTCTGAAAGAATTGGAGAACTTGAAGCTGATAAGAATCAGCTCGCAAGTACCCTTGTTGCTCGCAACGAAAAGTATTCAAGATTGAAAGACCAATTAAGAATTAACGCTGCGAATTTTAGTAGTACTCTCGTTGATGTTCGCAATAATTCCATTAAATTGGTCTGCGATGATCATAAAATACCTCATTCTACATATCCTGATCTTGCAAAAGAAGTTCCAGCAAAAACTCCAAACCTTGTTATCTCTGATAGTGAAGCTGAGGAATCTGATGAGGATGAAGATGATGGTAAAGATGAAGAAGGAGAAAAATCTGGCCACAATGATGGTGGATCTTAATTATATCTATTTCTTCTTTTATCTTCCTTGTAATTTTGTACACTTATTTTTTGCTTCTCGTAATATTACTGCGAGTTTTTCCAACTTGATGTATAAATTTCTTTTGCTTCTATCTGTATGAATTAGAAAACAATTCTTTTCTGCAACATGATTAATCAACGCAATTATTATTTTTTAACAGCCTATGTAAATATGTCATATCTGCGTGAATGTGTCATATAATAAGATCTACGTAATTTTATCGTATAATGATGAATAATAATTTCATCACTCCGTGCATTCCCATACTTGCCTCTATTATTCATCTGCAATATGAAAAAATTGAGTAGAGCTTAGATATCCATTGTAAATAAAATTGAATTGCGAGCATCATCGCAAGTATCAGTTTTATACTTTTATGATCTATGAATGAATATCGCAAATTTCATAATCTCTGCAGAAATATCGCAGTCATTCAACTTCTTGTGGTCATATTATGCCTTCCTAGTTAAAGGTCTTACTTTGCCACTTTATGTATTTGCGACAAAATCGCATGACGTCTTTACACTTGTATGTAAAAACCCATTGATCTTGCCTTATCTGTATTTTTTCAATTTCTCTGCGACAAAATGACAAGTCTAAGTTCTCTTGCAAGAACAAAGCTTTATGACATTGTCGTCTTGCGATGAAATCGCAGGACATCTTTACACTTTCATGTAAAAACCCATTGATCTCATCTCATCTTTTCTCTTATGGCTTGTTGCCTCTGTGTAACATTTGTCACGCGACAATATGACAAGTCTAAACGCTCTTGCGAGCGTAAATCCCCATGACATTACCGTCTTAAGACACTTATCATCTCCCTAATGGAGGGTGCCACCCTTATCTTCCCCCTGGTTTCCCCTTCAAGGAGGGCACATCGGCCATACAAGACTAGCTCCTCACATCCGGATTTACCAACAACCAGCTGTTTTCGAAGCCTTTTTTCCTTTATGCCTATATGGCTTATAGTTACAAGACTGCACCCTAAGTGTGGTTTTCTTCAGGCCAAGCGCATCATATCCAATACTTACCAAGAATGTCCAGGGTAGGTTCGTCCGTCCCGGTCACTCTTGGCTCAACCGTGTACCTAGGCGCCTTGGTCATACTCTGCACCTCTTAGAAGAGACCCTCGGTCGTCCAACCAGGGTATAACCTTATATAGTTGGAAATCCAAGGTACCTCTCCCGGATACGTTTTCTTTAACCCCAACATCTTCACGACTCAGGTTCTAGCAGCGGTATAACCTTATCCCCGAGTCATGCAAAGAGATACCCCCTAATATGACGTAATTTAGGTCTTATATTTGCCTCTTGCGAAATTGTATTCGTGAACTAGGGTGTACGCCATAAAGGTTCGTCCCATTCTTTATTTCTTTTGCGTATATCGCAATCTTTTGTTCTTTAAGTAACCTTGAATAATCTCGCAATTTAACTCGATGCTTCTAATGAAATTTCTTCTTTTGATCTTATTTCAGCTCTTGCATAATTTTTCAATTTCATCCTTCTCATTCAAATAAAGTAAAACAACAAACCATTTATAGACTTCAACATTTTACCTTCCTACTTACTTATTTTTGCTTCTGCCCTTTTGTTGTGTTTTGTTACTTTTTCTCCATTTGCGATATGCTCGCCATCTATTTTCCGCTGTTCACATTGATTTTGCAGCATCTCATCTTCTCTTTGCTCTATTGTATCAACCATTAACCTGTCACACCTTTTTGTTTGTTTGATGTTCTGCTTCCAATTGTTATTCTTCGCTACTATATCTTCACAAGACTTTATATCAATCTCATAACATTTTTTACTCTCACCCCAATCTCCTTTGATGACCCCGACACCATGTGGATGTGGAAATTTAATACATTGATGATAGGTTGACGCCACACCTAAAATTCCATGTAACCATGGTCTGCCAATTAAGGCATTATAGGGTGTCTCCACATCTACTACACAAAATAAGACTTTGGACTTAATTCCCTTTAATGGTATCCTCATTGTGATCTCTCCCTTTGGTTTATTGGCGCTACCATTATAACTTGTATGTTGAGGGTATTAAATCCTCGTCTCTCCCTCCCATGGTCTTATAAGTGTGATAAAATAAGATATCCACCGAACTACCTGTGTCAATCAACACTCTATTAATTTCCCATGAATCTTCATTTTCATCCTCTTCAACTTTTTCTTCATCTTCACCTTCATCTTCTTTCTGTTTTGGGTTTATCTCTAATCTCACAACCAATGGTTGATCATGCATTTCTCCAGGTTCAGGTACTTCTTGTACGGTGAAAGAAATGGTTTGTTTTTTCCACTCCTCTAATGGCGAGACTCTCGCAATGTTCATAATCTCTCTTCCATCTGTGTCTCTCGCGAAGACTCTGCTAAGAACGTTGTCGTGGAAGTGCTCAATAGTTTTGTATGAATGTACGATGGAATTACAAAACAAATTCTTTGCCTTTTCTCCAACCTCTATCACGAATGTTTATGTTCCTTTTACAGTATTCACCCTGCGAATATCTGGTGCTGGCGGTAATTGTTGAGATTGTGGATGTCCTATTAAAAAGTGATTTAACTTTCCATGATCAATTATTCTCAAAATTATCCTTTTTACATTCCTGCAATCATTTACTGAGTGACCATGAAAATGATGGTAAGGACAAAATGCTTGATTTCGATTATTCAGATGTGGCTCTTTTCCCATATTCCAAGGTGATGGTATATTTTCCATCAAAATGATAGCTTCCCAAATTCTTTCTATGTTGGTATTCAGGGGTGGCATCTTAATTTCTTCCCATATTACTCTTTGATCCCATTGCCCTCTGAAATCATTTTGTCTCTGACCACCATAACTATCTTGTGGATGATCAGGTCTTTGGATTTTGTTATTTCCGCCGCGATTGTAATAATTCTTTTCCCTTTCATACTCTTCTTGATCTCGACTGCCCATGGCTACTAATTTCTGCTGGTTATCGATCACCACTTTCTCTTGTTGTGTCTGCGAGGTGCTCGCCACATTGTTAATCATTTTAGGAAGTAAACTTCCATTTGCCGCTATTGAGCTGGTATTTGCAATTGGATATGATTCCATCTCATTTTGTTTCTCCTCCAAGGCAATGTATTCTTCTTGTAATTCTCGCAGCTCCGTCATGGTAATTGTATTCTTGATTCTGAAAATTTGTATGTACAGCAAATTGGTTGCGAACATTGCATTGATAAAAAGATAAAATAAGATATCTCTCATCCACTCTTCCTGCCATTTCACTGCACATTGTTTTACATCTTATAGTTAGGTGTTTCAGGCTCTCGCCAACCCTCTGCTTTAACCCAAATACATCTTCAATACCTGGCCGCGATGAATTGTTGCTTATATATGCTCCCAGAAATGTAGCTTGCAAATGGTCAAAATAATTTATAGTATTTTTGGGCAATCCCTCGAACCATTTTAGCACCTCGCCAGTTAAACTAGATGCAAAGTATTTGCATAATACTACATCATGGTTTTCCCATTGTAGCATACACCTAATGTAAGCCTTGACATGTTGAACAGCACAGGTAGTCCCATCAAAGATATTGTTTAACGCTGGTAAATTGCATTTTAGAGGAATTCCTCTTAGTTGTACTTCTTGAGTGAATGGAGTTCTCGCAGCTTCTTCAATGGCTTCATTAAGTTTCCTTCTGCCTCCTTCTCCCCTGTTATTCAACATTCCCCTCATTTCTGCTAATTCTCTTAAGATTTGTTCATTTCCAGCTGAATTTTCCTCTATCGGTCTTTTTAGTGCAGCTTCTCTTCTTCTACGTTCATGCCTTTCTTGTCTTGAGAGATTTTGTGTATCTTCTTCTTCATCTTCATTTTGCCTTCTTCTGCGATTTTCCTCTTCTCTTTCTTCCTGGATTCGTAACTGGTTATGTCTTCCAATTTCTTCTCTGCGAGTTTCTTCACTTCTCATTATTTCTCTTCGCTGTATTTCTATTCTCCTTTGTATTCTATCATATTCCTCATTGACATCATTGTTATGGCGATTTTATGTGCATTTTCTTTCTCTATTATCATTATTATTCTGCCAAATTGCTTCCTGAAATTCTTGTTCTTCCACTTCTGCTCTTAATCTTTCCCTCTCGCAAGCCAAACGTGCTTGTTCAGCATAATGTCTCTCAATTTCGTCCTCAATGACTCTTTGATTTCTTTGTATTTCTCGCCCATGTAATATTATTCAACCTTCTTCTCGATTTTCTTCATCATTTTGATTATTTCTACTCTCTTGATTTTTTCTACCATTTACAGCTTCATCACATGGAACATGGCGATCATCAATTATCTATTTTTCTCTATGATGTTGTTCTTCATTTGGAGTTTGCATTCTTTCCACATTTCTCATAGGGGAATTTCGCCTTGGTTCTTCTCTAAATGACCTTGAACTTGATCTAGCAGTACTTCTGGATCTCCTTCTTTGCAATCTTAAATTTTCCATTCTTAACTCATGATTTTGCCTTGTTAAATTCGCACGTTATTCTGCTTCTAATCTCCTTTCCTCCTGTGTTCTCTGTCTTAAATCATTTTCATCTTCTCCATGAATTAATTCTTCAACAACTCCTCAATCTCTTTCTTCTCTTCTTTCATTTCTTAGTTCTCGATCTTCCACTGAATCTGATTGCCAAGTATGCACGCTAACTCTATCATAATCCACAGTTCTATCTTGTATTGGTGTTTGCTGATTTGATTGTTGAACCTGATTTCCTTCATTATTCCTTGTTCTATTTTTTCTTGTCCTTATTCTTGAATATTCTCCCATTTCATTTGTTCCTCCACCTGCAAGTATTTTACTCCTCCTTACGGTTGTTGGTGGTTTTGATGTGTTTCTTCTAGCCATTATTGCGTTAGATCTTTCACTAATTGTTCCAAATTCCTTTCAATCACAATGTCAATTTTTATCTTTTTCTTCAAGTAATCATCAATTCATCCCTGTTTCGGGCGCCAAAATGTATTTGCAGGAAATCCTACACTACACCCTTGTTAAGATTTCACAATATTCAACTCATACTTAAAGATTAAAAACAACTCTTTATCATTTAATTCTCAGAAATGGAAGAAATCAAGAACACAACTATTCTCTCAAAGTTTCTCTCTCCTCAAGACTTTCTCAACTCTCAAAAATACATCATCCTCTCTATGGACATACTAGGTCACTATATATAAGGTAGATACATAATGGATGACAGCTAAGCTGTCCTTTATTTTCGAATTTGATTTGCGATCTTATCGCAACAGTTATAATATGAAATCTCGCAAACATTGTAACCATCGCAGATAAATCATGCTCTTCTCGTGTTTCTTCAATTGTCAGCTATTGCGTCATTGTTTGAATCATTCTTTCAAGTTATTCTGTGACACTCGCAAAGTGTTGTTGGAAGAGCTCGCTGTGATGATCATAAGAGTGTTGTTAATCTCTCAAGAATACTGTCATGGCGATATTCTGAGACACTACACCCTTGTTAAGATTTCACAATATTCAACTCATACTTAAAGATTAAAAACAACTCTTTATCATTTAATTCTCAGAATTGTTTACAGAAATGGAAGAAATCAAGAACACAACTATTCTCTCAAAGTTTCTCTCTCCTCAAGACTTTCTCAACTCTCAAAAATACATCATCCTCTCTCTGGACATACTGGGTCTCTATATATAGGGTAGATACATAATGGATTACAGCTAAGCTGTCCTTTATTTTCGGATTTGATTTGCGATCTTATCGCAACAGTTATAATATGAAATCTCGCAAACATTGTAACCATCGCATATAAATCATGCTTATCTCGTGTTTCTTCAATTTTCAGCTATTACGTCATTCTTTGAATCATTGTTTCAAGTTATTATGTGACACTCGCAAAGTGTTGTTGGAAGAGCTCACGGTGATGATCGTAAGAGTGTTTTTAATCTCGCAAGAATACTGTCATGGCGATATTCTGGTCCTACACTAATGTACCACTTTTTTGTACTTTTGTCCCAGACTAAGTATTGTGGAAACTATTGGTACCTATATGCAAGTGTCATCATATTTTCAGCATAATATTCAAAATAAGCCATCAATGTCATCTTATAGTTCTCATTTTTCATATACCTAATGATTCATAAAATAATTCTTTGCTTGCATGGAAAATCTATAGCCGATCTCTCGATGTTTGTGTCTTTTTGATGCATTGAATAACCGAACAAACGCCAAGCAGTTTTAGGTTGTCCAATATACCGTGAATCTATATACATTTGAACTTCATCTATTAATCTAACAATGACTGTGGTTTTATCATATGCTTTGTAAATGTATAGGTTTATATATCTTATTGCTCTTACTACAACACATACCTTAACATTTATATGGAAGTTAAACATTCATTGAAGGATGCATCATCAGTATTGTATGCTTTACGCCCACTACGAATGACGAATTATCTTCATCATTACTCTGTCAATATACTGAATACCCATCACCGTCTAAACATGTAAATTTGTTGTATTTTTTTGGGTATCCTTTAGTATATTTTCCTTTTTTCGTACAGGTGTTTGTATTTCTATCATCACATGATCGTGCAACATACTGTTCTGTAATGTATCAAAGAGGATCATGTCTTTTTCTCATCAGAAAATTCGACCGGATTTTTTTTGTCTTCCTGCTCAACTATACATATTTTCTATGATTTTTTTAAGAATATTAGTGAATGCATATACGATAATCCGCATTTCTATAATTCAATGGTGTGCACATGAAAAAAAATCCTCCAAACACATTATTTTTAGTTATCTCATTCATGAGCGATTTCCTAAAACTCGTCCCACTAAATCAGAATGATCGTAAGTATATTGATATTGTAGAAGTTTGTCTTGGATTTCTGTACAATTCAGATTGACATTCCTAGTGAGAAAAATATATGGATGACGGTTACAATGTTTAATTGCCATTGAATATTGGTATATTTGTTACATGTGTCTTGGACTTCCAATATGTGATTATGGTAAAATTCATGGAGTAGCTCCTTCATCAGGCACTAATCCAGCATCTTTCATTTTTATTGTGGAAGCATATTGATATGCACATAACTTTATCTGGTTAAATCTCATAAAATATCAACGTCTACGTTTAGTCGAAGACCACGCATCTATTAAGATTCTTGGAATAGTTTTCCTCCTATGAGAATTGTTGAATATTCTGAATGGTGTTGAAAAAGATAGTAACCATTTACTTGCATATGAGATATACTTTTTTGGTAAAATATTTTTCATCCCATTGTTCAAGATCGATGTTCCAACCCAACTCATTGGAGGGGAATAATAAACCATAATGCAGGGGAAATTATGTAGGATGATATTCATTAGTCCTTGTGAATACTTTACCGTCTTTTAAATGTAAAATAATATCGCTAGTTCTTGTTATCGCTAGGATTTTCAGGTATGATGATGGATACTTCTTCTACAGTTGGAAGATTATAACGTCTTTGATCAGAGTTTTTATTAAAATGTAGGGAGACCTAAACAATATTCTAAGATGACACCTCTTTAACTCTCACGATATTGTGTGCCTGGTGATATTTTGGAAAGAAAATGTTGTTCTTCGATAGTGTATCACGAATTATTTTTAGAACTTTTGTATTTAGATTTAGTTTTTTTCCCATACATCCAATGGATGAGATGGACCATGTATGTATAATTGCATGTAAATCACATCCTATTCTTATTTTGGAGTCTAAGATCCACAATTTTGTCGTAATTCACCGTGTATTAAAAAACATGTAGGACCTCTTCACTTTGATGCCCTTGTATCGTATTTGCATCCATGACTTGTAAATGTGTTAGCGGTTGTACCTTCTGATTTACCGATTTTTTTTTAAACTATCATCGTCACCTTTAAATAATTCTCTTAACGCATCAGGAGGTGTACATAGTGCTGGCAGATTAACTTTCCTTTTGTGACAGCATTCGCCAAATTCGGGTTTCTTAACCGATAAACCAGTTGATTTCTCATCAATCTAATGCAACACACCATAAAGAAACAGAGAACACCGGTCTTTTAAAGATAGTTTCATCTGGACCTGTTAACATTAACAACATGTACATTTCTAACAATTATAGGTATATTTTTGTGTTCATTGTCAGCATCTCCATCCAAAGAATATTCATAATTAGTGTACTCATTAGAAGATATATCTTGAGAACGAATAGACCTGTTAAAATATAATTAGAACACACATCATTAAAACAACACTCGAATAACATTTATATACAATGTAGCTTTGAATATTAGTATATTACATCTCATTTTCATCTGCAATGAATAGTTCTTGGATTGAACATTTACGCATATTACTTGCAACTCATGGTGTTTTCTTCTGCTATATGAAAAAAAAAAAATCTAAAAAAAATATTATTTTATAACAACAGAAGCAATGAGTTAAAAAGGATCTTTGGGACAACATTATGAAGGAATTAATTGTTAGTTCTTTTCCATAGTTATTGTAATCGGGATTTTAACTCCACACATATTAGGTGCGAATTTGTTCTTTAGCAATAACGTTCATGTATGTTAGGTTTCAAGTCCAGATAGTTGATCCTATAATGCGACCTTTAATGTACAATTATTTTTATCCCCTTAATTTATTTTCGCCTTCATTTTGAAAAATGGGTAATAGTTATGGTTTTTTAAACTGAATCATTTTCTTATTTGTCTTCATTTTGATTCTTTATTTCTCTGCGTATTCCAACAATGGATTTCTTACATAATTATTATGTTATTCTTTCTTGTTTGTAAACTATTTCATACAGTGTCTCATCAATAAGATTCGTACATGACTTGTTTGTATCAATATTGTTGGAGGTCTTATACTTTGCAGAACCCTATATTTTGTCAGGTGATCCTTGTGGTTTGATTTAATGCTTGTAAGCTGTTTCAAATAGCGTCTCAGTAGTAAGTTTTGTACATGGATTATTCGTATGTATTTTTGAAAGCCTTATGATGTGCAGGATCCCTATGGCCTGTCATGTGTTCCATGCGGTCTAGTTCTAGAAGAACATGCGTAGGATGAGGCCATTAGGAAGAAATTTGACAGAAGTAGAAATATGTATTGTGCCACTCGGAATATTTAAATTTCTACAGTTCGAATACGTCTAGGTTTCTAAATGATAATAAATATATATTGTGGCAGAGGGAGATAACTGATCTTCATAGCAGCATCAATATCTTGATTAGATGACTCTTTCTCTATTACAGGTAAGTGAAATTTTCTTTATTTTTTTGCTGCGAGTATCAAACAATGACATATTCATAACTTTCATATGTAAATCAATGATACTATCAGAATTATTTAACTCTATGTTTTATCCTTGAGTATGATGATGCAACACCAATAACAATGTGCTTGTATATGGAAAGTTGATCATGATAAGGTTAGTATCATCTATAGTATAAAAATTTATGTATTTCCTTGCATGTATATGTATTTTCGCATTTGATTACTTTTTTTTTGGGTGGTGGTGGGGTGGGGTGTTGGATTGTTCCTGAATTTGAATTGCTTGTTGTTGTTGCAGCAGCTTTCTATGTGCTTGTTCACATTTTGTTAAAACTTCTTCCTTAATGAAAGTATCATTATATTCTTCTATTTGTTGAACCTGTCTACTCTTTAGTCCTTGTTTACAACATTCAAGACTTTTTTTTTCTTTCCAAGGATTGTGCCTGTTAATTTTTTTTTAAAGAGAATTGCTTTAGAGTATAAATCAATTTTTTTCTTTATATAATTCTTCAACAAAAACATTATATTTGTTTGATTGGTATATTGTTATTGTGTTGCACTAAATATCATTGATACATAGTTTTTGATAAAAGAAACATTCTTTTAAAGGTAATCGCATTATTATTCAGTTAATTTTTATAGATTGAACATAAAGATAGTACTTAGTTCTTTGGAGAACGAATTGTAATTATTTAATTACTTATTCCTCATTAGTGCATGATTGTTCAGGTTGAAGAAGAGTTGTAGGAAGAACACCTTGCTGAATGAGAATACCATTGGCCTTCACGCTATCTTTTGATTCTCGTTTAGCTATCTCAACACATGCGTTTCTTGCCAAGGATCCTACCTATTAAAAATTTTAAACAAAGAGTTACGTGAGATTCTAAGTGAATGTAATTTTGTACATAATTCAGTAAAGTAGAATTTGGCATAGAATTGTGCTCGTTATGGCTCTCTTCCTGGTAGATATTTTTTGGTCTTGTTCCAATTTTTCGCGACGTGCTATTTGTGGTAAGTGTGTTACCAATTTAATTGATTTATCAGTTGTTATTTTCCATAATATTGGAGTAATTAAAATTAACTATTAGATTCTTACACTTAATGATGGTTATCACGTGCACGATTCTTCACTTTGAAGAAAAGTTGGCTATATTTGACGGAGGCCTAAAACAAATGATATATAAGATTAAATTATCGAAAAATGATACAAACAAACTATACTGAATTGAATAATTGGAATAACATAATTGAATGCTTACCTCAAGATGAAAGTTATCCGAATTTTTTTTACCTGACAGTAATCTAATGTTAATAGGCATGCATTAGCAAAGTTAGGTTATGGGAGATTTGTGAATAGATGAAAATAATTAATAGAATATAGATGACTTAATTAGGGTTGTAAAATCGTTATATAGGTTAGGACTACATAATAGTTAAGGGATTAAATCGTTCCAGAATTTGAATTTCTTGTTATAGTTCTTGTTGTTGTTGCAGAAGCTTTCTATGTGCTTGTTCACATTTTGTTTGAACTCCGTCCTTAATGAGAGTATCATTGTATTCTTCTATTTGTTGAACCTGTCTACTCTTTAGTCCTTGTAAAAAACATTCAAGTCATTTTTTTCTTGCCAAGGATCGTGCCTGTTAAATTTTTTAAAAAACAGAATTGCTTTAGAGTATAAATTGTCAATAACATGTTGTGTTGCATTTTTTTTAAATTTTTTTAGGAAAAATTAAAGAGATTAATAACAGATTCATGAGTTATTACATAGAAGGCAAGCGAGCAACAAGCTGCGCCGCAAGCCCTTTTTGAATGGCAAACCCTATCCTCTTAAACACAAACTCTCTAGAATCGGGAGTCATGACATTACTGTGCATGACTCTTTGAACTCTCGCTAGGAGTCCAACCGCCTCCGGAGCTAAATACCCAAAAGTGTCAAAGGCAAAGGGAATAAAAGCATGTCCATTATCAATACAAGCCTTTTCATGCTTCGTTATCTTACCCAAGGCAGCTTTCAAAGCTGCTTGTCCAACTGTGAAAGAGCCTTGCCCGATGCCTACTAATGGAGAAACCCCAGTAAGATCAACACACGTATGTTTTCCGTTGGCCCACCCAAAAATAAGAACATCTGCTGGCCTGAGTGTTGATCTGCCTTCAAGAGGATCCGTCAAAAAGTTGACCGACGCCTCTTTCTTTGCCGAAATACCAGCCCTCCATAATACATCATATAAGATATCTCTCACATGATCATGTCTATATTTGAAACCAGGATCCACCTTACAGTGAACAGCATGTTCCCCATATGCGTCTAGGCATCCTGTAATACAAGCAGGGCAACGAGAATCAGAAGGGTATAGGGGGATCATTAACCTGTATTTA
This sequence comes from Papaver bracteatum, assembly GCA_023529315.1. Classification (NCBI taxonomy): domain Eukaryota; kingdom Viridiplantae; phylum Streptophyta; class Magnoliopsida; order Ranunculales; family Papaveraceae; genus Papaver; species Papaver bracteatum. The sequence continues at coordinate 718,042 of JAJJWX010005220.1, read as the reverse complement.
AGGATGCACCGATACTCCAAGGGGGACATCTTCTGTCCAAGGCCGTCAATCGGGATAGCGAGAAGAAAATCATGCGCATGCGCTGCTTGTAGACACTCAAAAACTGCTTTCTGTCTATCCGAAAACCCATAAACCCTACCCATATCTTTAACAACTTTACCAAAAAGAGCACTCACCAGGTTGCTTTGTGCTTTAAGTGGGGCGGTGTCTTTATTGGTAAAACTACTAAAGTCTTGGTCGGGCAGATTTTCTTGTAAGGTTTTCAATGCCATATAAAAATTATCGTCCATACCTTCTACTCCACTATCCCTGAGTATGTGATCTTGCAATCCCCAAGATTGCACACGTGATGCAAGAAAGGCGTATTGTGATGCTTCCTTAGCCGTGTATAACCCAAGGCCTCCATATCTGATAGGAAGTGTAACTAGTCTCCATTGAATCTCCCCGAAAAACGGGCCTCCACACACAACGATTCCATCTATCGCCTCCCTTAAGCCTCTATCAAAGATATCTACTGCCTCTGTAGTGTATCCCGGGAAACAAATTCGAAGGCCAAATAACAACTTAGAGATGCCCATACATGCACGCAGAAGTAATAACTCGCTATGAGGATCACGTAGTTTAGACAAAATCTGCATTAACTCCACTGCCTTCTCTGCTCTCCTGATAGCAAGCCTTTTCACAAACTCATCATTAAGGCTGACTGCACCCCCTAAAAGTTTGACCCCATTGTCTGGCCTTGAGATTTCAGCAGGAAACATCCCATCCCTTACCTTTCTTCCATCACAAGAGGGCCAAAAGATTTCGGTTTTTTTAATATTCAATATAAGTCCCAACCGAGGCCCCTCTGTTTGAACGACAATAAGTGCTCGCGCTACTTCGACAGTGTCACCAATAATAGTACCATCATCAAGATACCAAGCCTGTAAGGATAGTGTGCACTGCTCATTTATCTTCGTTATAAGCTGATGAAGCACCAAAGCAAACAACAACGGACCCAACGGGTCACCTTGTTGCACCCCTGTTGAGGAATAGATATGATAATCTCCCACATATAATCTTGCCGGTTGACCATATAAATAATCCACCCATGGGGATATAGATGGACAAAGTCTACGAACCGCAAGAAGCATGGATGTGCGGTCAACTAGGTTGAAAGCATTGGTGAAGTCTACAGTTAGCATAGTAAGACTAGGGTCTAAATGGTGCTTACTAACATACCTGTTCACTGCATGTAAAATGGCCTCCGCTCCTCCTGAAACCCCCACCCCAAACTGAAAGTCCTGTAAGTAGGCCGCCATGTCCTTGCCAACTCCCTTCATAGCCACCTTGGATACAAGACGATGCCAAATTGTCCCAACAGCGATAGGACAAATACTATTATCTGGCTTAAGAAGTGGAGTTAATGGTGCTGACGCAATAAACTCTGCCAGAATAAGTGGACATCTACCACTCAACCACAGATTAATAACCCTTGTTATTGCCGTGACTAGGTCAGCAGCCACAGGAGAGCCTTCCCCACAAAAGGCATCCAATAAGTGTTGTGCCCGGAGGCCATCCTTTCCACATGAAGTCCCCTTAGGAAACGATTTAATGCAGCTTAGGACAGTTCCATCTTCAGCTAGTAAAGGCGTCTCAGTTAACGGGATAGAAGGCTTCTACGGAGGGGGCATGAATGGGTGTTTATCTTCCAGGGCTTTCTTGGTATCTTCATTGTACTGCGCCACCCCGGAAGAGCTGATGGCTTTAACTGCAGCAGTAAAATGTCCGTCTGCAACTTTGCGCAAGCAAGCAGAAATATTTGTACGTTTGCTGTCAGGTTCTTCATCATCCTCTAACTTAACACATCCAGTTCGCCGCATCTGTAGAACCTCTTTAATAAGCTTTTGGACTCCCCCAACTTCACCCCACATCGTCAATGCTTTTAGAATTTGCTTCTGCTGCATAGATTTACGACTCCCAGATCTACGTTCCGTCCGATTCTTGGGTATGAAGACGCGCAACGTACAGCGAGGTAGTATCAATAAGCTAACCCAGTTCCGGACTGAATTAGGCTCTACTGCCACTTTCAAGAGGGATGCTTTCAAAGCCTAGGAAAATGCCATCCTACACCCTTTAGGAATACTCTTCACAATACTCACATGAGCATGAAGAACTGCATCTAGTGTCTCAACGGTTAGCTCAAAACCATTGTCCTCCAACTGTACGAGAATAGAGCCAGGCCGAGGTACTCCAACAATCAATTCTGTTACTTCCCCAGACACCTCACATATTGCAGGTCTAACATCAATATCTCCATGTTTACATGCTCTTTTCCATGCCTGGATACTCATACAGTTAAAGCATAGCCATTGTTTCAATGTCTTCAAGGTTTCTTCCAATGTACTGAACACATCCTGGTCACTTCCAATGGCCTGTTGAAGAGCATTCTTCCTATCTGAGTTGCATAGATGTACCCTCTTCAAATGGGGCACTAGACAGGCGAAACCCTTGCTTCCAATCCTCCCATCTGGGCACCCATGAAAGTCTCTGAAAGGGCAGATCAATACCTCCTTATCTGTTATCGTCATTCAGACATAAAGGCAAACATGATATGGACGTACAACTTAGCTATCGAACTCAGCACAAACCAGGTCTAAAACCACCGGTAAACCCACACAATGTAACAAAGAAAAACAAAGCAACACTTACATAGAAATTGTGTAAAACTGCACAACCTATTATCTACGAAGGAAGGTAATTCTCAAGCCGGGAATCCAAAGAAAAAGAGAAATAAACAAGAAAAATAAACAACAAACTTGAAACCTCCCACCACTCTAACCCATCGAGATGATGGTGGTGTTGGGAAGTTGAGGAAGGTGATTTACCGGCAAGTTCCTTAGTGAATTGAGTGATTTACAAAACTGTAGCAGAAAATAAAATTGACTACTTAATTCTTCAAAAAATTAAGTTTGATTCTTCAACAAAAAATTTCTTTATATAATTCTTCAACAAAAACATTACATTTGTTTGATTGGTATACTGTTATTGTGTTTCACTAAATTTCATTGGTACATAGTTTTTGATAAAAGAAACATTCTTTTAAAGGTAATCGCATTATTATCCGATTTATTTTTATAGATTGAACATAAAAAACACATAATAAGATAATACCTTAGTGCATGATTTTTATAGAACGAATTGTAATTATTTACTTACTTGTTCCTCATTAGTGCACGATTGTTCAGCTTGAAGAAGAGTTGTAGGAAGAACACCTTGCTGAATGAGAATACCATTGGCCTTCATGTCTATCTATTAATTCTCGTTTAAGTCTCTCAACACATGCTACCTATTAAAATTTTTAAGCAAAGAGCTACGTGAGATTCTAACTGAATGTCAATTTGTACATAATTCAGTAAAATAGAATTGGGCATAGAATTGTACTTGTTATGGCTCTCTTCTTGGTAGATGTTTTTTTTCTCCTTTTTCACTTTTTCGCGACGTGCTATTTGTGGTAAGTGTGTTTCCTGGTGTAAATTTTAACATACAATTTAATTGACTTATCATTTGTTATTTTCCATAATATTGGAGTAACTAAAATTAACTATTAAAATCTTACACTTAATGATGGTTGTCGCGTGCATGATTTTTCACTTTGAAGAAGAGTTGGCTATATTTGACGGAGGCCTAAAACAAATGATATATAAAATTAAATTATCGAAAAATGATTCAAACAAACTATGCTGAATAGAATAATTGGAATAACGTAATTGAATGCTTGCCTCAAGATGAAAGTTATCAGAAAAAAAATTACCTGAGAGTAATTTATTGCTAATAGACATGCATTAGCAAAGTTCGGTTATGGGAGATTTGTGAACAGATGAAAATAATTAATAGAATATAGCTGAGGTACATATATAAGGATGGATGCAGAACTTAATTAGGGTTGGGAAATCGTTATAGGTTAAGACTACATAATAGTTAAGGGATTAAATCGTTAAGGGGAAAAAATATTTGGAAATCAACATAGGTCAGAAAATGATATTGGTTATGAAGGAAAAAATAATAAAGGAAAGCCTATTTAACTAATTAAGCAAACTAAAATATTGATGAGAATAAATGTAAATGTAAGGTTTGATTGTAGGACCAGAATATCGCTACAACACTATTTCTGCGATACTAACAACACTATTTCTGCGATATTAACAACACTATTTCTGCGATATTAACAACACTTTTGCGAGCGTCACAGAAGATTCTTTAACGACATTTTCCGAGCGTCACAGAAGAATCCAAAAGAAGCTGACGATAGAAGAAATACAAAGAGAGTATGTTTATCCCGCGATGGTTATCAATGTTGCGAGTGAAAATATTATAACAATCGCGATAAGATCGCAAAGTATATCCGAAAAAGGAGGAAAACTTAGTTGTCATCCACTATGTAAAACCCTATATAAAGGGTTTGTTAGGTTCAGAAAAGGATGATGTCTTTTGGAGAGTTGAAAAGATTTTGAGGAGAGAGAAACTCTAGAAAGAAATTTGTACTTCTGAGTTCTTACGTCTTTTGTAAAGAATTCTAAAAGTTAAAATAATAAAAAAGTGTCGTAATTCATTCTCAAACATAATTTAATTTCTGTAGATTCTTATCAAGGGTGTAGTGTAGGAATTCCTTCAACTACATTTTGGCGCCCAGAAACAGGGAGAATCAAGCTAAGAAATCTCTAATTACAACTTGAAAATTTGAAGAAATTGTTTGGGTTGAAGAAATGGCTAGAAGAAGAAGAAATACATCAGAACCACCGACAACTGTGAGGAGAAGTAAAATACTTGCAGGTGAGGGAACATGTGAATTGGAAGAATCTTTAAGGATAAGATCAGGAAGAAATAGAATAAGAAATGAAGCAAAAATTGTTGATTCAACAGCCGAATCAACAAACACAAACACGAGATAGGAATGTGGATTATGATAGGGTGAGTGTGCATACTTGGAGGTCGGATTCGATGGAAGAAGCAGAAAATCGACAATTAAGAAATGAAGAAGAAGGAGAAAGAAATCAACAAATGGTTGGAGGATTAATTCATGAAGGACGTGAAAATGAAATAGTAGATGATTTGAGACAAATAATACAGGAAGAAAGGAGATTAGAGGCAGAAGAGCGTGCGAATTTAACAAGACAAAATCATGAGCTAAGAATGGAGAATTTGAGGTTACAAAGAAGGAGGTCAAGAAATACTGTTAGATCAAATTCAAGATCATTCAGAGAAGAACCAAGGCAAAATTCCCCAATAAGAAATGTTAGAGAAGAAGTGCAAAATTTAAATGGAGAACAACGTCATAGAGAAGAAGAAATAATTGGAGATCGCTATAATCCGCATGGCGAAGCATTGGATAATAGACATAACAATAGAAATCAAGGAGGAAGAAACAACCAAAATGAACAAGAATATCCAGAAGAAGGTAGGAGGATATTACATGGGCGAGAGAATCAAAGGAATCAAAGAATAATTGAAGAAGAAATTGAGAGACATTACACCGAACAAGCACGCCTGGCTTGCGAGAGGGAAAGATTAAGGGCAGAAGTAGAAGAACAAGAATTCCGAGAGGCAGTACGACAAAATAACCATGAAAATCGAGAAAGGAGACGTACACAAAATCGCTACAATGATAATATTCAGGAGGAGTATGATAGAATACAGAGGAGATTAGAAAGGCAACGAAGAGAAATGAAGAAATCAACAGAGAAGAAAGTAGACAACTGCGATTTCAAGAGGAGGGTGAAAGAGAAAATCGCAGAGAAAGACGGGATGAAAATGAAGAAGAAGACACACAAAATCTCACAAGACAAGAAAGGCAAGAGCACAGAAGAAGGGAAGTTGCATTAAAAAGACCAATGAAGCAAAACTCAACTGAGAATGAGCAAATATTGAGAGAATTAGCAGAAATGCGAGGAATGATAAGCAATAGAAGAGAATGAGGAAGAAGGCAGCTCGATGAAGCTATTGAAGAAGCTGCGATAACTCCATTTACTCAAGAAGTAAAATTAATAGGAATACCTCCAAAATGCAACTTACCAGCATTAACCATCATCTTTGATGGGACTACTTGTGCTGTTCAACACGTCAAGGCTTATGTTAGATGTATTCTACAATGGGAAAACCATGATGCTGTACTATGCAAATATTTTGCGTCTAGCTTAACTGGCGAGGCATTAAAATGGTTCGAGGGATTGCCAAAAAACACCATAACTTCTTTTGATCATTTACAAGCTACATTTATAGGAGCTTACATTAGCAACAATTCATCGCGACCAGGTATTGAAGATGTGTTTGGGTTAAAACAGAGAGTTGGCGAGAGTCTGAAACATTTAACCATAAGATAGAAGACAATGTGCAGTGAGATGGCAGGAAGAGTTGATGAAAGATATCTTATCTTGTCTTTTATCAATGTAATATTCGCGACCAATCTACTGTACATACAAATTTTCAGAGTCAAGAATACAATCACTATGACTGAACTACGAGAACTACAAGAAGAATACATTACTTTGGAGGAGAAACAAAATGAGATGAAATCATATCCCATCGCGAACACCAATTCCGGAGCAGCAAATGGGAGTTTACTTCCTAAAATGATAAACAATGTAGCGAGCAGCTCGCAAGTGCAACAAGAGAAAGTAGAAACTGACAACCAATAGAAATTGGTAGCTATGGGCAGTAGAGATCAAGAAGAGTATGAAAGGGAGAAGAATTACTACAATCGCGGTAGAAATAATAAGATTCAGAGACTTGATCATCCGCAAGAAACTTATGGTGGACAGAGGCAAAACAATTTCAGAAGTCAGGGGAATCAGAAGATCATATGGGAAGAAATTAAGATGCCCCCTCTCAATGCTAGTATAGAAAATTTTTGGGAAGCTATCATTTTAATGGAAAATATACCATCTCCATGGAACATGGGAAAAGAACCACATCCTAATAATCGCAGTCAAGAATTTTGTCCTTACCATCATTTTCATGGCCACACAGTAAATGACTGCATGAATGTAAAGAGAATAATTTTAAATGATTGAACAAGTAAAGCTAAATCACTTTTTAGTAGGACATACATAATCTCAGCGATTGCCTCCTGCACCAGAAATTCGCAGAGTAAATACTGTAAAAGGAGCCGAATCATTCGTAATAGAAGTTGGGGCTAAAGCAAAGAATTTTTTTTGTAATTCCATTGTACATTCACAGAGAACAATAGAGGATTTCCATGATAATGTTCTAAGTAGAGTCTTCGCGAGAGACACAGATGGAAGAGAGATAATGAATATCGCGAGAGCCTCGCCATTAGAAGAATGGCAGAAACAAATTATATCTTTTAGTGCACAAGAAGTACCAGAACCTGGTGAGCATCATGATAACCCATTGGTAGTAAGATTAGAGATAAACCCAATGCAAATGGGGGAAGAAGATGAAGAAGATGGTGATGAAAATGAAGATTCTTGGGCTATCAATAGAGTTCTAATAGACACAGGCATCTCCGTTGACATACTATTTTATCATACCTATAAAACAATGGGTGGAAGATACGAATATCTTATTCCCTCAACATATAAAATCTATGGTTTTAATGGTACTTCCAATAAACCAAAATGGGAAATTAAGATGTGAATTCCCTTGAAAGGGATAACTTCTAAGATCTTGTTATGTGTTGTTGACATTGAATCACCTTACAATGCTCTGATTGGTCGACCTTGGATACACGGAATATTAGGTGTAGCATCTACTTTCCACCAGTGTGTTAAATTTCCTCATCCTAATGGTGTTGGAATAATTAAAGGAGATTGGGGAGAAAGCAAGAAGTGTTATGAAATTGATATGAAGTCTTGCGAGGAAAGAGCTGAGAAGAATAACAATTGGAAATACAAAATCAAACAACGATAGAGATGTGAAAAGTTAATGATTGATACGATAGAGCGGCATGAGGGAATTGATGGCGAGCGTCTCGTGGATGAAGAAACAACAAAACGTAGCAGAAAAGCAGAACCAAAGAATAGTAAGTAGTGAGGTAAAGTGATGAACTTTAAAGAACTCTATGAATGATTTGTTTGAAGAGTATGTAATTGAACAGAGTATTCTACTTGAAAGAATTGCAAGATTTTACAAAAAGAAAGAAGATCAAAGTTATGAAATTTTATCAGAGTTACAACACTCGCGAGAAGTGCGAATAAAATTTCGCAGAGATTAATAGAATGGGACGAACCTTTATGGGGTGCACCTTAGTTCGCGAATAAAATTTCGCAAGAGGCAAATGTAAGACCTAATAGCACATCATATGAGGGGGTATCTCTTGACATGACTCAGCGATAAGGTTATACCGCTGCTGGAACCTGAGTCATGCAGATGTTGGGGTTAAATAAAACCTATCCAGGAGAGAGATCTTGGATTTCCAACTATATAAGGTTATACCCTGGTTGGACGACCGAGAATCTCTTCCAAGAAGTGCAGAGTATGACCAAGGCGCTGAGGTACACGGTTGAGCCAAGAGTGCCCGGAGCGTACGAAACTCTCTTGCCATTCTTGGTAAGTCTTGGCTATGATGCACTTGGCCTGAAGAAAACCCCACTTAGGGTGCAACCTTGTAACTATAAGCCATATAGGCATAAAGGACAAGAGGCTGCGAAAACAGCTGGTTGTTGGTAAATCTGGATGGGAGGAGCTAGTCTTGTATGGCCGATGTGCCCTCCTTGAAGGGGCAACCAGAGGGAAGATAAGGGCGGCACCCTCCATTAGGGAGCTAATAAGTATCTTAAGACGGCAATATCATGGGGCTTTATGATCGCAAGAACATTTAGGCCTGTCATATTGTCGCGTGACATAAATTATATAGAGGCAACCAGCCAAAAGAGAAAAGTTAAGATGAAATCAATGGGTTTTTACATGAAAGTGTAAAGACGTCCTGCGATTTCATCGCAAGACGACAATGTCATGAGGCTTTGATCCCGCGAGGGAGCTTAGACTTGTCATATTTTCGCAATACAATCAAAAGAATACAGATAAGGCAAGATCAATGGGTCAATACATGCAAATGTAAAGACGTCCTGCGATTTTGTCGCAGAAAGAAAGAGCGTGGAAAAATAAGACCTTTAATTAGGGAGGCGTAATAAGACCATAAGATTACTGCAGATGTTATGAGAATTGCGATTTCACGCAGTTATTGCTGGCGATAAGATCGCCAATATTAAGGCAAATTTTATTTACCACTAATGTCTAATCTTTAATTAATTTTTTCATATTGCAGATGAATAATAGAGGCAAGTATGGGAATGCATGAGAACGATGAAATTATTATTCATCTATCATATAAAAAATTGCATAGATAAGTGCACGCAGATAATTAAAGGATAATAATTATATTGATTGATTGACTTGCAAAAAAAAGAACTGTTTTCTAATTCGTACAGGTAGAAGCAAAAGAAATTCACAAAATTGGAGAAACTCACAACAATGTTACAGAAAGAAGAAAATAAATATACAAAGAAGATAGAAGGAAAAAGAAGAACTAGCTAGATCCATCGCCATCCTCTTTATCAGACTTCTTTTCATCGCCAGATTTATCCCTTTCATCATTATCATCACTATCTTCATTCTTATCAGATTCTTCTCCTTCACCAGATTTTTCTATTTCGTCATTATCATTATTATTTTCATCCTCGTCAGAATCCTCAGCTTCGCTATCAGATATGTTAAGATTTGGGATTATTGCGGGGATTTACTTTGCAAGATTAGGATATATATAAGGAGAAATTCCATGATCATTGCAGACCAACTTAACGGAATCATTACGAACAACAATGAGAGATCTGTTGAAATTCGCGGTGGTAATGTCAAACTGCTCTTTCAATCGTGAATATTTATTATTGCGAGCATCAAGAGTATTCGCGAGCTGATTCTTCTCATTTTCAAGTTCCCCAATTCTTTCATGATAACTTTTTTCAGCTCCTGCGAGAATATATGACAACAAGTTAGAAATCTTGTAAAGAAGAGTAATAAAAACAGGAAACTAGCGAGAAGAAGAACAACAAACAACCTTCTCTTTCAGAAATCATACCCCTAATTAAAGCCGCTTGTTCAACTTGAAGGCTAACATTTACACCTAAGTCATTCCTGGAATTATCAAGAACCTTCGCAGCCCAAGCAAACTCATCATCGCTATTAATAAGGAGACGAGATCGAACTTGAGTCTCCCTCGCAAGAAGATCTTCATTCTCGCGGATAAGTTTATCTCTGTCCATTTGAACATCAAGGAGAGTTTTATGAAAGTCTGCTAGGGTCTTGGATCCCTTTTTTATGGCAAGATCTTTCTCATCAATAAGATCGCTATTCTCCCGTCTTAATCTATCTATTTTTTTTTCTTTGAATCAAGATAAAATCGCTTATATTTGTCAGTCAAACCTAAATTGAATCTGTGTTCAATTTTTAAGAGATTAAGTTTGGATTTAAGTTCATCTATGGAGAAGGATTTAATTTTATCATCTGATAAATTACTTAAGGAATTATTAAGACAAGCAAGAAGAGTATTATCATCTACAGGTTCAGGAAAAGACTAAAAGAGTGTAGCCTCGTCAGTAAGACCATAAATATCTGCAAGTTAAAAGTGGTTGCTTGAATAAACCGCGATAGAGTAAAAAGAATTAAGAGAGAAGGGAAATCAGAGATCTTTTGCTTATCAACTGAAGCTTCAGTCTCCAGATGTTTATTCTTCTTGTGAAGCTCAACAACTTCATATTCTAATTTTTCTTTATCTTGGCGAAGTTTGGCAGCCTTCTTTTCAGAATTGGCACGTCTTTTATCTAATCAGAAGCAACAGCAAAATAATCTCTTCCAACCTTATTTTAGCGATGGAGAAAATATATAAACAAATTGATGAAATGAAAACATACCAAGGTACCAAGAGAATTTAAGAGACTAGGAGTCAGCGATCGTGAGACTCCTTGGAGAGAATCATTATCCACCAGTATGGGAGCATCGCAGACACTGGAAAGATCTTGGGATGTCTTGTTAATAACTTCATCCTCGTCATTACAAGTTATGTTGTGGGAAATATCGCTAAAAATTCTGGATAAATGGGCCATTGAAGAATCAGATAAAAAAGAGTTCTTTATAGAATGGAATCTGCTATCATTATTATTAAAATCTTCATCATATTTATCCTTATCAAATTCAACAGTTGGGGTTTCTGGAATAGGTTGAAGAGTTGAAGAAGAAGAGGGTCGGGTTTTCCTTTTCTTCAAAGGAGGATCGCCAAAATTTTCACCACAAGGGGCAGAAGGTTTCCCTTTGGGAGGAACAATATTTTTATCTTGATCACCAGATTCTCCACCGCGAGGGGCAGAAGATTTTCCTTTAGGAGGAACAACATATTTATCCTTTGAAGGCTTCTCCTTAGTTCTCATGAGTTTTATTGGTGGTAGTTCTTCAATTTCCTGCGAGCACAGATGAAGATAAGAAATATGGGTAATAATATATTGTTAAAATTTATGAGAAAATATTTCTTACTTCATCCGTGAAATATTTAAGAGCTAAGAAAGTGCTGGGTTTTCTAAGAGTTTGATAGCTGAGTTTTATTCTATCAATCTGAGAAAGATCAAAATAGTTAGCGAGAATATAAAGAAGACAGTAAATGATAATAATATAAAAATTTGGGAGAATATACTTCTTTAGATCTTTCAGGCCAGTTGAAGACCCATGGTTTATACTCTGAGAGATTCGCAGGTAATGAGAGAGAACCAGATATATAAGGACCTTCAAGGCATAATGGAAAAATGAACCACTTGTCATCGCTAGAATGGCGAGGACCTTGGTTGGTAGATGTATGAAAATCAATATCCAGCATAAGATCTTTGTCACCAGCGACCTTCTCTTTTTTCAAACGAACACCCCAGCAGGTGCTATCCCTCTTCATAGGGACTATTCTATAATTTATAAAGAAGTTATCCACAGTATAATCCGCAGAAACAATAGGGACATCTTTAAATGGTGGATTCTTCGCATCAATAGGGTAGCGATATCCTTTGCCAGCTCCGTGAGAGGCATATTCAAGCAACAATCGGATACAATCTCCACCCAATTGATATATCGCTCGCGAAAACCTTTTGTCAGAAATTATTTGATAAAATAGCGGAAGTTCTGGGTCATAGAGAGGAATAGGAAGACCGGCTTCAAGTTTTCCTAGCGATACTATAACTTTCTCGCGAGAACATTGATCATCAGTAAATACTTTAAGAGTAAGTTCAGATCTAGAATCCTGATTTGGAATTTTAGATAGAATAAAACCTTTGCTTCTGAGTTTTCCTTGCATCTCACCAAAAGCAATCAAGTTTTTAGCACCAGCGATAACCATTTTTCAAGTATGGGAATGAAGAAAAGGGATTGAAATATAAGAAAGAAATCACAGCGATAACAGAAGCGCAATTCGCGAAAGAACAGTAAATTTGCAGAGGGGTTATGAAGAGAGAGAAGAAGAAATTAAAAGAGAAAAAGAAAGGAATGAGAGAAATATTTATAGAAGAAAAAATTTATCGAAAAAGATGAAGGCAATTAATGCAAAGAAAATAGTGGGTGGTCAGATCGCAGCGGTTAGAAGAGACGTGTCAAAAATTTATTAGAAGAAAGAATACGTGAAAAAAGCTGGCGAAGGACACAAAAACTTGTTAGAACAGAGAAGTATGAAAAGATAGGTAGTTACGGCATTCCAAAAGGTTCTCATGATCTTCTCTTCTTCGCATAAAAGACATGAGAAGAGGCAAGATGTAGGACCAGAATATCGCTACAACACTATTTCTTCGATATTAACAACACTATTTCTGCGATATTAACAACACTTTTACGAGCATCACAGAAGATTCTTTAACGACATTTTGCGAGCGTCACTGAAGAATCCAAAAGAAGCTGACGATAGAAGAAATACAAAGAGAGTATGTTTATCCCGCGATGGTTATCAATGTTGGGAGAGAAACTATTATAATTGTATTTGTGTTCTCCTATTGGATATACTGTTAGGTGAGAGACTGTTGTACCAAATGTATGCTCTTCCGGTAAGTGTCTTCGAGAACTCTTTCAGGCGGAGTACATGATTGTATTTGTGTTCTCCTAGAGATTCCAAAAATTGAGATACATGTTCACGAACGTTACCAGTATCATCATAAATTGAGAATTGAGGAGAGACATAGCCCCTCGGGATAGGAATTCGTTGTACATCTTGAGGGTATGGAGGCTGGTGTTGGTGCATGTCCTCCATATTTCCTTTGCCCCGGCTTCGGAGGATTCTCTCCAGGTCCTCACACGTAATAAAGTTGGATGGTTGGACTCTTTCTCTTGGGCGTTCAGGAGTGTCACGAGTTTCCTCATCCATGAGAGTATGCGCCATTGAAGTGCCTGCCCCGGGTGCATCAAACACATTCCTCATTGGCTCCATGGGATGTTGTGTCCCCTGCGGCAATCGTTCGTTTAGGTTTTTGAGAAAAGTAAGTACCTTTTTCTGAGTCGCAGCCATATTTGTTTGGGCTCTAGCAAGAACTTCTTGTATTTCCATCAAGTCTTCCATGGTGATAGAGGGTTGTCCTCCTCTTGTTCCTCCATCCCCTCATCCTGATGGAGGAGTAGCGGTTGCCCTGGTGATGACAAGATACGTTACACTTGAAGAAATGCTGGGATTTGCGGCTGCTCTGGCTCTGGTGATGGGAGGTGTCACGCCTACTGGAATATCCCCCGCTCCGTTGGTGTTAGTGGTAGAGGAAACATCTCCACGAGATGTACTGATCACGTTCTGCATAGCAGCTCCACTGACAGGGACAACAATACCAAGAGTATTGTCGGCACTAGATCCTTCAGGGTTGATTGTTGATCGAGACCTAAGTTCCACCATCTTGAAATCGGAATTGAAGAATGAAATTGGAAATTTGAAAATCGATATTGCAACCAAGATATTAATCTCCCACTGTGGTCGCCAATTATTTGTGGGTGAAAACTACTTATGCTAGTTTTGGTAATTTGGGGTGTGTGGATGAGAAGTGAATCTAAACCCTAAACAAATGCACTATGCGATGAGTGCTTTTGATTCGAGAGATCAATCTATACAATTCTGGATAGACCAATAAATGGCCGTTCCAGACTTGTTTCGGTCACAAAGTGAAGGAGATGGGGTTGATCTTAGGGAGGGAAGCGAAGAAGGTGTTGTGATTGTGAAGGTGTAGGATTGCTTATGACTTGTAACATAAAGGTGAGCAGGCTTATGAATAATGCAAGCAGGCTCTGGGTGTTTGAATACGTGTTGTATTAACACTTGGTTTCTGTGTTGTCTTCTTTCTCTGTTGTGGAAATAGGGCGGAGAACCTATTTATACAAGTCATATGAGCCTTATTCGCATCCCTTGTGGGAAGTGGAGGAAGTGGGGTGATGGAGTAGTGGAGTTGTATGTTAGTGTCACACGATCAATCTTGCCCACTTCTCCCATCATCACTAACCGTCCATGTCTTCCTGACACGTTCTTGTGATGGCGCGTTGCACGATGTAAACCTCCAGACCAATACCCCAGTATGTATCCCCCAGTTTGTGACACGATTGATGTCTCGAGTGCAAGTGTGGATCGTGGGACCCACATAAGGTAGCATGTAATGCTAGGCTAAATAACCAAGTTATTTAGGAAGTCGATACTTGTAAAGTATCGTGTGTATTCTATGCATGTTATGCATCAAATGTATTCGGCATATATGAAGCATCGTTGTTGAGCATCATGCCCTGCCTGCTTCACATGAGGGTTTGGAGGTTTCATGGATGAGTCATGCCTTAGACGATCATATTAGGTAGAAGAGTGGCGGACGGTGATCATGGTGATACCTTACTGGCCGCCTAACTCCTATCCTAGGCTGTCCGTCCAAGCTGACGAAGCTAGACGGACGAGATGACTTGCGACCCATATCTGCGACCGTCTGATTAGGGTTTAGGGGGTGCGCAAGTATCCTCTTTCAGCTTGGTTGAATCCAAGCATGGGAGGCGCTTCATGGAGGACCGATCAAGCATGCGTGTAGACAACATGCTGATGTCCATGCACATGCTTCACTGTCCCACGAATGTTTGATCTAGGACACTCGAATTTACCGGTGAAGTTAAGTGGCTGAGTTCGATTTGCGACAGAAATCCTATGCCGTAAAGGATTCTTAAAGGGGCGCGATATCCCATCTTCAAGGCACGTGTTTCGAGACAACCAAGCTTGGTCGGTCTTGGCCGTTTATTACAGCGTGTAGGTGGTAGGCTGGTATTCACCCCTATACCTGACTATCCTATGGAAACGTGATCTAAGCCACTCAATTTGTCTGGTGAAGTTGAGTGGTCGAGATCAATTAATGATTTGGGAAGCGTGATCATGCTAGTTTGGGCGCACGAACCGAGGCGACTGGCCAAGGCTGGCTTTGGCCGATCGGTCGGTCATGAAGCCGGGCCCGCGGTGATCATGCTAGCATGTTCGGTCTTCCTTAGTGTTTCATCTTTGCCTTCCATTCATGACTGCGATGATGGAATCATGAGATGACTTTGCGACACATACATGATGCCGCAAGCCCCAATTAGGGTTTTGTCGGCCGTGCATCATGCTTGGTTTAGTACGCACGAATTGGGACAACTAAGCATGGTTGTCCTGACCGATTGATCATGTGTGTAGACTGGCCTGCAGTGATTCTATTGACATGCTCTGGGCCCTTTGAATCTACATCTACACCCTCTATCCATGCCTGCGAAGATAGATGGTTGAGATCGCTTTGCTACACATATAATGTGCCGCAAACCCTAATTTAGGGTTTTTTGTCCATTCCGCTTGGTTTGGACGGTTTGGCAAGCTGTGCCACCCCTTTTGGGAGACTGATTGCGCGGGGTACGCGTTTGGTCGGCAGTGAATGTTCCAATAACTGCTTGGGGGTATTGGATTCGATCCCGACCATCCAATAATGCCTGCGAAGTTGGATGACCGTGATCGTTTCTAGACTATTACGGACATTCTAGACGCTCAATCGGGCTAGTATAACACACAGAGAGTTACACACTCAATCGGGATAGTATAACACACCGAGAGTTACATGCTCAATCGGGCTAGTATAACACACCGAGAGTTACAGCCTATACGGGCATTTCGTGAATGCCTCACTGTTGGTATTTGGATATTCATGCTACTCTGCTGCGAGTAACAATCAGTCATCATGCCGCACCAACAATGAGAGTTCTGCTAGGAACAACACAGGAAATACAAGGCTTTCTATGCATTAATCAATAATGCTAAAATTCATAGAATATTCGGGGGATTGTTGCTACATGCTCCATTCTAGGCGAATTAATAAAGTGAAGAAGTATTCATCACTTATAAAATAATTTCATCCTCTGCAGGATGTTTACACAAAAATTGGTTTTAGAACTTTAGCCCTGAACTAAAAATCCACCATCAACAGGCCGGCAATGGGCTGAGCCAGGGTTGGATAGTGGGTTGAAACATGATCTCAACCGTCTAATTTAGATGGAATCTCATACGCTCTTTTCCAACCTAAACGTCATCATTCCTAGGAACGTAGAAGAGAAAGTTCTATGCTACCAAATAGAACAACACCGAATTATTCATATATTGCAGTATTTGATGGCCGCGGGCTCAATTTTCAGGATCTTTATTTCTTTTTGTTTCTTTCACATATCTAAAAGGTTAGTAAGTAATACTCCATCCGTTCCATTTTAGATGATGTTTTAGGTTGTTTTTTTGTTCCACGATACTTGAAAGTTTTCATATTTTTCAACAAAACTTCTTGGAATTATAAGTTTTTTTTAAATGCACTAATAGAAAATTAGCAATTAATGTTTCAAGACTTTTCTCAAGGGTATAGATGGAAAATCTTCATATCTCTCTTCCATTTCTCAATCTGCGCGAAAACTCAAAAAACATCATATAAAGTGGAACGGAGGGAGTATCTTTTTTCTTTTTTTTTTTTGCTCGGATAGTAGGTTGCTCGGCTGCTAAGTGAGACCACGCCTGTAAAGATACCCACATAGCTTAAAATTGGAAACTAAATAATACCCCCTTCGTTCCAATTTAGGTGATGTTATAGAGTTTTTTACGTAGATTAAGAAACATCAAAGTGAGTAAATTTTTTCCAAATCTGCCCATATTAATACCTTCCTAAAAATTTGAACCTCCTAGTTTTTTGTTTCTAGGTTCTAATATAAATTATGAATCCCCATGTAATTCTACTTGGGATGATCAAATATCTCAAGATAATAGAGAATAAATTTAAAATCTTAAATTAGATTAATTATCTCTCACTGATAACAAAGATACTTAATGTTATATTGTGATCCCAAAGCAGGGGTAAATCAGTGAGAATTTAGGGAAAATAGCTAAACCCTCATCTATTTTGGAACACAAAAAAGAAACCTAAAACATCATCTAAAATGAAACGGAGGGAGTATTAAACATCTTTCAATGTTAAACAGAAGCCATCAACACCAATTAAAGCGATAAAAACTTCATAATTATTCAAAAGAAGAAAGTGCGTATTCTTGCAAAGCAACCAAGCCCAAGGTATACCTGTCATTCGATTTTTTTCTTTTCCGCTTGTATACTTGTCATTCGATTTTTTTTTCTTTTCCACTTTTCTTTCTGGCGAATGTTGATTAAAGAGGCTTTTTCACATTACTTTCTCATCTTGTTTTTGTATGAGAGTCTTGAGTCACAATATCTATTCATTTTCAAGTAAATTTTAAGGTACACTTTGAAGCACCGTTTGGATTCCATTTAGCACTATAGGTTAGGTAAGACGATATAAGGACATGGGCATCTAAAACTCGATTTTAATCAAAGACTATTCTAACTTAATAGAGATTTTATTTTTAAGTGGACAAATCGTTTGACCCTAAATCTATGCACATATATTATAGCCAGAGAGCAAGAGAGATGGATATAAAAAGGACAATTCCGATAATTCTCAATCATAAAGAGACATAATTCGTATCAGAGACAACATGCATCAAATCAGTCACCAGCAAAAGTAATCCTAAACTCTAACTCACACAAATGCATAGACATCCTATCCCCAGGTTCCCGCTCCTTAAAAATCAAGTTCCATTACATGTGAACATGATCGATACACCCATACATACATACGCATAGATAGTACGTACACCCATACATACATACATAAAACTCAAGTAGTATTTAACAAAGACATTGAAAATAATATGGATAATTTTTTTGCATATGTTCATTCCTTCGTTACAAACATATTACATAGATAGATAGGGACAAACATACAGAAGTATTATTTCCTTCATATGCCTCTGATAAGGAAAGAAAAATAGAATAAATGAGCCTCTGTTTGGTTAGGACCGTAAGGTTAAGGGTTTTTAATTCCCATGTTCATCAACATGCACAAAGAAATATCAATATTGTAGCATACAATAGTGCTTGACCTTTGAAATATGATTACATCAAATGGTAATTAGAAGGAAGTTTTGAAATAAAAAATCTGCCTAAATTATCTCAAGATTACCTCTCCTCTGCATATATCTAAGAGGTATCTCCAAAGGGTTTTATTTTATGGATAAAAAAGGAACAACTGCAACAGTTACGTTTTTAAACAAAAACAACCATGTAAAGGTTATCATGATATCCTGAAACTAATATGCTCTTCAACCTAAATAAACAGAAGAAAAGAAGTGACGTCAATAACATAATCGGATAACATTGATGCAGTAAAGCTTGCAGCAGAAGGCTAATGATTATGAACTGTAAGAATAATATACCTTTTATCATTTCTTTGTGATTTAAAATGTTTCTAGAACCTTAACTACATGATCAGACTGGACATTAGTAAGAAGTGTAAGTAGTTAACATTCAAAAACAATTCAAGAAGGAAGTGAATTGAATCAACGAACATACCTTCAAACTGATCAAAACGACACGATGAGATGGTGATGAAGTTTTATTCTCCATGACCCAGGTCATTGATCTAAGGCAAGGAATAACAACCTGTATTCCACCCAGTTGCACTTTCCAGTTGCGATAAACAACAAAAAGGATTAGATAAACAACAATTATGTGTAAATTTAATCCTCTACTAAAGGATCACAATGTATAATAATTAAAAATTGAATTTCAAGACAATGCGGATAGCTCTACGACCAAGTACTCTCTGATTAATAAGAGAGGTATCCAGATTGAGAAAAATAACTGCTTATTCAATCCCTTATATTTGAGATAACTTAAAGCTCAATACAATATATTATCTGAAGCATGTTTGGCAGATCTCTTAGGATGGGCTATCAATCAGTATTGTATTTCCCCTAGAGGTTTTCTATTTATTGGATATTCTTACTAATTGAATTACAAAATAAATTTGCTAGATATTTTTACAAATTGATTACAAAATAAAATTGTGATCCTAAGAAAATATGTAGGTTCCAGAACTTTCAAACGCCGAGAAGCAAGATTAAGGAAAAAAAATTTACACGAAAAATTTCATGGTTAAGAAAACCTGCAATGGGAAACGATCGCCCAACCCAAGTTAGCCAGCATATTAAATGTGATTCTGATATTCGAAAGCGGTCTTTATAGGTTTATCAAAATACAACTACCATAAACTCCAAAAATCAAATTAGTACCAAACTCAACAACATATAGCAGATAATTCATGAATATGTGAAATCATTTAACTTACAAACCTGTAAATTGCCTAACTCTCCGCTCATTGTATCAGAGTCTTGCAATTGATCACTGGCTTGAGTAACTATTTTGGGTGGAAAAATGGTCAAAACACAGACGAATTATTCCATAGAAACGGCATGCCCAAATTATGCGTATCTTCCCAATAAATTACCGATCAACAGAGTGAAGTTAATATTGATGTTATGAATTGGTACGTATACATAGTACTATGAAAATTCATTAGGTATGCTTGTTTTCGCATTTTCAAGATGGCCGAGTTAATTATTTCACAATGGACCTGATTTAAGACGTACAAACAGATACAGAGAATCGGGAAACAAAGAAAGGTTCATCGAACTTCACCTAATTATAATTATAATTCGAGATAGCAACAAAAACCTTACATCGTCCTTTTCTTTGCAGTTTCACTTTTCTTCAAAATTACAATTACTTCTTCTTTTCAAAAGATTTTACAAACTATTATCAAATACAGATACAATAAATCATTCATAAATTAAAATTTAATGTATTGTCGAATTATAGAGTCTATTGTGTCAGTTGTTTGTCTTGCAGTTTCCCTCCGTCTAATTAATTGGACTATTGAACACTCTGCCCTTCTTCGAGTTCTAACCTCTACCACAAAAATAACAGGCTAAACTAAACCCATCAAAATAATCAGCTTGTAACCCTAAAGCAATATCCTTTTTCCAAGGAAACCTCAAAAAACAAATCAAAATCTTACAACGAATTGAAGCTCGAAATCCGCCCATCTCTGATAAATCTGAAATAACGTATTTTTCAAAAATATGCAATTACCTAAACGAAATTGATTTTTATTGAGAACAAAAATTAGGGTTTTAAAAGGGATAATGAGATACATACCTCTAAATCTTGAATCACTTTGTTGTTGCTTAGTTATTTAATGGATGAAATTGATTCTTCTATGAACTTGGTAATACAATAGTGCAATAGAGGGGGAGCGGGATGACGTTTAGAACATAGGGAGAGCGGGATGATGTTTAGAGAAGAAAGAGATTCATGAACGATGAACACAAGTTTTTTTTTTTAAATCCTTTATTTTTCAGTCTCTAAGTCTCCCAATTTATTTCACCTACCACGACCAATGAAGTTTGCTAGCCGTCCATTGAAAAACCCCATCCGGAGCTTCCCGACCTTCGGATGATGGCCCCCATTCAACGACGTCCGTCTGATAGCCCTGGCTATCATGGACATAAACTTCATATCATTAACGAAAGTGACTAATCCAGATATTCAAATTGGGGGATATTTAATTGTTTATGTCGAAATGGTTTTATTCCATAAAAATCATAAATAACTCGATGATATCTTGCCATTAAGAAAGTGCATGATTTCCATAAGAATTATATTATCCCCGGTAGAAACAATAATCGGGATACCCCCAGATAATTTTGAACAGTCGTCTTCTCAGACGTTTAATTTCTACTCGTTTTAAAAAACTTCCACCTTCAAGATCTCACTTGCTGCAATGGTATCATTTGTTTTGAGTAACAATAAGAAGATTGTTAGGATCTGAAGATTTTAGAACTTAAAAGCCTCTCCATCTTTACAATCTTCGACCTCTTCGCGTCCTATGGTTACATCTAATTCTAACTTCTCATGTGCCACCAGAAGGGATCTAATCTCCTTGGTCTAATGATACTCAAATGGTGAATTGGTGATGCAGTAATTATTATCATGTCTAATCATTGTACATCCTCATCTTTTCTACAAAGCTCAGTACACCCACCAACTTTGTTCCCTGGTAAAGAAATTCAAAGTGAAACAACCAAAAAAATCATTATCTAAAATCGATGAAACCGAAATATTGCAAAAAAAAAACTTTTTCAGGGACCCTTGGTACTTCATTTTAGTAACTCCAGCTCCAGCAACACCTACCTGAACTTTTTGGCTCCTAGTTGCATGTAAGCAATGTCAAAATTGCTAAGCATAATTTCTCCTTTAAAAAAAACCAAGAAATTATGGGCATCAAGGCTTAGAAAAATCATGGGTTTGTAAACATATTCTTAGATTCTCCTAATAGTGGCGCAGATAGTTAGAAAAGAAAGTAAAAGTAAATCCTAACTTAACGAAGAATTTGCAATCTATAAACAGTTTTATTAAGAATATGAAAATAAATAAAAAGAGTTGCAGTTGTACCTCATTCATTTTTTAATTTGCTACGGTGTGACTCATCCGAAACCACTTTGATTCTGATGTATATTCAATTTCTCGAACTCAAACTGAACAATACAGGGAAATATTCTTAAACAATTGAACACAAATAGAGCTTCAGGTCCTGCATTAAAGTTTAGAAATTCATGAGATCCGGTAAAATAAATTTATCCATAAAAAGGAAATAGAGGTTTGGTTTAAAGTCATTGTAGTTGCACTCCTGACGAATCTGTCATGTGACTGCACTGCTAATTAATGGTCAATGATAGAATATTGGGTGATTTGAGAGAATTTTTACCTATCATCACATTATAATCTGTTTATTCAGTTGAGAGTCATGCATTCCTCTTTTTTTTTTTTTTCTTTCTTTTTTTAATAAAATCACATATGAAAGATCGCATTCCAGTTCCTTCTATATCCACTTTCCTTCTTAAGGAAGTTGTTTGCCTGCAGAAAGAGAGAAAAAAACCAATTGCAAGAGAGTCAGTGTAAGCTGTTGGGAATACAACATTATGGTGCTAATGCTGTTATTGACAGACTTGTTCAGTTTATTGATATGGAAAGGACTATGTGTCCGCTGAAACTCTGGTATACTTTTGTCTCTAAATACTAACTGTAAATATCAATCAGACGATACAATTTAACTGATAAATCTGGCAAGATGAAGGGCTTCATTTATTAGCAGATCTGACGTTTTTTTTTGCAATTGCTGGTGTATGTGAAACATCTCCTACGAAAGTATCCTCAATGGAGTTAGGATTGTATAAGAACCCAAGGCCAAAGATTCTCTTATAAGGATGTTCGGTGAGTATTCTCATGACATGCTTAATGTCTCGTGCGTTTTGGATCCTTTTAGTTAAGACTGGAATGAAGAACATTTTGCAGAGGTGAAATCATTTTGTTCTTAAAGTTATCCTTGTGGTGGATGCAGGACTTGCTGATTCAGACCAAGTAATGTTTAACTGCATAATGTTTTCAAAACATAAAAGCATGTTAAGAGTTTGGCATTGTCAAAAGTTTGCAGGATGCTCACGATAGAAATTTAGTAAGCTTACAAATATACATAAAACTTCATTAATTTAATACAATATTAACATGCAGTAGCATTCAAAAGATTAAAATGCAGCTACTGATGTTTACGTGCTGCAACTATCGTACATGGAATCATTATATGAATACATCTACATTAGGAGAATCCAACATCACAATGAACTTAAAAAAAAAAAAAATTGTAGTAAATTATAATATAATAACCTGCTATGTCTTCTCCCATATCCACCTTTCACGTCTACGTGCTTGCAATTAATGTACGGTGAATCGTTCTAGAGGAAAGCAATTATTGTCTTGTGTTGTAAATATAACTCACTGAGTTGCAACGCGTGTAGTATTAAATCCACGTAGGATAACTACAACCATTTTATCCACTTTTTCATGGTCGAATTTCCCATGAGTAAATTGGCAATATTCAGCTATCCAGTAATACAATCTTTGCAGTTTGCGAAAATCACCTGAGGTTTTACCTATCTAAAGAGAATGAGGGAGATGCCTTCTGCAAATCATGATAGACTTTGGCACCCAATATGGTTGAAGGAATCTCGTAAGCAAGCAGATTTCCTAAAATCTTTTGTGAGCATCAAATAATGGAATCACTGTTTTTGACATTGGAAACATGTAACATTTTAGCCTACTCAAATAATAATGCCATCTATAGGAGTCGAACCCACAACTACATGGTTAAAAACCGCGTGCTCTTCCATTTGATCTAAGAAAGCAGATACTATTTCCAATTTAAGTGGGATTTAATATGAAGTAATATAAAGTAGATTGAGCAAATAGTCGTGAACAATATCATCTTTAGACCCTACTTCAGACTAGCTGTAGCCATTTCTACACCTAGCAACGATTGATTGAGTAGTTATTTTTCAGGGGCAATTCTATAAAGTGTGTTATCCGGAATTGGTAAATGACTCCTATAGTTTTGCATCTGAAAAGTAAGATGTAAACCCCAGCTAAGATAAGAATTTCGGAACTTCGCCCGGATGGTTCCATTTAATACATCCAATTAAGGAAAACATTTTCACAATCTAATTGTTGTTTTACTTGAATTTCATCCTAATAACAACTCAAAGAGTGGGATCATCTTATCAAACTCATTACCTTTATGCAACAAAAATTTACAACCTGTCCATAAAGGATATTACACAAACACAGTGGGAGAGAGCGTGAGATAATTGACCTGTAAAGTACCTCCCAGATCAGGGATAGGATTCGTAGAGTGTCTGGCAAGAAATCATGATGGTGTTAATATGGATGGAGAAATAGCTCAGTTCATAAAATTGACAGGGTGGTCGTGTTAAAGTACCTCCATAATTCATCTTAACTCCTACAAAATCCAAATAATGAAGAAATAAAATTGTTAATAATCCAAGTCAGACTAAAACAAAGATAATTGAAACTTAAAAATGTATAATTAAATATTGAACAACCTAATGCAGATCGAATGCATGTAAGTTATAGAAAGCGAAGTGAGTTTTGCTGCTCTTCCTTATTGAATTTGAAACATGAGATTTAATTTCAAACATAGAAAATAAATGAATACGAATTTCTAATTTAAGACCGTAACATAAAATCTTGAGAATACTCCAAACTAAGAAGCTTTACCTTTCCAAAACAACTCGTTATTACCTAGAAATACCATTTTTTTCCCTCATTAAAGCCCCCTGAAATTATTAAACTTGATCTTCCCTTTTTACTCTACAAATCCTCCTAATGATTTTCACCCTCTTCGAGATTTTTATTAGAATGACAACTCGGATACCCATCTCTCAAAACCCACGACTAAAATCATCGAAGTTACAAAATCCAAAGTAAACAAACTACATATGAAACTTCTAACACTTTCAACTCGTATTACCACAATCAAAATCATTGAATAACAAAATCCTCGATGAAAATCATTGAACTTACAAAACCCACAATCATATTTTGATCCAACTGGATTAATGTATCAAAATATTTTACCTAATTGAAAATTTAAATAAATTTGCTAGAAAAAGAAATAGTAAGATAGACATTATGCACCTGCGATTGATTGAATCAACAAACACATTAGAAGTATCCACAATTGATGATAATGATAAGGAAGTATCCACAGTTGATGATAATGATAATACATTACCTAGAGAACTGGTACGCCAGTTTGAACTGGGTCTTTCCCTTTCTCATTTCAGTTGTAGCAACTCTTGCAGCAGAAAAGCAAAATGCATAAAGAAATTGGATCAGTAATACATGACACACATTATTCCCTAAGTTATTGAGATACGAATGGATGCATATTTGTTATTGGACCTAACATTCAGTAAAATATAAAATATAGATTTTATATTGATACCATTAAAGCAATAAAACATGTATAGACTTCCTGAAACACCTTCAATGGCATAAATGACATCACCTAATTAAACCCTTAAATTTGATCGACCATGGCATATTTGTTCAAACAACGCCTCATTGACATATCCTGCTGCCAAAAGATCCAGTGTACGCATATCTCACCAAATACAAAACCTATAGGTAGTCTATTGAACCTGCTTGTTACCCGAAATTTGGAAATATAAAAGAAACAGATCACATAAGTAATTGGTAGAGGTATCTGTATTGCTAGAGAAAGAGAAGTCCAGCAAAACTCAAGGGTGCATCCCTAAAAATGTTTGCATTCTATGTACACAAATTTAAAATGTACTGAAATCCATGGGTACATCCTTGGCAATGCAGTATGCATAGAAAAACTACATGCCTCCTTTATATGATATACTCTAAACAAAAAACCGCAATCAAAATATCAGTCAGTAGAAACGTTAACTCAATTCATTTAACATATTTTCCGGAACGAATGTAACTAAGTAGAAACGTATGACAGTTAAATAATAATGGATTTGCAGCTACTGGAGTAGCACATGCAAAAACAGTGTGGATAGTTACATGATGTGGGACTAAGATCTTCTCCCAAAAAACTTTAAAACTGGAAATGTAAACATAAACCTAAATGCCGAGATGAATTGGCCATGCCAAATACAATCCTAACAGGCACCGCTAATTTTCAAGAAACACGCACATCTACCAATTAGCAAGATAGAAATTTGGAAAGGAATCTATCAAGGATTAGCTAGCTAAAAAACGAACGGAAAAGAAATAATCAGAAGGTTTTAGTCCCAGTCTTACCAAAGAGAACTGGCTAGATGCAGTCGCGGAGAATAACGAAAGCCAATAGAGTAGATAATTCGTTTATAACATAACTATCAACAATAGAAGAATCCCACAGTAATGGATGCCACCAACAATATTTTCATGGTAAATTTGAAGCTTTCCCTTGTCCAGTTCTAAGCTCACATTCCACTCGATATAACTATGTGAATTTATAACTGATTTAAATATTTATCCCTAGACTAACAAATAATCAATTCTCCAGGAGCATTGACATTATAAAATATTAGTACGAGAACAAATAAGAAACTAAGCTAAAGAACATACAACTAAGAAGCATCAACTTGAGTTCCAACTATCTCTGACCGTATTTCACTATACTTTTTGAGTCTTTACCTGCAAGAGAGCATCCCATCATAAATTTTATTTTACCTATTCATTCAAGGAGATATCCGTAGGTTTACTTGTCCAAACGTCATCATCAGTACATAAAAGTTGGATCCCCATAGACTGTGAATGACACAGGATGCTAATTTCTAAGAGATGCAGAAGTCAGGGATTTACTCACAATACAAATAGGAGAAAATAAAATTATCAACTCTATATAAAAATATCACCAAAAAGTTAAAATCATAATTTTCAAAACTGACACAATCAAAACACGGCAGAACAGAAGACGCTAAGTTGTAGATGTTGCCATGAAAGCAGAGAAAGGTAATCCAGCAACTAACACCTGGTGCGTGAAGACTATTTTATTGAATTTGTTCGAACATTTTAGAATTACTTAGGCTTGAGCAAAGTCATACTTGTCTTTAATCACTTTTATTTTGACGTAGGCTCAACAGTGTACACGGAAGTACTGCAAATGAGCAGGGCATCAAGATGGAGATCTTGCATAGTATATATGGGCTACACCACTTCAATTATTGTTATTTGGTTCCATGTCTAAAAAAATTATTCTAAGCATTCAATATTTGGAAGAAATGAAATGTACCTTATTCATGGATTTGTCGACCATAATAGTGAGATTGAAGAGAGGTTTCCTTCAATGTCATACCTGATACATAGGAAAATACACGTACAAATATTTCAACATGATCAGTGTCACTAAGCAATCCAAACTACATAATAAGTCGTCAACTTAAGTGTGGAGGTGTTACTTCCAACAATATACCAGCAATGTAAGGCTAGGATGTAAATAATTTCCTTTCTTTCGTGCTTACCGAGCCTACACCCCCTTACCCTGTGGTACAGACTCTGCAAGATTCCTAAAATATGTGTAGAAGATTATGATTTTCTTTTTAAAAGAGAGTTGATGGGGTTTGAGTTCGATATTCAAATTACTGTAGGCTTTGGAACAAATTACGAAACAGGAGATAATACCTCTAGATTATACTTTCTGTATTTGTTCGAAATATATACGGTAATGGTGCTTGCTATGGAAATTCAATCCCTAGTCTAAGTTCAAATCCATAAGGCACCTTAAACCCCATCAACTCTTTGTTAAAGAAAATCAGCAACCACTATCTTATAAAAGTCAGTAATCACAAAAATTTAACAATGAATTAAATATTAAAGTTCATAAACTATTCGTCCTTCTGACTCATTATCTTGAAGCAGCCGTAAGTAGTAACCAAGTTGACCCTTAATGTGGAGCAACCAAATCAACCCTTGATGTACCACATTTGCTTACGACAAAAATTAAAGAGGAAAATTATTATATGGAAGTATTTAAGCTTCTAAACTGCCATAATATGCATGACCACACATACGTAGGAAGAGACATTACCTTTTCATGAAAACTTCCAACGGGCCAATTTTGTAGAAGCAATGAGACCATAATACACTCCATTGAAATTAGGTATACCTGCAGGAGCAACATAACTAAAATTTCAATGACCCTCAAAATTGTGCAGTGAAAGCAATTAAAAAAGAAGAAGCAATGTATGAACCTAAACCCCAGTAAAGAATTAAGACCCAAATTAGGTATTTTACCATTCTTTCCATCTCTTACTCCTACATTGTGGAAGTCCATATTTTAAATAATCACCTAATCACAAATGCTTCTCAAGTAGCAAAATTATGCATATAAACACAAACACAGTTAAATTTAAGACTCAAGAGCGTTTGTTTCGAATCCTCTGGGCATCACACCTTGTAATTTTCATGAAAAATAAGGGAAAAAATCATCGGAATATTTATCAAGATTGGTTACATTTATCAAACTGGATTTTAGGCAATCGATCTCAGAGTTATTATGGTGTCGCTAACAGTTCTATATAGAGGGAATAAAAAGACAGACTAATAGATCTCAGATTGAACCATGTCCCTAGAGGGATTCGTACCTGATTGAGTAGAGAGTGTAACTGCGCTGGTGAGATCAACCCCCAGCCCAGTCTGCTTCTCTTCCTTCAAGACCATGTAGTATAAAAAAAAATCAAATTGGGCAACATGAAAAAAGAAATTAGTTAGTCGGGTCACAGTAGCGTGTTTAATAAAAAAAGATATATATTATGCTGACACTAACAAAGTACTATAATAAATGTATGGTTTGTATTTCTTGCAATTAATTTGTGGCAAATTTTTAATCCAGAAAATTAGAATTAGATTTGGTCTTGAAAATATCTATCCGGGTACTATGATCCAACTAAGTAAACACGCTACTGTGACCCGACTAACTAACACGCTATAATATGATATGACCAACTAAATATGTGGGAACTATATATGCCTTTAAATTTTCTCCACGATTAGAGTGATGCTTGTGTTGGTTGAAGGTAACATGTGGAGGTAGACCCATCTGCTACAGGTTGCTTGAGTTGCTGTCTTTCTTTGGTTTAATGATTTCTATAAACGTTTCTGATTCAACTTGATGTGAGTCATGAATTTTCACCAATCAACCAGCAATTCAACAAATTATGTGTAGTCAGACATGTTTTTATGGAAAGCAAAGAGTTTAAAACGGTGGGAAGAAAATCAGAAGCTTACTTCTTGTTTCCTAACCGATGAACAAACATAATAATTTGAAATTATTTTAGTAACCTTTTGATACGTGAAGGAACACTATTAATGGTCTAAATGAGCTGCACACTATTTGCGATTTCATTCATTTTCTTATCTATTTCTTGTTAATTTTGAAAAACTCATCAATACTGACTACTAAACTATATAATTTTACAAATAACTTCGGTGCTGGATATGTAGCCAACCTGGTACCTTCGTAAACAAGAAGTTCTCTACAAATTTATACTTACTAAAATAAATAGACCCAAACAATAGGT
This sequence comes from Papaver bracteatum, assembly GCA_023529315.1. NCBI lineage: Eukaryota > Viridiplantae > Streptophyta > Magnoliopsida > Ranunculales > Papaveraceae > Papaver > Papaver bracteatum. The sequence goes on along the minus strand of JAJJWX010005220.1, from coordinate 688,666 downwards.
TGCACAACATATACCTAGATAATGAAGGTGTCGCCAAAATCGACCATTTCTAAGGCCGACTAATAAGCATCAGTCTGAGCTTTTTCCTTTTGTAGTCTTCCTGTAAGTACAAAGAAAATAAAAAAAAAATGGGATTCATAATTTGTATGAGCTAGGATTCATAATTTGTATGAGCAAGAGAAATTAGTAATGGTAAAGCCAGAAATATTTATCCTTCAAGCTATAATTCATTGTCAGATGCTAATCCTGATAAAACAATCTAGTTGCTACAATTACAGAATTAGAGAATATCGTTTGAATTCTTTGTTATTCCTACGGTATTGATAAACATCATACATAAACCTTTAAGAGGCAGTAAAAATAGTAGAAGGGACAAAGAAAAAATAGGTAGGAGAGAAAGAGGCAGTGGAAGAGAAAACAAACCTTAGAGAAAAAAAACAAGGGAGTCTCTTCTTGTCCAACAGTAGGCCACCCAACTAAGGAGTGCAACTGAATAACATCACCACTGTTAGCATCATCCAAATAAATCCTTACCTCATAGCAAAATTCATTTTCACTGAAGCCATCAAGCATACTAAGCGTCAACTTCAAGCTTCTTAAGCATAGCCAAATAAATGGATTGTGAAAATGGCATCGAATGTAACGTGAGCTATGAAAATTAGAGATATTGGCTAAACATGCAACATGGAGCTAAAAGTATATGTCAAGAAAATATGTTTTTATGATATCAATATGTTTCGAATTGTCACATGGCATCCAAATTACATCATCTAATCAACTCCAACGATAAGCAAAATAAAGGAACTCAAGTTGAAAATATTATAATACTCGTGATGTGTTTTAAAACAACCTAAAAGAATTCCAAAAAATGACATTTCACCGCAGTCTAAATCTTGTTGCAGAAGCCTATTCAATATGGAACCATTTCACCAAGTAACGCTAGAAACAAATTCATCCATATACCTCCAAATCAACAGCTTGAACTGCAACGTGGATGGAAATGTCTCTAGCATTAGACCTCTAAGATTGGTGAGTCATCTTTCTTCCACTGATTAGCTGGTTAGGAACTATACTATTTTACTATGAACAAATTAACTCTACCCAAAACAGAAACTAAGGGCAAGCTCACTGTAAGATACAATTGATTGTTTTTGTAACCTAATACTATAAACATCATAATCTCTAACCTCTGGGGCGAAATTTGAACCTCTGGAGCGGGAATTTGAACTTCCAAATAATGGGTTTTAGGAACCACAATGTGAGTTTCATTTCCCTGAAGTAGAACACACCAATTCCATCATCTAAATCTATTATGTTATGCAAAAGTTGTATATGGATTTTCGGAGTGTTCATGACATTTTATATAATAAAGAAGGCCAGTTAACATATCTAATTGACGGAGATGAGCTTAGTGACATTTGGATTGTCATAGGTCTAGCGTAGCTCATGACCTACATTGATTTTGCTTCCACACATTTCTTAAATTATGCTCCTCACCTTTTTAAGAACTGAAAGTGCATATACAAACCAGTTATCTATGCAGAATATGGTCAAAGTAGTTCTGAATCTCTAATAAACTTCACTTTCTGAAAGCAATTAGTTAATGAATTAATGTGAACATTGCTTTTCTTCTATCAGAAAGAAGAATCTGCAGTCGGTAGGATCAACCCTGTAATTTTAGAATCAAAACAATATCTAACTACCATAAAAACATAGACATAATTCATTATTGATAATAACTAAGTTCAAAATGTTGTTTAGTTAACATATGTACAATTGACTATGCAAAAAAGAGCACATACATCTACAGTTGGTTAACTTCCTACACATGATTTGAAGAATCACTAAAGCAGCATACCTTAGTGAAGTATTGTTTCCTATGGAACTCCGATGTCCATTTTATATGATCTATATCCCTGCATAAACGGGGACATAAACATGGTTAGTCTTGATCATAATTCTGATCTAGCCACCAACAACCAAAAACAAACCCTCTTTAATTTATGAGTAGCATCAAATTTACTAAAAATATCGGAGAATTTCCCTGACTTTAGGTACAACTTTAGGAAGACAATATACTGAGATAAAACTAAATAGAACTCAATCAAAGAGATAATGCTCTTTGAAGAATGAACACTTACCAATTCCCTAAAATCAAAAAAATACAGAATGGATAATTTGAAAAGACCGAATTAGTAGTATACACATACTCAACAAAAAATAAAAGTAGCCTTGGAGACGATAGAGTTAACCTGTGAATCCAAATAAGAAGATTGTGAAATCGGTGAATTGAAACGAACAGAGATAAGAGACTATGATATCAGATAACATAGAAGATAGAAAATATTACCAAAAAATCGAATCTGATGAGACACCCATTGTTTGAATTAGCCTCTCTAGTTTCCAGTATCACAATGTATCTTGATTCTCACACTCAAAATCATGGTCCTGAACATGATATGGTCACTTCTATTATACCCGCGAAGATTATAACTGGCGGTGCTTTTAATCCGAAGCAACAATTATTCAATCAAGATGTTTTGAGTCAAATTCACATTCACGTTGCAGGAAGGTAATCAAGCATGTGTTGGAAATTTTGGGTATAAAACAGAGGATGATAACACTAAAAGAAATTGTTGTTGTACTCAAAAGCTTTCAAGGCTCGGGTGATTTCTTTTAGACGATTATTTCTACCCTCCCAATATAAATTGGCGATTGCAACAGGTATGCGAAATAATGCCTTCAGGATACAATGAAAGCCCTACAACAGGAAGTTGGATTCAAGGTTTGCACCCCTTGACCCAACCAAGAACACATGAGAGAGATTTAAAATGATGCTTTAGATGGAGAGAAAAATGAGTTGAATTCATTCTCAAGAATGGGAGAATTCCTCACTACTTATAGGGTTATTCATGCCTATTGGAGATGCCTCTTCACTTCCAAAAGACACATAAGGTGTCTGTTGGGAATGGTTGTGTCCTTTATGAACCATCACACCTATTAGAGGTGTCCCTTCATCTCCAACTAACATCCATTGTGTTTATCCAACACGAACACTTCCCCATCATAGTGACAAACCAAAAACGAAAACAGCTTTTATTTTCTAAGTTATTGAAAATATCCAACAATCTCCCCCTATTTTCAAAAACCAAAAACATAAAATAAAATAAAACTTATAAAACCGGAGTGGCTGCATCACTCAAGTGACTGCCTACGTACCCGAGTGGGATCAAGCCAACATAGTTCAAGCACAATTGGGACTAAGCATCATCCCCTAAATCAATACATAAATGATAGGTACCTTCTGGGTTTGAACCTTCACTGAGTGTAAGAAACTCAAAGCCTTATCGAGATTCTATGGTGAAACCAGTCTTGAACCAAGTATCCCTTATGATAAAACTGGAGTCTCCACACATATTGATTCCATAAATCATGTGTTCTGTAGCCAAGCACTATAAAGGCCTTGTGCTTATATCCTTATTCATGAGTCTTCTTTAGAGAACGGTCTTCTTCTCTTAGGAAACGACCCACATTTCCATACTCATATAGGTAAGTCTCGAAGGTGTTTCTGCGAGACACCTTTTACTAATCACAGACTCATTAAGGATTTACATCCATCCTATTTTCTTGCAGAAAAACCAAAGACTAACTTGAAATGGGAAGTTTTATGTTAGTGCTCCATAATCTACAGCCATAACTTGTTGGTACCACATTGAACCTTATTTATCTTTTTCAAAACATAGGTTGGGTTTACGCTATGGGAGATCAACCTTCCTTCACTGAACCTTAGTCCCATTTCTATATACTTCATTGAAATTAATTCCTTTGGGAGACTCTTCATAAGTAGGTCTACCAAGCTTTTCTCCGTTTCAATGGTTAACTGCAATTACTCCTTTCTTGAGTAATTGACTTACCGTTCCTTGTCTAAGACTTGTATGTCTTGACTTTTCATTATAAGTCTTGTTAAAGACGTTATAGATCATATCCTGATTCACAATTAATCAAGACCTCCTGAGATGGCTTCTTCCAAAATAGGATCTCTACAAGTTAGGTTTTAAGCCATTTCTTCTCATTAATTGCATCTACTAATGCAATCAATTAAAAACATTACTAAAAAATGTTCCTCTTTGATTTTACAAAATAATTGTAACTTCTCTAGTGATCCTAATTAACATTTACGGTTAATTCACAAGAAGTCATTATAGACTTGCATACACTAGAGGCATAGAAAATTTGTAGGCAACTTATATATTTGCTATCTCAACAAATATAATACCTTGATGAGTAACTCTTTTACTCATGCCCAATCCCCTACAAATTCATACCCAAAAACATAGACAATGTCTATTTAACATTCTACATTATGTAATGCAAATGTTCATAATTTATGCATCGGTAATATCGTAACACCTCATCGTTGGATATTTGGTCGGCCGCCCAATCTTCCAATATGTTACATATTGACCGGTATTCCATTTTTCCCTTTCGATGTCATTTAAGACCTGCCAATTTCCAAATTTGGAACCTATAATTCTTATCGCAAGAATTATGTTTATGCCATACCATTGTTGTCTCAACAATTATGACGATTTTGGTTTTAAAATAATCCACCAACTAGAAAAATTTTATACGACATTTTCGTATAAATTCTCCCCCTATTTCACGATAATTCTCAAATGCCAAAATGCAACTCAATATCATGAAATACCATTTGTGTCAAACATGTACCCCATAATTTCTAAATAGAAATTAAAACCTCAAATCCAATATACCAGTACGGGTACCATCATTATGGATCTGGCTTTCCTTTGCAAACATTCTAAACAAAGCCTCATTCAACTGCCACATGCGGGTAAATTGAACAGTCAATTTAAACCACGTACATCCAACCGTTATGCACCCTTAAAGGATTCCGACTTCTAATACATTTATTAGATATCTCATGCTATCATTAAAAAAAAAATATATATATATATATATGGCATTACTAACCCCAATCAAGAGGACTAATCATTACTGGGAAAACCAATCATGTCACAGATGAATATGTGGATGTAAAAATCACAGTTGCAAATTTATGATATGCTTTACGAACATAACAGAGCATTAACAAAGGCTAGACAATAATATGCACAGATTGTGATTATAATGGCTCATCCACATAACATACACATGCCGTAACTATTTCTAAGAAACCGAGATACTAAGGATGTATTAGTCTTTAAGATTGTTGGAAATATTATACTTATCTGATTTCATGGAAGATTCCCTTGACCACAACCCTTGAGAGTTTGCGCGCCAATGATTGAATCAAATTCCCATAAACAACATCATGTTCCCGAAAATGGTTTCCACTATAAATTTGAAGCTTGTTTTCCAACTTCCCTTATTCTCGTTTCCTCTGTCTTGTCTGAATTTAATCGTCTAAAACTGTTGGAAATTTTGGGTATAAAACAGGGATGATAACACTAAAAGAAATTGTTGTTGTACTCAAAAGCTTTCAAGGCTCGGGTGATTTCTTTTAGACGATTATTTCTACCCTCCCAATATAAATTGGCGATTGCAACAGGTATGCGAAATAATGCCTTCAGGATACAATGAAAGCCCTACAACAGGAAGTTGGATTCAAGGTTTGCACCCCTTGACCCAACCAAGAACACATGAGAGAGATTTCTGATGATGCTTTAGATGGAGAGAAAACAGGTTGAATTCATTCTCAAGAATGGGAGAATTCCTTCACTACTTATAGGGTTATTCATGCCTATTGGAGATGCCTCTTCACTTCCAAAAGACACATAAGGTGTCTGTTGGGAATAGTTGTGTCCTTTATGAACCATCACACCTATTAGAGGTGTCCCTTCATCTCCAACTAACATCCATTGTGTTTATCCAACACAGAACACTTCCCCATCATAGTGACAAACCAAAAACGAAAACAGTTTTATTTTCTAAGTTATTGAAAATATCCAACAGCATGAAAATTAAACATGCCTTATTCCAAATATTGTACTGTGTATTACTCACCTCAAGATCCCTTGCTAGAGAAACCAACAAATTTTTTGCTACAATGAGGTCCAACTTGGAACGTGCAGCAGCTATTCCTAGCTATTTGAGACCAATACCACCATGGCAAACATTAACACCATCATCCGCATATTGCTAGATAATTTTAGAACATCGAATAAGAAAGATGAAACTACATACGTATTGGTCAGAGATGTTTGTAATTTCGGCTCAATTCTTAACAAAATAAGCATGTAATTTAATCGGTTACCAAAATCAAATTTTAGAATATTTTAGAATAAATAACGATAACGCACAATGCCTGGTGCTAAACCTAGTAAAAGAACTGATTTTTATTGAGATTGAAAATTAGGGTTTGAGAAGGGTTAATGAAAAAAATACCTCTAAATCTTGATGTACTTTGTTGATACTTCTTCAATCGATGGAATTCTTCCGTCTACAAACTTGGTTATTGTAGTGGAGACGTAATCAAGCTGAAATTCAATACTTCACTTATCTATGTTTTTCTTTGTGTCTCTTGTTAGAGAGGTGGTGTCAAAACTCGATTTGAAGTCTTCAATTTCGGTGAAACTTGAAGAAAAAAAGGAAGAAGAGGAGAAGAAAAGATTAATTATTTAACAACATACTCAATAAAACTGATTCTCACAAAACCCAAATTGATGAATATTTTTGCCCTAATTTTTAAGGAAGTGTTATGAGATGAAAAACAGAAAAACTCTAATTGATAAATAATAATGTCAGTAACTAAGATGAATTCAACAATTGAATCCAAAGTATAAAGCATAAGATGAATAAATTTAATCGATGTTGCTGGTGATACAGAAAAAAAGATAAAAAAGGACATGAAGAATACTTGTATTGATTTCCATATATACAACGAATTGGTATTACTTTTGAATACCGCGAGTCTTTCCCAGTTGTCCAATGGAAAAACAAATCCGTAGCTTCCTGACCGCCGGATACGGGTCCCCGTTGAATGACGTTCGTCTGATAGCTTTTTCTATCATGACATAAATACCACCTTTTTTTATAACAATGATTCTCATTTCCAAAAATATTGTTTCTCGTTAGCTTATTAGAGATATTGATTACGTATTTCCATCGCTCCCTGTGGGTTCGACCCTTACTTGCCTCTGTCTACTAGTTAGACATCGTGCGATTGCGGTTTATTATATAAGCATCTCCGTATCCTACCAATGTAGCCTCCATTGAAGACTCCTTGGAGAAACTAAGAGAAAGGGTGTTCAAGGTTCACTCCAAGTAAGTTAATCCATCTTGTTCCCTTAACTTTCTTAGACCTCATGATGAATTCTAAGGGCTCAAAAAGGAATTTCAAAAATCCAAATACCTCTATGGATCTTCCTTGTGACCAAAATTCTCTTAGGATTAGGTTTATGGATGATTCATGTGCTAGAAATTTTGGGAAGATTTCATCTAAAGGTTTTATTTTAGAAAAGAAATTGGATATTTCTAGTGGACATGATGAGGATTTATCTTGCTTTAAAAAATTTAATCTTGGAAATATCTTTGATGGTCTTGGTCAAGGTTTTGATTCTCTCACAAGAATTTTCTATGCCAACATTCATGATGTTGATCTTAATAAGATGGAATTCAAATCCATGGTAAATAGAAAAAGGTTTCTTGTTGATAGAGAGTTAATTTCGAAGATTACTAACATACCGTTGGGAAACGTGCGTTTCCCTAGACCAAGTGATGAACGTCCTTCATGTGATGATATCTCTATTGGGATTTGTGGAAAGAATGTATCTTGGAATCAAGGGAAGTTTCCTACTAATGATCTCAGTATTGCATTAATGGCATTTGGAAAACTTGGTATCCCAATCTTTGTCCCTCCACAATTGAGAATTCTTGGTGGAGTCATGAGTTTGCAGAGTTAGTCTATTTTCTTGAATCGGGTGCTTGAAATCTCGATATTTTTGGGTTCATTATCTGTCAAATGATCTCAATGGCATCTTCCATCAAGATGTTAGGCTATCCTTTCTTGATTAGTCAAGTCTGTCGTGAGTGTGGTGTTGATTCAATTGGCAACTCACTTGGGGTTCCAAAACTGGTTCGTCCTTGTACCTTCAGGCGCACAAGGGAAAATATATGCAAAAGAAAAAGAGATGCTTCATGAGTAGGACCCTACCACCTTCAATCTACTTAAAAAAAATTACAAGGAAGTGTGTAAGGTCAATTCAAGGGTGAAGTGCGTTCAAGAACAATTGTCAGTGGTTGCAACTAAGTTTCCCGAGCTCAAGGAAGAGTTGAACACTATTCAAGCATCTTGGAATGTTTCTGATGATGAAGATGATGAGTAGTTATTATTACCTAGTAAATCTTCCATTTTTTATCTTTTGTTTAGAAGAATAACTAGTGTTTCGAATAGCCATTATTGTGATTACACATAGCTATGTCCAAAGTTTTCATCTTCTTGTTTTTAGATTTATTGTGTTAAATTCTAAACTTGTTTAGAATATGATGGTTGCAGTATTAATCTTTATGGTTTTATATATTGCAATATTTTGATGGGATATGTGTGTTTACGTCCGTGAACTTAATTATCCCATATTTTGTCAAAAGTAAAGTCGTTCGTGAATTGATATGAAAATATTGATAAAAGGATGAATAGACTTTTGACAAACACAAAAGTTAAGCCTATATTGTCAATTATTGATGCAAGATAAGTTAAAAACTTTTGTGATTCAAGGATTATGTCTATTGTGTGTCATTGTACAAATGGTGATGGAAACATAGAATGAATCCTTGTGTATTCCGCAGTAATTGATCTTCCCTGATCCATTTTTTTTTTGTATTACTGTGAGACTCCGTATCATGTCTTATGTTGAGCACTAGACAACCAAGTTGATTATTTTTGTGATTAGCTTAGTTGTGTTCCTTAAGGTACTTTACGTAGAGTAAATTGAACTAAATGAATCATCTTGTTTGATTATTTAGTTATGACTCCGTAAGTTTTTCTCGTGTTGAGCATGATTGACTGGGTTGGTTATTTTTATGATTAACTTAGTCATCGCTCCATAGATTTTCTTATGTGAGTATAAACGATTGAATTGATTACTTTTGTCATTAGTTTAATTGTGTATTCCGGTTAGATTAATTATGAGATCTCTTTTGAATAATCTAATCGAGTTATTAAGTCTCCATAAGTTTACTTGTGTTGAGCATATTTAGGCAAATTAATCTTGGTTCGATTTGGTTAATATGATTGAATATTTATTGTTGGATTCCAAATTCATACTTGTATGTGATTTGGTGAGTCTAAATAAATCCTTCTTTTCTTTTGAAATTAAGGTAGCTCTTGTTGTTCCCTTGGGAATGGCATTTTATGGGGGAGAGTTCTTTTGAACTTATGATTAATTGCCAAATTTTTATGGGGAGTGCGGCTGTGGAATATTATAGGGGTTATCTTGTATCTTTATAAACTCCTTGATGAATGCATATAGCTTCGGCTTTATGATTGCATCTAAACAATATTATATACATTTACCTTTGGTCATGAAATGTCTCTTACGGAAATTTCATTAGGATCCCGTTCTTGTACCTTTGCCTATTTTATTGACAAAAAGGGGGAGAATTAATATGTAGTTCATACTACAAATACATATGGTTTTCGGATCATTATGTAAGGGGGAGTGGTTTCCATGTGATATGGAGTATTGACTAAGGGGGAGTGAAGTATCACCATAGTATTGTTGTTAAAGTTGTGATGCAATTGGACTTTGATGCTGTGTAATAATACTATGACATTCTATAACAATGATTGAGAACTCTTGTTTTCTCATTGTTATAATAGCTACCGATTTTCAACAACGATGATGCTAAACTTACAACCTTTGGGATCATTGAACTACTTGAAAGTGACGAATATTTCGAGTATTGTTGAAGATTAGACATGTGGAATAGGAGCTACAAAGTTTATTTATATATTTTTTGTATTCCATATGTATTAATAGTTTTGCCACTAAAATTGACAAAAGGGGAGATTGTTAGAGCATTGCTCGGTCGAACTCGCATGCGTTGCTATCTCAAGCATGTTTGTCAATGTTAGTGATCAAAACTATAAAGTCTTGATTTCTAGTCTACTATAGCTAAGGTCTCGGACTAGGATAGAAAGTGTAGTTGATCTCAAGAACTCCATGGAGATCATCATACAATACGAAGGACTACTCAAGGAACCAGTGGATCTTCATCGACTAAAAGGTATGTGGAGACTTGAACTTATCTATCACTCAAAAGTCTATCTACTCTATCTCCTATCTTGAGAAAAAATTCGTATTACTATATAGACTAAGATTATACACACATGATATTTCGAGATGAGTATATCTCGCTTATCTATTTCTCGAAATATGTGTTGGTAAATATTTCGCTTTAGCCAAGTTCATCTTTACCTAGTGACGAAAGTCATGTTATGTTTCAATCATTTTGGAAATCGCTCTGACGAAAAACAGTTTGTGAATAACAACTATATAACGCCCTCTGAGAATGTTTCAATGATTGAAATGGGAGTTTAGACAATATAACCATTGGAGGATATAAATTTTGTTTTGGTAACACATATATGTATAAGTCCTTATTGCTTGAACCGAAGTTTGTGAACTTTGTTGATCAAGTGAAACCGGAACGTGAGCCGTCAACTCAGTCCGCGAACTGGCATAGTTCTCGAACTCGAGAATTTCTGCTGGAGTTGTAGCTCAATTTTAGTCCGCGAACTGATGGAAGTTCTTGACCCGAGAATTTCTGCTGGAGTTTGTAAACTCCAACAGGTTAACTTGAGTCCGCGAACCCTATCTGCGAACTTGAGTAGGTTATGTCCAAAAACGATGTTTGTGAACTTATCTTAATAAACTAAGGAATGTTATTGTAAACCGTGGATTTATAGTTCATGAATCGATACGAGTGAATCACATCATTTTTGCTTCAATTGTGTCTTGTGTAGTACATGGGATCTCATATCAATTGAACAACTCTCTAACTAGTTCATTTGAGTCATTTGGACTAGTTATGGTGAAGAAGAATATGGTTGATATGAAAGTTATCATTTGGCTAACCATTTGGTTAACTAGTGTTGAACCAACTAATGTACAAGTTTGGGTACAGTTACACAAACCCAAAATCTTCAAGTACATGTGTGTATAACAAGCTATGTTTTCGATCAAACGGTTGATAACTATTTGCTTGTATCTAATTAGGTTTTCATCTAACGGTGAATATTGAATGCTTTGTTACTCAGCTAACATTGATTGCAAACCCTGATTTGAAAGACTATATAAGGGAGAACTCTAGCAACTGGGAAACCTAATCCCCACACATTCTGTGATACTAGTTTGCTAAGCTAGAGTCGATTCTCCTTTAACCTTTGGTTTCTTCTTCTAAAACCAGGTTAATGACTTAAAGACTTCATTGGTATTGTGAAGCCAGACCGATACTACTTTTATCATAGTTGTGTGATCTGATCTTACATCTTCTATCGTACGAGTATAATTATAATGATTGGCTTGAGATTTCTATCTCCGATAGGCAAGATATAAAAGTAATCACAAATATCTTCGTCTCATCGTTTGTGATTTCATGATATCTTTTTTCGCTGCGTCGATTAAGACTATTGTGAGGTGATTGAAAACTGATCCGTTCCTCGGGAATATAAGTCTTGTTTTATTGATTGGTTCCAATTCACCTTGATTTATCAAAATACGGAACAAAACTCATAGGTTTATTCGTGGAAGATGAATTTATCTATCTTGTAGATTTTTCTGTGTGAGACAGATTTGTTTATTAAAGTCTTCGACTTTGGGTCATAGCAACTCTTGGTTGTGGGTGAGATCAGCTAAGGGAATCAAGTGCGCTATATCCTATTAGGATTAGAGATGTAGGAGCATAACTGTACCTTTGATCAGTGTGATATTGGTTGGGGTTCAACTACAGTCCAGACCGAAGTTAATTTGGAGTAGGCTAGTGTCTGTAGCGGTTTAATACAATATTTGTTTAATTTGGACTAGGTCCCGGGGTTTTTCTGCATTTGCAGTTTCCTCGTAAACAAAATTCTGGTGTCTGTGTTATTTCTTTTCCGCATTATATTTTTATATAATTGAAATAATACAGGTTGTGCGTTGTTCAATCAATTAGAATTTCCGACCTTATTGGTTGTTGATTTAAATTGGTTGACACTTGGATATTGGTCTTTGGTACCATCCAAGTTATCTCTCATTGATTAAGACTCGCATATTGTATTTGCATGAGTAAATCAAATCGAGAGATTGAGATAATAACTCCTTGAGATATTTTCTATTTGATTGAGTCTAGTTGATTCTCTAGAAAGTAACTCGGAGTTGTCCGTACAGATTGTTAATCAAAATATTGGGTGTGATTGTTAGACCCCCGCGTTTTCACTTACACAGTCCTGATTTATCATGAATTGCATCCATTTGTCAAAAGAGCGCAATAGTCTCAGACATATTTTAAATTCAATAGGAGAAGCGGAATACTCTTTCCTCTGAAGGAAAAACCGTATTACACTCCCTGGCCGAACCGACCGGGTCCCTCCTTCACCCTCCGAACTGGTCAGAAGAATCGACACGTACTTGGGATGATTTCTTTTAGCTGTGGCAGAAGATATTGTAAAGAATTCATCATCCATGTTTGTCTTGGAGTTTCCAACGTCTTTTGGTACGACATGACTTTTCTCAGGCGACATCCTAACGAAACTTCTGGCGCTGCTTTCACTGTCAAGGTAACTACAATGGAACATAACGAAGAGAAGTTACTACAAAGTACATGAAATTTATTTTATCAATAAAAAAAAATCCATTTTGGACACGAGCCAGTTTATTTCAAGTTACAAGTCATAACACGCATGGCCGGAGAAAAGGGGACCGACAAACCCTATGCCACCGCAAAGAACATGCCCTTGCCAAAGCTGTACCTTGCAGTGGATAATATGCACCCGACTAAGAAGGCGTGTGCCCCCACCGTGGAGACTATGCACACAGACACACCAAGGAAAATGAGGAAACCCTAAAAAACTAGGTTTTCGTGGGACATGAATTGATGGCAGTGACCCGCCTGTGCATGCCTACTTTGCGTAATAACTGAGGTGGCTAACATTATCGCGGTGTTCATACTGAAATATTTCTACAAATTTATGGAAGGTATACCTACGGCTAAGGTTTATACCAATACAAAAGAACAATATTTCTACAAGTTCATGGAAGATGTCCCTATGGCTAGGGTTTGCGCCAATAAAAAAAAGGAAAGAGATTGAAGGAGAAACCCTGGAGTACGTACCTGGAATGCTTGCTAGCTTTATTGCTACCACTCTGCCGCTAGCACAAGGACGTGAAAACAAAGGTACAAAATAAAGGGGAGAGCAACCCCTTCTATAGGCGTGACACTTTGGAGTTTGAATAAGGAAAGGATTTCCTATTTGAGCTAAGTAAGGAAAAGAAGCAATCGGGCCCGTGAAATCAAAGTTCCACCGTACCAACAATCCGTGCCATGCCAAAAACGCACCTTGTCAGCGCCTGCACCTTTCCAAACCGGCACCATGCTAAGTCAGCACCCATTCCAATCCAATACAATGCCTGCGGCTCCATTCCAAGCCGCACAAAACCTACAGCTCATATTCCGAGCCGAGCAACGCCAACAACTCGCTAAGCCAGCACCTCCGCGTTCCCCAGCCCATCTAAGATGATGCATGACCAAACCGAAAGTCTACATCTCACCACTTCACGGTCTATCCAGCAACACCACGAGTAGAATATATGCAAGGCCGCCAACACGAGAATCACGAACTCTCCTTACCTCTCGAAAAAGGTTAGCCAGGTCTTCTTGAACATCTTTTCACGCCTTGTCATTTCGATTTTTTCCTTTCCTGTCACCATCTTATGCTTACCTCGCAACAATGCTCCTGTTCCGAGCTAAGCAGGGGATGTAATATTGATGATGGTTTTTAGCTTAGGTTTAAAATCGTAAAATCGTACATCTGACATGATGTCACTATGACCACTAGCGCATTTATTGAATCAATCAGCATGCCTACGTAAGAATTACCTGGGTACCTTTTATATTATACATGTGTCATGTTCCACGGGAGAACCCTTAGTATTGACCGACATCACCTTCATATATACCAAACCCTAAATTCTTACACCATTATGCCAATGGCAAACCATGCCAGCCACGTCTCCGCGCCAAGGAATGCCAACCATGCCAGGTGCACCACCATGCCAACGGCAAACCATGATAGCCATGTCTCCACGCCAAGGCATGCCAGCCGCACCACCGTGCCATTAACCATGCCAGCCATGTCTCTGTGCCAAGTCATGCCAACCATGCCAGCCGCACCACCGTGCCAATGGAAAACCATGTCAGCCACGTCTCCGCGCCAAGGCATGCCAACCATGCCATCCATACCACTGTGCTAATATCAAACCATGCAAGCCATATCTCCGCGCCAAGGCATGCCAACCATGCCAGCCGCACCACCGTGCCAATGGAAAACCATGGAAACCACGTCTCTGCACCATGGCATGCCAACCATGCCAGCCACACATCATGTGCCAATGACATGTCGTGCCAGCTGCATTTCCTCACTGAGGCATGCCGACCATGCCAGCCGTCCTAACTTGCCACGCACAACACTGGATTCTAAAACGAAGGGTTGCAATAATCAACGGCCACCCTTCCATATGAGATGAAGATCTTAGTCGTCCAAGGTCGTCAGCTAACATGTGGCAACTTCTGTCCCAATGAGAAAACTGCAAAATTTGTACCAAACCCTAATTTTGGCTACGCCTAAAACATGCACGAGCATGCCGACCACGCCACTGGATACCAACGGAAAGTAACCAAAATCAACGGCTACCCTTCCTCCTGACATACAGATCTCATTCGTACAAGTTCGCCACTAAACTTGTGGCATCTTTTGGTCACGACACCAACTTGGCTACGGTGTCAATTCTTTGGCCACGATACCAAACCCTAATTTTGGCCATGCCCGAACTCTGCCAAAATCCTAACTTGACTGTACCTAAAATCATGCCAAGGCCATGCTGGCCACGTCTCCTTTCCACTGACTGCCAAGAGGAAGGTTGCGACAATCAACGGCTACCTTTCCTCTCAAGATGCAAAATCTCGACCATCGAAGGTCACCAATGAGCCGACAAGTCTCCCAAGCTCAACTTGCCATACAACATCAACATGCTACATGTTTTCCATGAAAACACTCGAGACATCAACACATGTCACAAACTGGGGGATGCTCATTAGGGTATTGGTTTGGCGGTTTACAACGTGTGGCGTATATTACTCCCGTTACAAGACAGTGTCATAAGAATGAGGCGGTTAGTAAATACATGTAGTAATGGTGAAACGCTTTCCTTCATTATGGAACATCAATTCCAGGCGTTACCGGTTACCATCTCCTCCCACTTACTCATCCGTTCAATTTCTTATGAGACCAGAGTACATTTCACTTCGACTTGTATAAATAGTTCTTACATATTTCCACCGAACAACGAGTTTATGGTCAGGAGCATACAACACTCAGAAATCACTTGTTAGCTTTCCCATCTGTTAGCTTTCACTTTCTGATACAAGTCAAAAACAACTACTCTTGTAGAATCAACTATTCTGGTCTCAACACTCTCTTCCCTTCCCTTCCCAAAACCAACCCTTCTCCTTCACTTTGTGACCGAAGCAAGTCTGGAACGACCATTTCTTGGTTTAGGATGGATTTGTACATATTGATCTCTCAAATCTAAAATACTCCCGTGAAGTACATTGTTTAGGGTTTAGACTCATTTCTCACCCACTCATGCGAAATTATTAAAATCAGTAGAAACTGTTTTCACCCTCAAATACCTATTTATACAAGTTATATTGAAACGTACCCTAGTCTCGTAGGAAGTGAAACGATTGAGTGGTGGAAGAATAGAGTAACGTGTAACCGTCAGTCATTATGCTTCCATGATGAAGGAAGTGAATTTGTTTACACCATTAATTTTTACCACTACTAATTGTCCCGCTTCATGACACTTTCTTATAACGGGCGCATTGGATGCCGCACGTTGTAATCCGCCAGACCAATACCCTGATGAGCATACCCCAGTTTGTGACATGTTTGATGTCTCGAGTGTTTTCCGTGGAAAATATGTAGCACTTTGCTACGTGTAGAAATTCAAAGTCAAGTGACTTACCGCAGGAAAATAGCATGTGATGCTATTAGGCTCGTTTTGGATGGTCACCTAAAACTTGCCACAGGTTTGTCAGTTCGGTGGCGAACTTCGGTGGCTGAGATCGAATCTCATGAAGGAGGGTATCCGTTGATTATGGATACCTTGTGTTGGCGCCTGGTAATGGCGCAGTGGCGTTTTGGTGTATGCCAGTGGCAATGTGGCATGGATGGCATGGTGGTGCAAGTGGCGCCTGGCATAGCTATAGCCACTAGATTTAGGCGGCTGGTCGCCTAAAACTTTCGACAAGTCTGTCAGTTCGGTGGAGGACTTGGATGGCTGAGATTGTAATTCATAAGAGAGGGTGGCGGTTTGATTATGGCCACTTTATGTTGGCACCTGTTAATGGAATAATGGCATATCTGCGGCGTAGTGGCATACGCCTACATCATGGTGGCATAGCCGCGTCTGTGGCGTTGTGGTATGGCCAAGGATAGGATTTGGCATCGTGGCCAAAGTTAGGGCTTGGAGGCATGGCCAAATCTAGGGTTTGGCGTCGTGGCCAAAGTTAGGGCTTGGTGGCATGGCGAAGGCTAGGGTTTGGCATCGTGGCCAAAGTTAGGGCTTGGCGGTATGGCCAAGGCTAAAGTGGTTCGTGGAATGTTGTGGACTATGACCAAAAAATAAGGTTTCAGCTTATGCTACTGAAGCAAAAGTATTGTTTCGATCATGAAATCTTAATTGGACTCCGTTATGGTATTGGCCACTAATAGAAAGTATATTAGCACGTAATGGCGTCATTTGTGGCACATTGGCATGTTACTGCGGCAGAGTGGCATGTTGGCATGCCGTTAATATGTTGTTGTGGCTAGGCGCATTTGGCTTGCAAGTTAGCATGGTATCACGGCATGGTGAGTTTGGCCTTTAATGTATGATGGCGTGTTTAGAGCGACTTGATTGGTCAAGAAAAAGGGGCGGCCAAATGTAAGCCACACCTCTGGTGCTCTTGGAGTATTTTAAAGTGACCTGATTGGTCAGTAAGAAGGAGAGGGGCCGGCCAAGCATGGGCGTGGCTACACTTCTGGTGTGAGTATGGTGGCTTTAGAGAAACCTGATTGGTCGATAGAAACTGGGGCCGAAAGGTATGGGACCAGCCACAACTGGTATGAGCGTGACGGATTTAAGGCGACCTGATTAGTCGAGGGAAGTAGGGCCGGCTTAGGATGGGGGCGTGGCCAATGACAAGTGGCACCGATTGGTCTAAAGAATGGCCATGCCTCCCTTTGCTATCCTGTGGCTCCCTGTTTTCTGATTCTGGGCAAGGTTTTTCACCTACTAATCTATGGCGGATTAATTACCTAGTTTTCCTAGGCTTAAATTCGACAAGCAAGGTATGATATACTGCGCAAGGCGCAAAACCCTAATTTTTGCAAATTAGTCAGGGTAATTGATTGAATTATATGTGTTGACACAGATTTCTCTAAGTTCATTGCCAAAGAGCAGCATGCTTTCTGATTGAATATCTTATGCAAATACCTTATCCTTGATATTTGGAAACTCGTGCTACTCTGCTGCGAGTGAACACAAATTGTCATGCCATATCAACATCAAGGGTTCAGCCGGGGAACATATCACAAAATGTATTCAAAGAAACTTATATTAAGTGAATATAGGCAAGGCGCCGAAATTTACTGAACATCTGGGATGGTTGACACATGCGCCAGTCTGGATAAATTTCATGTAAATATATTGAACAACTCAATATGTCGGTGAAGAGGTTAACACTCACGGCTCCGTTTCCTTACAGAGTGACATCATATCATATGCAAGGTTTTTACAATTTTAACCCTAATCTAAACACCACCATCAACAATAGACAAAACCTGGGGGAGAATTAGAATTACTAAACTGGCCTTGACTCTGGCCCTTAACTATGAAAGTTTTGGATGATTTCTCCAGCCAGGATTATATGTTTCTGAATATGGATCAAAATTATGAAAGTTATCAATCTAGTGTTATTATAAAGGACATTGGATTGTTCTTCAATAGTATGGCTTCCCAAAAAGTCTCCACTCTACCGCTAGTTTGATTCAATTTTCAAAGCTTCTAACCTTTTTGTTATAAATGCAATTTTGGCATCTGATTCAAAGTTTCCTTCTACCCTATTAATGTTTCCTATGCCTAGAAGAATTGTTTTATAGGGTTCCCTACTATTTTCCTATTATTGAGTCTTTTCGACGATGTCATTCAAAAATATCATCGCCTGGTCAATAGTCTTATTTCCAAGCCCACATGTACACAATGACTCAACCATGGTTATTTTTGGATAATCTAAACCCTCATAAAGGATCTGAACTAGCCTTACCTTTTCTAAGCTATGATGAGGACATTGTGACAGTAAATTATTGAACCTTTCCAAATACCTACATACAGATTCTCCCTCTCGTTGAGAAAATGTGCAAATCTGCTTCCTAATAGATCATGTTTTCTGTCTAGGGAAAAACTTATTGAAAAAGGCAGATGTAAGTTGTTCATATGTTGAAATTGAATCAAAAATCAAAGTATAATCCAAGATTTGGCTTTGTATCTCAGGGAAAAAGGAAATAACCTAAGTTTAAATGCTTCATCATCTAGGTCTTTGATCATGAACGTACTATTGATTTCCTCAAAATCCCTAACATGGAAATAGGGGCTTTCATTTTCCTTCCATAAAATATTGGGAGCATCTTTATGGTCCCATGTTTCAGTTCATAGTTGGCTTCAGTGTCAGGTAACCCGATGGCTGATGGACGACTAGTGTTAAAGTTACCATTTTTGGCGCTATCAGAGTACAAGGGGTACTTTTCCCACTAAGAGACGAACGTTTAAATCCAAAATTTCTAAAAACAGCGCTCTCTAGATTAAGGAATTCGAGATCCTTATTTCATAAAATAGAACTACTAGGTTTCTCACTAATAAACCGACCTAGAGCATCTCTTTTACGTTCTTGCATACAATAAAAAAAATCTAAATCGAAGGGGTTTCCAAGCAATCACAAACAAGGCCGACTCAACCAAACCACTTAAAGAATCTAGCAAACAAAAACCATAATGGCTCCACCTAAATTGTTTCTAGACCAGCTTCTAATATTCCGAAAGGAAACTAGGTATAGTTTTAGCAAACCTCTCTAAAATGTTATGAATTAAAGTAAGTCAATGAGAAGCAGGATAATCTTAGAAGAGCTTGAATACCCCTACCTCTATTATAATGTTTCCTCGGGTTACCTATGCGGCACGATCAACTGACAGTAATCATCCTGAACTTCGAGTTAGGCTAACAAAATATCCAATACAGTCCTTTTGAACGACTTTCCTATAAGCTCGTTACCTAATCGGTCTCGTTCTAGTCAATATTTTAAGCTTAGGTTCGCGTTGGGAATGTTTTCCTAAAGCGAGCAAGAAGAAAATGGTGATGAAATCCGAAAAATTATCTTGTATGGTCAGTCCTTGCCCTTTACTAGAAAATTAAAGTTTGTATTCAGTCCTCAACATATATGCATACGAAGGAGTCCAGTAAACCCACTGACAGGGTATTCTTGGGAGGTTGGAGTCTTGTCTCTCGTATCAGACGGGCGATGAACTAGTTGTAGTCGAATCAAACCACCGACTCCTATGTCAGTGTACGAACCCAAGGTGCAGAGAAAATATCGTAATTGTCCTCCTTCCTTGAAGCAGTTTATATTTAAGACCACCCTTCCGTAGGGTTTAAAAAAAATAATGTCAAGTCCAAAAAGAAAAGAAAGATTACAAAAATAATAATAAACCCTAATACAATTTTTTCTAAAAATTAAAAATATAAATAAAGCCTAAAAAATAAAAAATAAAATTTAATAAAACTAAAATAAAATAAAATCTTCGTCCTCTTTTTCGTTCTTTTCACTTCTCTTTGACTACAAGTCTTTAATCTCCAACTTCTTATTGATCCAAAACCTGTAACAAATAGATAATACCCAACTTCTTGGAGCCCAGTATGTTGCTAAGCTTCCATCTAACTCTTGTATTTCTTCCTCTCCTGATGAATAAATAAAATTGTCTTCTTTTTATAAATAAAAACAAAAAACTAAAATAAATCTAAAACCCTAAACCTAAAAACAAGTCTGCGAAGGTGGCAGCAAAAATTGATATAGTTTTTAAAGTGATAAGAATAGATTTGTTTCTCTCAGACTTGTGAGAGAATTTTTAAGACTCAAATTAAACTAGAAAACTCAAGAAGAAGTTGTTATCAAGATTATAAAAAACACAGAGACTCACGATTCTACCATTAACCAATTGAGTGGTTCAATCTAATCAATATTCATGCAATTCTTTACCTTTAAAGTGATTCTAATTTGTTGCAAAGTAGATTTTCAAAGTAACAAATGTAAATCAAAAGCATACAATATCAAAAACCATCGACTAAACATGTCCATCAAAAGAAATCACAACTGCTCAATAATGTTTATTCAAGGCATATAATCATAAAACAAATTGCAAAAATCATTGAAAATAAAAATATACCACTTTTCTTGGAATAATGGCTTCCTCCGTCGCCTCAGCTAAGGGGTTTAGCTCCTCACATTAATCACTTACTCGAAATAATGGTTCATAACTCAAAGGTGTATGAAAAGAGGTAAAAAGTGCTAATACAATGAGTTTGCAACATATATAAGTGTTGCAAAACTCAATATTACAGAAGAAACCATAAAAGTTATGTATCGTAGACGCAACAATATCTGAAAGAAAAGATGACAGTTTTATAAACGACTGTTCTTCCGAGTCTTTGTTCTACGTGTTCTTCAGCAAAGCAGCAGCATAAATAATTTCTTGCAACTCTCGATTACTTCCTCTATGGTCTTCCAAACTTCCCAAAACTTTCTTTGAACTTGGATAACCTTCTCAGGGCTTGAACCAACCTATTTATACACCTCAACAACCCTAGAAACCCGATTATTATTATTTTTCCGTGCAAGTCATGGCAATAATTTCCCTGCCGAATTATTTACGCATTTCTGAGCTATCCAATTCTTTCCAAAATCTGTACAAGATATATATGAATCTTTAGGAAAATGTATCTTCCCTTAAATTTCACAGAAATTCCAAAAATTGAACCAACAGAGACACGTGAAAGTCCACTCATCTGTTTTCCATAAACCCGATTATCCAACCAATTTCAGCCTAATCAAACACCCATATCATCATTGTATACCCATATCATGTATATCCTATGAAAATCAGCGATTGAAACTCACCAAATATTCAACCCTAATTATGCCTGCACTTACACCATTTTCCCGCCAATTTGATTTTCGAATTTGGGAAGAAGATTGGCAACCCCCTATCCTCGGATGGGATGTATTTAGCACATGTCCTGAGGGTGCCTTTATCCAAAATTAGGATATCTTTAACACTTTTCGAGCCAATTTTCCTAAAACGTTTATTTCCCAAAAATACGTACACACACATAAAACACCATAATAAGTACAAAAATGAGCACTATCAATATATAAAATCGAGACAAATCAGACACAAAAATGATTTTATTAATCTAACTCGGAGAAATCATTTTCAAAGAAACCTTCTCATCTCTTAGTTAGATTAATAAAAACATTTTTAGAAATCGTTTTAAATTAATTAATAACTCAGAGAAATCGTTTTCAAATACACCAATAATTCGTTTGGCAATCTGAATAGACAAACTCTAATATACTTTCAAGAGAATCAACTAGATAGTCAGACTCAATCTAGAGAAAAGTATATCAAAGAGTTTTAAATCTCTATCTCTTAATTCAATCTGCAATCAGCAAATAAGAATTTTCGATCCCGATTGAATATAGGAGGAATAACTTGAACGGTACCGAAGACCAATGTTCAAGTGTCAATCAATTTAAATAAACAACCATAGGTTGGATTATCTAATTGATTGATCCTAACGCACAACATATGATATTTCAATTATATAACAAAATATAATGCAGAAACAAAATAACACAGACACCAGAATTTTGTTAACGAGGAAACCGCAAATGCAGATGAACCCCGGGACCTAGTCCAGTTTGAACACCACACTGTATTAAGACACTACAGACTCTAGCTTACTACAAATTAATTTCGGAATGGACTGTAGTTGAACCCTAACCAATCTCACATTGATTCAAGGTACAGTTGCGCTCCTTACGTCTCTGATCCCAGTAGGATACTACGCACTTGATTCCCTTAGATGATGTCACCCAAAACTAAGAGTTGCTACGACCCAAAGTCGAAGACTTGATAAACAAATCCATCTCACACAGAAAAGTCTATAGAATGAATAAATCTGTCTCCCACAGAAATACCCAAGAGTTTTTGTTCCGTCTTTTGATAAATCAAGGTGAACAAGAACCAATTGATAAACCAGACTTATATTCCCTAAAAATAGCCTAGTATTATCAGTCACCTCAAAATAATCTAAGTCATACGATGTCGAAACTAGATATTGTGGAATCCCAAACGATGAGACGAAGGTGTTTGTGATTACTTTTTATCTTGCCTATCGGAGATTAAATCTCGAGCAAATCTTAGAGAAGATTGTACTCAAACGGTATAATCGGGCAAGATCAGAACACGCAACTACAAATAAAATAGTTGGGTATGGCTTCACAGTCCCAATGAAGTCTTTGAAGTCATTAAACCTACATGGTCTCCATAGAAACCTAAGGTTAAAGGAGAATCGACTCTAGTTGATGCAACTAGTAACACACACAGGAGGTGTGAGGATTAGGTTTCCCAGTTGCTAGAGTTCTCCTTTATATAGTTTTCAAATTAGGGTTTGCAATCCAAGTTATCTTGGTAACAAAGCATTTAATATTCCCCGTTAAATAAAAAACCTTATTCAACCAAGCTAATATATTTTAACCGTTAGATCGAACTTAGCTTGTTACACACAAATAAAATGTACCCTCATTTAGGTTTATGTAACCATACCCAAACGTGTACAACATGTTGGCTCAACAATAGTCAACTGAAGTTATCCATATGATTACTCTCATATCAACTTTACTCATCTTAATCATGACTAGTTCAAATGACTCAAATGACACTAGTTAAAGAGTCGTTCAATTGCTATATTCTCATAGAAGTATACAAGAACACAATTGAAGCTAAATCGGTTTGATTCACTCGAATCAATTCATGAACATTATAGCCACGATTTTCAAAGATTGCTTTCCTTATTTTATAAATGTTTAAGTACAATCGATTTTAGAAGGTAACCAACTCAAGTATGCAAACGACTATGTATACTTAAGTAGCCGGATTGAGTTTGGTTACGCCAGTACGCGTACGGATGCACATACCAATTCACACTTCCAAAGTCCAGCAGAAATTCACGGACGTTAGACTTCCGCCAGTATGCGTACAGGTACGCATACTTGCCCAGACATCCAACAACCGGAAGTACGCGTACGGGTACGCATACTTCAGGTTCCCGGTTTTTGACTTACACACAAATGTGAGAACACACTATGTTTATATCCAAACATGGTTAATTGATTCTAAACTCTTTATTTCAATCATTGAAACTTTCTTAGAGGATGACAATAGCCGTTTTCACTCACTATTGGCATCAAAGCAATTTTCAAGATATTGAAATAATCATAACGAAATATTCCAAGTCTACACCAAATGATTGTATCACACAAACCATGTAAGATGTTACTCGAAAATTTTCACATGGTCATATTCTGACATTCGTCAAGAATTTAAGATGAACTTGGTCAAAGCGAAAGCTTGCCAACACATAAACGGTTCTCCAGAGATAAGCCACAAGCATCAATCAAACCTCATAATCGTATTCCTCCTAAAAATAGGGACACAGATGAAACAAAGGTCTTGTTGCGACATCTGATGAGATGTCTGACAATTATGATTCTGATGAAGACAAAAAAATCAAGTGTTGCTCTTTTATGTGAAAATATTAATTTTGATAATTGTAGCAATACATACATCAATCTTGATAATATTTTAGAAGAGAACCCAATCAAGATGGAAAAATAAATTGACCCTTCTCTTGGAAACTCTATGCTTAATGTTTCAGGATCTACTTTGTGTCTAGCAGCTTGTGTTTCACAGACACCTGAATCATCTTATGCGTTGACATGCTCCTATTGTTCTCTCAAGGGTCATGAACTTTTAAAGTGTTTCAAGTACAAACACAAGATGAGATATGTCAAAAGCTTCAACGAAGAGCTGATCATCTAGGTACCAAGCTTAAACTCGCGGAGAAAACGGCTGAGGTATGTAAGATCTTATCTTCCTCGAAGAAATTAGTTTCCAAAGATAGATTTAGACCATTAAAGAAGAAAACATGGTCTAAACATACGGAATGGTAGGGTTCCATGAATTCCATCCAAAAGGGTCATGGTGGACAGATTATTGTTCACCACACAGCACAACTTGATTGTGTTTTCTTGTGCATATTGTCTCATGTGCCTATTCAAAAGAGACAAGATCTTGCACACCTCATGCTTTAAAAGATTTTTTTTTAGCTTTTTTTTTTTTTTTGTGGAATTCCTCCATATCACCGTTGATATTGGAAATGACCTGTTTTCCAAAAGAAGATGGTTATTATCGACAATTCCACTCTTTATAGGGTTGTGAATTGTGCATACACAAACCTTTTTTAAAGGTTTAGAAACCCTACATTCCTTTTTCCTTCTCTGATACTCTTTATATCTTAAGACTGCTTGTTGAGTTTTTTTCGTGAATTCCTCTCACAAAACCGTGATTACATGGAAACTCCAAGCACCATGTCTTCTGATGGACAATATATCAATATGATTGTTAAGACATCAATCACTAAGGAAAAAGAGAAATCTCAATTGTCTCCAACTTTGAAAAGAATAATAAGGAATGTGAGGAAGCCAAGAGTTGTTCCTTCAAACTCTCAGAAGTTTTCTGATGTTCTTGAAGAGTTGAAGCATGCAAGAAAAGAGATTCAACAAATAAAGGCTTGTGTTTTAAGATCATTGGAAATTCAGAAGTCCCTGGTTTGACATCATCAACCAAGAAGGTTTATTAGTATTAACTCCTTTCTCCATGAACCATATGTTCCAATGGTTGTTGACGACAAGGAGTTCGGGGACGATAAGGAATTTTTCAAAGATCTTAATGACCAGGAAACTTCTTAAAAGAATTTTTATTCTTGTTTTTGTTTAAGAAGGATAACTAGGGTTTGGAATAGCCATTATTATGAGTACACATAGTTATGTCCAACGTTTTCATCTTGCAATGTTTTTAGATTTATTTATTTAAATTCTAAAGTTGATTTGGAAGATGATTTTTGCAGTATTAATCTTTATAGTTTTATATATTGCAATATGTTATGGGATATGTGTGTTTGCATCCATGAACTATTATTGTCCCATACAATGTCAAAAGTTATCTCTTTCATATGTCGATATGCATGTATTGATACAAGATCGATGAACTTTTGACAAACAAAAGTTAAGCCTATTGAAAAAGCGGGGGTCTAACAACCACACCCAATATTTCGAATTAGCAATCTGTATGGACAAACTCCAATATACTTTTATGAGAATCAACTAGACAGTTAGGCTCAATTAATAGAAAAGTATATCAAAGAGTTTATATCTCTATCTCTCGATTTAAATCCTACTTAAGCAAAGTGCGAGTCTCAATTTAAATACAAGAGAGATAAACTTGGATGGTACCAAAGACCAATATCCAAGTGTCAATCAATTTAAATCAACAACCAAAAGGTCGGATATTCTAATTGATTGAACAATGCACAACCTGTATTATTTCAATTATATAACAAATATAATGCAGAAAAAAAATAACACAGACACCAGAATTTTGTTAATGAGGAAACTGCAAATGCAGAAAAACCTCGGGATCCAGATTAAACATACACTGTATTAAGCCGCTACAGAATCTAGCCTACTCCAAGCTAACTTCGGTCTGGACTGTAGTTGAACCCCAATCAATCTCACACTGATCCAAGGTACAGTTATGCTCCTACACCTCTGATCCCAGCAGGATACTACGTACTTGATTCCCATAGCTGATTTCAGTACAAGATTTCTAACAAGTTGAGTCTTTTTATTTTATACATTATATCCTTATCTTCTTACATCTAACGTCTAATATATGTATTAACTATCTTGATTAGACGCAAAACATATATCTCTAATTTGTAATTAGTTTAATTAACAAAACTTAACCGTCCACCAGCGTTATTAATTTTCCATAACTATTTAATTAATCATAATTATTATTTTTATCGTTATATATCCTTATTGAAATTTTAGTTAAGTTTATTATGGTCTTAATTGATGAACGCTAACATTACTTTATTAAAAATTATTACTATTTTTTTCATCTATAATTACTATTATAATATTTTATTATTAACATTTATGGTCGAATTATTCTAACTACTCTTACAAATATTATTGAGTCCCAAAAATATATTGATAATTATGTAATTATAATTTATTGACTCTACATACAAGTCAAGGTATTCAATAAGTTTCCATGTGATTTTTAAGATTTATCAATAATATTAATCTTACTATTTTTAGTATTGAATTGTCGACGTGTTCATACTTTTTTTTTATCAACTCCTTATTAGCTAGAGTTATTGGTGTACCCTACAATTTTTACTTTACTACATAAACAAACAAACAAACAATTCACTCAATCAATCAAATGATTTTAGTGATTAAGATTTATCTCACAACCCAACCCAGTTCTAAACTAATCTAGTTCACTACTAGCACTGGATATTTAAATCTTTTCCCATGTAAGATCTAATAGTGGGCTCTGATACCAACATTATAGCGCCCCCTAAGCTAGCAGCTGACTAATCCAAGAGATTAACTAAACAAAGAAGCACTAAGAATCTAAATCATTTACTTAAACATTCAATTTAGAAATATACTACAAAAACTTAACCCAAAACTAGCCCCGCTCAGAAATATATATATATATGTATATGTATATACAAGGATTCCTCTCAAATGATACATACACAATAGTCAATTGGTTTACAAATAAAGTATACAACATAATAAACATAGAAGAAGTTAACCAACTAACAAAATCAACCCTTGAAGCTTTTGCTGCGCAACTCTAATCTGTCTCTGAAACTGAAAGTGGGAATGGGTGAGCACATCATCCCTAAATTTTAAGTAATCATTTAAATTTTAAGTAATCATGGCAAGATTTGTAAAACAATAATGTTTTCCCAAACATTAAAAAGTGACCAAGTCACTAAAATAAACAAACATGTATATGGACAAACTCCTTCTTCAAACAATGTGTAATATTCGTGCTAACCACACTCATTAACTAATGATATCATCAAGACCATGATGACCCACTCTAAGCATAAAATCTGAATTCATGTAGATATAAATTTGAAGGAGCGTATCCTACATACCATAAGTGGAAATTCTCATTTCCCATAACAATTCATAATGACAAATAAAATATTACAAGTACTTTCCAATTCATGGAAAGATTAACAAAATCAACAGAAGTATAGAAAAGTAATTTAAACAAAGCATGGAATGCACACTAGACAATGCATGAGTTTAATAAACAAGGATGTTTGTAAAAGAAAAAATAATGGTTACAAAAGAGTAAAATGTATTCCCACCTATTTTGATGATAGGCCACGCCTACCTCGAGATCCTTGATCCACTGGTTCATCCTTTGAATCGATCATTGTTAATATAAACTAATTGTTAATCACACAATCAGTCTAAGAATCTAGCCAAAAAGGCTCACACATGAATCATACAAGTCTTTCTAATGATTCTAGGCCCAATTAAGATTCTACATCTTTTATTTATCTACCTTTAGCATAGATAAGGTTTACTAATTGAATTAGGTTTGTTCTATAGTGTATTAGATAAATCTTGTGAATATCTACAACTTTGTAGAAGAAGCCAAAGGTTAATTCGGACCACAAGAGGTCAAAAACATCTCATTAAGAAAACTTCCCTAAGCCCAAGTCCACCAGAGTCAACTAACAGTCCCTAACGGTCGAACTAACGGTCAAGGTCAACTAACAGTCAATGTAAGTCAACAATCAGGGTCAAGTCAGGTCAAATTCCAAGGTCTAGTCAAGGGAATTATAGACTAAATCGGTACACCGAGTCAACACGATTCAACTCAGTCAGATTAACTGATTCAGCTAAACAAAACTGAATCAGACTGAGTAAGTTCAGTCAGACAGGTCAAGTATTCTTCTCACACAGCTGCAACTCTATCTTTATAACTCTAATTCAAGTTCAACTTCACTCTATACATTACACCAGTTCATTCAATTCTAAACAAACTTCATAATAAATTACAACTGATAATTTAATTTACCTGCAAAATGCAGCTCTAAGCAACACTCCTTCAACATTCAACTAGCTATAATACTAATTCACAAACAACAACAACAACAACATTAGGTCTACAACCTGCACCCACAATTCCCTTAGTTCCTAAACCTTCACCAGTTCACCTCTAACTCCCTACTTCAATCACTGTTCAACTTAACATTTCCCCTTGAGCCTTGAATCAACCCCAATAATAGCTAACCCTTTTCCATATAATTTCAATCCATATGTGTCTTCCATTTCTAATTGAAATTATACAACTTCAATCAACCTGCAATTATCCTTCATTACTCCTATCTACTACATATAGTACCTAACCAATTCATATAACTCCTTTACAAGTCTGAGCAAAACTCAGCTACAAATCAATAACAAACACCCACATACTCAAATACAGCCACATGCTGGAACACCTCATGACTTAACATCATCTTAGATTGCACCTCAACTCATCTAAACCACCAACATACACTACTGAAACACACAACCCAACTCAAACAACACTCCATCCACAATAACTGTTCAACCTTTACTCATTCACTCAAACCATAACATCTCCCATCTTAGCACACTTAACTTCAGTTCAACAACACAATCACCTTCCAGTTCCCAACACCACTATCAACCATCCAAAAGAACATTAATCCATACAAACTTCAATTCAAAATATATACAACAATCATCCAAGTTCCATAACTCAAAATAGATGAAATTCAATACAATACAATTCATAAATAATAAATTACCTCAAATAATCGACTTCAATCTCCTCTTCTCCAACTGCAGTTCAATCCATGAACCCTAAATCCAAATCTATTTGAAACCCTAAATTAACTCTTAATTAAACTTCTTCTCTGTAATTAATCACCAAATTGAATACCCAATTCTTCATCTTTGTTCTCAGAACACAAAACCGTCTCTAATATTCTCCCTAAGAAATGAATTTTATCTTTAATTCATCTTTGAATTCATCTTATAAACCCAAATTAACTGAGACGTAATTCATCACTACGATTTGAGAATCGAACTCTAATTTCTCTTATTTGCCAACAACAATGAAAACCCACCATCTAATGCTCAATTTCATTATCAATTTCTCACAAATTCAGTCCTCTCCAGAAAACCCTAAATCAATAACAACATCATCAATATCTTCTTCTCCCAAGCTTAAAATAACTTTAACACCATCAACAACAATCACTAAAACAAATATGCTCTATCTACGACCTCCTAATCATCGATTTATTTCTCAAACCAACGCTCGATTGAAGAACAACAAAGAGCAGAGAAGAGAAGAAGAAATAAGAAGAAAGAGGAGAGAAGAAAAAATAAGAAGAATAATGATGAAGAAGATAGAATAACGAGTTAGTCTTCTCGATTGGGAATTTGGGATAAGGCCGGAAAAAACTGATGAGACACCCACTTGCTTCGACACGTGCAGTCACACGGGTAAAATCCAAAATTAATATTTTACTCTCCGCAAACAAATTGATAAATTATTTTTATTCGGTATCTGAATGACACGTTCGAGTAGTCCATTCCGCGTAACTTTTGGAAATCTATCTAACGATACTAGTTTCGTATCTAAATCGTTGTTAGATTAATTCTATTCATTAACGTTCGTGTTAAATTAATCGAGTTATTATCGGCTAATTCGTCACTTGACCAGTCTAATAGCGTTGATGAGCTTGGGCGTCTTTACAATACCTTTTAGTCGATGAAGATCCAATTCCTTGAGTAGTCCTTCGTATTGTATGATGATTGCCATGGAGTTCTTGATCTCAACTACACTTTCTATCCTAGCCCGAAACCTTATTTACAGAAGACTAAAAAACAAGACTTATAGTTTTGATCACTAACATTTACAAACATGCTTGAGATGGCAACGCATGCGAGTTCGACCGAGCAATGCTCTAACAATCTTCCCCTTTGTCAATAATAGTGACAAAACTATCAATACATATGGAATATAAAAAATATATAAATAAACTTTGTAGCTCCTATTCCACATGTCTAATCTTCAACATTACTCGAAATCTTCGTCACTTCCAAGTACTCCAATGATCCCAAAGGTTGTAAGCTTAGCATCATCGTTGTTGAAAATCCACAGCTATAACAAATAGAAAACAAGAGTTCTCAATCATTTTTATACAGTGTCATAGTATCATTACACAACGTCAAAGTCAAATTTCATCACAACTTCAACAACAATACTATGGTGATATGTCACTCCCCCTTAGTCAATACTCCATCTCACATGGAAACCACTCCCCCTTATATAATGATCCGAAAACCATATGTATTTGTAGTGTGAACTACATATTTATTCTCCCCCTTTTTGTCAATAAAATTGGCAAAGGTATAAGAACGGGATCCTAATGAAATTTCTGTAAGAGACGTTTCATGACCAAAAGTAAGTATATATCATCTTATTTAGATGCAATCATAAAGCCGAAGCTAAACGCATTCATCAAGGAGTCTATAAAGATACAAGATAACCCCTATAATATTCCATAGCCGCAATCCCCACAAAGATTTGGAAATTAAGCACAAGTTCAATTAAGAACTCTCCCCATAATATGTCATTCCCAAAAGAACAACAAGAGCGACCTTAATTTCAAAAGGAAAGAAGGATTTCTTTGGATATAACAAATCACATACAAGTATGAATTTGAATCCAAAAAATATTCAATTAAATTAAACTTAAGGGAACCCATGATTAATTTAACCAAATATGCTCAACACAAGTAAACTTATGGAGACTTAAGAAACTCAATTAGATTAATCACAAGAGAATCCATAATTAATCAAACCAAATACACAACTAAACTAATCAATTTAATTGTTCATACTCGACATAAGAAAACTTACGGAGTCATAACTATATAACCCGAACAAGATGATTAATTTAGTTCAATACGCTCGACATAAAGTATCTTACGGAACAACAACTAAGTTAATCATAAAAATAATTAACTTTGGTTGTTTAGTGCTCAACATAAGACACATTACGGAGTCTCACAGTAATACACAAAATATGGATCAGGAAAGATCAATTACTGCGGAATACACAAGGATTCATTATATTTTCCATCACCATTGCACAATGACATATAATAGACATAATCCTTGAAAACAAAAGATTTTAACCTATCTTCCATCAAAATTTGACATAATAAGCTTAACTTTTGTATTTGTCAAAAGTCAATTCATTCCTTTTACAATATATGGGACAATCAAGTTCACGGACGCAAACAAGGTATGGGATAATCAAATTCACAGACACAAACACACATATCCCATAACAATATTGCGAAAAAACCATAAAGATTAATACTGCAAGAATCATCTTCCAAACGGTTTAGAATTTAAACCAATAAATCTAAAAACATGAAGATGAAAACGTTGGACATAGCTATGTGTAATCACAATAATATCTATTCCAAAATCTAGTTATTCTTCTTAAAAAAAACAAGAAAAATATAAGACTTACTAGGAAAACAAAATCAAAACAGACTAAACCAAAAACACTCCCATGCCAAAGCGAACTAAAGTCATATAGACATTTCGGGACCTTCTTGAGGCTTGAGGTCCTGTAGCTTGTGAACTACATCATCCTATGCACCTTTGGATATGATATCCTTATTGGGAAGTTCTTTAACACGAGTTTTTATGAGAACAAGGTCGCACTTAACCTTTTTCAACTCAGTTCTTACCACATCAAGACACTTCATCGTATCAACAAGTTGTTGTTTTGCCTCCTCAAAGTTCTTTAGGAAGTCGAGAACTACATCATACGAGATCTCTTCAACCTCCTCTATATCCGAAAAGGAATTATGAGATTGAGGAAAAGATTTTTCGACTAGAACACAAGTTCCATTCTCTTCATCGAATTCGAAATATACCGCGTTATCAACGAAATCTTTAGGTAAGTCCCACGAGAAGGAAGAAGAAGCCATTGATAAGAAAAAGCCTAGAGTAAGAGGATTAACTTAATAAGATAGGTATATAAATAAAATTCGAGTGACTTAGGGTTTACATGATAGATTTGAAGAACCTTGAAACCATACGTGTACCAGTAAGAGTATGGTTCACAAAGTTCTACACGGAAGAAGTTCACGCTTTTACTTTTCACAAGCAAGTTTATAGACAAGAAAAAAAGGAAGGATACAAAAAATACTCATATAGAAGTGTTGGACCAACTATCCATCTAAGAATGATAATAAATTAGCTAGATAATTAAAGTCACTTTATCAAGAGTATACCTATTCAATTCTCTCACAACTAGGTTTTTGTATGTGAGATATCAACCTTGTGATTAATTTACACAAGTATGAGATTTTAGCTCATTAAGTGAACGTTGTTTTCGTCTATCCTTCTTTCTTTGACATGATTTCATACCAGAGAAGTAAGACACTGCTTGTTTAGCATATCCGTCAAAAAGTTTTCTCTAATGACTAAATCTAGGACCTCTTGTAATTGATTCAAGAGGATCAGAATAGATAAGGACCCATTTTCTAGACTTAGATTTATCAGAAACTTTCTTATAAGTACAGGGAATGCTTTCATTAGCAACACAATAATTTATCCCTGAATGCACTTGAGCCCTGTGATGATTTCTAGAATAGAGATAATTTTTATAAGGTTTCTGATTTTCTATGGGCATGTGATTCACTGCAGTAGTCGACTGACTATTTGTTCCATTGACAGTGAAGAGAAGCAAATTATAAAGTTTAGAAATTTGTTTCCTTCTAGCAAAACAATAGATAGCATAGTGATTCCTTTCCCCACATAAGGTACAGGTTCGTGGAGGAGAATCAATAATTGGCACCTGTTTTAACTTCATATCCGTATGAGAATATTCCAAGTTATATAAACCTTTCTTGACACAACCTTCTACTGGAGGATACTTCTTCATGTGCTGTAATTCATGAGAATTAGATTGTACATAAGAATTTCTCCTTAAGACAGAGTTTTCCTTTTCAAAGGATTTGCACTGTTCATGGACTAGTGTAAGAGATGCACTTAGTTTTTCTTTTTCGTCATGAAGTATTTTAAGATCTGATGAATGAGTCTCGATCAAACGTTTTTCTCTGATTGAGTCTTCCTTAACAATTCTCTCAAGAGCACTAATCTTTTCACGTTGTAGAGTAGTTTCTTGGAGAAGTTTTTCAATATTTTTGGAGAAGGACTTAATGATGTTATAGAGTTCACATTCTCGATCAAGAGACTTTTCAAATTCATCAACAAGTTGATCATGATCTTGAAAATCAATAATTTCAGCGGAATTTTTTGAAATTCGGGTGAGTTCCTTTTTAGTTTTTGCCAGAGTATCACATGCCTCATGAGAGGAGGAAGAGATGTCAACATCTGATTGAACAATCTTTCTACCTAGGGATTCAGAAGAATCTACTAAGGAGTAATCCTTTGAGGTGTTTCCAAGACACTTGGCGTAATCGAAAGCTTTATGAGACATCTAGGTATGCGTACAAGAGATCTTGTCCTCAGACTCAGATTGCCACAGGCACAGACTTGTAATGTATTGAACGTGTTTGCCTACTCTGATACCTATTGAAAAAGCGGGGGTCTAACAACCACACCCAATATTTCGAATTAGAAATCTTTATGGACAAACTCCAATATACTTTTATGAGAATCAACTATACAGTTAGACTCAATCAATAGAAAAGTATATCAAAGAGTTTATATATCTATATCTCGATTTAAATCTTACTCAAGCAAACTGCGAGTCTCAATTTAAATACAAGTGAGATAAACTTGGATAATACCAAAGACCAATATCCAAGTGTCAATCAATTTAAATCAATAACCAAAATGTCGGATATTCTAATTGATTGAACAACGCACAACCTGTATTATTTCAATTACATAACAAATATAATGCGGAAAAGAAATAACACAGACACCAGAATTTTGTTAACGAGGAATCCGCAATGCAGAAAAACCCCGGGACCTAGTCCAGATTAAACATACACTGTATTAAGACGCTACAGACACTAGCCTACTCCAAGCTAACTTCAGCCTGAACTTTAGTTGAACCCCAATCAATATCATACTGATCCAATGTACAATTATGCTCCTACGCCTCTAATCCCAGTAGAATACTACGTACTTGATTCCCTTAACTGATCTCACCCACAACTAAGAGTTGCTACGACCCAAAGTCGAAGACATTAATAAATAAATCTGTATCACACATAAAAGTCTATGGTAATAGATAAATACATCTCCCACGAATATACCTATGAGTTTTGTTCCGTATTTTGATAAATCAAGGTGAAAAGGAACCAATTGATAAACTAGACTTATATTCTTGAAGAACATCTCAGTATTATCAATCACCTCACAATAGTCTTAATCGACGCAGTGAAAAAAGATATTGTGGAA
Source organism: Papaver bracteatum (assembly GCA_023529315.1). Lineage (NCBI taxonomy): Eukaryota > Viridiplantae > Streptophyta > Magnoliopsida > Ranunculales > Papaveraceae > Papaver > Papaver bracteatum. The sequence goes on along the minus strand of JAJJWX010005220.1, from coordinate 653,632 downwards.
TCACAAACGACGAGACGAAGATGTTTGTGATTAATTTTTATCTTACCTATCGGAGATAGAAATCTCAAGCCAATTATTACAATTGTACTCGTACGATAGAAACAACAAGATCAGATCGCACAACTAAGAGAAAAGTAGTATCAATCTGGCTTCACAATCCCAATGAAGTCTTTAAGTCGTTAACCTGGTTTAGAAGAAGAAACAAAAGGTTAAAGGAGAATCGACTCTAGCTTAGCACAACTAGTATCACACAGAATGTGTGGGGATTAGGTTTCCTAGTTGCTAGAGCTCTTCCTTATATAGTCTTTCAAATCAGGGTTTGAAATCAATGTTAGCTTAGTAACAAATCATCCAATATTCACCGTTAGATGAAAACCTTATTATATTCAAGCTAATATTTATCAACTGTTAGATCGAAAACATAGCTTGTTATACACACATGAAATGCATGTTTCTAGGTTTGTGTAACCGTACCCAAACTTGTACATTAGTTGGTTCAACAATAGTTAACCAACTGGTTAGCCATATGATAACTTTCATATCAACCATATTCTTATTCACCATAACTAGTTCAAATGACTCAAATGAACTAGTTAGAGAGTTGTTCAATTGCAAGGAAATCTCATGTACTACATAAGACACAATTGAAACAAAAACGATTTGATTCACTCGAATCGGTTCATGAACTATATACCCACGGTTTGTAATAGCATCCCTTAGTTTATAAACATAAGTTCACAAAAATCGTTTTTAGACATAACCTACTCAAGTTCGCGGACTGGGTTCGCAGACTTAAGTTCCCGGATGGAGCTCACAAACTCCAGCAGAAATTCTCTGGTCGAGAACTTCTGCCAGTTCGCGGACTGAGTTCATGAACTGAAGCTCACGCACTTCTCCGGTTCTCTTGATCAACAAAGTTCGCAAGCTTTGGTTCAAGGAATAAGGACTTATACATATATGTGTTTACACAACAATGCTTATATCCTCCAATGGTTTATATTGTCTAAACTCTCATTTCAATCATTGAAACATTCTCAGATGACGTTATATAGCTGTTATTCACAAACCATTTTTTGTCAGAGCAATTTTCAAAGTGATTGAAACTTAACATGACTTTCGTCACTAGGTAAAGATGAACTTGGCTAAAGAGAAAGCTTTGCCAACACATATTTCGAGAAATAGATAGGCGAGGTAAACTCGTCTCAAAATACCAAATATGTATAATCTAAGTCAATACAGCAAAACGAATTTTGTCTCAAGATAAGAGATAAATAGACTTTTGAGTGATAGATAAGTTCAAGTATCCACATACCTTTTAGTCGATGAAGATCAACCAGTTCCTTGAGTAGTCCTTCATCTTGTATGATGATTTCCATGGAGTTCTTTAGCTCAACTACACTTTATATCCTAGTCCGAAACCTTAGCTGTAGTAGACTGAAAAACAAGACTTATAGTTTTGATCACTAACATTGACAAACATGCTTGATATAGCAACGCATGAGAGATCGACCGAGCAATGCTCTAACAATCTCCCCCTTTGTCAATTTGAGTGACAAAACTATCAATACATATGGAATACAAAAAATATATAAATAAACTTTGTAGCTCCTATTCCACATGTATAATCTTCAACATTACTCGAAATATTCGCCACTTCCAAGTACTCTAATGATCCCAAAGGTTGTAAGTTTAGCATCATCGTTGTTGAAAATACATAGCTATAACAACGAGAAAACAAGAGTTCTAAATCATTTTTATACAGTGTCATAGTATCATTACACAACATCAAAGTCCAATTACATCACAACTTCAACAACAATACTATGGTGATATGTCACTCCCCCTTAGTCAATACTCCATCTCACATGGAAACCACTCCCCCTTACATAATGATCCGAAAACCATATGTATTTGTAGTGTGGACTACATATTAATTCTCCCCCTTTTTTCCAATAAAATTGGCAAAGGTACAAGAACGGTATCCTAATAAAATTTTCGTAAGAGACGTTTCATGACCAAAAGTAAGTATATATTATCTTATTTAGATGCAATCATAAATCCGAAGCTAAATGCATTCATCAAGGAGTCTATAAAGATACAAGATAACCCATATAATAATATTTCACAGCCGCACTCCCCACAAATATTTGGAAATTAAGCACAAGTTCAATTAAGAACTCTCCCCCATAATATGTCATTCCTGAAAGAACAACAAGAGAGACCTTAATTTCAAATCGAAAGAAGGATTTCTTTGGATATAACAAATCGCATACAAGTATGAATTTGAATCCAAAAAATATTCAATTAAATTAACCGTAAGGGAACCCATGATTAATTTAACCAAATATGCTCAACACAAGTAAACTTATGGAGACTTAAGAAACTCAATTAGATTAATCACAAGAGAACCCATAATTAATCTAACCGGAATACACAACTAAACTAATCACAAAAGTAATAAATTTAATTGTTCATACTAGACATAAGAAAACTTACGGAGTCATAACTAAATAACCAAACAAGATGATTAATTTATTTCAATATGCTTGACATAAAGTATCTTATGGAACAACAACTAAGCTAATCATAAAAATAATCAACTTTGGTTATTTAGTGCTCAAGATAAGACACATTACGGAGTCTCACAGTAATACACAAAATATGGATCAGGGAAGATCAATTACTGCGGAATACACAAGGATTCATTCTATTTTCCATCACCATTTGCACAATGACATATAATAGACATAATCCTTGAAAACAAAAGATTTTAACCTATCTTCCATCAAAAAATTGACATAATAGGCTTAACTTTTGTATTTGTCAAAAGTCAATTCATTCCTTTAAGCATATCAACTCATGAACGACTTTACTTTTGACAAGGTATGGGACAATCAAGTTCACGGACGCAAACACACATATCCCATAACAATATTACGACAAAACCATAAAGATTAATACTGCAATAATCATCTTCCAAATAGTTTTAGAATTTAAACCAATAAATCTAAAAACATGAAGTTGAAAACGTTGGACATAGCTATGTGTAATCACAATAATAGTTATTCCAAAATCTAGTTATTCTTCTAAACAAAAACAAGAAAAATATAAGATTTACTAGGCAACTAAAATCAAAACAGACTAAACCAAAAACACTTCCATGCCAAAGCGAACTAAAGTCATATAGAAAGTCCGGGACCTTCTTGAGGCTTGAGGTCCTAGAGCTTGTGAACGACAGCATCCTATGCACCTTTGGAGAGGATATCCTTATTGGGAAGTTCTTTAACACGGTTTTTTATGATAACAAGGTCAAACTTAACCTTTTTCAACTTAGTTCTTACCACATCAAGACACTTCATTGTATCAACAAGTTGCTATTTTGCCTCCTCAAATTTCTTTAGGAAGTCGAGAACTACATCAGACGAGATATCTTCAACCTCTTCTATATCCGAAAAGGAATCAGGCGATTGAGGAAAAGATCTTTCGACTTCAACACCAGTTCCCTTAACTTCATCGAATTCGAAATATACCGCGTTATCAATGAAATCTTTAGGTAAGTCCCACGAGCAGGAAGAAGAATCCATTGATAATAAGAAGCCTAGAGTAAGAGTATTAACTCAATAGGATAGGTATATAAATAAAATTCGAGAGACTTAGGGTTTACATGATAGATTTGAAGAACCTTGAAACCGTACGTGTACCAGTAAGAGGAGGGTTCACAAAGTTCTGCACGGAAGAAGTCCATGCTTTTACTTTTCACAAGCAAGTTTAAAGACAAGAAAAAAAAAAGGAAGGATAAAAAAAATACTCATATAGAAGTGTTTGACCAACTATCCATCTAAGAACTATAAGAAATTAGTTAGATAGTTAAAGTCACTTTATCAAGAGTATACCTATTTAATTCTCTCACAACTAGGTTTTTGTATGTGAGATACACAAGTATGAGCATTTAGATCATTAAGTGAACGGTGTTTTTGTCTATCCTTCTTTCTTTGACATGATTTCATCCTAGAGAAGTAAGACACTACTTGTTTAGCATATCCGTCAGAAACCTTTCTCTGATGACTAAATCTAGAACCTCTTGCAATTGGTTCAAGAGGATCATAATAGATAGGGATCCATTTTCTAGACTTAGGTTTATCAGAAAATTTCTTATAAGTACAGGGAATGCTTTCATTAGCAATACAAGAATTTATGCCTGAATGCACTTGAGCCCTGTGATGATTTCTAGAATAGAGATCATTTTTATAAGGTTTCTGATTTTCTGTGGGCATGTGATTCACTGCAATAGTCGACTGACTATTTGTTCCATTGATAGTGAAGAGAAGCAAATTATGATGTTTAGAAATTTGTTTCCTTCTGGCAAAACAATGGATATCATAGTGATTCCTTTTCCCAGATACATGTTCGTGGAGGAGAAGCAATAATTGGCACCTGTTTTAACTTCATAGCCGTATGAGAAGATTCCAAGTTATATAAAACTTTCTTGACACAACCTTCTACTAGATGATATTTCTTCATGTGCTGTAATTCATGAGAATTAGATTATACAGAAGAATTTATCCTTAAGACAGAGTTTTCTTTTTCCAAAGATTTGCACTGTTCATGTGCTAAAGTAAGAGATGCACTTAGTTTCTCTTTTTTGAGACGAAGTCTGTTAAGATCTAATGAATGAGTCTCGATTAAATGTTTTTCTCTAATTGAGTCTTTCTTAACAATTCTCTCAAGAGCACTAATCTTTTCAATATTTTTGGAGAAGGACTCAATGATGTTATATAGTTCACATTCTCGATCAAGAGACTTTTCAAATTCATCAACAAGCTGATCATGATCCTGAAAATCAATAGTCTCGGTGGAAATTTTTGAAATTCTGGTGAGTTCCTTTTTAGTTTTTTCCAAAGTGTCACATGCCTCATGAGAGGAGGAAGAGATGTCAACATCTGATTGAACAATCTTTCTACCTAGGGATTCAGAAGAATCAACTAAGGAGTAATCTTTTGAGGTGTTTCCAAGACAGTTGGCGTAATCGAAAGCTTTATGAGATATCTAGGTATGCGTATAAGAGATCTTGTCCTCAGACTTAGATTGCCACATGCACAAACATGTAATGTATTGAACGTGTTTGCCTGCTATGATACCTATTGAAAAAGTGGGGGTCTAACAACCACACCAAATATTTCGAATTATCAATCTGTATGGACAAACTCCATTATACTTTTATAAGAATCAACTATACAGTTAGACTCAATCAATAGAAAAGTATATCAAAGAGTTTATATATCTATCTCTCGATTTAAATCTTACTAAAGCAAACTTCGAGTCTCAATTTAAATACAAGAGAGATAAACTTGGATTATACCAAAGACCAATATCCAAGTGTCAATCAATTTAAATCAACAACCAAAAAGTTGGATATTCTAATTGATTATACAACGCACAACCTGTATTATTTCAATTATATAACAAATATAATGCAGAAAAGAAATAACACAGACACCATAATTTTGTTTACAAGGAAACCGCAATGCAGAAATACCCCGGGACCTAGTCCAGATTAAACATACACTGTATTAAGCCGCTACATACACTAGCCTACTCCAAGCTAACTTCGGCCTGGGCTATAGATGAACCCCAATCAATCTCATACTGATCCAAGATACAATTATTCTCATACACCTCTGATCCCAGCAGGATACTACGCACTTGATTCCCTTAGCTGATCTCACCCACAACTAAGAGTTGCTACGACCCAAAGTCGAAGACTTTAATAAAAAAATTTGTATCACACAGAAAAGTATATGATAATAGATAAATCTGTCTCCCACGAATATACCTACAAGTTTTGTTCCGTCTTTTGATAAATCAAGGTGAACATGAACCAATTGATAAACCAGACTTATATTCCTGAAGAACAACTCAGTATTATCAATCACCTCACAATATTCTTAATCGACGCAACAAAAAAAGATATTGTGGAATCACAAACGATGAGACGAAGATGTTTGTGATTACTTTTTATCTTGCCTATCGGAGATAGAAATCTCAAACCAATTATTAAAATTACAGTCGTACGATAAAAACATCAAGATAATATCACACAACTACGAGAAAAGTAGTATCGGTCTGGCTTCACAATCCCAATGAAGTCTTTAAGTCGTTAACCTGGTTTAGAAGAAGAAACAAAAGGTTAAAGATTCATGCTAATATTTATCAACCGTTAGATCGAAAACATAGCTGGTTATACACACATGAAATGCACGTTTCTAGGTTTGTGTAACCGTACCCAAACTTGTACATTAGTTGGTTCAATAATAGTTAACCAAGTGGTTATCCATATGATAACTTTCATATCAACTATATTCTTCTTCACCATAACTAGTTCAAATGAACTAGTTAGAGAGTTGTTCAATTGCAAGGAAATCTCATGTACTACACAAGACACAATTGAAGAAAAAATAATTTGATTCACTCGAATCGGTTCATGAACTATATATCCACGGTTTGCAATAGGATCCCTTAGTTTATAAAGATAAGTTCACAAACATCGTTTTTAGACATAACCTACACAAGTTCGACCGAGCAATGATCTAACACTTATATTTATTAATGGAAGATAGGTTAAAATCGGTAGTTCATGAACTTAAAACAATAAATTATAAGGAATGTAATCTTTGCAAACCGTGGCTATATTGTTCATGAATTGATTCAAATGAAGCAAACCGATTTTGTTTCAATTGTATCTATGTATAAAGACCTAAGTAATGGAACAACTAGTTCTTTTGAATTTATTTGAACTAGTTATTGATAGGTGTTGTAAAACACCTAATTTTATATCTAGTATTTATGCTTTCTTTGCTATTTATTTTGTGAAATATGTATCTTATGTGTGAATTTGAGTTGATTAGGTGGAATGGAGTCCTTTGGAGCAAAAGAAGGAGAAATTGTCTTTTTGGAGCGTAAAGGCAAAGAGGTCAATTCACATGCGAGCTATACTTGGAGCAGGCCAGGTTGCGCGAGAAGGAGTGAAGGATGAATTGTCGGTTGTGCGAAACTGACAGGCCAAATAGACTGGGTTATCCCATATCCAGGAATATGGGTGTCCTATAGCAATTCTCATCATTACCCAAACCTAAAATTGAGAGAAAATATCTCCTCAATCATGTTTTGTGTGGCTGTGTTGGCTGTATCCAGTTTACTTCCTACCAAGCCCTAAAAATCAGAGAAAACTATTTCTCAATCATTATTCCCTAACAAAGAAAAGAAAAGAGCAGCTGCTGCAGCGAGAGACAAGGTATGAATTAGTGGTGTTAAGTTTGAATCTGTAAGATGGGGTGTTAGCTGATTCAAGGTTCAATCGAAGATAGAGACGGGTTTTGATGTTACTGAATGAATCAAGATGAAAATAACGATTCTGAAATAATGAGTGAAATTGGATCTGTGTGATGTTGGAGCTGTTTTGAATTGAACTGGGTACGAAATTCTGATGGGAAATTGAGGAGGTCTTGTGTGTTGTTATTAGGTAGAGAAGAAATGAATTAGGGTTTACAGAGATTCAAGTTTGAAGCTTCTGTGTTCCAATTTGAGCTGGACTGGGGAATTCAACAGCAAGATAGATGAAGATATGAAGAAATTTAAGATGGGTTTGAGTCTGATTAGGGTTTAAAGTTAATTCTGTGATAAAGAAGAAGACCCTGGTGGGGTGTTGGTGATGAATTTGAGATGAAGTTGTCTCACATGGGTGTTAGTTCTGTTTTGAGAAGAAGGTGAATTGAAGCTCACACTAATGTAGAACAGGCTGTGTGTTGCAGGTTATGAACTGCAGGGAGCTTGGCAGTGAAGAGAAGGATTTTGGTGGCAGTTCAATGGTGATGATGAGTTAAGCAGGGATGCAGTGATGTTGTAAAATCTGAGTTGGAGATAGAACTGGTGGTAGCCGAGTGCATAAGAATGGGTTGCTTTTGCCTTGTTGTTGCAGAATTGCAGCTGTAATGGGTTGAATAGAACAAGGTGGTTGCATTGAGGGGAGATGCTCTCAAATTTCAGCTGTAGTGAAGATGTGTCTGGAGGATAAATGTGAACTAAGATGGTGGCTGCTGTGCAAATGGAGGCCGAGGCAAAATGGATTTTGGCTCGGATTGAACTGAGATGCAGAGAATGAAGGTGACTGATGCTGCAGGTGCAGGCTTGAGACAATGAATTATGTGAATGGAAGATCAGCTGAGTTGTAGCTGATCTAGGGTGCTATGTTATGCTTTTAAAGCAGAGTTGGACAGTGAAGTGCAGCAGGTGTTGATTGCACTGGTTTGTGCTGAACCAGGTGGTGAATATAGTAGCTGCTGAGTTGAACTGAAGCATTACAGGTGAATCTGCTAATAATGAGGTTAGATTGCAGTTGAGAATACATGAATTAAGGTGGCAGATGATGCAGAAGGGGAACTGAAACTGGTGGTTTAGTGACTTGCAGTTGATGAATGGAGGAACTCAATGAGAAATTAGGAATGTAGATGGATTTGCTGTGTACCAGGTGGTTGGAATTCATGGGTTGGATAGGTTTGGAGAGTAGCTGCAGTGCAGGAGCAGTTGCAGGTGGTGTTTGAAATGGCTACGTGCTGCTGGTGGCTTGCTAGAGGTTCAAATGAGGTGCTGTGGTTTAATGCAATGCGTAGCTGGAGCAGTAGAGCATGATGGTTGTTTGGCAGGTGGAACGAGGAGCATATGCAGTGTGCAAGTGGAACTGCAGGTGATGGAAAAGCGGTGGCGAACACGCAAGTGAACTTGAGCTGCAGATGGTTCTGTGGGTTATGAGAATTAGAAGATGAACCAAAGTTGCTGAGAAGATAAATATGATGCTGTTGTGCAGGGGTAATGACTTGGGCTAGAATGGTTAATGTCTTGAGATAATACCTTGTTGCTGATGATTACAAGGGAACTGTGTTGGAATTCAGCAGCAGTTTATGGAGCTGATATGTTTAGGGAAGTAGGGGTATGCTGTAGTGGTTGAAGTTGAAAGGAATGCAACAAGAGATTTGGTTAAGAAATTACAGAATGAGATGGCTCCAGTGAATTAGAGTGCAAAATGACAATGCTAGAAAGGACTGAAGTTGCAAGAGAAGATCAGCCATTATGGCTGGATATACAGTGGTGTTTCGCAATAGCCTTTGCCAAGACAACTCAGCTAAATCAGCCAAGTCAGCTGACTGACTCATCCATCTGATTCACCTGGTTTGAGTTAACTCAAATAACTCGGTCTTAACTCGGTTGACTTGACCGAGCTGACTCGTTGACCGGGTGGACTTTGCCGGTCACCTGAGAATTTATTCCGTTGCCGAATTCCGGCCAATTTCCGGCAAAAACACAGTTTTCCGGCGGCCACTTTGGGGCACATTTTCACATGCGTGTTTCTCACATATGGGCTCGATGGGTACATTGGATATGGGCTTTTGAGACTTGACCTAATTTTGGAAAGTTGAAAAACTATAAAAGGGAAGAGTTTCTATTCTTTTGGGGGACGGATTATCTTTTTACTGGAGTTTTGGAGGAGAGCGATTCTACTAGGGTTTGCTTTAGTTTATTTTTCATGTTCTTCATTTTATTTTTTATTATAATTATGATGAATCCAAAAACTATGAGTAGCTAAATAATTATTATTGGTTATGGGATAAAGTGGATTTCACAAATGATATTTGATTCAATGATGTAGTTTTGTCTCAATACTTTATTGTTTATGATTCATGGTTTATTTTGTTTTATGATTTGATTGTTTATTTGGTTGAGTTCGGAATCAATCCGATTTGCTTTCATATCTAAAGCTATATTAGGGTTTTCAATACAAAAACGTTGTTTATCCCTGATTCTAAGTAGCATAAATGTGGGTAGTGCTTGTAGTGATATATCCTACTAGTCACATATGAATCATAACTTGGGTTAAATCGAATTAGTGTTTTTACACATTTTGGTTTCCTTGATTAGTCTTATTCCATAAAACTCATTGCTTTTAGGGAGTTAAATCTAATTGTGATTTTACACTTTAGGTTGCTTTCTAGGAAGAATTCACATATGCATCTTTTAATGTGGTTGTGATGAAATCAGGGAATTAGCGGGATACTCTTGCGATCAAGGTATCCTAGGACTTTTAGTAAATGAGAGATTAAAATTTCAATTCTAGTCATTGTTGATAATTCGAGTTTGTGAATGAAACTATCCCGTGACCAATACTTTCTCCTTATTGATTATTTTTATTATTACTTTGCTTTCAATTCATTTTTATTGCTTTGATAAATCAAAACCCCCCCCCCCCCCTTGGTTACTAAGAAACTGAATTTTTTTATAACAACAAAAGCCTCTCTGTGGATACGAACTCTCTCTTATCGCATTCTACATTTATTTTAGTGAAGTAAGAAAGTGAAATTATATTTGACCGGCTGACAACCGACCAGTTATGAGAAAGGTGAATATGGATAATATGAAAGTGCTCATATGGCTAACCATTGGTTAACTATTTTTGAACCAACTAAGTGTACATGTTTAGGTACGGTTACTCAAACCTAAATGAAATACATTTCATTTGTGTGTGACAAGCTAAGTTTCGATCTAACGGTTGAAAGAAATTAGCTTGGTTGAATTAGGTTTTTTTATCTAACAGTGAATATTGAATGCTTTGTAACTAAGCTAACATTGATTGCAAACCCTTATTTGAAACTATATAAAGGAGAACTCAAGCAGCTGAAAAAATAATCCCAATACCTCATGTGTGATGCTAGTTGGTTTAGCTAGAGTCGATTCTACTTTAACCTTAGGTTTCTTCTCGAGATCCTGTAGGTTAAAAACTTAAACACTTCATTGGGATTGTGAAGCCATACGAAACTACTTCTCTTGTAGTTGAGCGATCTGATCTTGCCATTTTCTATCGTACGAGTTCAATTGAAAGATTGACTTGAGATTATATATCCGATAGGGAAAGATATAAAGAAATCCCAAACATCTTCGTCTCATCATTTGTGATTCCGCAATATCTTGTTTTGCTACCATACGATTAAGATTATTGTGAGGCGATTGATAATTATAGGCTGTTCTTCGGGAATATAAGTCCGGGTTATCGATTGGTTCATGTTCACCTTGATTTCTATCAAAATACGGAACAAACTTGTAGGTCTATATGTGGGAGATTTATCTATCATCGTAGACTTTTCTGTGTGATATAGATTTGTTTATTCAAGTCTTCGACTTTGGGTAGTAGAAACTCTTGGTTGTGGGTGAGATCAGCTAAGGGAATCAAGTGTGAAGCATCCTACTGGGATCAAAGACATAAGGAGCGCAATTGTACCTTGAATCAGTGTGAGATTGATTAGGGTTCAACTACAGTCTAGACCAAATTTAGTTTGTAGTAGGCTAGTGTCTGTAGCGGATTAATACAGTGTGGTGTTCAATCTGGACCAGGTCCCGGGGTTTTTCTGCATTTGCGATTTCCTTGTTAAAAAAACTTCTGGTGTCTCTGTTATTTCTATTCCGTATTATATTTTGTTATATAATTGAAATATCACAGGTTATGCGTTATATCGATCAATTGTGAAATCCAACCTTTGGTTGTTGATTGGAAATTGATTGATCCTTGATATTCTTTTTATTAAGATTGAGTCTGACTGTCTAGTTGATTCTCTTAAAATTATATTCGAGTTAGTCCATATATATTGCTAATCGAAATATTGGGTGAGGTTGTTAGACCCCCGCATTTTCACAAACCATGAATAGATTTGGAAATCCTTTTTGAAATGAATAAATATTTCATGGGAGATTTCCTTTTCATCTTCTGTAAACAAGGTTTAACATAGGAGAAATATTCTTGATCTTTAGTGCATACAATTTCAAGATGATCCTGATTTTCACACAATGGGACCAAACTATTTGGTACGTCCTTGTAGTTCTCCACATCATCCTTTTCAGAGTTATTTGAGAATGACACAGAATCATGAGTAATTTGCTGATAATGCTTAACAAAATTAATCGAAGAAGTTCGATGTTTCTTATTAGTATCACGATTATGAGTGATAGCAACTTACTGTCTTAAATTAAACAGTTGACATTCCAGATCTTCAATATTTTTAATCAAGATTTCCTTTTCCAGTTGAAACACTTCTGGAGAAGTAAGATTGTGCATCATGGAATAATCAGGACTGTTAGGAGGACAAGTGTGATTATCAGCAAAGAGGTTAAGAGAACTTACACAAATATCGTCCTCAGGACCGTAGTCAAGAGTAGCCATCCATGCTTTAGTTAACTCACTTAAATTCTCATCAGAATTTTTGGAAGTATCATGGATACTTCTATAACAATTAGAACAAGCTTCATGATCATAGTTTTTCTGAACTTTTCTATCCCTTTTTCTGACTGACTGGGCTTTCTTTTGAGACTTTCTTTTATTTTGTCTAAGAGTTTTCTTAAGATGTTGTATAAACAGTGACAAAGTTGAATTAAAGAAATTCTCATCCCCTGTATCAATCAATTTAGGACGTCGAGACCTTTTATCTGATGTAGCAACATGGTTGCTTGACAAATGACGTTTTTCTCTTTGACAAAGTTCAAGATCGAAAATTTTAAGTTTTCCAACAAAAGTATTTTTGGGAAGTATATCAAGGTTATTTCCTTCGACGATGGCATGCTTCTTAGAGTTGTATATTGATGGAAGCGATCTGAGAATTTTCATCACAATGTGCTTTTCAGAAATTGTCTTACCCAATGCAAAAGATGCATTAACAATTTCAGACACTTTGTGATTAAACTCATCAAATGAATCTTCATCTTCCATACGAAGGTTTTCCCAATCGGAATTTAGGTTTTGAAGCCTGGATTCCTTTTCACTGGTATTCCCTTCAAATACGGTTTCTAAGATATCCAAAGCATCTTTAGACCGAGTGCACGTAGTTACATAGTGCTGAAGATTTGGAGTAATGGCATGTCTGATGGCATTCAAACCGTTGGAATTTTACTTTGCAGCATGTATCTCAGCAGCGTCATATGCACCAATATCCTTCAGAACGGTCGCATATCCTATTGTCACAACGGGAGCATCATACCATTAACTATATAAACCCATGATTGAAAATCACGTGCTTGATGAAAGTCACGTATAACAATTTTCCACCACAAGTAATTTGAGCAATCGAAGAATGTTGGTACGTTTATAGAGATAACACTTATGTCCATATCAGATCACTACAAACATAGACTTATAAGGTCTTTAATGTGTTTTCCTGCTCTGATACTAATTAAAAATGCGGGGGTACAACAACCACACCCAATAGTTCATTTGGCAATCTGAGAGAACTTACTCCAGTATACTTTCTAGAGAATCAACTAGACAGTTAGACTCAATCTAGAGAAAAGTATATATAAGAGTTTAAATCTCTGTTTCACAATGTAATCAACAAATCAAACAGATAGAAATATGCGGGCCTGATTATTATGTGAAAGAACTTGAACGGTACCAAAGACCAATGTTCAAGTGTCAATCAATTTAAATCAACAACCAAAGGTTGGATTATCTAATTGATTGATCCTAACACACAACATGTGATATTTCAATTATATAACAAAATATAATGCGAAAAAGAAATAACACATAAACCAAAAAAATTTTAACGAGGAAACCGCAAATGCTGAAAAACCCCGGGACCTAATACAGTTTGAACACCACACTGTATTAAGTCGCCACAGACACTAGACTACTACCAATGAACTTCGGACTGGACTGTAGTTGAACCCTAATCAATCTCATACTGATTCAAGTTACAGTTGCGTTCCTTATGTCTCTGATCCGAGAAGGATACTACGCACTTGATTTCCTTAGCTGATCTCACCCACACCTAATAGTTCTACGACCCAAAATCGAAGACTTGATAAAAAAAAATCCGTCTCACACAGAAAAGTCTATAGAATGAATAAATCTGTCTCCCACAGAAATACCAAGAGTTTTTGTTCCGTCTTTTGATAAATCAAGGTAAAAAGGAACCAATTGATAACCCAGACTTATATTCTCGAAGAATAGCCTAGTATAATAAATCACCTCACAATAATCTAAATCATATGATGGCGAAACTAGATATTGTGGAATCACAAACGATGAGACGAAGGTGTTTGTGATTAATTTTTATCTTTCCTATCGGAGATTAAATCTCGAGCAAATCTTAGAGAAGATGGTACTCAAACGATAGAATCAGGCAAGACCAGAACACGCAATTACAAAGAAAATAGTTGGTTCTGGCTTCACAATCCCAATGAAGTCTTTCAAGTCATTAACCTATCGGGTCTCGATAGAAACCTAAGGTTAAAGGATAATTGACTCTAGTTGATGCAACTAGTAACACACAAGAGGTGTGGGGATTAGGTTTCCCAGTTGCTAGAGTTCTCCTTTATATAGTTTTCAAATCAGGGTTTGCAATCCAAGTTACCTTGGTAACAAAGCATTCAATATTCATCGTTAGATGAAAAACCTGATCAACCAAGCTAATATCTTTCAACCGTTAGGTCGAACTTATAAAGTTACACCCAAACTAAATGTACCCTCATTTAGGTTTATGTAACCGTAACCAAACGTGTACACCATGTTGGCTCAACAATAGTTAACCGAAGTTAGCCATATGAACACTTTCATATCAACCTTATTCATCTAAACCATAACTAGTTCAAATGACTCAAATGAAACTAGATAAAGAGTCATTCAATTGCTATATTCTCATAGAAGTATACAAGAACACAATTGAAGCAAAATGGGTTGGATTCAATCGAATAAATTCATGAACATTATAGCCACGGTTTGCAAAGATTGCATTCCTTATTTTATAAATGTTTAAGTACAACCGATTTTAGAAGGTAACCAACTCAAGTATGCAAATTGGTACGCATACTTAAGTATCCGAACCGAGTTTGGTTACACCAGTACGCGTACGGGTGCACATACCAATTTAAACTTCCAAACTCCAGCAGAAATTCACGGATGTGAGACTTCCGCCAGTATGGGTACGGGTACACATACTTTCCCAGACATCCAACAGCCGCCAGTACGCGTACGGGTACACATACTTCAGGTTCCCGATTTTGGACTTACACACAAATGTGATAATACACTATGTTTATATCCAAACATGGTTACTTGATTCTAAACTCTTTATTTCAATCATTGAAACTTTCTTAGAGGATGACAATAGCTGTTTTCACTCACTATTAGCATCAAAGAAATTTTTAAGATATTGAAATAATCATAACGAAACATTCCAAGTCTACACCAAATGATTGTATCACACAAACCATGTAAGATGTTACTCAAAATTTTTCACATGGTCATATTCTGGCATTCATCAAGAATATAAGATGAACTTGATCGAAGCGAAAGTTTTCCAACACATATTTCGAGAAATATGTAAGCGGGATAAACTCGGCTCGAAATCTCAAATGTGTATAATAGAAAACTATATCGTAATACAACTTATGTCTCAATATTGGAGATAAAGTAAAAATAGACTTTCCAAGTGATAGATGAGTTTCAGTCTCCACTTACCTTTTGTTGATAAAGTTCCACAAGCTCCCCTTAGTAGTTCTTCGTCTTCAAATAATGAACGATGTGCAGTGTAAAGCTCAACTACACAATTTATGTCCTAGTTCGAGACATCTATAAATAGGCTAGAAATTAAGACTTATAGTTTTGATCACTAACATTGACAAACAAGCTTGGGATAGCAACGCAAGCGAGTTCGACCGAGAAGTGCTCTAACATCCTTGATTGAGTCTGATTATCAAGTTGATTCTCTTAGAATAATATTGGAGCTAGTCCATATAGATTGACGAACGAAATATTGGGTGTGGTTTTTAGACCCTCGTTTTTTCACTTAGATTTAAAGGTGGTATCTATTTATTCAACAGTCAAATTTAATTGAGAAGTAGCCCGAATATCACATGATACTGGGATGATTGTGGATTCATGATAACAAAGTCATTCCCTCAACTTATCATCTATGTATGAAAACCATATTCAATGAAAAATCGGCTACATCGCATCGTCTTCGTATCCGTATTCCCCCATTTATGATGATGAGTTTTTCGATCTTTGAAACGACATACCCGATCCACCAAGCAAGATCTACAATACACAACCCCATAATTGGGCATCGATTGAGAAAGCTGACAAACTGTCATCCCCAATGCATGTGGTGGAGATCAAACCTCCAAAGATACCTCTACATTTCAAGCCGCTCAAGCATTATCCTTCTAAAGTCCCAACTTATTCTCATACTAAGAGAGGGACTAATTTCATGACCAGTTAATACACAGAAGAGAGAGTCATCTACTTTTAACGTCGAGATTATCAATTAACATGGGAGATAATTTGAAGATCTTCCCACCTAGAAGAATGCTATCATAATGAAGTGTCATGTGAGGAAGTCCAATATGCTCAACAATAACTGTAAGATGATATTATTTCCACGATTGATATGCTTGAGTCTATCAACACTAGAGGAGATGAAGCTCCAACACCCATCTTCATTAGTTCCGCTTTTTCACTGGAGGAACGAGCGGAGATGGTGAGTCTGCTGAAGGAAGATCAAGATATATTCACCTAGACTTATAAGTTCCAGGTCTTGATGACAAATTAGTCATTCATCATCTACGCATCATCCCGGGTTCCAAACCCGTCAAATAACCAACAAGATAATTCAAGAATAAAGTTGAGGAGCAGATCAAATTCGGAATTCAGAAACTGCTAGCAACTGGATTTATCAAGCCTATCCAACATCCTACACGGGAAAATGTTGTTCCGGTAAAGAATAAGATGGTAAAATTAGGTGTTGTGTAGATTTTAGAAATCTCATTAAATGTTGCCCTAAAATTGATTTCTCTGTTTCTAACATCGATATGCTTGTAAATGAAACTAGTGTCCATCGTATGTTCTCATTTATGTATGGTTATAGTGGTCATAACCAAATCAATATATACGAACATGATGCTAATAAGTCTACATTCCGGATTCTAATCGCAATTTTCTATGATACTATGCTGCTTTTTTTTTTGAAGAATGCAGGCGCTACTTACCAACAAGCCATGATAGGAATATTCCATGACATGATTCACAAGCAAGTATAAGACTATATAGATAATTTGGTTTTTAAATCACAAACTCGAGCATCACATGTGGGCGTCCTACGACAAGTCTTTCAGAGATATCGAGAAAATAAATTGAAATCGAATCCTTTAAAGTGCGTTTTGGCGTTTCTTCTGGAAAATTTCTAGGGTTTCAAGTGACCAAAGAAAGAATCAAGGTTGATCTAGGTAAAATACAAGCTGGAAAAATGAATTATAATCGTCATTTCATTCCTGGACTGTCTCAATTTGTGGATTCATTTAATCCTTTGTTGATGAAATTATAAAATTTTGTTTAGTCATCTGCTCAACAAGAATCCTTTCAGAGGGTCCAAAAAATATCATTATCACCTGCCATTCTTAGTGTCTTCTAATAACATCGTCGTCGGAGCTCTTTTTGCTCAAGAAGATGATAAAGGAGTCGAATTTCCTATCTACTACTTCAGTCGTACACTAAGAGATGCCGAGCTTAGATACCCTAAGGATGAAAGAGTATGCTTAGTGTTAGTCCATGCTATCTAGCAGTTTAGACTTTATTTCATATCAAATAAATTGATATTGATCGCTAAAGCAAATCATATAAAAATTTTACTATCAAAACCAGCTCTGATAGGAAGACCAACAAAGTGGCCATCAGAGTTCGATATAACATGTATTTTTCTAAAGGAGATAAAGGAACAAGCAGTGGTAGACCTAGTCGCAGAATTCCTGGGAGAAGAAGTCACCATATTACACGAAGATATACCATGAGAATTTCCAAAAGTTCTCATTATCAAAGAAGAAACATGGTTGTTGTACTTAGATGGTTCTGCTACATCTAGCAACAACACCGGATGAGAAAAGGTAGTCTTAGTATCCACAGTTGGAAATTTTTTCTCATACTCATTCAAAATAAATTTCCAGTGCAGTAACAACTCAACGAAATATGAGGCTTTCTTGTTATTAGGATCATCACTAGCAAAGAAAGCTGGAGCAATCATCTGGGAATAAGAGGTGATTCAAAATTATTGGTCAACCAGATGAATATGATATATTATGTCAAGGAAGTGATGCTTGATCCATATAGATCCGAAGCGAAAAAATTACTAACCCATTTTGTTGATGCCACGATAGTCCATACCATTCGTGCTAACGACAAACATACTGATTGCCTAAATATTTTTGCTTCAAAAATTGAAATTTAAAGGAATCGAGAAAAACCTTACAATGCAGTGAGGCACTGTATCATCAAATTTGAAAAAGCGGGGGTCTAACAACCTCACCCAATATTTCATTTATCCAATCTGTATAGACAAAATCCAATATAATTCCAAGAGAATCAACTAGACAGTCACACTCAATCAATGGAAATATATGTGAGTAAATGTACCTAAACGTGTACACCTTGTTGGATAAACAATATTTAACCGAAGTTAGCCATATGAACACTTTCGTATCAACCTTATTCATCTAAACCATAACTAGTTCAAATAACTCAAATAAAACTAGTTCTAGAGTTGTTAAATTGTTTATATTCTCATAGAAGTAAACAAGACACAATTGAACCAAAATCGATTTTGATTCACTCGAATCAATTCATGAACATTATAGCCACAGTTTGCGAAAGATTGCATTCCTTAATATAGAAATGTATTAGTTCATGAACAAACCGATTTTAGAACATAACCTACTCAAGTATGCAAACGGGTACGCATACCTAAGTGGCCGGACTAAGTTTGGATTTGCCAGTATGCTAACGGGTACGCATACCTTCCAAACTCAGTTGAAAATTGGGAAATTATAGTTTGGTCCTATTTTAGGTGGTCCTAAGTTAATTTGGTCCACCCACAAAAGAGGAGTTCTATTTGGTCCTTATTTATTCAAAAATATTATAGTATCTAAGGTACCCTTTCTCTCTCTTGTTTTCTTTCTTCCTCACGTGATTTCCTTTTGTGGTTTTTTCTCTTCTTTATTTTCTCTAATAATTTCTCTCTCCTCTTAACACTAATAGATTAAAAAAACTTAAAAATTAAATATCTCTCAAAATATAAGTCAAAAAATTAATAAATTTTATATATTCGGAAAGGTCTCAACGAGATCTACACAACGAGTACTCATTGTACTATGTTTCAGAATTTTAATTTTAATTATGTATAATAGTAGTTCATATCCTAGAATGAACACTATTTTAGAACATGATAGTTCATTCTAGGTCTAGCAGTTCATTTCGTAGAATGAACTCGTATATACTAGCAATTTATTTTGTAGATAGTAGTTCAATTTGAAGAATGAAGTTGCAATGGTAGTTCATTATTATAGTTCATATTGTAGAATGAACTCGTGATAGATGTTCTTATTTTTGAATGAACTCATAATGGTTGTTCATATTGTAGGATTGATAATTCATGTTATAAAATGAACTCATAATGATAATTAAGAATGGTAGTTCATATTGTAGAATGAACTTGTAATAGGTGTTCATTATTCATTTTATAAAATGAACTCGTAAATGGTAGTTCATATTGTATAATGAATATGTGATAGGTGTTCATATTGTAGAATGAAATCGTAATAATAGTTCATTATACCAGTTCATTTTGTAGAATGAAGTCGTATGGTAGTTCATTTTGTAGAATGAACTTGTATGTTATTTAATCCTAAGAGTTCACTTTTTAGAATGAACTAGCTAGTATGATAGTTCATTAAAGTAGTTCATTTTGTAGAATGAACTCTATAATAGTTCATTTTATAGCTAAAGAATAAGGTAAAAATTAAAAGCTATGAAATATAGCGACAATGGTACTCGTTGGAAAGCTCTAGTCGAGGTCTTTCCGAAGATATAAAATTTATCATTTTTGGATATATGGTTCAAAAGATATTTAAGTTTTAAGTTTTTATTTATTTATTTTTTTGAAAAAGAAGGTTGTATTAAAGGTTATTTTTAGAATCCTATTATTGGGGTTACAAGGGGGGAGAGTTTTTTGGGCCTAAAAGACTAAGTGGAGGCTAAGTGGTATACGGGGAAACCAAATTAATAGTAAATGTCAAATATACCCTTTCCTAAAAAAAAACATTAATCTTCTCTTCTTCTTCTTCTTCATTTCATCATGATAAAATCACGATGAAAATGATGATCATAATTTCATGATGAAATCGTGATCATTAAAAAACTTAAATCTTCTTCTTCCTCTCTTCTATTTCTTCTCCTTCACATCATGATTCTTCATTGCATCGTGATGTAGATGGTGATCCTTAAATAAAATAAAAATCTATTATTTTTCTTTCTCTCTTCTTCTTCATCTTCTCCATTGCGTATACAGATAATAGAAAAAAAAACAAAACTAAGAAAACCCACCATTTATTTGTACTTTTGATCGACTTAAAAATTCGATTCGATTAAGTAGAGAAAAAAAAAAACGTTTCTGAAACTGTCTAACGGCTGGGAATTCACGCTTTCCCAACCGTGAATCCTGTATTACGGTTGGGAAAATACATGTTTCCCAACCGTGAACCCTGAACCTACCTGTACGGTGGGGAAAGTAAGAGCTCCCAACCATAAAATAGTTTCTGCGGCTAGATTTTCCTAGCCGTAAGCTATTCTGATAATCACATTAAAAAAATATATAAACATAGGTCAAATTTCGGTTAGGTTTTCCCGCCGAAAATGCTTACTTTCGGCTAGGTTCCCCAGCCGTAACTTGAATTTTCGGCTTGGAAAACCTAGCCTAACTGTTTCTAATACTTACAAAAAATAGAAGGAAAAAAATCGGTTGGGAGTTCTTGTCGACCCCGCCGCGAAAGTAATTTACGGCTGGGAAATCTTAAATTCCGAGCCGTAAATTACTAATTTCGTCCGGGTCGAAAAATTCACCCAGCCGTAATAGCAAAAAATTCTAGATTTTTTTTCTTCAGATTTTTGACGGATTTGAATTGATGAAATTGATGTTGGGAGTTGATTATAAGGTTATCTTGAATTTTGTGATAAAGGGTTTCATTATTTTTCTTCAAAAAAAATCAAAAAAATTTCACCAAAATCATTCTTCAAAACTAAAAAAAAATCAAGTTTTGATTTGCAAAAGATTAATGTTTTGATTAGTCTAATCGATTCACTAAGACTGATTAGTTAGCTTAATCAAGTTAATTAGCACTAATCAAATTAAGGTAGCTTAGGCATTGCAAAAAATTATGGATAAGGGGTCATATGAGTTGTTATTTCATGACCCCAAAAACCCATCCGTTTTTAGCCCCAATAATAGGATTCTATTTTTATTATTAAGAGAGAGAAAAAAAATAGAAAAAAGGGTATTTCCTACGTTGAAAATTCCGGACATGAACTTTACGCCAGTACGCATATGGGTATGCATACTAAGTTCCCAAACTTTCATTAAACCAACCAGTATGCATACTATGGTTCCCGGACTTGGAATAACTTGCAACAGTTATCATACAAGTACGCATATTATGCTATATCCAATCATGGTTAATAGTTCTAAACTCTAATTTCAATCATTGAAACATTCTCGGAAGACGACAATAGATTTCTCACACAAACTATTAGCTTCAAAGCAATTTTCAAGTGATTGAATGATCAATACGAAATATTCCGAGTCTACATCAAATGACAGTCTCACACAAATCATGTAAGATATTACCAGGCGATTTTCACATGATCATCTTTTGACTTTCGTCAAGAATATAAGATGAACTTGGTTAAAGCGAAAGCTTACCAACACATATTTCGATAAATATGTAAGGGAGTTAAACTCAGCTCGAAATATCAAATATGTATAATCGAAGTCTATATATCTATATGACTTTTATCTCAAATAGGAAATATAGTAGATAGACTTTTGGGTGATAGATGAGTTCAAGTCTCCACATACCTTTTGTTGATGAAGTTCCACAAGCTCTCATTAGTAGTTCTTCGTCTTCAATTAATGAATGTCGTGAAGTCTAATTCTCTACTAAACTTTTTATCCTGAACCGAGACTTAACTATAAGTAAACTAGAAATCAAGACTTATAGTTTTGGAAACTAAACTTGACAAACAAGCTTGAGATAGCAACGCTTGCGAGTTCGACCGAGCAGTGCTCTAACAAACTTGGCTCCAAAAAACTAAAGATTTCCATACGAATGATTAGAGGACATCCATCATCCATGAATTGAACAGTTCTCTCCCTGAAAGGAAGATCATTCTTAAGGAGCTAAAAAACTTCTTTTTGCTTTATGAAGTATTATAATTATACTATCATAATCCAAATGTATCTCTATCACGATGCTTTTGAGATGATAATGCTCAAGGAAGATTCAACCTATTCACGACGAAGCATGTGGACAAACGTTGTTGGTGACCCTCTACAGACGACTTCCACGCCTTGGATACGATTGACCCGCTATGGAGACCCACTCAAGAATGCTACAAAGATCATGTACTAACTGCCAAATACCACTAGATCACTTAGAGACTCTAGCCGCCCACCATCTAGGAACTGGAGAGAACTTTATATCAAATACCTTCATGGTAATATTTCACTACCTTAGAGAAGATAAACAGTCAATGTAACACCCCGAGTTCCGGACCAGGGTCAAACTTATATGGATATCCGAACTCGAAGCGTTATGGATCGGAACGAAACTTATGCATATATATTTTTTTAGAATTATTTGTTACACCAAACATAATTGAACTATATATAATATGAAATGAAACATATAAATTCACTGATCATCTTTAATAACATTTTCAACAAACATTTTAATTCAAGTTACGCTTCAAGCAATACAATCACTAAGATAACTTCTTAATTTCCACTTCTACATTCCGTAATATCTGCAAGAATGTCAATTGGAGGTGAGATGACAGCTCAATAGAATACATTCCCTTTCTCAAAACATGCTAAAAAAATTCCAATCAATCAAATAGCACATACGACATGAGAATACAACACAACTTCAAGGATTTACTTATAGATTCATCAAACAAACTCATGAATTTATCTTAATGCACGAGGTTCCTCGGTTCATGCCTCGCATATCCGTTTATCGAGTTATTCTGATAAATTTCACGAGTTCCTCAGTTTGTGCCCTGCCAATCTTCTTATCGGGATCATTCCGACAAGTTGCACGAACTTCCTCGGTTCGTGCCCCGCCATTCAAACAAATATATATATTTATTATAAAATCATATTGTCACACAACATACAAATTAATGTTCCAAACCATACCATCAACAAGTTGTAATTTCACAACAATTCGTAATTTAGCAATCACACTACCATTTCACATAAGAAATCATTTGTATTATACAATATACAAACCATATCAAGGTTTAGCTTGATATTAAACCAAGACAATCTAAAGTTTATCGTACAAAATCTCCAAACAAAACAACGGTTCAAACCATAGTTATTCAATTCACAATGGAATTCTAAAAATATGGGCAGATTACATCATATTACCAAAATATTCACCTTAAATTCATATTAACCTGGAATTGATCAAAGTCAAAGCACAGTGAAATCTATCATACATATCTATAACTTTTATTTAGATTACAAATTATTCTAAGATCATTAAGGTTACAAAATCAATCAAAAACATGTTAAAATGAAACTGTCAAGAAATTTCAGAAATGTCACTCAAACTAAAACAAATATTCAACGGTGAATTTATGGTGGATTATCTTCAAAATTTAACCAGATATTCCTAAATATGTTATATCTATTAATATTTGAAGGCTGATCATCAATCGGATGCCTATAATTACATATATAAATTTCAGAAACCTAACTATATAAAATTAACAAAATCAAAATTAAATATAAAAAAAGCATAAAGAGAAAGGGGATCTAGCATTCTACCTTTTTATCTATAAAATTGTTACGACACCTACACCTTTCCATGTTCCCTTAATTTTATTTTGCCTTATTTAGTTTGTTAGTTTCTCTATTTAGTTAGACTTCTTTTATTAGCTAAGTGTGTTTAAAGTTTCCTAGTTTAATGTTGCTTGTTATTCAAGTTCTCTGAACTATAAATACTCAGCAACCGATTGTGTCAGAGATTATTAATAAGAAAACTCTGTTTATTTAAAATTTCTTCGAGTTTGGTTGCTTACCCCAAAGAAAAAGAGTTTTATCTGGTTCTTTACTTATTTATTTATTGCCATCCTTTGTTAGAGGTCTAGTACCCTAAAATCTAGATCAAAGCCGGTTTCGATCAAAATTACAAAAAGTACACCTAACTATGACATATACGGAAGATTTATCAGCTTTAAAGGAGAGTATTACTGGTGTTGCTGACAAGTTGGATGTTCTTACGGAAACTATCACCAACTTCTATGTTCTTGATGAAGATACGCAAAATAAGAAGGCAGCAAAAAGAACAAGAAGGCATTGCTCTTGCTGACAGGCTTACCACATCCTTTTGTACTCTATTCACAGAATGTTTTCCTCCAAATCGTCAAAATAATGGCGGTGCACCACCTCCACCACCTCCGGTTAATCATGGTGTTCAACAACTGCGACCTAACTCGGTTAATATCAAGTTCCCTACTTTCAATGGCGAGGATCATGATGGTTGGATATTCAATGCTGACCAGTACTTTAGTGTATATAACAACTCTGATACTCTAAAAATCATTGTTGCTTGTGCACATTTAAAAGGAGAGGCCAATATTTGGTATAGATGGAAGAGAACCAGAGTTGTTGTGACAACATGGCTAAAACTCTGCAATTTAGTTCGTGCTCGATTTACCCTGAAAAGTTTATTGATGCTCGCCTAGACATTAGTACCATGGAGCAAAAAGGTACAGTTCACCAACATATCTCCGAGTTTGAAAAATTAATGAATTTTGTTGAAATTCTAGAAGATTACTTGATAAGCTATTTTATTCGTTCTCTTAAACCACATATTGGGTCTGTGGTAAAACTGCTTGCACCCCAAACTTGGAAGAGGCCTATACTAAGTCAATACATCAGGAAGAATCTTATGAAGCTACCAAGTTTATCCCTAGACAACCATATCGTCCACCTCCATTCAGAAGTCCAATTACTCCTCAACTGGCTCAATAACAACAACCAAATTTTCCTCCGGGTTATAGGAGATTGTCACCAGAAGAACAACGAGAAAGAATAACTAAGGGTATGTGCTTAAAGTGTGATCAACCATACAGACCAAATCATGTATGTGTTAATCCTAAATTAACTACCTTGGATATTGAGGAAACTATAATAGAACTTCCCATACAAGCTGCGGATTCTACTTTTGCGGCTGATATTGATAACTCAGTGGAGGATGATTCTACGGTTGAGACTGCTCCTACTATTTTTCTGAATTCACTCATGGGTTCTCTCTTTCCATCAAAATGTGCGTATTATAGGTTCCTCTAAAGATCAACCAATTACAGTTCTAGTAGACTATGGTTCTACTCACAATTTTCCCATCATTAGCTATACAATGTGCTTATCACATTCAATCCAAAGATACTTCTCTTCGTGTTACAGTAGGTCATGGTGGCCATATACACACTCAAGGAACCTTCTTAAACATACCAATTTAGCTGCAAAATCACATGTTTACAATTGATTTCCATGTCTTGGATGTTAGTGGTTGCGATGTTGTTCTAGGGGTCCAGTGGTTAGGACCTATTGAATGGGATTTTGAAAAATTATTAATGAAGTTTAAATATGATGGCACAAACATTCAATTATTGGGAAATAACTCTTCTGCATTAATGGTCTTGGATACTGCTCCCATGCAGAAATTGCTACATAAAGAAGTTTATGGTTTTTTTCTACAATTAACTGCCATACATAATTCTGCATTAACTACTCCTTTAGTTGAAAACCCTGCAATTAAGAAGTTGATATCTACCTTTCAAGATATATTTGACACACTAACTTCTCTTCCTCCGACAAGACTACATGATCATCGCATTCCATTACTACCAGATTCAACTCCCGTTAATGTTCTTCCATATATATATCCACATTTTCAGAAAGATGAGATTGAAAAGATTATTTCAGAACTCAAGCAAGCAGGTTTCATACGTCCAAGTTCTAGTCCATTTTATTCACCCATATTAATGGTTCGTAAAAAGGATGGGTCATGGAGAATGTGTGTTGATAACAGGGCTTTAAACAAGTTGACAATTAAAGATCGATATCTTATTCCTATGGTGGATGAGTTGTTAGATGAACTTCATGGTGCCGTTATTTTCACAAAGCTTGATTTACGTTCTGGTTATTATCAAATACGCCTATATGGATCTGATATTCCTAAAGCGGCATTTATAACTCATGATGGTCACTATGAGTTTCTTGTCATGCCTTTTGTGCTCTCCAATGCGCCATCTACCTTCCAAAGTTTGATGAATCATCTATTCAGACCATATTTGAGGAAATTCGTGCTTATTTTTTTTTGATAACATATTAGTTTTTAGCTCCAACATGCAAGATCACATTAAACACTTAACTTTAGTGTTTGAAATCCTTCGCAATCATTATTAGCTATTTGTCAAAGAATCCAAGTGAACTTTTGCACAACCATCAGTAGGGTACCTTAGTCATGTTATCTCCTCTGAAGGTGTTGCAGTTGAGCAAGAAAATATTGATAGTGTACTTTCTTGGCTAATACCTACTACAGTTAAAAGTCTAAGAGGATTTCTTGGATTGGCAGGTTATTACCGAAAATTTGTGAAGAACTTTGGTAAAATATGTGCACCTCAGTTGTTGAAAAAGGATGCATTTTTATGGACTGATGAAGCTACTTTTGCTTTTCGATCTTTGCAACATGCATTAACAACTACACCGGTTTTGATGCTTCCTGACTTTATGAAAGAATTTTATCTAGAATGTGATGCATCAGGAAATTGTTTGGGAGTTGTTTTAATTCAAGCTGGTCGGCCAATTACTTACTATAGCAAAGCATTGGCAGGTAAGAATCTTAATCTTTCTATTTATAATAAGGAGACGCTTGAAATCATCTCAGCAGTCCAAAAGTGGAGACCATATTTGTTGGGCAGACATTTTAAAGTTTACACTGATCACAATAGTTTGAAGTATTTTTTGGATCAGCGTATATCCTCAATTGAGCAGCAAAAATGGGTTTCTAAACTTCTTGGATATGATTATGAAATATTTTTTCGCAAAGGGAAAGAAAATATTGCCGCAGATGCTCTTTATCGAAATCCTGGTTTAGCATTCAATGCTATGACTTCTCCAGTATTTGCAGGAGTTAATGATATCATTCAGGAGACCAATGGTGATCAAGAATTATGAGCTTTAATTAATCAGTTACGGCGCAATCCTACATGTAAGCCTAATTACTCTCTTCTTAATGATGTCTTAAGATACAAGGAACACATTTTAGTTAAACCAACATCTGATTGGTGTGCTAAACTCCTACATGAGTTTCATTCAACTCCCTTAGGTGGCCACTCTGGATTTCTTCGAACATACAAAAGAATTCAACACAATTTTTATTGGATAGGATTAAAAAATCAGTTAAGGATTTTTTTTTTCAATGTGATGTTTGTCAGAGAAGAAAAGCTGAAGCTGTATCACCTCCAGGACTGTTGCAGCCTTTGCCTTTTCCCAATGATATTTGGTTAGATGTGTCAATGGATTTCATTGATGGTTTTTCTTCTTCCAACCGTAAGACTTCAATATTAGTGGTGGTTGATATATTGTCAAAATATGCACATTTCATTACTCTTGTGCATCCATATACATCTGCTGACATTGCAACCATTTTTGTTCGAGAAATTGTTCGTATATATGGAATTCCGAGAAGTATTGTGAGTGATCGTGATCCCATATTCATGAGTAATTTTTGGGAAGCCTATTTTGCAATGCACAATACACAATTATGTCGCAGCACTGCTTACCATCCACAATCAGATGGTCAAACTGAGGTAACTAATCGAACTCTTGAATGTTATCTTAGGTGTTTTGCAAGTATCAAACCCTCTGAGTGGGTTAAATGGTTACCATGGGCCGAATGGTGGTACAATACCAGTCACCATTCTGCCATTAATATGTCTCCATACCAAGCTGTGTATAGTAGAATTCCACCAACAATCTCTAGTTATCTTCCTGGTTCTACAACTGTGCATGATGTTGACGTCATGTTACGAGCTAGAGATCATACACTGAAGATACTTAAGTTTCATCTTCAAGCTGCTCAAACTCGGATGAAGACTTATGTTGATGCTCATCGAACTGAAAGGAGTTTCAACATCAATGATTGGGTATTTTTACGTTAGCATCCATATAGACAGTCATCAGTGGCTGCTCAACCATTCAACAAGCTTTCTCCTAAGTATTATGGTCATTTTCGTGTCATTGCACGCATAGGATAAGTTTCTTATAAGTTGCAATTACCAGTGGAAAGCCGTATTCATCCAATCTTTCATGTTTCTCAGCGGAAATTAAACCTTGGATCTTCTGTTTATGTTGAGATTATTTTGCCTACTATCATTGATTATGACAAATGGGAACCTGCTGCTATTTTGGATCGGAAGATGTTTAAGAAAGTTAATAAGGCTGGTACTCAATGGTTAGTACACTGGAAAGATCGTTCTATGGAGGATGCAACTTGGGAAGATGCATATGAATTACTTATGCGTTTTCCAGACTTTGTGGCTTGAGGACAAGCTATTTTTCAGGCGCAGTGGGATGTTACAACACCAACACCTTTCCCTGTTTCCTTAATTTGCTTTTGCCTTATTTAGTTTGTTAGTTTCTCTATTTAGTTAGACTTCTTTTATTAGTGTTGATGGTGGTTTTTAGCTTAGGGTTAAAATCAATAAACACTAAACCCTAGCACACAGTAATGTCACAACATTTAAAGCAACAAGCATTTACTAGGCACATTTACTGAAACCTTTAATGTGTCTCTAAAATAATTACCCGGGTATAGTTTTCAAATTAGGGTTACGATAAGCCAAACCCTAATTCTCACGTGTGCCAATGTCAAATCATGCCAGCCACACCAACCGCGCCAAGGCATGCCAACCATGCTAGACGCACCCTTGTGCCAATGGAAAATAATGCCAGCCACACCAACCGCGCCAAGACATGCCAACCATGCTAGACGCACCCCTGTGCCAATGGAAAATCATGCCAGCCATGCTAGCCGCATCCCTGTGCCAATGGAAAATCATGCCAGCCACACCAACCGTGCCAAGGCAAGCCAACCATGCTAGCCGTACCTCTGTGCCAATGGAAAATCATGCCAGCCACACCGACCGCGCCAAGGCATGCCAACCATGCTAGCCGCACCCATGTGCTAATGGAAAATCATGCCAGCCACACCAACCACGCCAAGGCATGCCAACCATGCTAGACGCACCTCTGTGCCAATGGAAAATCATGCCATCCACGCCGACCGCGCCAAGGCATGCCAACCATGCTAGCCGTACATCTGTTCCAATGGAAAATCATGTCAGCCACACCGACCGCGCCAAGGCATGCTAACTATGCTAGCCGCACCTCTATGCCAATGGCAAATCATGCCAGACACACCGACCGCGCCATGCCAAACACGTCTCGCCATGGCCCCTCATGCCGCGCCACCATGCTATCCTTCCCCATGCAGGCTACCAAAGTGAAGGCGTGCAACAATCAACGGTTGCCCTTTAATCCCAGGAGAAAATCTTGTCCGTCTAAGGTCCCCTCACGACCTTTGGCCCAAAACCCTAGCTTGGTCACGCACCTAGCCAAAGCTAGCCGCGCCATGCCAAATACGTCTCGCCATGGCCCCTCATGCCGCGCCACCATGTTGTCCTTCCCCATGCGGATACCAAAGTGAAGGCATGCAACAATCAACGGTTGCCCTTCAATCCCAGGAGAAAATCCTGGCCGTCAAAGGTCCCCTCACGACCTTTGGACCAAAACCCTATCTT
Organism: Papaver bracteatum; assembly: GCA_023529315.1. Classification (NCBI taxonomy): domain Eukaryota; kingdom Viridiplantae; phylum Streptophyta; class Magnoliopsida; order Ranunculales; family Papaveraceae; genus Papaver; species Papaver bracteatum. The sequence continues at coordinate 623,622 of JAJJWX010005220.1, read as the reverse complement.
GGTCACGCACCTAGCCAAAGCTATCCACGCCGGCCGCGCCATGCCAAACACGTCTCGCCATGGCCCCTCATGTCGCGCCACCATGCTGGCCTTCCCCATGCGGATACCAAAGTGAAGGCGTGCAACAATCAACGGTTGCCCTTCAATCCAAGGAGCAAATCCTGGCCGTATAAGATCCCCTCACGACCTTTTCCCCAAAACCCTAGCTTGGTCACGCACCTAGACAAAGCTAGACACGCCGGCCGCACCATGATAAAAGCGTCTCGCCATGGCCCCTCTTGTCGCGCCACCATGCTGGCCTTCCCCATGTGGCCACCAAAGTGAAGGCGTGCAACAATCAACGGATGCCCTTCAATCCAGGAGAAAATCATGGCCGTCTAAGGTCCCCTCACGACCTTTGGCCCAAAACCCTAGCTTGGTCACGCGCCTAGCCCAAGTTAGTCACGCCATGAGCCCATGGACACCCCTTGGCCCCATATGCCAAGCCAAAACCGCACCTAGCCCAAGCTAGTCACGCCATGCGCCCATGGCTACCCCTTGGCCCCACATGCCAAGCCAAAACTGCACCTAGAACAAGCTAGTCACGCCATGCGCCCATGGCTACCCCTTGGCCCCACATGCCAAGCCAAAACCGCACCTATCCCAATCTAGTCACGCCATGCGCCTATCTACCCCCTTGGCCGCACATGCCAAGCCAAACCAAACCTATCCAGGCTAGCCGCGCCATGCCAAACGCACTTTGCCTTGGCCCTAGCCATGCTAGTCACGTCATGCCAAGACAAGCACCCTCGCCTTGGCCCTAGCCATGCCATACGCCCATGGAGAACCCTTGGCCCCTCATGCCAAGTCTAAACACACCCTAGTCGTGCCACCCTGTTGGCCCTCACTACGTGGCTACCAAAACTTAGGCGTGCAACGATCAACGGTTTCCCCTCCTCTCAATATGCAACATCTCGACCGTCGAAGGTTACCAGGCTAGCAAATTCCCCGAGATCGACTTTCCATGCCACAACAACGTGTTACATGTTTTCCAAAAACATTCGAGACATCAACACAAACTAGGGGATTCTCTTTGGGTATTGGTTTGGTGGTCTACAGCCTGCGGCGTACACTACGCCATTCATAAGGAAGTGACATAAGGGTGAGGCGCCTAGTAAATACGGGAGTTATGTGGGAAACGTTCATGGGACATAAAGACGTGAGTTAACAACCTTATGGAACATCAATTCCATAACATTAACAGTTTCATGAAAACCAGTTTCATACGTTAACCACTTTATGGAACATCAAGTCCATGCATACGGTTACCACCTCCTCCCATTTACTTCCCCACTCCTTAATGAGACCAGGGTACGTTTCTACCTCGACTTGTATAAATAGGTCTTACCTATTTCCCTTTGAAAAACAAGTTTATTCAGACAAGACAACACTCAGAAATACTTACTTAGCTCTCCTCGTGAGCTCTCCTACATTTTCTGATGACAAGTCGTGGTAACCCAACTACTCTTCTAGAATAACTATTCTGGTCTCACCACTTTCCTTGCTTCCCTCCCCAAAACCAACCCATTCTCCTCCTCTTTGTGACCGAAGCAAGTCTGGAACGACCATTTCTTGGTTTAGGCCGGACTTGTACAGATTAATCTCTCGAATCTAAAGTACTCCCTTGCAGTATATTGTTTAGGGTTTAAACAGTTTCTCACCTCCACACCTGCAATTACCAAAATCAGCAAAAACTATTTTCACCTATAAACAATTGGCGACCACAGCAGGAGGATTGATCTATCGGTTACATTATCAACTCCAACTTCTGATTTTGTTTCCCGAACGTCAATCCCAATATGGTGGAACTCAGGTCTGGAGCGGCTTCCGAGAATACCAGCACGGAGTACGTCCCTGATGTTAACATCTCTCCCAATAACGTCGTTACATCACCTAATGACTATAATAACTCCGAATGCACCCCCTCAAGCGTGACACCGCCAATCACCATGGCCAGAGCCGCCGCCGCCTCTAATGTCTCTGCACAACCCTCTAATCACGGCAACGAAAGCACCTCTTCGGGAGTTACACCACCAGTCACCAGGGCCAGAGCCGCCGCCACGGCCCCTAATATCTCATCTAGCATGGCACCTCCAACCACAACTAAGGTTCCAACTACCCCACCGACGGGACGAGAGGCCGGAAGGACTAGGGGAATCCGTCCTTATGTAACCATCGCTGATTTGATGGAATGACATGAAATGCTTTCCAGAGCCCAGACGGATATGGTTTCAACACAGAAGGAAGTACTCGTCTTTCTAAAGGCCCTGACAGATAAGCTACCACGTGCGTCGGTCCCGCCAGAGTCGTCTAGGAACGTCTCCAACACCCTCGGCACTAGAACCTCGGCAGAACACGCCTCCACAGACGAGGAGATTCACGCTAGAATCCCATTGGAAAGAAATCAGCCATCCAACTTCGTCACACAAGAAGATCTGGAGCAACTTCTCCGCAACCGAGTCAAGAACGATGAAATGGACATGCATCAGCACCAACCCCCTTGCCCATCCGAGATACAAAGAATCCCTCTGCCAAGGGGGTACTCCTCTCCTCAATTCACCCTGTACGATGGTACCGGGAATGCACATGAGCATGTCTCCCGTTTCTTGGAATCCCTAGGTGAACATGAATATAATCACGTTCTTCGTCTAAGGGAGTTCTCAAAATCACTTACCGGAAGGGCGTATACATGGTACAACAACCTTCCGCCGAACAGTATTCCCAACTGGAGTAGCATGGTTACCGCGTTTTACAGGAAGTACTTCTTCGTGTCTGAACAAATTACTCTCTCAGACCTCGGAAGGATGTACTAGTGGGATAACGAACACCCGAATGATTTTGTCAAAATATTCAGGGTTCAAGCACTGGACTGTCATGACCCAAACGTGACCGAGCAACAGCTAGTGAACGCGTGCATCAACGGTATGGTTCCTATTTACCGCGCCTTGCTACAAAACTTGCGTTTCCAGACATTCTTAGAACTACATGAATCCGCCAGAAGTTCTGCAACGACAGCACCAGCATTACTGGATAGGGCTAGACTGACTCGAGTCGAAGACATGCGCGAAACTCGCGGGAACAGACGTTTCACCAGCAGACAATTTAACGCTGGCCCCTCCTCTGTAAACATAGTAAATGAGAGAGGGAAAAGGAGGGCCCCAGCTGCAGATCATCATCCTAAACGTGAAGCACCGGCACAACGGGAAACCCCGCCACGGAAGGCCTCCCCTAAGGCTCCCATGCATCATCATGAAACCGAAGGAGATACCTTCGATTTCCCGTTTCCCATCGAGGAGGTGATTGACCTCCTAGAGGCCTGGGTTCAAGACGATGTTGTCAGACTGCCACCTCCTAGACGTCCACCAACTGCGGCTGAGATGGCAAACCCCAAGTATTTCCATACCACATGTTCGTTCACCACCCGACCATTGATTGCAACAGGCTAAAGCATATTTTAAAAGAAAAGATAGAAGCGGGAGAGATCCAACTAGGAGACGAGGGAGTACATCGAGACCCACTCCCAATAAGAAACTGCGGGTCCTCTGGGGACTCCGTTCACGAGACTGTACAATCCATGATGCATCATGTATGCGAAATTCTCTATCTTTCCAAGGCGCAACGCCAAGATATTTTCGCAGCTCTAAATCGCGTTGTATCCGGCAAACAACTTTTTCTCTCCTCGGAAACCGCACCAGGGGCCCAAGCTTTCCAGACGGGCGGAATCAAAGGGGAGAATTGGGGACTGATGACCACGTCCCGTTTAAAGGGTATCGAATTCGATAACACGCTCATCGACGTGGCCTCTGACCTCAACATCATTACTTTCAAGACACTAAAGGCTGCAGGATTTACAAAGCAAGACGCTACTCATTCCCCGTCCGTGATTAAGAACCCGGGAGGAGAATATTTGAACGTGCATGGCCACATCAACCTTGAGATCAAGATGGGAGATGCTATAACGCATAGCAAATTCCACATTGTCAAAGAACTGGGTCACGACATGATATTGGGGCACTTATGGGTACTCGACAACAAAGCGAAATTAGATGCGCACCCAAGAATATCGCATAGTACATGACAACCCAAGAACATCGCATGAACAACTACTCATGGCATAATGGCTTATCGGATTGTACCGAGAAGTTCGATTGGAACTTCACCATATTCCCTCGTCTATGGTGCTGGGTGTTACGGTGAACCAAAGTTTGATTCTGAAAAAGATACAGATCTACAATATTAGAGAAACCTATATATCCAAAATTTTATACCTGCAACTCACTACATGACCAATATATAAGTTACATCATATTCTAGGCCATTTACTGCAGTGGGAGTTGTGTCAGGGTGAAGAACAAGAACTTAGAAGTCAATGGTCCAACCAGCTCAATAATCAAGTTATTTAGCATCCGTGTTCGAGAAATGTTACCTCACAATCGTGGGATTTTTGGATACTTCACCTAGGGCAGATACTGTATTCTTGATAAACTGGTTGGACCATTAAAGATTAAGCTATCTGAGATCGGGTGTTGTCATTGATTAACGAACATTCTTCAGTGAATCAGCACAAAGCATCCCAATACTTGAAATCTGGTGCAATAGTTGACATTTTGAAGTCTAGTGTTACTAGAAATACTTATTGGATTGGTTGATCGAGGCGAGATCACTCTTTTATTAAAGACTAATATGTCTCCACATACGGTGCTTACAGTTTTACGGACGCAACCTTCCAAGATACAACGATTACACCTTGTAGAAGGTAGCACTCCAGTTCTTCTAGGCCGGCGAATGTTTACAACTACTGTGCTCTTAAACGACTATGACTCTATGAAAGTTCTTGACATTTTCTTTTCCAAAACTTGTGAAAAAACTCATATAAAACAATACTAAGAGATGGTTTATATAGAGTCAATGATGGCTCTCCAAGGTGTCTCTTCACCAAGAGGTGAACTCACCATGCCCAATGGTGACTTTTCATAACACCTATTCATGACTAGGTGTCTTATGGATGAAAAGACACATCTCTTGGTATTTAAATATTTGTAAAATAATTTTTACTCATATATAATTTTGATCAAAAATTCCAATAGAGTATATAATAGCTGAGAAACGAAAAATCATATCAGATCAATAATCAGAGTGAATTGATTCATTTGAACCAGAATTTATTAGATTTAAATATCATTTGTAATGCATATCTGCTTTGCCTAATTAGCATGTTATTATAGAGAGTGACAACAAAATTTGCAAAAAGCAGTAAGCTATTATGACTACGGTATTGCTCGGTTACTACACAAGCCTCCACATTTGTGCGAGTAAAATATAATAAGAGGAAAAAGCATAACAAAGCCCTGCAAACAATAACTCTTGATATGGGCACGGAGAATGCAAGAACAACAGGCACTAAATTAGTGCAACAAAAAAAAGAAACAAAGCCAACTAACTCCACACATAAGATCAAAGCCAACACCAGCGCAACTACGATCAATTGCCCAACACTGTGAGCTAACTTTTTCCTCTACCTAGATCCTGATTCCTAGAATCCTCCTCAGACTTGATTCCTGGAATCCTCCTTAGAAACAAAAATCATCTTGGTTAGGCTTCCGTAACCTGTCTCCCCCAAAGATGAACATTGCGACAAGGGTCCAAATTTGTGCAAGCAAAATATAGAGCAGTAAACCATTTCGACTACGGCACTGCTTGGTTATTACACAAACCTCCAAATTTGTGCGAGCAATATATAATAAAAGGAAAAAGCATAACAAGCTCCTGCAAACGGATAACTCTGGAAGTGCATAGTATTAAAAGCAAAAATCATCTTGGTTAGGCTTCGGCGAGGTTAATAAAGCTGTATAAAGCCGTAACCTGTCCTCTCCCAAAGATGAACATCGCGACAAGGGTCTCCGAGGACGTATAAACGACAACGAAGTGAGTGTTAATCTATGCCTATACCTTCTCCATGCTAACTGTATAGCCACAGCTGCCCATGTTCTCCATCCTGGTGAATAATACCTTGCACTCCTATTTACTTTCTCATTAACAAATGTGTATCGAAAATGTTGTGTTACGTATCTGACATCTTCCGCATCTAAACCAAATGCCTCTGTTGTTTCAAGTGTTACTAAAGTTGATGAAGATGGAGGTAAGCGTTCGATGAATGGTCTTCTAAGACACCATGAAAGAAGCTCGTCTCCGCTAAAGTTGCCTGGACCCAACATACAACAACTCTTTACCCCATCTCGTAGTACTTGGCTACTTTGTAAATGACCTTTTACTACAAACAACATTCTCTGAACTGGATCTCCTTCTCTTGTTATCTACATCATCAGAATAGTTAAGAAAACACAGGGATGGAGCCAGAAATTAAAAAATAACTGTGCCCAAAAGCTCAGATTCTCTGTACACTTTTTGATTTTTCTACATATTGTAAGAAATTTTAATTTTCGGTATTAGCTAGTTTACCTGTTCTCCCTTTGGGAATATGAGGGACGTCACTCTATCACATATGTTCTCCAACACGTGGTCATCCATGTGCTGAAATAAGGGTACCTGAGAAACATATTCAAAAATAAAATTCTTCAGCTCACGATTCATCAGGGATACATTCGAAACACTTTCCAGCCCAAGGATTTAGGAAAGCAGGACAATATTTGTCGATACATCTGTATAGAAAAACGAACAAAATGGCTTGTCATACGGTTGTAAGAGTGAAATCCAAATAAGAACTACCTGTCTAACAAGGTCTAAGCAAAGATGGTATTTGATATCCTTCCTGAGACCCTCGGGTAGGTTACTGATCATTTCACATTCATCGACACCACGCATGGCCGCCCATCTTTGACGTTCATATCGCCGTACTCTCTTCCTGAAACCTTGTGGTAACTGCCTTCTTTTCATCCACCATTCGACATTCCTCATCTTCAAATGCATCGTTTGTTTCTTGGATGTAGTCGCGTAAAGGAAAACCTATCACACTCGATGGATTCAAATTTCTCATAGACGTATATACTGATCCCACAACTCAATGACAAAATTTAAGAGCCAAAAAATGGCGGGTTTAAAACAATAAATTCGTAATATATCAATTATGCACTTGCTAGGAATGACATACTTGTTCGAGCAAAGGGATTAGGGATCCCATACCTTGATATTTCCGATCAGCATTGTCACTAACATAAGCCCGCTAAGGATGATGATGATATTGAACACAACTTCTAGCCATTCTGTTGTGCTCTCAAGGTTCCCAAAAGTGCTGAAAAAAGTATAACAAAAATAACTATTGTAACTCAACGCCGGTTTCAGCATGAAGTAAAAGATCTAAAGAGAGTAGGGGATACCTTAGTGTCATTAAGCCCCAGAAAATGGGGAACAGAATTTTTTCAAGTCGGCTATCATTAGTAACAAGGGAAACTGTCCATTTATAAGCTCCATACTCAAAATTATCAGAACTCTCTAAACACATACTAACAAAAAGTTTGACGGCCCTAGAATTTCCCCCCTTTGATCATTATCAATCAATTCTCCACCACAACAACCAAAAGATCCTTCAACAAGAACCCTTTCTTCTCCTCTTCAAGATGCCTCTAATCTCACCAAAAAATTCTCTCTCACTCTCTTTCTCTTCTTCTCTCTTTCTCTTTCTCTTTCTTCTTCTCTTTCACGTTTGAAGAAAATTAGAAACCATTTATCTTCTATCTTCCTCCTCCCATTGGTTAAGGGGACACCAATTGTTTGGGCCATAAGGAGGGATAGCCCATATCTCAAAATTATCAGTGCTGAAAAAGTATAACAAAAATAACTATTGTAACTCAACGCCGGTTTCAGCATGAAGTAAAAGATCTAAAGAATACAATGATATCATCATTTGTCACAAGATGAACACCATTGTCTTGGTTATCATTTCCTTTCCCCTTCTTGTGTTCTTGCTTCTATTAGGGATACCTTAGTGTCATTAAGCCCCAGAAAATGGGGAACAGAATTTTTTCAAGTCGGCTATCATTAGTAACAAGGGAAACTGTCCATTTATAAGCTCCATACTCAAAATTATCAGAACTCTCTAAACACATAGATCTAACATTTTTATTCTCAGCCCAAATCAGTCTTGCTCTGTCCTTAACCGTGGAAGATAATGTAGTCCCATAATAGATAACGTTACCACAAGCCAGTGTGCTTAATCCACATCCTTGTGTATTTCTGCATTGTTCGCTCAAACATTTTGCTGCCCTTTGAATCCCTAACAAGTACCAACATGCACCCGCTGCCTGCACAATATGATATCAACAAAACAGCATAAAATTCATGTCAAATAGTGCTAGCAGTTCATTTCACATTTCTCTAACATTAATCTTATCTGGTGTGCCTTTGTGAAAAAATAAAAAGAAAAAAAGAAGAGATATTGTGATGGCTTGTATACTGACATGGGAAGCCACAAAATACGCTAGCATGTTGAGAGCAATACCCCACCAAACAGTTCCATAAATGTAACCGGAGAAGAAGCCCTCCATCTGTCGTAACAGACATATAGTATGATAGATCTTGGGTAAATACTGGAAAAGAAACATAATCAACGATACCGTCATTACTTCGGTGGTTGATCCTCTTTCCAATAGCCTCGGTATTACCACCCATAACACTACCTGTATGCACAATTCTTTTCTATCATCCACCACCATTTTGTATAATCATTGCCATCTCAGGCCAAACTTTTTATCTAATTCAATCCTAAAGATACGAGTTCGATTTACAAAATGGGGCAAGTTTATATCATGCATTATTTTATGTAATATTTTATTATTAATATTCTCATCATCATACGCAAAGTGTACGCCTAGCTATATGTAAACCAAGTGTGTGGGTCCAATAAAAAGGATCTGTACATAGCAACTATATATATCCGTAATCAGAAGTAGGAAATACCATTAGGTTCTATAAATAATATATTAAAGAGGGTCTAGTTTAATTGATCCAGTCAAATATCTGTTTGGTCTTATTTGGTAATATAAATTATAGTTTGGTCCTAAAAATTATTGTTTGGTCATACGCTGATGTCATGGATGATGTAATTGTCATCTGGGAGTGACATGAATACCCTTTCAGAAAAATATATATATGATTTATTAGCACTCTCTCCTCTCTAGATTCAGATCTACTTTCTCTTTTTTTTTTTTTTTTTTTTTTTCTGATGAAAATCTAAATTCGTAACAATGGCGAGACGATTGTGTGAGTTCATCATCTCCATCTTCATCTTCGTGCTGCTGTAACAATGGCGATTCGGAGGTGAAAATCTAAATCCGTTTTTTTATTTATTTTAGATTTTGTTTTTGATTTCTTTCTGTTGCTGCTGTAAGAAGAAGAAAAAGATGAAAAAGAAAAAGAAGAAGAAGAAGAAAAAGATGAAGAAGAAAAAGACGAAGAAGAAAAAGAAGAAAAATTTGTTTTTGATTTCTTTCTTCTTCTGCTGTAAGAAGAAGAAAAAGACGAAGAAGATAAAAAATATTTTGCTGCTGCTGTTGTTGAAGAAGAAAAAGATTAAGAAGAAAAAGATGAAGAAAAAGAAACACATTTTTCTGCTGCTATTTTTATATGGACTTCATTACTGGAATGAAGTCTGTTTTTTTAGGTTTTTATATGGACTTCATTCCTGGAATGAAGTCAATTTTTTTGTATGGACTTCATTCCTGGAATGAAGTCTGATTTTTTAGGTTTTTGTATGGACTTCATTCCTGGGAATGAAGTCTTTTTTTAAAGGTTTTGTATGGACTTCATTCCTGGAATGAAGTCTGTTTTTTTAGGTTTTTTTATGGACTTCATTCCTGGGAATGAAGTCTGTTTTTTTAGGTTTTTGTATGGACTTCATTCCTGGAATGAAGTATGTTTTTTTAGGTTTTTGTATGGACTTCATTCCTGGGAATGAAGTCTGTTTTTTTAGGTTTTTGTATAGACTTCATTCATGGGAATGAAGTCTGTTTTTTTTAGGTTTTTTTATGGACTTCATTCCCAGGAATGAAGTCTGTTTTTTTAGCATGGAAGAACTGTTACAAAAAAAAAAAAAAAAAAATTAACACGGAAAGGTATTTTTATTTATTTAAATATTTTTAAATAATTATGGACCAAACAGTAAAGGCTTTTGACCAAAAGACTAAACAGACATGAGCCCACCTAAAAAAGGACCAAACGATATTTTTCCCTAATCATAATTGTGTATCACCCTGATGGCCTGATCTACAGATGTCATGCCCCAAAATACTACACTACAAAATCTGTTACTAAAATAGAAATTATCCTTGATATGGACCATGGATATTTTGCTTATGATGGGTTGAATGATTTAGGTTTTTGGGTTGTCTAAACCGATCAGCTCAGTTCGACGCTTCCAGCTACGTACAGTAACTGATCTTCTTGGATGCATAACCCAAAAAAAGAAACAGTTATATTAAAACTCTCTAGGCTCTAGCTTACTGAAAATTCACTTGTTGTCTATAAGAGCACGCATTAAACGTATTACCTGAGGCAAAGGAATGATTACGAAGAGATCGAAAAAGAAACCGTTCTTAGCCTTCAAGTAATCCAGTACTACTGATCTAGCAGTACTAGTACTACTAATCTTGTGATGGTGGTTCTCGGTATTATAACCACTACTGTCATTAGTTCTTACTTCTTGATCGTTACCATTATCGTGGCCGTCTTTCTTGGTTTGATAATCTGGTCGGTTTTTAACCAATTTGAAGTGTAACCATATATTCCAAACATGTAAAGCATCACTCATACAACGAAGTGCAGTTACTGTAATGGCAAACCATCCATCAATGAACAGACACACATGAGTGTCACTTATTGACAAGGAGTAAAAGAATAACGGGTCTACGAACAACCCTATTACACTCACGAGTAAGAAAACTCGCTTCCATTCTCGAATCCATATAATTCTTGGATCAAACAATTTCACTCCTGTACTGTTAAACCAATAACCACCACCACCTCTTCTTGTTAATCCGTGTGTAGGGTTTCTTCCGTTAAACCCGTATAAAGTACTCTGATGATCATCCGCTTCATCATCGAAATCTTCTATGTCGGTAATGATCTCTTCTTCGCCATCATCTTCATCGGTACTTGAATTATGCATGTTTGAAGTTCCTAGCTCATGACTTTCCATGCTTAGAATCTCTAAAATAGAAGAGAGGAGATGAGATACTAAGATAGAAAGACAGAAAGACAGACAGACAGACTAGACTCAAGAGTATTAAATTATGGGTTTTCTGCTCTTGTAGGGGGAATAAATGGATAGTATTTGGTCAGGGATGATTGACACAACAAATGTAGAGGTGAGTGCAAAAAATACCAAAATATCCTTTTGCATACCCTAAAGAGATGAATGTCATACTAAATTCTCTACCTAACTAATCTATTCTATTACTAAAGCCAACACCCCTTACTGTTCAATGAACAGTAGGTGAAGCTGCAAAAAGTGATATTCCAAAACTGCCCTCATATTATGTGCACCTAAAAAATATGTTATAAATAAAAAAGGAGGGTACAATGGTAATTTAATTATTTAAATTAAATAAAGAAGGATATAATGGTATTTTAAGCATATTAAAATTAAATAGATAAAAACAATATGTCCCATGACCCGTCCCCATGACATGTGAAGCTGCAATTTTCATTTTCCATTTTTGCCCTATTTTTATTTATTTTAAAGACATAAGATAAATATATATATGGGGTATTAATGTAAAACTTAATCTTTGAGTTTTTTTTTTTACAATAGGTCCCATGATCCGTCCGCATCACCTGTGAAGCTGCAATTTCTATTTTCCATATTTTGTCTAGCTTTATTTCATTTTAAGGATATATAGGGGGTATTAATGTAATTCGATATTTAAATAATATTTTTCCCAACTAAATTTTTTGAGTTTTTTTTTAACACGTTAAAATAATCAATTATTATAATGGTTACCAAACGCAAAAATAAATAAAAATAAATTAATCTTTGAGTTGTTTCATGCCTAAAGATGAGCTCTATAGCACGTGCAAAGCACGTGCGGGTGATCTTGTGCAAGATAATGAGACTCGTTTCATTTCCAGACTCTAATCTTGCGATCTGCTTTGCTCAGTCATTCTCACTAGCTAAAATTCATACATCTTGTGTAGTTTTACTGCCTCCTCTGTCATTAGATTCAAAACAGTACACGTATACTTTCACAAAGAATCCTGAAAACAATATTTTTCAGATGAATAGGTTTTATTTTGAAGTTGACACTATTCAACTCCCAAATGGCATGTACGCTATATATTGATGTACTGAATTATTAACAAGGACCTGGTACCCTAGTTAGTAAGTTCGCGAATGATTCGCGAATCATTCGCAAATTTTACCGTTTTATTCGCATACGTTTGCAACTCCGAACCCAAGTCGCTTATTATGTGGCATTCTCGGATTATTCGCGAATCGTTCACGAATTTTAGTATCCCGAATCCCGAATGATACGCCCGCTTAATTCGTCATAAATTCTTTAGCTTTTACGTTTTTAAAGGCCCCATTTTTTGGGGTTTACTGCCTCCCGGGCATACACGACCCAATATTAGACGTTGTTGTAATTTTTATGAAATAAAAATGACTGAAATTTTTTGAAGGTGAAGGTGAGAGAGATCTCAAACTCACTGACCAAGCATCTAAACCACTATATCACGTCCTCTTAGATGACTAATGTCGTATATATTATTAATATCATCATATTAATTTTATTTTTTCTTTAAATAACTCACACATATGCATAAAATTGGTCTATGACCTTATAAATATAAATTATTTAGTATATATAGATACCGAATTTTCAGAGCTGAACTCACATTATAAATCGAATTATACACGTACATATGCCGTTCCGAATTATTGACGAATCACGTCCCGTTGACCGAATCTTGGACCGAATCTGAATTTTACAAAACCGTATAATACTCGTACGTTTACCGTTCCATATATTCTCCGAATTCCGAATTGCTAACTGGGCCTGGTACTAGTGTGTTATTAACAAGGACCTGGTACTAGTGTGAAAAAAAATTGATACCTTTATCTTTAAAGATAAATTGTACACCTGTTTATGTGCAGAGCTAACACAGTCGCACTTCATTTCGGTCAATGAATCTTTTGTGTCCTTGTTTGCGCCGTAAGTCTGTGGCTGGGTTGCACGGAGGCTCCGTTTTCGGAGTCGTGTCCGCGTCCGACTTGCGTTTGACGTTGACACGACGCGTGTCCGACACACTAATATGCGCGTGTTGTTTGGACGCACCGATGACTCGGGTTTGAAGCATTTTTTTTCTTCTATTTTCTTCCTTTATTTTTACTATTATTAACTAAATAAAGAAAGACAAACATTTTGATTAATCATTTAAGTCTTTATTAGGGTTTTGTAATTCGAAAAACATCACAAATACCCTTGGTTGGACATGTGTTGTTCTAATAATGCAATTTGATTGTGCCATGTGTTTAATAGTGATTGATTGCTTGACCTTCGGAGTGCATAAACGAACGATATTTACTTTTCTTTTGAAATTTATAGTAATGTAGCATTATTTTCTAATTTTTAGGATCGAAACACTTGAATTTGTTGTATAAATACATACTTATATATATAAATAAAATATGTATATACGTGTCCTCGTCCGCGTCCTAGTTTTTTGAGAATTTTATAGTGTCCGCGTCGTGTCGTGTCCGCGTCTGTGCAACCTAGATCTGTGGTGTACATTTTGATCACTTTTTACCATTTCCGTGAACATGACCGTGCATCTTAGAAGTTAGAACTGTTTGCAGACCAAGGCTAAGGCTGTCTTGGGACTTCGTGGTTCATAAATACTACTAGTGTACGTAATAAACAAGTGAAAAAAATTTAAGCGCTAGCGAGAGAATCAAATGAGATGATATTTTGGATGTATGCCGCTGCAAGATTCCAAAGAGTACAAGTACTGAGTTTCGTTGCAGCTTCCCAACTTTTGTTTTCTTGTAAATGGATCACTTAGAAAACGGTTCAGTTCCATAGTTGCACATAAAATCAAGAACCTTGCACTATACCGAATTTACAAGTCATTCCGATAGATCTAAATACTGATTTTAAATTCTCGGTACCATTTTTGAGGGAAAAAGCAATACTAAAAACTAAGTGAAAATTTATTCCTTCAGTTAACAACAAATTTTCGTGTTGCGACTCTTGTGAGGTTGGTGTGAAGGATGGGAACTTTGACGGCTCTTACAAGAAGACAGGGTAGTGTCGTTATGCAGTAACCCTTTTTCCTCTAGTTGGTTATTGCGACTCTTGTGAGGTTGGTGTGAAGGATGGGAACTTTGACGGCTCTTACAAGAAGACAGGGTAGTGTCGTTATGCAGTAACCCTTTTTCCTCTAGTTGGTTATACTTCCTTCTTCCCCGAATAGTTGATCTAGTTCAAGTTTGCATAATTATTAAGATAGAGAGGAAAGAGAGAATTTTAAAATATTTTTTACAATTATACATTTATATATATTATCTAGTAAAATTTAAAAATGATTTATCTTTTAAGTTATATTATGGATATTCGTATATTTTATACCATCGAAAAGCATTTTAAAGCACATATGTAACAAATGTAAACGTTGCTATCAAATTATACATATTTCTTATACTAACAATAATCAATTAAAAGGGTAGTTTTATGAATATCTCACTGTTTAATGATATATAGGTTATCTGTAACAACTTGTTTGTTTGGGAGAATCGGAAACCTAAGAATTCAATTATGAGGTGATCCAATTCCTGGAATTGGATTCCAAGGAATTTGATTCAAATCCTAAAAATTCATGTTCGGTTGAGGTAATTCAATTATCTTTGTTTTTACTCCGGAATCCAATTCCATTGAACTATTGGACCAATGCAATGGAAACATACTATTTTGGAGGAAATTCGATTCCTAGGAATCGAAATTCTTAATTAATAATAGTTCATTTTCCACGTTCGGTTCAAGGAATTGGGTGCATTCCGTAGGAATTGGATCACCCATCATCCAATTCCTGAAACGAACGTGTTGTTATTGAGACAAAATTTAAAAATGAATAGTTCATCCATTTAGGGACTGAGGGAATAATAACTAACCGCCCTCTGTTAATTTATGTTAATAAATTTAATTAGTTTAACTAATTAAATGTTTGTGGTTTGGATTAAATTAGTGAATTTATTTTAATTTTTAGAACTAATAAAGGGCATATCCCCCTCTTAGTTTTCAGTTTCAGGAGACTACTAGATGACCGCTGCTACGGTGGGAGTCGTGGGACGGCCGACCGAAAAAGTTGGTGTAAAATTAAATTTTGTATCATGGTTATGCAATTAGTTCTCGAAAATTGTGCATAAAAATGAAAATATCATTTTTTCTGAAACGGAGGGAGCACATCGTTTTATTAGTTGATGCATAAACCAAAATATGAATGTATAATGTTTTATATGTATCCTTAGTGGTAGTTTGCATAATGGCTATGCATTCAATTTTCAAAAATTGTGCGTAAAAGGATAAACGCCTCCGAATTTTTCGTAAAAGCTCTAAATTTGATATTGTTGTTTGTACTCATTGCGTAGATTTCTTTAAAAGCTTTCCAACAAGATAAAATTTGTAAAATTCCAAGGCAAAAAAATTTAGATATGTTATATTCTAGTTTGCTTTACAATTATACCATTCTGAAAAATATGATACTTAAGGAGTTATAGTAATTGGACAAAAAGGGAGGCGCAGTCGAGTCATTTCAAATGGGACACCGAATTTTGGTTACCAACACCAAACAAAATCCAATCTTTTTGCTTCAATTTGGAAAAAAAAGTCACGTACCACATTGACACAAAGTCACCATATATAAAGTCCTCCCCCGTTCGCTCGGTCGGGCTAACTACGTCGTAGGAGTTCATGAATTGCTAGTCATAGAAATCGTAAAAACTCATATACGACCAGGAATTTCAATTAAGATTTAGTCGTAGGTTTTTACTTAAGGTTATTAAATTCGATTTACATGTAGCCATAACATATCTACTGGTATAAGTTCATCATTTCTTAGCCGTTGAAATTGTAAAAACCCATATACAACTAGCAATTTCTCTTTTTTTTGGTTTTTTTTTTTTTGGGAAAAACTCACGAGGAGATTTTATTAATAAAAGGCAAAGAAAACATAAATAGGGGGGCTAGGACAAACCTCAAGATAAGGAGAGAAAGAGAAAAAGAACAAAAGATAACATGCTACAAATTATTTGAAACGATAAGAAGACGGACTCGATCTGTCACTACTCAAAGCTGCTCGGATAAAATATGGTGGCTCATTACACCATTGAGAACCTGTAATAGCTCCGCGTTTAGCCAACAAATCATCCACTGCGTTACCTTCTCTATAAATATGAGAATATCTGAATTTTATTGATGATAAAAATCTCAAACAATTTTCCCAATGAATGCAAACCTCCACGGAACCAGAGAAGGACCTGATAACGCCCTAATAACGTGCATCGAGTCACATTCAAACCAAATACGAGTCATCGCTCTCGTTCGTGCAATTCTAAAAGCGAATATAGCACCCCAAAACTCAGCAGACACTGAGTTATCTACGCTAATTGACTGTGCCAAACATCTAACAACCAAGTTGTTGTGATTACGAAATACAACTCCACATCCAGATGGTCCAGGGTTTCCTGAAGAACATCCATCTGCATTAATATTAATCCAGCCATATAACGGAGGATGCCAATTTACCTCTATTATCTTCGGTGCTTTAGCCCCTCTACCTTCAATCTTGAAAAACCTTAAGGTACAGAGATCCATCATAGAATTATACATATGTCCCTTTCCCATCCTCCCTGACTCACTAATAAGTAATTTTAATTTTTCCACCGCCTGTTGGATTGGAGTAATCTCGTGGTCGAAACGAATTTTGTTTCTTATTTCCCAAATAAGCCAAAGACAGTTAATCACTTCCACCCATAATAGATGTTTGACATGCGATATGCTGTTATGAAGACGAATAATAACAATTTCAACTACAACCTAGCATAGGTTTTCACTTACGACCAAGAACCTAGCCGATAAAGGTTTGTACCCGATGTTAGAATTAGTATAAGCTTATACTCGTTCTTGTATAAAATGATACTCATTCTTAGATCTGAGTATAAATCAATACTAGATCGCATATAAACTTCCATTTAGGATATTTTATGTCAAACACTACTTGCCGTCAGGAATGTTATCGTGAATTTTCAAAATCTAATGAAATTATTAGTTACAACTAGGAGTTTGATAAAAATTACTAATCATATAAAATCTCCATCCAAATTACAGCTAGAGGTTCATCATTCGCTAGCCGTAGGTACTAGAAAACCAAGCTTTAGGGCTAGGAAATTATTGTTCTACCTAGCCGTAGGTGGTTCATGGAAAATAAAAAAAAAATGGCTGAGGTTAAAATAGATTAGCTTTTGATTTTGAGTTTTTTTTGTTTAAGAAAGATCTTAGGAGAAAGGGCTGTTATGGTAAGTTTTTTATTTTGAAAGGCGACTTAGGCATTCACTATATACACTAAGTCCCCGATCCACATTTAGGATATTTGAATTCCAAACACATTCCTGAAAAGATAATCATGTAGCACACTAATAACAGGGGTAGTCAAATAAGAAATCCATAGACTTTCATATTCTTTTTTATTTGAGCGATTTATGGAGATTCTCAAGAAATCTAGAGATTTCTAGTGATTTTATGCGAGTATTACAGAGGGTCTTTGTGACTTATAGATAAAATTTTCGTGGAGCTTTGGAGAGTTTTTGTGATTTATAGAGACAAGAAAATGTATAATATCCAATCAAAAATTCAAAATATGCAAATTACAATGTTAAATTGATTGTCAATTTTTTTTAGTATATGTATCACACCATATGTGTTTTCTTTTCTTATTTCTCTTCGTTTTTTTTTCTATCAAATTTTTATCCTTTTGGCCATGACAGAATACTATCACATGACAAATGAAAGAGAATGAGTGTACAGTGAATGTAAAATAGCTAGAGTCTAGCTGATTGACCATTGTAAAATAAATAAATAAAAAGAAGTATGTACGTGAATTTGATGGTTATGAAAAAAATAACCCAAATTTCAAAGTCTCCAGAAACTCACCTATTTAGGAGAGATTTTTGTTATACCTATTTTCTTACGAAAGTCTTCCAAAATCTCTAAAATCTACAAATTCATGACTTATAAATATAAATCTAATGATAAGGGTGTTAAAGTGGCTTTTAAGAAATCTCAATCCAATAACACGGAGTGTTCCGGAGAATTGAAAAGACTTGAAAAAAGTATCTATCAACTAACAAGGGAGATTAGGAGACTCTATAATCTCTATTAACTAACCGTAGGAAAATCCTTCATAGATGTACAACGCGACCCAGTAGCCCATTCCCAACAACTGTAATATTAGGCATTCAATGAGTTTGGGGCCTCTGGGCAGGCCAACCAATACTGTCAAGAAAAGGAAAGAATTGTCATTGTCAATATATAAATTCTTTAGCATCAGATACCGTCAGAACTACAGGAGATCTGTAGTTGTACACTAGTTCTCTCATCTTTGCCCATCACAAGATTCACAACTCAAAAATGGAGGAGTGCTATTCAGTGATATGCGAACGTCCATAGGATATCTTCGATGCATCCTGTGGCGGGGCCTAAAATTTATTGGTTGCTTATGGGCCAATAAGATTTCATCACTAAGTCTGTAACCAGGCAGATTGAAATGGAGGCAGTAGTTTGTTGCATATTGAAGTTCATGTACGACTTCTTTAGAAAATGAGTCAAATGACTGACGAATTTATTATTATGGCCCATTAGAGAGAAATGAGGGATTTCATAATCATTAATCAATAAAGAATAACCACTGCGATTGGACGGTGATCCTTCCTATACCGAACTCAGTAACAGGGAAGGTATTTACTTCGGATACTGCATAGTAAAAAACAATACAGGTGCTCATCAGAATGATGAAGGATAAAATGAGCTACTTCTGTAAGCAAAATGCAAATTACTTGACAGCCATCTCTATGGTAAGCCAAAACAGATGAGCAAAATTTATGAAAAGTACAAACTGAAATAGGAAAGCAGAACAAATGTTTTTCCGACTACATACACCCCAAAATTGTTCCATGATGAAACATGTGTGATTTCCTTAGATACGGCTGGAGTCTCTTCCAAAAATGAATCGCCTGCCCCAATCAGACACCACCAACATCCTTGTACGCCAACTGACTTGTTTGCTGGATTCACAAAAATAGAAATAAAGTTACACTCAGCGAACCACAATGACACCAGATGAACAAAGGATAGTAAATCTCCAAACATAACGACGCTGCGACATAAAGCTGGCACCTGCTGTTATCAATCATGTGTTTCATGTGTTGCACATTCATAGATTCTTATACCACTTCTATGCTGGTTCATGGGTACTCTGTTGTAAACTTACAAAGCAGGAGCACAAAAATTTACCTGGCATAAACAGAGTACCAGAGCCACTGTGAGCTGTGACCAATGGAAACCCAATCACCAGGAAGTTGTGCTGCTGTTTGCTCTCCTCCCAATGGAGCAAACTGCCCAAGATGCCTATACCTTTTGATGGAAAAACAAAAATGTTAGGAACAGATTTACAACTATATATATATGTTCCGCCTTAGCTCTCACAGTAACCTAAATCAGCTAGCATTTAAAGGATATTGGAAAGTGTACAATGTCGAGCTTGCCATATCTGTTTCTAATCATCTCTATTAGCAACGGAAATGGATCGCATGACATAAATGGATATCCAAAGCCTCGTCAAAGATGGAAAATTATGTTCTTCACAAATTATATACTAATAAGAGCACAGCTGAAAGTAACCAATGACTAGGTAAACAAAAGAAAAATTTGCTGAACATGGTTTATTAATGAAGACATACCTAAAGGGATGGAATCGATGACGCCCAACTCCCCTGAACCTCGGAGGACCTTCTGGATTCTTCGTACGCTCTTCCATCTCATTGAAACACCTTGCTAGATATTTTCCTTGTTGAGCAGCTACCTGAATGCAGTATAAGATTACACGTCGTAGAAAAGGGGTCGGTTAGTGGAGACAATTCCATTGATACTCTGAAGATATTTTAAGAATTTAACAATACCCAGCAAGATTGATGAATGAAGTTCCACAAAAGTTACCTGAGCTGTTGCAGGAAGGAACTTCACTTTTGAATCCACTTGGGAAAGAGCTGACTTAAACCCTTCTATATCCATTTCAAGTGTTTCCTTTTTATCATTTCCCTTGGAATCTTTCAAAAGATCCACTATGTTTTTCACTTGCTTATCCTTCAAGTAAAGCTCCACTTGTGGGTACCTCTCGCAGATATCATCCAGAGCATCTTGGAATTCTTTTGTTGTAAGAGTACCTGATTGGTCTTTATCTGCCTTATTGAAAATTGCAGAAATGTCCTCCTAAAAGAATTCAGATAAAGGAAAAGGAGAAAAAAATTAGCATATATTGACCTTCAAGGAATCAGGGCTGTTAAAATCAAGGCACTACACAATCTTTTACTTATAAAGGTTTCTAAAGGAAAAATTATAGCTTTCTAAATGTTATTGTACTGTGGAATAAGAAATTATAACTATCAACTCAGCTCTATTGCATTTTCTATGTATAGAATGAACACTAGTGGCAAGGAGCTCATGTAATCACAACCTCCATAACTTAGATGCATACGAAACATCCCACAAGAGTGAAGTAATGCAAGATACGTCTACAAAAATATTATGATAAACGGACAAAATGATGCACTTACCATGACTTTGCGTTGATTAATGGTGGCACAATCACCAAGAGCATATATGCTATCACATCCTTCAACTCGAAGCCATTCATCAGTGGCCAAAACACGCCTATTAGACTGTTGTCAGATAAAAAGATGACCTTAATACATGGCATATCATTCTTTTTTTAGATTAAATTACTTCATAGTGAACAAAACAGATGCCATAACGTGAAACCCAAATGGTAAGGGTATTTGACACAGAGGTGCAAAACATGGATATCAAACAATTAAAAGGTTGAGTCTTAACCTGACCAATTTGCTTCATAAAGTCCGTAACAACAGGACGGGTCCCAATACCAGTTGACCAGACAACCATTCCATATGGTATAGAAGAGATTTCTCCAGTTCCTCTGTCCTTTGTACAGATGTCCTTATCAGTTACCTTGACGACCATTGACCCTGTTTTCAAGTTGATACCATCTCTCTGAAACTTCTCTTCAGCAAAAGCAGTTATTCTTTTATCAAACCTGAAAAGAACCACACAGATAAGAACCTAGTTACTTAAAAAATCTAAACTGATAAAAGAGACACAAAAGAAACGGTCCAACTTTGTTGTAAAATAATGGAGGAGCTACTAAGATTATATTTGCTAAGTTCTAACACTAGTCGTAAACATAACTGTTCAAAACTTAAAATTCTTTCTTACATGGTCAGAATATGATCTCCTGCCTCAAGGAGGGTTATTTTAACTAGGTCTTTGGCGGTAGGATATAGCTTGACCAAATCTTCGCTGATAAAATCGTGCAGTGCTGCTGAAAACTCCACTCCTGTTGGACCACCACCAACAACTACAAAATGAAGATCCTTCTTTCTTTCATCCTCACTTAGATTTGGGAGGCAGGACTTCTCAAAACAGTCAATCACATTCCTACGAATTTTCTGAGCATCCTCGACTTCCTGCAGGTGCATATTCATGAAGAAACAATAGAAATGACTTTTCCAAACATGAAAGGAAACAAAACAAGATGCCTCTCTGGAGTGATAAAGATGTTGGGTGTTGATACCCACACCTGAGTTTGAATGTCATCACCACCCTAATTCCTACCCACTGACAAAAAGGGGGAAGCAAAACGTTAGTAGTAGTGCCATTTGTCCCCAACACATAATAGGAGTAGCAAATTTTAAACCTGCCTGACAGATATAACAACATCAAGATCCGGGTAATAGATCAGAAACCCTTCTGGAAACCCTATTATTAATTACATCTTACATGAAGCTAGCAAATATAAAACATAACTACTAGCTAATAGAATTTACCTTTAAGAAATGACAATTCTCCTCAACACCAGGTGTATTGAACGTATTTGATCGGGCTCCCATGGCGACCACCAAGTAGTCATAATCAACGATAAACTCCTCTTTCCCTTCAAGAGACTCACGCTGAACAGGCCTGCAATGAACTTTCTTATTCTTTCCATCAATCTTGAAACATTCAGCTTCCCAAAAGCTATAGTCTCCATCTTTCTGGCAAACAAACAGAAAAAAATGACAGAGCTTACTCAGCAAGTAAATAGAAAATGGTCCACAAAAAATCAAGGACTTGATATCCCAGAGATAATACATTGAGAAGTTCAGGGGATTAACCTTCCTAATGATGTTGCGTATTGGTTCAACAACACTACGTGCTTCGACTGTCCCACACGTGACACTTGGTAATAATGGAGTAAATGCAAAATAGTTACGAGGTGAAATCACATGAACATCATATGTTGCACTATCCAAATTCTTCAAGAAACTTGTGCCAGCCCACCCAGTGCCAAGCACCACAACCCTCTTTTTATTGGCGGCAGTTGGAGAAGATTCGACCACATTGACAGCATTGTGTGGTTTCGCATCAGAATATGCCACAAGACCCCCACCTCTACAGTTAAAGAACACAGACAGTACACCAATGAAAATAAGATAGATAGGATATAAGAAAATCACTTCAACGTTAAACATTGGCAATTAGTATGCAAGATCTTTTAAGAAGATGATATAACTCCCTCCTTGTTACATTACAGAATGTAGTAATGAAAAACTGAAACAAAATTCATTTCAAGATCCCAACAGAAGCATTAAGCATGCCACTGGCATAAAAATCCCAATGACAACACACACTGAAATGCAAATCTCACATCGAAGCACAACCGAAAAGCAAAGTATAGACAGGTAAGAATCAAACAGAACTAGTTCAAGATGGTGGATCAGACGAATTGTGTATTTCATCCTCTGTCCCTCATAAATCTCCTAAAACTAGTAATAACGCTAAACAGAACAGAGTTTGGTGTATAGCCAAAATAATGAAGAAAATTAGATAGCTATTCAATTCATTCACAATAGGCAAACTTCCCAGCAAATGAGATCTACTTATGTATAAGATTACAACTCGTTAGAAAAGCTCAAACCAACTTTACTCTTCCAGTCAGTAGAAATAAATATTACAAATTCTCTTACAGCCAGTAATTAATGCAACTATAAATTTTTCATAATCTATTCTCAAAACAGAAATACATGTTGTCCTTGTAACATTCAATTCACTAGATTCCACCGCGGCAATTAGGTTACCAACAATTAATAATTCAAGTCAGCATCAAACCTAATAAGCACGAAATTACTCAAAAATTATATACATAACTAAAACCATGAAAATCCTCATTGTTCACCTAATTCTTTAGCCATAACCTTAAATCAAACAAAGGTAACACACTATTTTCATGCCATATCTGTAAAAACAAAACTCCTCGATCTAATTGAGGACTTAACATTCCAACAAAAATGACTTAAAATCATAAAACATAAAGTTCAAACAAACTCAATCAAAACTCAAAAACGACATGAATCAAACCCAATCAACAAATACAACATAAAAATGAACCAAAATGTTGAAAAATTCAGAGAAAAATGATTACCCGACGGTGGCAACAACAAGGATTTTAGATAGAGAAGGATAATCTTTATAAGCACGAGAAGCTCGTTCGTAGAACGATAAAATCCTCATTTCTGATATCTCTAATCAGAAAAATTCTGTAGATCTGAAAATTGAAACAAAATTTCGCTCTCTTTTTGTTTGGTGTTTTCAGGTTTTCTTTGGAGAGAGCGAGAAAATGAAAGTCCAGAAAAGCAGGAAATGCGTGAACTTCCTTATATAGACCCGATCCTTTTCTCTTTCTAGACTTGCCTCCCAAGAAAATTGCCACGTGTTTTTTTTTATATAGATTCACTACTCCAATGATAGACCACCGAAACAAAGAACCGTGATTTACACCGAATGGTGATCCAATGGACACAGGGAGAGCATGCTTTGTATCGGGATTGGGAGGGCAGAAATAGGCCCCACCCCACACTCGTACAATGCAATTACGGTACTCACTTTTCGGTGTGTAAAGTATTTCCGTTGTAAGTTTCACTCCTTGGTGACACATGTCACAATTGCTGATGAAAATTGCTTTCTTTCGCGTGAGCGTGACCCTACTTTCAAAGGGGAGGGGAACGACATGGAAGCGAAAGTGATACATAACCCCCACTTTTTTCCCGACTATATGTTAGTTAAATCTAATAATAATCGAACCCCTTCTAATTTCAATTCCGTAATCAGGGTTAAGAATATCGTCACTTAACGGGGAAATGAAGTGGGGGAAGTGAATGAGAAGTTTAGCAGCTTCGGTAAAGGTGGGTTGTCAGATGGAGACAAACTCTATTTATCATTTTCTAAGCAGTACTAGTGGCATTCTGTTGTTGACCGTCAGATTAGCATTTGCATTTTTTTTTTTTTTTTGTGTTTTCATAGGAATGAGACTTGGCTTCGCAACAGAGCCGGTGGTGTGTGAAACAGATCGTATACCGAAATGATATGTGGAACCTAATGTCTGTTTCCCCCAAATCACAAACCAAACGTTATGCCGCTGTCTGGTTGGTTTCGCCTACTCTCGCGAAGATGCTATTACACGTGATTGTTCCTTTCCTGATTACTAGCGAGTTCATGGTCCTCTCAATATGTACTAGTGCCATAAGTAAAAATGAGATTTGGAAGGTAAAATGGTTACGCTTTTGTAAAATGCCATTGCCGTTGCCCTTGCCATATCGCGCGCATGTTGGTGACGTAATGACTCACGATCAACGACTTTTAGTTAGGCTTCTCAGTGCAAAATGCCAAAATCCAAGATGACCATTTTGCAAATTCTTGGAAATTGACTTACACGCCACTTGAGAAACAATTAATCTAACCGTCATCAAATGCCAGCCTAAAATGTACGTCATAATTGGTTGCATTGCACACTGCTTGCTGCAAGGCAGCGCTCCTCTTTTTTTTTTTTTTTGTTGGAAAAACCTTTTACTTCTTGATAAAGACAGAGATCAGGTCTAGCTTACTGTTTCGCCCCTGCAGCTTAGAATTACTTGCATTCATCTTTTCCAAACGCGTTTAAAATTGAATTCAATTGAATTGAATACATGATTCAATGATTGACTTGTGTTGACACCATGCTTTTTGATTTTTGTTAATGTATAGAAATTAAAAATGGCAGTAGCCTACTAACATGACAGAGCATGTTATATGGCACATGGGTGTACTCTACTGGAAGCCAGGAAAAGTGCATACTTATAGTACAGAATCTAAACATTGGAATATCCTTGGTTGGACCAATACAGATCTTTTTGTTGCCGCTGCCAAATTGAAACTTCTTTCTAAGTTGTCATTTGCTTTTGAAGCATGATCAATTTTCTTGTTGTGTCCCACTTTGTTAGTTCAACTACAATCTCAAAATCTCCGTATAAAAATCGCCGCCTCAATTTTATATTTTCAGACTTTTCCACTCCCACTTTCAAACGTGGGTGTCCCGTGTACTTAGGCTTAGTTTGGTATTGCTGCGGCTTTTGTAAAATTACTTTTCTGTTGTGTGTTGTTGTGAGAAAAAAATATTTAGACGTTTGATAAAATGTTAATTAAAGTTAATTAAAGAAGCAATCAAAGTGTGTTTAGTAAAATACTAGATTCAACCATCAAATGACAAAAACAGACATATCTCTATAATGGTTTTATTCAATTTTATTGGGGTTAAAAATAATTAATTTTTTTAACTATTAAATATAAATTGATTAAATATATTAGGCTACTTTATTTAAAAATGAAAATATAAACAAAACCGAGTTATTACATAGCAGGCAAGCGAGCAACAAGCTGCGCCGCAAGCCCTTTTTGAATAGCAAACCCTATCCTCTTAAACACAAACTCTCTCGAATCGGGAATCACGACATTACTGTGCATGACTCTTTGAACTCTCGCTAGGAGTCCAACCGCCTCTGGTGCTAAATACCCAAAAGTGTCAAAGGCAAAGGGAATAAAAGCATGTCCATTATCAATACATGCCTTTTCATGCTTCGTTATCTTACCCGAGGCAGCTTTCAAAGCTGCCTGTCCAACTGTGAAAGAGCCTTGACCGATGCCTACTAATGGAGAAACCCCAGTAAGACCAACACACGTATGTTTTCCGTTGGCCCACCCAAAATAAGAACATCTGCTGGCCTGAGTGTTGATCTCCTTTCAAGAGGATCCGTCAAAAAGTTGACAGGCGCCTCTTTCTTTGCTGAAATACCAGCCCTCCATAACACATCATATAAGATATCTCTCACATGATCATGTCTATATTTAAAACCAGGATCTACCTTACAATGAACATCATGTTCCCCATATGCGTCTAAGCAGCATGTAATACAAGCAGGGCAACGAGAATCAGAAGGGTATATGGGAATCATTAACCTGTATTTAAGGATAGACCGGTATTCCAAGGGGGACATCTTTTGTCTGAGGCCCTCAATCGGGATAGCAAGAAGAAAATCCAGCGTATGCGCTGCTTGTAGGCAACCAAAAACTGCTTTCTGTCTGCCCGAAAACCCATAAACCCTACCCATATCTTTAACAACTTTACCAAAAAGAGCACTCGTCAGGTTGCTTTGTGCTTTAAGTGGGGCAGTGTCTTTATTGGTAAAACTACTAAAGTTTTGGTCGGGCAGAGTTTCTTGTAAGGTTTTCAATGCCATATAAAAATTATCGTCCATACCTTCCACTCCACTATCCCAGAGTATGTGATCTTGCAATCCCCAAGATTGCACACGTTATGCAAGAAAAGCGTATTGTGATGCTTCCTTAGCCGTGTATAACCCAAGGCCTCCATATCTGATAGGCAGTGTAACTAGTCTCCATTGCAGCTCCCCAAAGAACGGGCCTCCACACACAACGATTCCCTCTATCGCCTCCCTCAAGCCTCTATCAAAGATATCTACTGCCTCTGTAGTGTATCCCGGGAAACAAATGCGAAGGCCAAAGAGCAACTTAGAGATGCCCATACATGCACGCAGAAGTAATAACTCACTCTGAGGATCACGTAGTCTGGACAAAATCTGCATTAACTCCACTTCCTTCTCTGCTCTCTTGATAGCAAGCATTTTCACAAACTCATCATTAAGGCTGACTGCACCCCCTAAAAGTTTGAGCCCATTGTCTAGCCTTGATATTTCAGCAGGAAACATCCCATCCCTTACCTTTCTTCCATCACAAGAGGGCCAAAAGATTTCGGTTTTTTTAATATTCAATATAAGTCCCAACCGAGGCCCCTCTGTTTGAACGACAGTAAGTGCTTGCGCTACTTAGACAGTGTCACCAATAATAGTACCATCATCAAGATACCAAGCATGTAAGGATAATGTGCATTGCTCATTTATCTTCGTTATAAGTTGATAAATCACCAAAGCAAACAACAATGGACCCAGCGGGTCACCTTGTTGCAACCATGTCGAAGAATAGATATGATAATCTCCCACATATAATCTTGCTGGTTGACCATACAAATAATCCACCCATGGGGATATAGATGGACAAAGTCTACGAACCTCAAGAAGCATGGTTGTGAGGTCAACTAGGTTGAAAGCGTTGGTGAAGTCTACAGTTAGCATAGTAAGACTAGGGTCTAAATGGTGCTTACTAACATACCTGTTCACTACATGTAAAATTTCCTCCGCACCTCCTGAAACCCCCACCCCAAACTGAAAGTCCTGTAAGTAAGCCGCCATTTCCTTGCCAACTCCCTTCATAGCAACCTTGGATACAAGACGACGCCAAATTGTCCCAACAGCGATAGGACGAATACATTTGTCTGGCTTAAGAAGTGGAGTTAATGGTGCTGACGCAATAAACTCCGCCAGAATAAGTGGACACCTACCACTCAACCACAGATTAATAACCAATGTTATTGCCGTGACTAGGTAAGCATCCACAGAAGAGACTTCCCCACAAAAGGCATCCAATAAGTGTTGTGCCCGAAGGCCATCCTTGCCACATGAAGTCCCCTTAGGAAAAGATTTAATGCAGCTTAGGACAGTTCCCTCTTCGGCCAGTAAAGGCGTCTCAGTTAACGGGATTGAAGGCTTCTGCGGAGGGGGAATGAATGGGTGTTTATCTTCTAGGGATTTCTTCGTATCCTCATTGTACTGCGCCACCCCGGAAGAGCTGATGGCTTTAACTGCAGCAGTAAAATGTTTGTCTGCTACTTTGCGCAAGCAAACAGAAATATTTGTACGTTTTTTGTCAGGTTCTTCATCATCCTCTAACTTAACACATCCAGTTCGCCGCACCTGTAGAAACTCTTTAATTAGCTGTTGGACTCCCCCAGCTTCACCCAAAATCGTCAATGCTTTTAGAATTTGTTTCTGCTGCATAGATTTATGACTCCCAAATCTAAGTTTCATTCGATTCTTGGGTCTGAAGACGCGCAACGTACAGCGAGGTAGTATCAATAAGCTAACCAAGTTCTATATTGAATTAGGCTCTACTGCCACTTTCAAAAGTATTGCTTTCAAAGACTGGGAAAAGGCCATCCTACACCCTTTAGGAATACTCTTCACAATACTCACAGCAGCATGAAGAACTGCATCTAGTGTCTCAATGGATGGATCAAAACCATTGTCCTCCAACTGTACGAGAATAGACCCAGGCCGAGGTACTCCAACAATCAATTCTGTTACTTCCCCAGACACCTCACATATTGCAGGTCTAACATCAATATCTCCATGTTTACATGCTCTTTTCCATGCCTGGATACTCATACAGTTAAAGCATAGCCATTGTTTCAATGTATTCAAGGTTTCTTCCAAGGTACTGAACACATCCAGGTCGCTTTCAATGGCATGTTGAAGAGCAATCTTCCTATCTGAGTTGCAGAGATGTAGCCTCTTCAAATGGGTCACTAGACAAGCGAAACCCTTACTTCCAATCCTCCCATCTGGACACCCATGAAAGTCTTTGAAAGGGCAGATCAATACTCCCTTATCTGTTATCGTCATTCAGACATAAAAGAAAACAGGATAGGGACGTACACCTTAACTGTCGAACGCAGCACCAACCAAGTCTAAAACCACCAGTGAACTCGCACAGTGTAACAAGGAAGAACAAAGCAACACTAACAGAGAAATTGTGTAAAACTGTACAAACTATTATCTAGGAAGGAAAGTAATTCTCAAGCCGGGAATCCAAGAAAAAGAAAAATAAACAGCAGACCTGAAACCTCCCACCACCCTAACCCATCGAGGTGATGGTGGTTATGATGGGAGAAAAAAGAAACGGTTTACAGGTGGTTAAAAGTTTTGCAGAACAAAAGCCAAAAAAATTCAGAAGCCTCGAAAAATCACCATGGAAAATTTGCTACAGTAAAAAAAGTTTTGTTTTTCTGTAGCAGCTCGAGTTTTGTTTTGCAATTGATGATTCAAAACTATTATTACGATTATTATGATTGTTAAGAAAATTTATTTCTACTTAACCAATTTTAAATATATATAATTTTCAGAAAAAAAATAAACTAAAATAAAGTAATTATTTAAAATTTGTTTTTATTTTTATTTTTGACAAATTAAATGAAATGGTATCACACAATAGCTTGAAAATAAAATATAATAATATTTAAGGAATAAAATATAAGAAATAAAAATTTATTGTAAATATATTTAAAGGCAATTTTTGTCATTTACAAAATAAAATAGGGACAAAAAAGATAAATCAAGCATCCAATTTTGGTGAGACCACAGATTATGCTTTTGTAGCTTTTAAAAGCTCCTCCGCCCAAGCTTTTAAAAATTGAGGAATCTGGGAAGTGCTTTGGGTAATAAGCACTTTGATTTTTCTTTACCAAACACCAATTTCAAAGTTTATTGACATATATAGGTTTTGAAAGTGCTTTTGG
Organism: Papaver bracteatum; assembly: GCA_023529315.1. Lineage (NCBI taxonomy): Eukaryota > Viridiplantae > Streptophyta > Magnoliopsida > Ranunculales > Papaveraceae > Papaver > Papaver bracteatum. The sequence continues at coordinate 593,511 of JAJJWX010005220.1, read as the reverse complement.
AAAAATAAAAGCATTACCAAACCCAACCTTAGTGAGAAACCAATTGGTGATGCTTGTTGGAAGTTAAACCAAGATATGTTGATTTGATTTGTAGATCAACATATGATGTTGATCCAGTCCGAATGGATCAACTGCTGCAGTTGACGCAGTCAAGTTGGATCAACATACGTTGTTGACACACTGTGCGATATTTGGAAGTTCGAGTTAACTAGAAGAGCAAGTTGTGTCGGTTGCTTGTTTTAGAATTTTACTATATTTAGAGTTTCTTTGTGTTTCTAGAAGTGTGCTTTATTTAGAATTTGTTTTTATTAAGAAAGTATTTTGAGTGATCATCAAGTTTGTGAGACTATAAGTAGGCTGTTAAGCCATGAGAGAATGTACACCGAATTTGATTATCAATGTTGTCGTTTTATGCTTCCGGGTTGTGCTCTCCTCTCTCTTGCTTAATCCAACAATTATTATCAAAGCAAGGTGAGAGGAAGAGGGAGGAGAGGAAGATAGGTTAAAGAATAAGTTGTGCGATGTTCTGAGTTAAAAAAAAATGAGTTTATTTGTTGCGTTAGTTTTTCAAAGTTTAAAGGAAGTTAAAAAATTCGAAGGCCAAGTTGGAGATGTTTAGGGTTTGTTAGTGAAGGTATTAAAGCAATGGTGTTGCTGTTATATGAGGAGACATTGTTGATGCTAGAATTGGCAGTGATGATGATTATAGCCGAAAGGTATTGATGTTAGCAAGGAATCAAGGATGTTGCAGATTGGAAGTAGGTGTTGGCAGTGGTGACGAGAAGAAGGTATAGTTCGAAGTCTTGTGCATTGTGAACACTAAGATTACGTAGGGTTTCAACGTGTCCAAAACCAATCTTCGCATGTACGGGGTGCATGCATTAAGGTATGAATATAGTGCAAGATGAATGGATAGACGTTGATTCATTGATTCCGAACCCCGCGGGTTTGTCATGATCTCCTCAACATCTACAATTATAGATCTATGAAACACATACGGATATAAGGATAGACAAATACGAAATATAAATGAGACAAGGATTTATATGGTTCATCTCTAAGGCCTACATCCACAGGTCTGGGGGAGATTTCACTATGTGGTAAATGATTACAAGAACAGTCGAAAGACTTTGGGTGATCTCTGGAACCCGATGACTCATGCTCATACTTACTTCTCACTGATCTCTCCTCCTCTCTCTTTAAAATTTCCCCCCCTCCCCATGTAATAGGAAGGGTCAATATATATAGCTAATCTACATGGGTCCCTTGTAAAAGAGCTGTTGTAACCTTATCTTCTTGTATTTTGTACCTAGCCCGTGAACCTCTTTGTCATCCCGCGGCTTCCATTATTCCTACACTCATCACGCTGGCCTACCCTTGTTCTTGTCGTCGGTTAACCGACACGTGCCCTTTGCGCCAGGCGGTGTCAGTCCTTCCCTATCACGTCTGCGTCAGTTGGACTTTCCCTAGCCGTTGATCAAACCTTGCCTCATGATGAGATAAAGTGTAGCAGGGAAGTTCTTGGGTGTTACGCGGGTATACCTTCCTTTGATGTCCCTTCATCTTTGATCGCTTATCTTGACAGATGGCGCCCTATTTAGACCCACGGATGTTCCTATGTGTCACCCACCTTTGTGACGTGGCTTCTACGTGGGGATGCTAGTACACGTGGCGAGGGAGGTAAATAAGTGTATCTATAATTTGCCCCTCTTCTTGTGACTAAGCGCCAGTTATAGTTGGAAGAAGAATCGTGTGATATGTTTTTATCTCCCTCCTCATAACTTCTCCTAAAAAGGAGTTATTTGTATTTATTGTGCACGTTTCCCCTACCCAGTCATGATTGCCCCTTTGGTAATGGGCGGTTTCTTCTAGTCACATAAAAGAAGAGAGAATGATGGAATGTGAATTAAATTCACATTCCCTGTTTTATTCTCTGCCCCATTTTCTTCTTTACCCTCTTAATTTCTCCTGCAACCATTACCGCCGTCTACTGCTTTGTTTTTGTTCTTTGTTGTTGCCGTCGATGTTGATGTTGTTTGTCGTTGTCTGCTTGTTGCTTCTTGCTCCGTACAACTATTGAGGTTTAGGTAGGGTTTTCATCTTGGTTATTCGCCATTTTTATTCCTGTGGAATTTTTGATTTTCTGGTGATGAATCATGATGGGTTTTAATCCCATGTATGTCATGAAATCGGAGATTCCCCCTGCTGAACTGGGTGTTTTACCGGCTACGTTTTGATCCTTTTTGAGTGGGGTAATGAATTGAGGGTTTAATCGATGGCTGGTAAAAATTAGGGTTTTCTTCGCGTTCTTCGCTGTTCTTGAGATTTCCTTGTTTTTTTATCTTCCTTGACTCTGGCTAGTCCTCCTATTTGTGTTTGTGTCCGCAGATATGTCTGATCGTCCGCCGAGTCCTCATAGATCTCCTCGGAGAGATTCTCATATCAAGGGTGGAGTTTCTCTTCCTCCTGCTCAGGGTAACCCTCGGGATAGACGTCTATCCTCGTCTTCTAGTCAAAAGCCTTCGCTCCAGAGAGGTGATCCGCCGCGGGGGTCGAGATACGCCGTGAGCCGACCTATGGATGAGTCTCCTAAGAAGCGGCAGAATCCACGCACTGAACTTTTAGATGTGCAGCCTCTCCCCACCATGCCTCCACCGCGGGTTAATCTTCCTCCGCCTTCATCCGTGCCTAGCTCAGGCAAGACAACTAAGAATCAGCCCGCGAAGAGGGAGGCTTCAGAGATAGAATCTTCGGGAGACGTGGTTCCTCCTAAGAAGAAGGTAGCGGATTCTGCGGAAGATGCTGCAGGAGACGCTTATGAAGATGATTCTGCTGTCACTTTTCGTCCTTTACCTTTGGGTAACAAGAAGTTCACCTTCAGGCACATATATCTCGAAGCCTTCAAAGTGAAGCACGGTCTTTTGCACTTCTAGGTGCGCTTTCATGCCCCTGATAAAGATATAACCTTCGATATGGTTACTAATTATCAGTACGATGCCTTTCACTTGTTGACCACCGTGGGTGCTTTCGAGGCTGGTTTGATGCTGCCCTTATAGAAAGTTGGTGATGATTTCTACTACCGGGTCTTATCTAGCCGTGATACTACTAAGAAAAGTCATAACCGCGGGGTGCAGTAGCTGACGGGAAACTATCTTCGTCATCTCCGAGAATGCTACCTTCGTAGCAAAGGGCAAACGATGATGACCTGATATGCCCCCAATTTAGAGGAGGAGAAGGGATGGTATACTCCTGAAAATTTTAACAAGTCCTTCGGAGATTACGTTAATATGAAGACATGCAAGCCTTGGTCCGTGAATCTGCGGAATATAGCTCATGTCAAGAGGGAAGTCCGCCTTTTGAGTGAAGTCAGTGATTCCAAGATGGCGAGGATTCCTGGTGTTGAAGGTCTTCCTATTCCTGCTGATGAGAGGATCAAGCGCGATCATGATTATGAATGGTCTTCCACTGTTCTTGAGGTTGTTGGTCCGTGGGACTATGGCTGGGTTCCTGGACCCCATGGTTGGAAACCTACTGCTGACAGCTCCTACCGCGAAACTTCTCCTTCTCGTTATGCCCATTATTTCCCTTGGCAGATGAGTTTCGAAGGTATGGATTTCGATCATAGCCGTGATGTTGATGATGCGGATGACGAGGATATCTCCGACGCTAACCTTCTGCCGCGGAATGCTAACATTAAGGTATGTTTGTATTCTTCGTATATATGCCCCTTCCTTTTCTTAAGTAATGTAAATTATGCCAAGGAAAGGAGATACTCAAGGATATTTATTATTATGTCTCGCAGGTGGTTAGAAAGAAAAAGATCAACCCCAAGCAATCGTCAAATTCTCCCACTGAAGACTCTACGCGTTTCGTGGATGTGAGCAGTCCAGTGAACGCTGAAGAGGATGTTTCCGACAAAGAAGAGCGGATTGATACTTCTCTACCTTTTCCAAAAGGAAATAGTGCTGGTGGCGCTGATGGGGGTGTTTTTGGAGGTGGTGGTGATCAGGCCACAGGTGGTGATGTTGGTGGTGTTGTCGATGGTGGTGGTGTTGTTGATGAGGCCGCTGGTGGGGGAGTCAGAGGTGGCGATGGTGATCAAGGCACTGGTGGTGATGGTGATCAGGCCACTGATGGTGATGGTGATCAGGCCACTGATGGAGCAAAGTCGATTGGGGCCGTGGACATTGAGGTCGGTCAGCAGCGACCATTCGCGGACAAGGGCAAGGGAGTTGATTTTGCAGTTAACAGTGACAAGGATGGGGGTGCTTGTGGTGAGTTTTCTTTCGGTAATGCTTTGTTCGGGGCTCAGTCTTTCGACATGGTCGCGGCTATGGGACTCGTCTTGGACTTCAGTCTTCTTCCACCTGGTGATGACTGGGATGTTCTTAAAGGTAGTGGTGGGGGTGGAGCGGCACCCGGGTCTGATGCTGAGGTTCTGTTGGTTCATCCGGAGGATTTTGTTGGCCCCTCGTCCGCTGTTGGGGGGGCTTTGGCGCAAGGCCAAACTAGTGCCGCACCTGGTGGGAATTCCATGGATTCTCCTTCTGATGATTTCTCCCAATCCTTGATCGCGGATGATGATGACTCCGTTTTGGCTTGGCTTAGAAAGAAGGATTTGCTTGTCGTGCCGCACCCTTCCCCTGTGATTGAAAGGGAAAAGAGTTCGGATTCTTTTACTCGCCAACATATGGATTCGACCTCTGCGGAGATAGTAGGTGTAGAGTGGGATAAGGATATTGTGGCCAGCGGGATTGATCTGGTGGTGAAACCTCCTTCTACTGTTGCTGGTATGATGGATGTTGCTGATGGATACCAGTATAGTTATCCTCAGCAGCGACTATTGGAGTTACGTCCCGTTCTTTCTAAACCTGATTTTACTTCGATATGTTATGTGAACTAGTTTCTTTTTGATCCGTAGGTGATGAGGAGTGAGTATTGTAACCATACTCTTTATCGGCTCTTTAGGGACAAGTCTCTTAAGCTAGAAGCGAAACTCCGCAATCATGAAGGAGTGCTTTCGAGTGTTGAAGCTGCGGACTCTGCTAAGGATAGGGAGATAACTGAGCTGAGGGATCTTCTGAAGCGCAAGGAACAGCAAGGCGTGGACGAGGCCATGCTTCGTTCCGAGCTAGCTTTGGTTAAGGAAAAGTTAGAGGTGGCTGAGCATAATTCTTCGTCCCTTTCAGGTTTGTGCCTCATCTACTTTGCTTTTCAGATGTTTCCTATATGTTCTGAGTTGTCTCCTTCTTCTCTCCTACCGCTGTATTATCTTCAGTGGGTGGAGTCCCTGAATTGATGTGGCTTCATGGCGAGAGAGTTCTCCAAAAAGGTCGTATTGCAGAGTTAGTTGAGAAACTTAAGAGCGAAGCAGTGAAATGGAACGCTCGCACGGATGTCCACAACGCTATGTCCGAAGAATGGCGCCAGAAAAAAATTTGTTGGGTAGATTTGAAAAATCGAAATGATCACGACCGTGAGTTGCTCGATGGGACTCTTTCATGGACATGGGATAGTCTCAAGGAAGCCCGCGGCCATATTTCCGCCCTAGAAGTTAAGCTTAATGATATGGAAGGAGAATTGCGGCAAGCGCGTTTTTCACATCCTTCTGATGTGCGGGTTTACATGCAACTTCTTTCCAAGGAACGAGATGATGCTAGGGCGGAATCTGGCGCTCTTAGTCGTGCCTTATCCGCGTCTCGAGCCGATGTGGCTCGTCAGGCCGAATATAAGAGAAACTTAGAGGTGACTATGTACCGCCTTAACAAGGAGTTGGAGTCGAAGAATTATGAGGTTAACCGATATCATCACTCGAACTCAATGCTTCGAGATGATCTTAGTGCGAGTCAATATGCTCATAATCTTTTGCAGGTAGACTATGATAGGCTATCGAATGAATATGATTATGCCGCAGAAGCACGAGATTCCGCGATTACCCATTATGAAGGTATATGTCTTTGTTATCGAGTGTGCTTTGTGTTGTATTTGTAATTATTCACCGTCTTCTTCTAATATCCGCAGAGCTCCAAGGACAGCTTCAAGCTGCGAATGACAAAATTGCCGAAGCTCAGGCTAAGGTAGTTCAATTGGAAGGCCAGGTCAGCTACCATCGGGGTCTGGCCTTGTCTCGAGAAGAAGCGATGAAGCACGCTACTGAAAAGGCGGAGCATCTTTACATTTACCTAAATCAAGCTGAGATGAAGAGCGTAGCTATAGGCTTTGTGGATCATAAGCAGTTGGCGGAGGAGATTAACAGGACTCTTTGTGAGATTGAGTTGGATCTCAAGAATACCTATGGTATAAGCAAGAGTTATACCCGTCATCCCGTGCCCACGCTCCCTTCAGGTTCCTCCGGCCCCTTATCTAGTGGTAGTGTTCCTTCGTCGTTAAAGGAAAAGCCAGCGGATGGTGCTCCTTCTCAGTAGATAATATCTAGTATGTTGGGGATTGATCTCAGTTGCTTAATCTTCTTGGCGTTTTTGCTACTTTTCTTGCTAGGTTCGTAATCAATTGGCGTGTAATAGATCAAACTTTAGCATCCAAATCTGAACTCGTATTATGTTGAATTCGCATCTGTTGGTTTTATAGATGAAATTAATATATTAAGTAATTCCGTAGATTTTGTAATTAAGTAATTCCGTATATTTTGTAATCCAGGGAACTAGTTTTGTAATATGCGGGATTGGTTTTGCAACCCACGGATCTTAGTTTATAGAATTTTGAATGTAGTGTTCATGCAATTCCGTAGGTTGGTATCCTCGGAATTGTCTTGCGACCTGTCACCCCGTTCAGCTAATTCCTGGGCCAGAGGATTACTGAGCGGTGGGGGTCTAGCCGGTGCTCAAGGATAGCGCGGCTTATAACATTGCTTGGGTATCTCGTTCCATGGGAAGTCACCCCCTAGTCGTACACTTATAGACACTTATGGGGGAGTTCAAGAGATTGCATGTGTATGCTTTGTTCGGGTTGTTCCGGTGCATTGTAGTGAGTATGTTCCACGCATTGTGCGGGACATTCACCTTATTAAAGTATAATGCAGGTTTTTAATGATAGTAACTGCACACAAGTTTACGTGGTTCGGCCATAAGGCCTACGTCCACGGGGTAACGGTAGTGTTGACACTTTATTAAGATATGGAATGGTTTTCAATATACATTCATATTTTGTTATTTTGTTGATCTATTTATGTACGGATAGGTATGTTAGTGGTATATGTACGGATAGGTATTGAGTAGTTTGAGTAAATTGACATGAGTATGGGTATATACATGTGTCTCATGCAGCATTGGTTATGGGTATTGAGCGCATCGGGATGCGTATAGGTAATGAGTAGAGTTGTGTCAACTGAAGATGAAAGTTTGTATTGATTGAAAAGTTGAGGCGTGCTATTCCTCCATCAGAGATAGAAACATGCGGACTTGTAAGTCAATTTTATTCTTCTGAAATGCATACGAAGGTGATAGATTATGGATAGTATGGTTTGAGATATTTGGCATTCGATAGCTGGTAATACAAGGCACGAGGACTGGGTTGTCCTCGTTGGGTACATGTATTCCTTTAGACTACGGACTGGGTTTACTGGTTCTCCCATTGTTTTGAATGGGTTTGGACTGTCTGCCTCAGAACTATGTATTTCAATTAACTCTTCTTGACTGATTCTAACTAGTCGGCGTGTATGGTCTCTAAAAGACACAATCATAGCCTATCTAGCACATCAAGCATGTTAACCATTCACCTAGAAGGCAAGTTCTATGCAATCACAAACAAGGATGACTCCACCACAGTAAACCTACTGATTTCTAGCAAACAAAAAGCATGATGGATCCACTTAGATTGTTTTCTAGACCAGCTTCTAATCCTTCGAAAGGGAATTCGTTACAATATGAGCAAACCCCTCTGGAATCAATCCGAGTTTAAGTAAATTGAATAGAGGCGAGGGAAGCTGCTAGAGCTTTGATACCCAAGGCCTCACCGTATTACAAGGCGGCGCAGTCACGCATTCAATTTACAGAAACCGTCATGAACTTCGAAGTATGCTTAAAGAGTATCCAATATTTTTCAAATGACTTTCCTACTAAGCTCGTTAACTTATAGGTCTTGTTCTATTCAAAATTTTAAAGCTTAGGTTCGCGTATGTATCGTTTTCCTAAGGCGGGCAAGAAGAGAACGGTGATGAAATCCGAACCCTTATCTTGTATGGCCAGTCCTTGCCCTTTACTAGGAAAATAAAGCAGCCGTATTCAATTCCTCAACATATATGCAAACGAAGGAATACAGTAACTCGCTAACAAGGGATTCGCGAGTGTTTCGACAAACTTACCTCCCGTTCCATACGGGGGATGAACCGTTGTTGTCGACTCGGGCCACGACTCCTATGTCATGAACGAACCCGAGGGGCCGACGTGATATTGTAATCACCGTCCTTCTCTCGCAAACATTGATATTTAATAATACCCTTTCGTAGGGTTTAAAAATAAAAATAGAATGTCCAAGTCCAAAGTCCAAAATAAAGTGCAAAAGAAAAAGAAAATTACAAGAGTAGAGGAATCCTAATACAATAAAATAAACTCTTTTTTTTTTAATTTAAAATAAAAACTTCTTTCGCTTCCTTTCACTTCCTTTCCTTCGCCTTTACAACAGCTACTCCGGCACATGTTGAGCTCAAAAGAGGTAGTTAGGGTTTCGAAGTTTTAAAGCAAAAGCAAAAAATTTAAAAAAAAAAAAAATAACAAAAATAAGTGTAAAATTGACTGTGAATAGTTGCGTTGCTACAGTGTTATGTGAACAGTTCTATGCGACCAGTCAGGAGATGAAAAATGAATAGTGACAGGAGATGAAAAATGAACTACACCACTACCGAGTCCCCGGCAACGGCGCCAAAAACTTGGTAGGCTCGTAAAGATACCTACTATTGTATAAACTGCAAGTGCACAGTGTCGACAAGCAACACAGGGCAAGCACAGGTCGAACCACAGAGACTTGGAGAGTGTAGAAGTTGATTCTAAATCCTGATTCAGAGAGTAACCAAAAGGGGTTTGTTTTTGTCGATACGACGATATGATTTTCAAGTGACTGAAATAATAAAAGTAAAATATGCAAATAGCAAGATATGTAAACAATGATAATATGGATACTAGGGTATTCAAATCCACCAATAACCTATGATATGCATTCAACTTGTAATATTATTCTTGTCCTTATAGTAGATTCAAGTCTATCGTATAACTAAGGTGTTTCTCCAATGGATAATTTAATCACAACTAAAGTATTTCTCCAAAGCATTAATTGTCTAATTAAGCACAACTAATCTAAAGATGAATATTTGGTTAAGCATGAGTTGTAGCATAATCAACATAGAGATATTCTAACTACAATGGATACATGGCATACATTGTGAGAGCAAGATGTTGACAAACTTGGATTAAATTATATCTTTAAACAATTCTAAACTTTCAAGAACAAGATACAAGATATGAATACATACCAATGAGATTAGGGCTTCATCTAAACCCTAGTAAATGAAATTAGAACATGAAGAACATTACAACAAAATTGAAATTTGATAAACTAACATGAACAAGCTATTCTTGGATGAGTTTTCAACACAACAACCCTCTCTATTTATACACAAAAATTCTCTCACACTTGGGATTCGAAATTTACTGTAGAAACCACTCAACAATTAAACAAAACATGTTTTCTTAATTGATGGATAGAATGGAATACAATGGGGGTGAGGTGGATGTTTTGGAAAGAATCCAATGGGGGTGAGGTGGAAATGGATTTGGGTCTTGGGTTTTGGATCATGGGTTGTTTAATCCAATGAATTTGTAAACAGGTTGCCACTGATGCGCGAGCGGTTTGCAATGCTTCCAACTTTCTTCTCTTTTGTCTTCTCAATTCTTCCAAGCTTTATTTAGTACTTAAAAACACAAAATTAATTAATACAAATATTTATTCTTGAAGATGGTAAGAATGCAGAATTTGGGATAATATATGACTTTGAAGCGCGAAAGATGAGTTAAGTGCCAATGAAAAGGTGTATGAATATGCAATATTTGGCACTCATCAAATACCCCCAAACCTGAATTTTACTTGTCCTCAAGTGAAACAGAACTTAAGAAATCCTAACTATACCACTGTCGCTGGTCTCTCGAATGAATTTAGCGTATGCATTAAGCCTTTAAACCCCTAGGTGTCCCTAGTGGACGAGTTGTAGTCTTGTGAGGGCCTACCAAAGATGTACCCACAAAACCTTCTCCAATTTCAGAGCATCTATAGAAATGTCTTCGTCTTCGGTCTTCAACTATAGATGATGAACTTCGGAATTTCGTAGAACCATGAAAATTTGTAACCATTTTTTTTTTTTTTTTTTTTTTTTTTTTAAGACCCGCTACACAGCTGATCATCATATTTTTTTAGTGACCCGCTACATAGCTGGTCATCAGATAACACACTACAAAAGACCCGCTCCACAGCTGGTCATCAGATAACAAAAAATGCAAAAGACTACAAAAGATCCTACAAAGGATCCTACAAAAGACCCGCTCCACAGCTGGTCATAAAAAAATAACAACAAAAGACTCAAAAATTGCAAAAGACTACAAAGGATCCTACAAAAGACCCGCTCCACAGCTGGTCATAAAAAAATACAAAAGACTACAAAGGATCCTACAAAAGACCCGCTCCACAATATCATAAAAGATGCAAAAGACTACAAAACGCCATATGCAAATACTCCCCCAAACCTAAATCTAACATTGTCCTCAATGTTTCAAAAGATAACAGAAACCACAACAAACTATGAGAACAAAACAGATTCAAAGGAAAGAGATTACCAGAAGCCAAACCAGAGATAGTAGAGTATGTCCAAAGCAACCATCAGGGAATATATCTGTGGTATGTACAGGGGTGAACTTTTTAGTCCACATAGATTGGATCAACAAGATGAGTTGTTTGAATCTCAGGTGGGATTGGTTCAAGGAACGGCTTCAGTCTCTGCCCATTGACCTTGAAGACATTCTTGGTTGTTACATCTTCTAGTTCTACAACCCCATGGGGGAAAATTGTTCGCACCACGAACGGGCCTGTCCATTTAGAACGTAATTTTCCTGGAAAAATGTGCATTCGTGAGTTATACAATAGAACTTTCTGGCCTGGAGTGAATGACTTGCGCAAAATGCGTTTGTCATGGAACACCTTCATTCTTTGTTTGTACATTTTTGCATTATCATATGCATCATTTCTTAACTCTTCCAACTCATTGAGTTGAAGCTTCCTTTGGGTGCCAGCTTTATCTAGATCAAAGTTTAGTTTCTTTACAGCCCAATATGCACGATGTTATAACTCTACAGGGAGATGACAAGCTTTACCGTTCACAAGTCTGTAAGGGGACATACCAATGGGGGTCTTGTATGCAGTTCTATAGGCCCATAAAGCATCATTCAATCTTAAAGACCAATCTTTTCTAGACGGGTTAACCGTCTTTTCTAGAATGTGCTTAATCTCCCTATTTGAAACCTCTACCTGGCCACTGGTCTGTGGATGATATGGGGTTGCAACTTTATGAGTTATGCCATACTTACGGACTAAGGACTCAAAAGGCCTATTGCAGAAATGTGAACCACCATCACTGATTATAGCTCTAGGGGTGCCAAATCGAGAAAATATGTTTTCCTTTAAGAACGAAAGTACCACCTTGTGGTCATTAGTTTTGGTTGCAATTGCTTCTACCCACTTAGAAACATAGTCAACAGCAACAAGAATGTACAACTTTCCTTCAGAGCTAGGAAATGGACCCATGAAATCAATGCCCCATACATCAAATAGCTCAACAATCAAAATGGGTTGTAAGGGCATCATGTTTCGTTTTGATATACTTCCCAATTTCTGGCACCGGTCACAAGAAACACAGAAGGCATGGCTATCCTTAAACAATGTTGGCCAGTAAAAACCACTCTGCAAGATCTTTGCAGCAGTTTTCTTTGCACTAAAGTGTCCTCCACATGCTTGATCATGACAAAAAGAGATGACATCCCTTTGTTCAGAATTGGTGACACATTTCCTAATGATTTGGTCAGGGCAGTATTTGAACAGATATGGGTCATCCCATAGGAAATGTTTCACTTCGGCCAAGAATTTAGACCGGTCTTGTTTAGACCAATGAAGTGGCATCCTACCTGTATCAAGGTAGTTCACGATGTCGGCAAACCATGGCATTTCAGAAACCAGCATCAATTGTTCATCATGGAAGGATTCCCTAATAATCTTTGATTCATCAGCAGATTCGACATTCAACCTAGATAAGTGATCAACAACAACATTCTCTGACCCTTTTTTATCTCGAATTTCGAGGTGGAACTCTTGTAACAAGAGTATTCATCGAATTAGATGAGCCTTAGCATCTTTTTAGATAAAAGATATCTTAATGCGGCATGGTCAGTATAAATGATTATTTTAGATCCTATCAAATAATATCTAAACTTATCTAATGCAAACACAACATCTAGCAACTCTTTTTCGGTTGTTGAATAATTAATTTGGGCCTCATTCAGTGTCTCACTAGCATAGTAGATCACATAGGGGTGTTTGTCAACTCGCTGACCTAAGACAGCTCCAACAGCAAAATCAGATGCGTCACACATGATTTCAAAAGGTAATTTCCAATCAGGAGGTCGGACTATAGGTGCTGAAGTTAAAAGAGTTTTGAGATCTTCCCAAGCATGCACACAAGCATTATCAAACACAAAGGAAACATCTTTACTGAGTAGATTACACAATGGTCTTGAGATCTTACTAAAATCTTTAATGAATCTACGGTAGAAACCAGCATGGCCTAAAAATGATCTAACCTCCCTCACAGAGCGAGGTTGCGGCAAGTTTTGAATGAGGTCGACTTTGGCTTTGTCTACTTCAATGCCTTTTTCAGAGATGATGTGTCCTAGAACTATGCCCGAGTTCACCATAAAATGACATTTCTCCCAATTTAAAACCAAATCTTTCTCTTTACATCTAATCAGCACGCGAGTAAGATGGTTCAAACATTCATCAAAAGATGATCCAAACACAGAGAAATCATCCATAAAGATCTCAAGGAAGTTATCTATCATATCAGAAAAAATGCTCATCATACAACGCTGAAATGTAGCGGGTGCGTTGCACAACCCAAAGGGCATATGACGATAGGCAAACGTTCCAAATGGACATGTAAATGTAGTCTTTTCCTGATCTTCGGGTGAAATATGAATCTGGTTGTAACCAGAAAAACCATCCAAGAAATAATAGAATTTACGCCCAGACAATCGTTCAAGCATTTGATCTATGAATGGAAGAGGGAAGTGATATTTCTTTGTAAATGCATTCAACTTCCTATAATCAATGAAAACTCGCCACCCTGTGGTTACTCGAGTAGTGATTAACTCATCTTTATCGTTTTGAACTACAGTAACTCCTGACTTTTTTCGGCACAACCTGAATGGGGCTAACCCATTTGCTATCTGAGATTGGGTAGATGATACCCGCATCAAGAAGATTTATAATCTCACTCTTAACAACCTCTTTCATGTTAGGATTGAGACGCCTTTGCATCTCCCTAGATGGTTTAGCATTGTCCTCAAGGTTTATATGATGCATGCAATCAGTGGGACTTATGCCTTTAAGGTCCGAGATGGTCCATCCTAAGGCTTCTTTATGCTCCTTAAGTACTTATAAAAGTTTACTTTCCTGTTCTGTATCTAAGGCAGATGAAATGATTACAGGCAAAGTATTAGAAGGTCCCAAAAATGCATATTTAAGAGTATCGTGCAATGGTTTCAGTTCGAGCTTTGGTGGCTCAACAAGAGAGGGAACAGACTTGGATTCCAAGAGTGGAAGTGGTTCCACTCTAACTTTCCACTTAGTCGTGTCCATAAGTGGTGTGGATTCAAGCAAAGTATTCACTTCACTTATGTATTCATCATCAAACAAATCCAAGTCAAAATTATTCAAACAAGCATCCAAAGGGTCAACAGACATGCTACTAGACAACGAATCCTGAATCAAACTTTCAATCATGTTGATTTCATGCACATCATTATCATCATCAAGATCTAAATGTTGTTGGCTAGTATTGAAAACATTCAACTCCACAGTCATATTACCAAATGACAACTTCAACACTCCATTACGGCAGTTAATGATTGCATTGGACGTTGCTAAGAAGGGACGTCCCAAAATGACAGAATGTGACTGTCGTGGTTTTGCACAGGTTGAGTATCTAAGACGATGAAGTCCACAGAAAATAAAACTTATCAACCTTAATCAAAACATCTTCTACCACACCACGTGGCACTTTGACGGATCTGTCACCAATTGAGAGTTATAGGTGTTGCCTTCAACTCTCCAAGACCTAACTGCACATATACTGAATATGGTAGTAAATTCACACTTGCCCCTAAGTTTAGCAACGCCTTCTTAACCGTTTGGTTACCTATTTTGCATGTGATAGTTGGACTACCTGGGTCTTTAAACTTAGGAGGTGTGTTGTTTTGAATGATTGCACTCACTTGCTCAGTGAGAAAAGCACGCTTATGCACATGAAGCTTGCGCTTTTGTGTGCACAGATCCTTAAGGAATTTAGCATAAGCAGGGACTTGCTTGATTGCATCAAGAAATGGGATGTTGATGTTAACTCGTTTGAACATTTCCAAAATCTCGTTGTACTGTATACTCTCTTTTTGCTGCACCAATCTTTGTGGGAATGGAGCAACAGGTACATGAGATGGTGCAGAGACATTAGAATTATGGGAATTCTTATGTTGCTCAGATTTGACTTCAACAATAGGTGTTTTCTGTGGGATTTTATGCACTGGTGAGTCTGATGTAGACTCACTCGACTGTGGTACACCTACATTGTTTTCAACAACTTTACCACTACGAATAGTGGTGACAGCATTTACTTGATTATGTGAGGCCTCATTTCGAGTTGAATTTTCTCACGATATACATTTTTTGGATTTTGTTGGGGATGACTAGGGAGTTTTCCTTTGTCTCTTTCATTCAATGCTTCACAAATTTGACCCATTTTAAGTTCTAGACTTGTAAAACGTTGGTCTGTGGTCTTTTGGAGTTGTACCAAATTTTGGGTCAACAAACCGAAACTTTCTTCGAAGCTAGGCTTTTTATCTACAGGGTAATGCACATGTGGTTGCACTTGGGGGTTTCTAGGATAAGGGTATCCTTGGTTATTATTTGATGTTCCCCCTTGGACGGGACCTTTAGACCATGAAAGGTTAGGGTGATTTGTCCACCCTGGGTTGTAGGTCTGAGAATATGGGTTGTTCTCTTGCCTTTGGTACAAAACATTGGCTTGCTCGGTTTTAGACTCTTGAAATGCATGGAGGTCTGGACAAGTGTCCACTAGATGGTCTGAACTATGGCATGCGGCACAAGTGGCCATTTCAATTTGACTACGAAGAGTAGGGATATTAGTTTTTCCATTCTTTTCTAGTTCTAGCTTTTCTATTCTCCTGGCCAAGGATGCCATCTTTGCACTTCCTTCGAAGTCAGAGTCAATTCTATGAACATTGGATGCAAGGGTAATCCTATTTGGTTCACGGGGGATTCCCACTCTTCGAGTCTTTTCAAATACTTCGATTAAGAAATCCCAAGACTCATCATCAGTTTTTTCAATAAATTGACCATTGCACATGGTCTAAACTGTAGTTCGGTTCTTGACATCTAAGCCTTCATACAAAATTTGCACAAGTCTCCATTTTTCAAAACCATGGTGAGGACATTGGAGCAATAATTCATTGAATCTCTCCAAATATTTTGCCAAAGTTTCCTCCTCTAATTGCACAAAACTATTCAGACTTTGACGAATTGTCGTAGTCTTATGGTTTGGGAAGAACTTTTTGAAGAACTCTTTCGTAAGAGCATCCCATGTATGAAATGACTGTGGCTGTTGATCACACAGCCAAGTATTGGCTTTGTCTATTAAAGAAAAAGGAAAAAATTTCATTTTGAGGTGCTCATCCGTCATTTGGTTGATCCGAAGAGTCCCACAAATTTCCTCGAACTCTCTCACATGGTGGTAGGGATTTTCAGCTTCAACCCCTTTAAATTTAGGCAACATATTGAGGATACTTGCCTTTAGCTCAAATTGTCCATCAATAGCTGGTAAGACAATGCACGAGGACTGGGTTGTCCTCGTTGGGTACATGTAGTCCTTTAGACTACGGACTGGGTTTACTGGTTCTCTCATTGTTTCGGATGGGTTTGGACTGTCTGCCTCAGAACTATGTATTTCAATTAACTCTTCTTGACTGATTCTAACTAGTCGGCGTGTATGGTCTCTAAAAGACACAATCATAGCCTATCTAGCACATCAAGCATGTTAACCATTCACCTAGAAGGCAAGTTCTATGCAATCACAAACAAGGATGACTCCACCACAGTAAACCTACTGATTTCTAGCAAACAAAAAGCATGATGGCTCCACTTAGATTTTTTTCTAGACCAGCTTCTAATCCTTCGAAAGGGAATTCGTTACAATATGAGCAAACCCCTCTGGAATCAATCCGAGTTTAAGTAAATTGAATAGAGGCGAGGGAAGCTGCTAGAGATTTGATACCCAAGGCCTCACCGTATTATAAGGCAGCGCAGTCACGCATTCAATTTACAGAAACCGTCATGAACTTCGAAGTATGCTTAAAGAGTAACCAATATTTTTCAAATGACTTTCCTACTAAGCTCGTTACCTTATAGGTCTTGTTCTATTCAAAATTTTAAAGCTTAGGTTCGCGTATGTATCGTTTTCCTAAGGCGGGCAAGAAGAGAACGGTGATGAAATCCGAACCCTTATCTTGTATGGCCAGTCCTTTCCCTTTACTAGGAAAATAAAGCAGCCATATTCAATTCCTCAACATATATGCAAACGAAGGAATACGATGAATTCGCTAACAAGGGATTCGCGAGTGTTTCGACAAACTTACCTCCCGTTCCATACGGGGGATGAACCGTTGTTGTCGACTCGGGCCACGGCTCCTATGTCATGAACGAACCCGAGGGGCCGAGGTGATATTGTAATCACCGTCCTTCTCTGCAAACAGTTGATATTTAATAATACCCTTCCGTAGGGTTTAAAAATAAAAATAAAAATAGAATGTCCAAGTCCAAAGTCCAAAATAAAGTGCTACAATAAAAGAAAATTACAAGAGTAGAGGAATCCAAAATAAAGTGCTACAATGTTTATACTACAGTGATATGTGAACAGTTCCAGGAGATGAAAAATGAATAGTGACAGGAGATGAAAAATGAACTACACCACTACCGAGTCCCCGGCAACGGCGCCAAAAACTTGGTAGGCTCGTAAAGGTACCTATTATTGTATAAACTGCAAGTGCACAGTGTCGACAAGCAACACAGGGCAAGCACAGGTCGAACCACAGAGACTTGGAGAGTGTAGAAGTTGATTCTAAATCCTGATTCAGAGAGTAACCAAAAGGGGTTTGTTTTTGTCGATACGACGATATGATTTTCAAGTGACTGAAATAATAAAACTAAAAGATGCAAATAGCAAGATATGTAAACAATGATAATATGGATACTAGGGTATTCAAATCCACCAATAACCTATGATATGCATTCAACTTGTAATATTATTCTTGTCCTTATAGTAGATTCAAGTCTATCGTATAACTAAGGTGTTTCTCCAATGGATAATTTAATCACAACTAAAGTATTTCTCCAAAGCATTAATTGTCTAATTAAGCACAACTAATCTAAAGATCAATATTTGGTTAAGCATGAGTTGTAGCATAATCAACATAGAGATATTCTAACTACAATGGATACATGGCATACATTGTGAGAGAAATATGTTGACAAACTTGGATTAAATTATATCTTTAAACAATTCTAAACTTTCAATAACAAGATACAAGATATGAATACATACCAATGAGATTAGGGCTTCATCTAAACCCTAGTAAATGAAATTAGAACATGAAGAACATTACAACAAAATTGAAATTTGATAAACTAACATGAACAAGCTATTCTTGGATGAGTTTTCAACACAACAACTCTCTCTATTTATACACAAAAATTCTCGCACACTTGGGATTCGAAATTTATTGTAGCAACCACTCAACAATTAAACAAAACATGTTTTCTTAATTGATGGATAGAATGGAATACAATGGGGGTGAGGTGGATGTTTTGGAAAGAATCCAATGGGGGTGAGGTGGAAATGGATTTGGGTCTTGGGTTTTGGATCATGGGTTGTTTAATCCAATGAATTTGTAAACAGGTTGCCACTGATGCGCGAGCGGGTTGCAATGCTTCCAACTTTCTTCTCTTTTGTCTTCTCAATTCTTCCAAGCTTTATTTAGTACTTAAAAACACAAAATTAATTAATACAAATATTTATTCTTGAAGATGGTAAGAATGCAGAATTTGGGATAATATATGACTTTGAAGCGCGAAAGATGAGTTAAGTGCCAATGAAAAGGTGTATGAATATGCAATATTTGGCACTCATCAATTACCCATTGTGAAGGTATATGTCTTTGTTATCGAGTGTGCTTTGTGTTTTATTTGTAATTATTCACCGTCTTCTTCTAATATCCGCAGAGCTCCAAGGACAGATTCAAGCTGCGAATGACAAAATTGCCGAAGCTCATGCTAAGGTAGTTCAATTGGAAGGCCAGGTAAGCTACCATCGGGGTCTGGCCTTGTCTCGAGAAGAAGCGATGAAGCACGCTACTGAAAAGGCGGAGCATCTTTACATTTCCCTAAATCAAGCTGAGATGAAGAGCGTAGCTATAGGCTTTGTGGATCGTAAGCATTTGGCGGAGGAGATTAACAGGACTCTTGGTGAGATTGAGTTGGATCTCAAGAAGACCTATGGTATAAGCAAGAGTTATACCCGTCGTCCCGTGCCCACGCTCCCTTCAGGTTCCTCCGGCCCCTTATCTGGTGGTAGTGTTCCTTCGTCGTTAAAGGAAAAGCCAGCGGATGGTGCTCCTTCTCAGTAGATAATATCTAGTATGTTGGGGATTGATCTCAGTTGCTTAATCTTCTTGGCGTTTTTTCTACTTTTCTTGCTAGGTTCGTAATCAACTGGCGTGTAATAGATCAAACTTTAGCATCCAAATCTAAACTCGTATTATGTTGAATTCGCATCTGTTGGTTTTATAGATGAAATTAATATATTAAGTAATTCCGTATATTTTGTAATCCAGGGAACTAGTTTTGTAATCTGCGGGATTGGTTTTGCAACCCACGGATCTTAGTTTATAGAATTTGAATGTAGTGTTCATGCAATTCCGTAGGTTGGTATCCTCGGAATTTTCTTGCGACCTGTCACCCCCTTCGACTAATTCCCGCCGGAGAGGATTACTGAGCGGTGGGGGTCTAGCCGGCGCTCAAGGATAGCGCGGCTTATAACATTGCTTGGGTATCTCGTTCCATGGGAAGTCACCCCTGGTCGTACACTTATAGACACTTATGGGGGAGTTCAAGAGATTGCATGTGTATGCTTTGTTCGGGTTGTTCCCGGTGCATTGTAGTGAGTATGTTCCACGCATTGTGCGGGACATTCACCTTATTAAAGTATAATGCAGGTTTTTAATGATAGTAACTGCACACAAGTTTACGTGGTTCGGCCATAAGGCCTACGCCCACGGGGTAACGGTAGTGTTGACACTTTATTAAGATATGGAATGGTTTTCAATATACATTCATATTTTGTTATTTTGTTGATCTATTTATGTATGGATAGGTATGTTAGTGGTATATGTACGGATAGGTATTGAGTAGTTTGAGTAAATTGACACGAGTATGGGTGTATACATGTGTCTCATGCAGCATTGGTTATGGGTATTGAGCGCATCGGGATGCGTATAGGTAATGAGTAGAGTTGTGTCAACTGAAGATGAAAGTTTGTATTGATTGAAAAGTTGAGGCGTGCTATTCCTCCATCAGAGATAGAAACATGCGGACTTGTAAGTCAATTTTCTTCTTCTGAAATGCATACGAAGGTGATAGATTATGGATAGTATGGTTTGAGATATTTGGCGTTCCACGGATGCCTTAGTATTTCCCCTTTTAAATTACGCAGATAGTAGGAGCCATTTCCTGCGACGTCGTGTATTACGTAGGGTCCGCCCCAAGTTGGTGCTAATTTTCCCCATTTCTTTTCTCGCTGGTATTGGGGAATGGTTCTTAACACATACTGGCCTTCTACAAAATTCCTAAGTTTTACTTTTTTGTTATATTCTCTGGCCAGCCTGCGCTGGTAGTTTTCCATTTTTTGTAGTGCGGTCTCTCTTCTTTCTTCGAGATCATCAAGCTTTTCTAACATCATGTCCGCGGTGAGGTTCTTCTCCCATGCTTCTGTCTTTGTTGTCGGTAGTAGATATTCCGTGGGGATTACTGCTTCCGCCCCGTACGTGAGTAGAAATGGAGACTCCCCAGTAGCCGATCTTCGAGTTATCCTGTATGCCCATAGAACGTTATGTAACTGTTCACACCATCGCCCCTTGTACTCGTCTAACTGTTTTTTGAGGATGAGCGCTAGGGTTTTGTTTGTGGCTTCCGCTTGTCCGTTGCTCTGCGGGTATATGGGGGTGGATTTGTTTTTTCGAATTTTGAAGGTGTCGAACAGCAAGTCGATATTTTTTCCTTGTAGCTATTTACCATTGTCGGAAACTATCTCCGCGGGGATGCCAAACCTGCAAATGATGTTTTGAAATATGAAAGTGAAGACGTATGAATCACGAATTCTCGCAAGTGCCTTGGCTTCTACCCACTTGCTGAAATAATCCGTAGCCACTATTAGGAATATTCTTTTCCCGGTTCCTGATATAAGCGGGCCCACTATGTCGATGCCCCACCTTGCGAAGGGCCACGGACTGTCCACCGAGTTCAACTTTGTGGCTGGGGCGTGGATTCGCCTGATAAATATTTGACATTCCTCACACCTTTGCGCCATTCTGGCCGCGTCTTGGATCATTGTTGGCCAGTAGTAACCCTGCGTCTTTGCCTTATCTGCGAGTGATCTCATTCCGCTGTGATTTCCTGCATCTCCTCTATGGATATCTTTCAGGATTCCATGTCCTTCGGATCGGGACAAACAGCGACGAAGTGGCCCTAGGAATGATTTTTTGTATAAGGTTCCGTCCCTTAGCTCGTACATCCCTGCTTTGGATTGTATTTTCCTAGCTTGTTTGGTGTCCTGGGGTAGCTTCCCTTCCTGGAGGAAAGAATGGACTCCGAGTCTCCAATCTTCTTCTCGACTGTAATCGTCGTCCTCATCTGCTTGTTGCATTATATCGTCGTCTTGGAAGTCGTCGAATATGAGATCCCCGATATCCTCATCAGAGACATCCTCCATTGCGGACTTGCGTTGGTTACTCGCGCATATCCCCTGGAGCTTGATGGATGGTTCGTACACTCTTGTCACCTTGATTGCTTTGACATCTTTATTCTTGAGCATGGCCGAAACATAAGCCAAGGCATCTGCGTGCCTGAGTTCCTTCCTGCGCAGATGTCGGAACTTGATTTTTGGTATTTGGGAAACCAACGTTTGTACCAAAGCCATGTATGCCATTAGTGTTTCGTCGTACACATTGTATTCGTAGCCTATCTGTCGTATGATTAGCTGGGAGTCACTGGTCATCCGTACTTCTTGTATCTCCATCTCGATTATCAAGTGGAGGGCGTGGACCACTCCTTCGTATTCTACGATGTTATTGGTATGGCCTTCGAATTCCAACCTGAATGCGTGTATGACCCTATCCCATGTGGGCGTGGTGATAACGATGCCTAACCCCGCGCCCTCTCTATTTTTGGAGCCGTCTACGAAGACCTCCCATTGTCGTGGGTTCACTGGCTCAAGAATATCGTTTGGTTCCTTTTGCTTTTCAATTTATGGGGCTCCCGCGGCTCTCCATCCCTGTATGCACACTTCTTCTTCGTTTTCCAGAGGTAGGTCTGCTAGGAAGTCCGCAATTACATGGGATTTCTGAGAGTGTTGAAGCTCATAGTGGATGCTGAATTGGTCGAGGTATGTGCTCCATTTAGCTATGCGTCCTACCTTTCCTTCCCCTTTGAGTATGGCTTCTAAGGGTGCTCGACACGGGATACGTATGTCATGCGTCAAGAAGTACGTTCTCAGTTTCACGGTGGACCATACGATGGCTAAAATCAGTTGTTCGATTCTTGTGTAGTTTCTTTCCGCGGAGTTCTGTGTTTTGCTGACATAGTAGATTGGTTGTTCCTCCTTTGTATGGGTCCTGACAAGTACTGCGCTTACCGCGTCATCGGTTGCTGCGATGTACAATGCCAAGACTTCGTCAGGGTCCGGTTTCTGAAGGATAGGGATCTCTTCTAGGTATTGTTTGATGCCTAGGAAGGCTTCTTCGCATTCTGCAGTCCATTCAAATTTTGTTCCCTTTTTCAATATGTTGAAGAAGAACTTGCACTTATCCGAGGATCTCGAGATGAATCTTCCCAAAGCGGCTATGGATCCGTTGAGCTTTTGTACTTATTTTAGGTTCTTTGGGGATGGCATGTCTACTATGGCTCGGATTCTTGCGGGATCTACCTCAATGCCCCTTTTTGTCACCAGATATCCGAGGAATTTTCCAGATGTTACTCCGAAGGTGCACTTCTCCGGGTTTACCTTCATG
The DNA here is from genome assembly GCA_023529315.1 of Papaver bracteatum. Taxonomy (NCBI): domain Eukaryota; kingdom Viridiplantae; phylum Streptophyta; class Magnoliopsida; order Ranunculales; family Papaveraceae; genus Papaver; species Papaver bracteatum. Next base: position 570,835 of record JAJJWX010005220.1, on the reverse strand, counting down.
TTGTGCGCCCTCATAGCTTCGAAGATGTCCCTCAGGTCTTGGTGATAGTTCTTCTTGAGTCTGCTTTTCAAGAGCATATCATCAACGTATACTTCTAAGGTACCACCAATCCATGGCTTGAAAACAGCATCGACCATCCTTTGGTATGTTGCTCCTGCGTTCCGGAGTCCGAAGGGCATCCTTACGTATCAATAGAGGCCGTGGGGCGTGTAAAATGATGTATGTTGCTGGTCTTCTTCTGCTAAAAATAGTTGATTGTACCCGGCGTATCCGTCCATGAATGACAGCTCCTCGTATCCTTCTACCGCGTCGACTAGTTGATCGATGCTGGGTAGTGGGTAGCTGTCCTTGGGACATGCTTTGTTCAAGTTGGTGAAGTCGATGCAGATTATGACCCCGCCATTCTTTTTTGGTACAATCACCATGTTAGAGATCCAAGTGGGATATTTGACTTATCTTATGAAACCAGCCTCCAACAGCTTTCGCAGCTCTATTTCCACTGCTTTGTGATACTCCGTGGCCACCTTTCGCACCTTCTGTCTTACCGAGGGTGTGACAGGTTTAATGCGCAGCTCGTGTTGTACGATCTTTGGATCTATTCCGGGCATGTCAGATAGTTTCCACGCGAAGACGTCCGCGTATTCCTTAAGCAGTTTCACCAGAGAGGCTTCGCGTTCTTCATCCATCAGAGTTCCTATTTTGATCTTCTTTGGGCTCTCCTCTATCCCGATGTTAACTTCTTTCACCGCCTCCAAGGATGTGAATGTGGGTTTTGGTTCCCCAAGGTGAGGAACTTTCTTTAATTGCTATTTGGCAGGCTCGGGGTGTTTGTTGGCAAGAGCGTCCTGGCTATCAATTGACGTTGATGCTTCCGTGTTCCCTACAGAGTGCTCCTTGGATAAGCTTTTCCCTGAGATTTCTTCCAGGTATTCATCGATGGCTTTGTCCTTCGATATTGCTTTGTTTCGAGCCCTACGGGTTCTTCTTTTCTCGCCTTCTTCATTGTTGAGTTGCATCTGGATTTCCTGGCATTCTTTTGCGGAAACTTGATCACCCTTGATATCCGTCACTCCTATGGGGGTAGGAAACCTAAGGCATTGATGGTAGGTAGCTGCGACTCCCTTAAGATTGTGGACCCATCTCCGTCCAATGATGGCGTTGTAGGGTGAAGGCGCGTCTACCACACTGAAACGAGCGTCAACTTTCATGGGGCCTGCGTCCACCTGCAGAACAATATCTCCGAGAGGCTTCGTATCCGTGCCATTGAACCCATGGATGGTGTGGTGCGAGGTCGAGAGTTGTTCATCATTAAGCTCCATGCGTTTGAAGGTATCGTAAAACATGACATTTACGGAGCTTCCTCTATCGATGAGGATTTTATTTATGTTGCATCCTGCAATTGGCAAGGTTAGGATCAGGGGATCGTTGTGGTCTTCCATATCCTCCTCAATGTCCTCGATTTCGAAGGTTAGGGGTGCGTCCATCCATTCTTCGTGATTTTCCACTTCTTTCCCCTCTAAATTGTAAAGCTCACAATAGTCTTCAAATTGTTTCCTCAATCTTTTCCCTATCTGTGCAGTTAGGGTTGGTTCTTTGCTTTCTGAGCAGGATATAGTATTCACTGTGCGGTTGCCTTCCGGTAATTGGACTTGTTTGCTGCATTTGGTTCTATCTTCCGTTCCATCCTTTTCGATATATTTCTTGAGATCCCCTGAATCTATCAGCTTTTGTATCACTATCTTGAGATTTTTGCACTTCTCTGTTGGGTGCCCGTTGAATCAGTGGAACTCACAGTATTCTTTGGACTTCTCTGAATCCGGTGGTTGCTTCCCCTTAGACCAGGGTCAGTCTAAGTTTTCGCGATCCTTTATCTCCTTTAAGATGCGTGAGTAGCTGGTATTGAGCTTCGTGTAGACTTGATCTTCGAACCTTCTACCATTCCTTTTGTGGTCGTCTTTCGGATCCCTTTGGTAACCACTTGATCCGCTTGCTTGTTCCGCGGAATTGGTCCGTGGAGGTCGTTGAGCCTGCGCTCTCGGATTCTCCCGTTGAATTTCTTCCAACCTTGCATGTTTTTCGATGATTATCCTCAAATCTCCTTCTGTGGCGGGGATGATTCCGTGGATTTCGACAAACAATGGGCTCATCCTGTCCAGACCCCACTTGTAACAGTTAATACTCACCACGAGATCCACATGTCATATGGCTTGACAAATCTTGTGCCACCTATCCGTGTATTCTCGAATGGACTCCTTGTAGTTGATTGCAAGTGAGAAGAGCTTGTCCATTCCCGTGTTCACAACCTTGTTATACATTAGGTGGCCAAGAATTTTTCGGTGAGACGATCATACGAATCAATGGATCCTGGCTTGAGGTTATCGAAACAGGATAGTGAGGATCCTTTCAGGCTTGAAGGGAATATCTGCACATTATAGCTTCATCATAGTCCCACCTGGCCATTACTCTGTTGTAATACCGTAGATGGGCAGCGGGATCCGTGGACCCGTCGTAATATTCGAAGGATGGGACTGGACATTTCTGCGGAATAGTAGCCGTATCTAACTGGTGCGCTAGTGGTGTAGTACTAGCCTCTTTCATAACCTGTTCTAGTCTTCCACATCCTTGCCTGGTCTTGATTTGGTTGATTTCTGCTAGCATCTCTGCACGAAGACTCTCCATTGCCAAATAGTGCTTGTCTTGCATGGATGACTGCGCCCTCTTCGTAGGCTGCGGCAATGTGTCCTCATCTTCATCGTAGTAGTCTGAAGTCTCCGGATGATAGTCTGGGTCAGATCTCCTGATGTTACGCGCACCTCTTCGGGGTATTCTTATTTGGTTACCTGCCGCAGGGATGCTTTCGAGGATCGCTCTCCGGTATGCATTCTGTATCGCAAAGTTAGCCTCGTCTTGCTGATTTCCTAGCTCCGCGTTTTGGAGGATCTTTTCTCTCAACTGCTAGTTCTCTTGGGCTAGTAAAGCCACCGCGTCCGTGTATGTCTTCTGATTCCTTTTTAGCTCTTCTAGCTCCGCCTATATTTGCGCGGACTGGTTTGATTCTTGACTTAGCGTTCCTGTCTATAATTGAGCTTGTTCGTCAGGGGCTGCGGTATTGACTTCTCCCACCAGCTGCACAACCGGTTCGATCATCCCGTGGTGTCCCGCTTGCAATTGCGCATTTTGTCCATTGATCAGCGGCATCCCGTAAGGAGGGTCCTGGACTACTGCTGCGGCTTCTCGGGGCTCAGTAGGTTTGACTGTAGTTGCTACTTTGGAGACGGCCGCTTGAGAAGCTATTATATTAAGTGTAGCAGCTTTTTCCGCCGCAGCCTTCTGTGTTTCCATTGCAATGATGCCCGCCTCCGAAAGTACTATTCCTTCCGCTCCATTCTGCGTCTTGCTCCCGGCTATGAGTCTTTCACCCGTATGTTTGCTCCTTGTTACTATGGGCATAGTCCTATGCACATCCTTTGAAGGTACCTTCGATTTCCCTACATCCTTGTTTTTTTCCATCGTAATATTCTGCAGGGAGAGCACGGAGGTAAACCGGGACAAAAGATCCACAGGTTAGCTGTTAGTTCATGGTATCCATAAGCTAGATTTCTAGCGGAAAGGTGTGTATTCAAACTACTGGTCTTGAAAATAGTATGAAAAACGTAGGTAGATGTGCGGAGTCAGTTGAGATAATGAGGTCCAAGACTTATTGATAGAAAATACGTATGAAAAAATAGTTACTATATAGATCCGTTGGTCGGAGATTATAAAACGCCCAGATCTGTTGGTAGAAAATATATTGATCACAAATACGTGCGAAAAATAGCCCAAAACACAGATCTGTTAGTTAAAAGTCGTAAAAAGCCCAGATCTGTGAGTAGAGAATACACAGAATATAGATGTATGCGAAAAATGAGTTTAAAACGCAGATCTATCTATGTTCTGAGTAAATTTTTTGACGGAGAGGCTATAAAATCACAGGAAAAGATAAATCTTTTTACCAGGACAAGAGTCCCTGTTTCTAGCGCCAAATTGTGAACACGAAGATTACGTAGGGTTTCAACGTGTCCACAACCAATCTTCGCATGTACGGGGTGCATGCATTAAGGTATGAATATAGTGCAAGATGCTTGGATAGACGTTGATTCATTGATTCCGAACCCCGCGGGTTTGTCATGATCTCCTCAACATTTACAATTATAGATCTATGAAACACATACGGATATAAGGATAGACAAATACGAAATATAAATGAGACAAGTATTTATGTGGTTCAGCTCTAAGGCCTACATCCACAGGTCTGGGGGAGATTTCACTATGTGGTAAATGATTACAAGAACATTCGAAAGACTTTGGGTGATCTCTGGAACCCGAAGACTCATGCTCATACTTACTTCTCACTGATCTCTCCTCTTCTCTCTTTAAAATCCCCCCCCCCCCATGTAATAGGAAGGGTCAATATATATAGCTAATCTACGTGGGTCCCTTGGAAAAGAGCTGTTGTAACCTTATCTTCTTGTATTTTGTGCCTAGCCCGCGGACCTCTCTGTCATCCCGCGGCTTCTATTATTCCTACGCTCATCACGCTGGCCTACCCTTGTTCTTGTCGTCGGTTAACCGACACGTGCCATTTGCGCCAGGCGGTGTCAGTCCTTCCCTGTCACGTCTGCGTCAGTTGGACTTTCCCTAGCCGTTGATCAAACCTTGCCTCATGATGAGATAAAGTGTAGCAGGGAAGTTCTTGGGTGTTACGCGGGTATACCTTCCTTTGATGTCCCTTCATCTTTGATCGCTTATCTTGACAGATGGCTCCCTATTTAGACCCATGAATGTTCCTATGTGTCACCCACCTTTGTGACGTGGCTTCTACGTGGGGATGCTAGTACACGTGGCAAGGGAGGTAAATAAGTGTATCTACATGCTGGTGCTAAAAAGTGTGTTTTCATCAAGGTTCGAGAGTTTAAAAAATTATTATTTTTTTCGGAAGAAGGAAGATGTTGTCTTGAAAGAAAGGTTAATCAATGTTTTGAGTTTGAGCGGTTCGTTGCACAATGTTATTGCCGTTAACTGGAATATGCTTCCGTTGATTTGCTGAACTGGATCTGATTTGAAGATTTTTCATGGGCGATATTTTGAATATGTTGCTTCCATGAACTGGTGGTAATCATTGAGGTTGGAGTGATGGTTTCTCGAAGTTCAAGCAAGGGTTTAAATATCCATAGCGATGGGTAGTGATGATTAATGGATGTGATTCAGGAGATTGCAGTTCGTGAATTTGGAGCTCTGATAGTAACCAAGAATACATGGAACAAGGAGTTGTTGGTTGTCCGGTGAGAAGATATCCTTGTCATTCCTGATGTGAAGCAACAGATGATTGCAGTGACTTGCAGAGTCTACACGGGACCAGGAAACAAGGTGATTTTAGTAACATGGATGTAAAGCAAGGTGGTGAGAAGTGTTTGCTGGTGAGTTTAGTTGTATAGGGTAAAAGAACATGAAAACAAGGTGGGGTTAATCGGCTTGCTTCCATGTTGCGTGAGAAACATGGGCGTAATGCATGTTTAATCAAGAGATATCCATTGTATCTTGCTTCCAAAGAAGTTCAAGGGATAAGTGTTGATGATGATGGTTGCTTCCCTGGTTGGGTGTGCCGCTGACGTTAAAAAAAATAAAAAAAAAATAGCTGTGATTAGTTGTGGTTCGTTTTGAGATTGAAGTTAGAGTTAAGGAAGTTGAATTGAAAGATGAGTTCGTAGACAACAAGTTTGTTATTGTTTGATGATGATGTTTGAGCTTAAGGGAGGAATATAACATGTTGGAGTTTAAGCTCAAACATGTTGGAAGAAGTGAAGTGTGGTTGAAGAGTTTGTGGAAGAAAATTGGACATCCTACAAAGTGTGGCAGACTTTGTAAAGACGACAAGATTATGAGAGAATCTTGGAAAGAAAATAAGTGTGAAGGTTTCGCAACAATAGCGTGACTGGAACAAAGAAGTGAAGAAGAAAAGAGAAGAGAAACAACAGTAAGGTTGTGAAGATGATGAGAGAGTGAAGACAATAATAGTGGGTTAAAATCCCATGAGTTGTGATTGTGAAGATAAAGAAAGGTGTGCTTGAGAAGAGACGTCACAAGGGTGTGATCGTGTTAAGAAGTGCAGCAATCCCAGTGTGGGGATTTAGCTAGAGTTGTGTGAAGCAATCCTAGTGGGAATTTGGCTAGAGAAGTGAAGAAATTCCAGTGTGGAATTTGAAGAGTTGAGTGGAAATCCTACGAGTGAAGTAGGTAAACAAGATATGAAGATGAGCTACAATGCTCAGTGAAGAAAGAAGAAGATAGTTATGAATTGTGTTATGTTTCGATGAAGAAGAATGTGAAGCAAAAAAAGAGGTTTGTTTATTTGTGTTTGCTGAGTTTTATAATGATGACGGAATTCTGGTATGAGAAAAGACAAGAACGTGTTAACATTTATCAATGGAAGAAGAGCAAATGAAAATGATAAAAGACAAGGACGTGCAAACGTTTATCAATGGAAGAAGAGGGTTACGGAATTATCGTTGAATGATATCTTGGTTTAAGGTAGGATGTTGGAAGTTAAACCCAGATATGTTGATTTGGTTCGTGGATCAACATATGATGTTGATCCAGTCTGAATGGATCAACTTCTGCAGTTGATGCAGTCAAGTTGGATCAGCATACGTTGTTGACACACTGTGCGATATTTGGAAGTTCGAGTTAACTAGAAGAGCAAGTTGTGTCGGTTGCTTGTTTTATAGTTTTACTATATTTAGAGTTTCTTTGTGTTTATAGAAGTGTTCTTTATTTAGAGTTTGTTTTTATTAGAAAAGTACTTTGAGTGATCATCAAGTTTGTGAGACTATAAGTAGGTTTTTAAGCCATGAGAGAATGTACACCGAATTTAATTATCAATGTAGTCGTTTAATGCTTCCGCGTTGTGCTCTCCTCTCTCTTGCTCGATCCTACAATGCTCGCTCTAGAATCAGTCTAGATCACCTCCAATTCTCTTGGGATTCGATTTTGAAATCAGCACGATTGTTAAAGGATGATGCTAAATTTTTCGGGGATACCATTCTATATAAGATAAAAAAGATTAGAAAAAACGATCTTGACCGTTGGATCATTCAAATGGTAACCCTCCTGCTAATACCGCTATCCCTTTTAGCAATCATGGAAATCAGATCCCATGTATACAAGAATCAAATATGATTTTAAATCGTGCAATTCAGTTTGACTCGTCCCAATCCCAAAGCTTTTTTTTTAAAGCATGCATTTTATTAGATTAAACTGATATTATACGTGGGTAAGTTATACCCATTGCGTCTGCTATTACAATAGAACTTCTAGGTAGGGGAATTACATTGTCCCATAATGTTTTTATAAGTCTCCCTTGGGAGAAATCATCTGCCGCTCGATTTTCCTGTCCATCCGCTGCTTGATTTCCTTCCCTGTAGACATATCTAACGGTGCACTGCTGAATTTGGGTAAGCCTTTGCTTTATTTATGCAATCTGATCGGAAATATACCATGGGGCATCAGCATCCGAGGTTAGAAATCTCATTAAATTCTCCGAGTCCGTTACGAATTGAACCTTTGCGGATCGGTATAACAGTCATGATTTTTTCTATTCGTTTTCGGAAAGATTTTTTCCTTAAGTTCAAAGTACTAAAAATATCTTTAAAGGAAAAAATAAGAAAGTTTTTAATAAAATTAAAGTACTAAAGAAAATCTTAATAGGAAAATAAAATATTTTTTTTAATAAAAACGTCAATGACATTATCATATCAATAACGTTTTCCAACTATAAATAACAGATATAGCTGGACATCACAAGAAAACACTTGGGACATTCACATGATATAGTGTAAATGAACACTTTGAGTCTTGGGAGACGAGCAAGGGAAGGAAGTGATTCAACAAGATATGGTATTTATTTGGTATGGGAGGAAACATAAGAGAAACGGGAATAAAGAGATAGGGCGAAGTGAATAACTGGTTTACATATTATTTTTTTAGGAATATAATTATGAACTCGGAGGAATTCTCACTAACTGTATTGAATTGTATTTTGGGACTAACTATATTGAATTGTATTTTGGACTTGTATCATGGTTACATATTTTTTCACTATCTTTTTTTAATTAGCCTTTACTTGATCGAAAAACATAAATATATGTTAATGTACAATACGAATAATGCTCGAGATTTCAATTGTTTAACTTCTTTTAATTAGCCTTTACTTGATCGAAATAAATAAATAAATGTTAATGTACAATATGAATAGTGATCGAGATATCAATTCTTTCCTCAAAGCTTCATTATTCCGTTCTTTCCAGATAACCCAACAAATTATGTAAGGGAGAATTCTCCAAATGTCGAAGCTCTTACCTTTCTGTTTGTTTAGAACCACGCAATGAAATTATGCGTCAAATCTTTGGGAAATACCAATTTTATCTTAAATATCCTTCAAAAAAATAATTCCAATTTACCCGCGTGAAACTTCAATAAAACAACAAGTGGTCAAGATTTTCCTGCTCCAAATTGCAAAGTTTATATCTTTCGTTTAAGAAGGTAATGCCTCTACTCGTAATATTTGCGTCTTTGGAAAAGAACCCATACAAACTACCAAAAGCATGAAATATACTTTTGGTGAAATATCCTTAATTTGGCCATAAAAAACTATTGTCCAAATAATGATGGCATCGGTCCACTCTATCGCACAGATAGTATAAGTATTTCAACAATGTACGTGTTAGCTGTTAGGGAATTTCTCGGTCAATCTCACCAAGCGTTGGCATGTCAAGTTTGGTTGTCATAATTTAGTTTCAAAACTCGAAGCTACTTGGTTTGATTACTAGAGTCAACTTCGTTCGGTTAGACTAGGAATGTAAAAATAGTGAGACTCGCTTTTGTAACTCATGAAGAACCTGAAGACGTATCAGGATCAACGAACACATCATTATTCAGTTCAATGTTAGTAACTACATACTTGGTTGTTTCATTTCTATCTACGTTCTTTCAAGTTTAGTTTTTAATGAAATCATAACATACGAAGTGTTATTTGTTTACTTATCTCTAGTACGATAACTTGGTCATTATACTATGATCAAAGTGTCAAGGAAATATATATTAGTTGTTTTATACAACTTTGGTATATGGATTTATGAAGTGTAGTTTATCTATAGGCTACGTGAATCGACGTTACACTAGTTGGTAACTTGTTACTATATAATGTGTTTGAACTTCCGGAATGGATTCAACCCTTGGGATTATATATGAATAAATATCATATTCATAATATAAGGAAGTAGATTTTCGAAATAACTTTTCGCAGTCGAAAGAGAGTTCAAGATTGATCCCTTGTGGCGAGGACCGATCCCTAACCGATCTTATATGAGTTTAATTTGTATTTGCACTTTCCATATGTTTGGTGACCTTAGGGTTTGAAAAAACATCGAGATGTATATGGATTGAACCAGGAATAATATTCACATAATATCGACATAGTGATTGAAAATATGCTAAACTTTTATGACTTAAGGTTCAAGTATTTTCCTTGATTCTCAAGGCGAGATCCCAAACAAAATATTATATATCTTTTGGGGTATCAAATTTATGTGCTTACCATATCCTATATATTTGCATATCTCTAGTTACTATATTAGTAAAGTATATGCATATATATTGGCTAATATTAGTTGTCATTTAAGAGTGATTTTGATATGTGAGTTGGATTATAATTGGAATTTGTCAAAACTGAAAATATATATTTATTGCATATCTTGAGGATTTTCGAATTTTGTAATTCCTTGTTGTCCAAACAAACCTTGGTCATAACATTATAAATAGTGGAGCTTGTATTCTTATAAAATTATCTTGTGAGATACTCCTAACCATTTGTGTAGGAAGCTCACTCGTTGATAAAGGAGAGTAATCTAATTAGGTGAAATCGCTTGTATGGCCTTCATTTTAAAGTCTTCTTTGGGATCAATAAGATTTTAGTAGTATCATTGGTGGGAAAGTAAATCGTATAGGTTTTCGATTATTGGTTTGATTGACTAACAATGTAATTATAGATCTATCAAATTTGTTTATTTTATGGTACATCTCTTCTGATATAATGCCGCTCAAGTTTGTTTGAGGATTGACTATTTCAGATGTATTTGATTCGAGATCTGAAGATAGAACTAGTGATCATCCAGTGGTGTACCTAGGAATTTAGTTCACTGGGGTCAAAGAACTAATAGACGCAGTTGATAGGTGTCTAAAACACCTAATTTTATATCTAGTATTTATGCTTTCTTTGCGAGTTTTCTTGTAAATTATGTATCTTATGTTCGCTTTTGAGTATTATTAGGTGCTTTGGAGTCATATGGAGCAAAAGAAGGAGAAATTATTCATTTGGAGCATAAAGGGCAAAGCGGTAAATTCACAGGCGAGCTACACTTGGAGCGGGTTAAGGTGTGCGAGATGGAGTTGAAGAATGAACTGTCAGTTTCGCATAAATGACAGTTGAGACGAAGAATTGATTTGTCGGTTAGCTGAAACCGACAAGCATTGTATGGGTTGGTTGGCCCTTATCCGCTTTACTAGGGTGGTTATAACCACATTGATTCCTACATGAGACCTAGAATTCAGAGTCTCAATCATATGCTTATCAAATTGAGAGAAGAGGAGTGGCTGCTGTTGTTTGAGGTGCAAACGCATCTGCAACAAGTCCTTCATGCCGGCATAACTCATGGCTCTGATACATTCGAACTCGGGATTGCATAAGCTTAGTCAACGGAAGATTGGGTACAAGTTCTAAATAGAGTTGGGTTCGATTCTGTGATGATTTTGACAAAGTTTGAAGCTGGGAAAAGAAAGGGAAAAGACGAGTTTTCTGCCATTGATCTTAGTCGTGAAAGATGAAGATTGGAGTGATATCCTGAACTTACATCACATCAGGAAGACTGGGTTTCAACGATTACAAGTTTGGGAAGTACTGGGACAGAGTTTTGCTGCCACAAAAGGCAGTGAAGAGCAAACAAGCCACTGTCGCCGATTGTGGAGATGAATGAATGTGATTTCGAATTGTTTTATATTATTGAATGAATGGGTCTTGTGTTGAATGTGAAAATGTTTACAGGGAAGGAGATGGAAGGGTTTAAGAATGAACGACAAGTTCAATGTGTATCACCAGCTTCTGGCATACAAGGTGTTTATGAAAATCCCTGAGTGATCAGTCCTTGTAAACTCAGTTTCAGTCACGACCAGTTCTCCCTTAGTTGTGTGTAGCTGCAAGCCATAGTTCAAGGGTTGTGTACGAGAGTTATTAGGCAATGGCTGGGGTATGTCTAGTGACCAAGTTTAGGCAGAAAGAATGCCGCCAGTATGTGCTTCGCTGCCTTTGTTCCAAGGAGAAGTAGCTCGAGTTCAGGTTGCAGTTCAAGCACAAATTCAGCTGAGGTTCTTGCCGCAGTACAATGGGTTAGGAGCTATTGGTGATGTTAATATGGAGCTGTTAGTTGTGCGAAGGATTGAATGGAAGTGGTCTGAGTTTGGATGGACACAAGTTGGTACGAGCTGCAGGAAATGGGATTACATACGGAAATGGAAGCTGCTGCCATGACTCGATTGTTGGTTTTATGAAGAGAACTGTTGGTGTTGAGAATAGCAGTTGAATAATAAGGAGATCGCAGTTACAAGAATATGGCCTGAGTTTGATGGGTTCTCGCTGCAATTGAGTCTGAGATTGAATCGGCTACAGAGAATGACCAGAGTCGAGATGGAGTTATTGCAATGGCTAGTGTTGATGGTTTTGCAGCTGGTGAGTGCTGCGCTGTTGCAGACAGGAATGGTATTGCAGGTGCTATGGCTCTGATGGAATACAAGAGCTGGAGCTGTGGCCTGAATGGTGGAAATGAACGATGGCAACGCAGTGGTGCAATGTGCTGAAAGTGATGCTACAACTGTTGTGTTTTGGAGTGTTGTGAGCTTGAGCAGGTGTTTATAGTTTACAGGGAAGAGATGAGCTTGACAGTGAAGAATGGATAGAGTTATGGCCTGCAGCTAAGCTGAAGTGCGCAACTGGAAGTAAAGAGATGCAAGCTGGTGATGGCAAATGAGATTGCATAGATTGAGGAGATATGGGTTCGTGGTGCTGTTGTGAATGAATAAAAGCAGGTGAGCATATGACTATGAGATGTGGTTGTAAAGCTGAGTCAGGGAGCAAAAGGTGACTGATGATTTACAGTGATCACTGGAGGAGTTGGTTGATAATTGTGCGGCTGCCATGATCGGTAAGGAGGTTAACAGGGAGCTGCATTGATGGTATGGTTCGAGCTTTGAGCCTCTTAGGTAGAAACTGCAGAAACAGTGCGAACATGCAGTGAAAATGGCGCGCCGGTGGAACTAGTTCCGGTTGTCGGATTTATGAACCGGAAGTTGGGATTGTAATGTTTCAGTGAATCATGAAGGGGGTATGAGTCGAATTCAAGAGTTGGCCACCGGACATATGAGCTACGGACCACGCTTTTGGATACGTTTTCGCAAGAAACAAGGAATTGGCTAAAATGGTTTTTGTGAATGTGTGGACTGCAGAGAAGCAAAGTGGAGCTACTGGAACTGCAGAATTACTTGGTGACGTCTTCCAATGGTTCAAGTGATCGGAGAAAGTTTTTCGGCGACCGGATTTCGGCGACGGTGACCGGATTCCGGTGATGACGTCAGCATTCCGGTGACCAGTTTTGGACCCGAAAATTCCATAGACATATTTCTCACACCTGGGCTTGGTGGACTAGTATATGTACGTGGACTTGAAGATTTTGAAGACTTTGACCTATTTTTGGAAAGCAAAGGGCTATAAAAAGAGAGTTTCTACAACAAAGAAACAACGTTTTTTCTATTCTTGGAGCTTTTGCAGAGAACTACTTCTAGGGTTTGCTTTCTTTTATGTTTCATCTTATTCCCTTGAATATTTTGATGATGAACTCCATGAATATGAGTAGCTAAATACATTAATTGGTTATGGGATAAAAGTTGATTTCTTCAAGCATGTGATTTGATTCTATGATTTAGTTTTGTCTCAATTTTATCGTTTATGATTCATCGTTTATATTATCATATGATTTGAATGCTAGTTTGGTTGAGTCCGGAATCAATTGGATTTGTTTTCATACCTAAAGCTATATTAGGGTTTTCAATACGTAAAAGTTGTTATCTCTGATTTTTAGTAGCATCTTGTGGTTAATACTTGTAGTGATACATCTTTTTAATCGCATATGAATCATAACCTTTGTTAAAACGAATTAGTGCTTTTACACGTTTGTTTGCATCGATTAGTCTTATTTCATAGAACTTATTGCTCTTAGGGAGTTAAATCTAATTGTGCTTTTACACTTTAGGTTGCTTTTTAAGAAGATTTCACGATAGCATCTTTTAATGTTGTTTGTGATAAAATCAGGAAATAAACGGGATACTCTTGCGATCAAGATATCCTAGGACTTTTGATAATTGAGAGATTAAATACCAATTCTAATCGTAGATGAAAAATACATGTTTATGAATGATACTATCCCTTAACCAATATCTTCTCCTTATTGATTAGTCCAACTATTTACTTTGCTTTATTTAGTATTATTACTTTGATAAAAACAAAAACACACCTTGGGTTATTTGGTTACTTAAGAATCTGAAAATTGCATAACAACAATCGCCTCTCTGTGGATACGAACTCTTTCTTATCGAATACTATATTCATATTAGTTAAGTGAGGAAGTGAAATTATATTTGTGTCGTCTGACAAGCGATCAGCAGTCGAAGGCCGCACAAAATTTTAGAGTGTGCGGTAAATTTCATCGATATCAGGTAGTATAGGAGCATATACCTTAGCTCAACTCAAATATGAAGTTGCAACTTTGGAAATTTGAATCCTAGTAAGTGTTTTAATTCTTTTGGAAAAAGATGTTAATCTGCATAATTAGAGTGGAACTTAGAAGGGTCAAATAGTTTTCATAGAGATTAAGTGGGGTCAGTATATAAAACTATCACCAACATGTATGTTCTCTAATGGAAAAAACTAAGTGGGGTCAGTAGACCTTGCTTGACCCTACACAGGTCCGCCAGTGTGATCATCCAACTTTTACAGACTTTGTTCTGTGTGTGATCGATCATTAATATGAATCAAGTTATTTGTGCAAGTGATACTTTGAAGATTGAAGACTATAAAACTTTAGTTCTTTTGTATTTTTATATTTGTGATACTTCTTGCATACTTGATTCTGTGGGATCTAACAAGATTTTTTTTCTTCTATAAACGCCAGACTTGTGGAAAAGACCAGTCAAACTGGTTAGTGCATTTCCTTGTATAATTGCTTGACTAGAGCTTGCTGACTGAGATAAGTTATTTCTATAAAAAAAATCTTGGTATAGATCTTTTGATCGAATGAATTTATATTGATTAAACGGAAGATCCTTTATAATCAATTGTATCTCTGACCTTCCCAAGTCTGGATGTTACAGAGTGACGTGGTTACTTGATAGTTGTCCAAAACACCTTGATTATATCTATAGTTTATGATTTCTTTGCTATGTTTTCTTGTGAATTATGTATTATTACGTTTGCTTTTGAGTTTTTAGGTATTTTGGAATCATATGAAGTGAATGAGAGTAAATAAGAGCTCAATTTATTATTTTGCAACCTTGGATGTTGGTGGACTTGAAGTGTAGAAGAATAGATCAGGATTATACTGTGACGAATAGAAGAATTAAGATTGAGGCCATTCATCTCAGGCCAAGGATAATGGGAAACCATTCAGGGGAGGCGCATATCGAGAAACAGTTGCCTAAATCAATTTTGTGGTTATAAATTACAAACTAGGTCGATTGTGTCCATTTCATGACCAATTCTTCTCATTCACCTCTTTTCAATGACTAATGAAAAAGCGGGGGTCTAACAACCACACCCAAAAATTCGTTTGGCAATCTGAGAGGACTTACTCCAATACACTTTCTAGAGAATCAACTAGACAGTCAGACTCAATCTAGAGTAAAGTATATCAAAGAGCTTAATATCTCTATTTCAACACAATCAAAGTTAAACAGAAACAAGTCCATAAACTTGATTTTAGTGTGAACCTATTGAAACAAAGTCTTTTGTTTTAATCACAACCTATTCAATATCCACCGTGTATAAACCTCTTTAAGCAACAATCACTAAAGGAATATTTCAGCACAGTGTCCACTTGAATTAGGGTTAGTCCAGACTGGTTTAACAATGTGAAAACAACAAAATCAATTGTTCAAGATCAATCAAGTCTTATTCAACAAACAAGGTCAGATTTAACAATTATTATTGATTAACGTACAACCTATATTATTTCAATTATATAAATAAAATATAATGCGGAAAAAAAATAACACAAATGCAGAAAAACCCCTGAAATTTTGTTAACGAGGAAACCGCAAATGCAGAAAAACCCCGGGACCTAGTCCAGAATAAACACACACTGATTATAAGCTATTACACCAATTTCTTACTACCTATTCGGACTAGATGTAATACCTTCTTCAGTTGAATTCTTATAGAACTCCTAGCAGAACACTGATTCTCTTTAGGAACTCTTCTCGTAAATCTTTTAGCAGAACCCAAGGTTCTCTTTAGAAGATACAACAACACGATTGATACGATTCGATATTTTATTTGCACAAAACACCAGTTTGATTTCCCTTTAGATATAAATCAATGTTTTGGAAATCTTGTAGATTATGGTTTTAACTTACAATCAGTATGCGTACTCACAAGAAGTCCGTGAACCTGATTTTCGTAAGTGAACTTGGGTGATTCCAAAGATCAATTTCCAAGTTAAGAAAACCTTAATAATTCTACAACAAGAACAATTAGATAAATCTAGAGATATCTTGTTTAAAACTTCTCAAGGACTTTTACGAGATGCCTCAATAGAAGTTTTTCTTTCTAGTCTCCGATTTCGACTAACAAGTGTTGGTATACGATCGGAAACTGAAATCTATCAAAACCTAGGGTTTATGATCAACAACTCTTGAATGGTTTTATATCAGAAGAGAAAACCTTAGAATAGACAAGAGGTGAAAAACCTAGATTACAAGTTGTATAATCAATCATGAATATTTAATCCAACTTGGCTTTGTGATCCCCAATACAAAGACTTTTATCTCACTCTTGTTCACGAAGAACAGAAGACGTGGAAAACAACCTGCAGAGCTTACGCCAATTTTCCAAAGGGGATGAAAAAGGTGTAAACTCACGAACTCAATATTTATAGTGAAACATAGCTTAAAAACTAAGCAAAGCTATTTTCCTTTTTCAAGACTCTCCTAATTTTAGGAGTCTTTCCTAAGTTACAACACTTGCCAAAATAATTAAATAAATAATTAATTAGAAAATATTGTATTTATGTGAATAAATCACAAATTAAATTAGGAATGAATCACAAACACTTTAATATGGTTATCAAAGATGTTTGGAGTAATAACTAACTTGCCTAGATAAGGAAACATCACCAATTTGACCAAAAATGCCTTTTAGTCATGTAATTGGGCCCAAGTCCGCGAACTGTTACAAACAGTCCATGGATTGTTTCCTACTAACGAACTGTAACAATTACAGCAACACTTATAATTGTTACTTTAACAAATCACTCATAACTTCATCGTTATAACTCGGAATTGAGTGATTCTTGGCTCGTTGAATTCGAAATCTCATCCACTATAACATGAGACCCTTTATATGGATAAAGGTTATTGTCATCAAAGTCATGAATCAAATAACCTCAAGTATATATACATACATGTACATTTACTGTCATTGGAATTGTTCCATAGAGTGAGCATTTATCTTGATAGATTAGAAAGGTAGAATTGAAAAAGAATCCAAATGAAATCAATCACATACCTTTGTTGATGAAGTACTTGTTGACGTCTTCTTGTAGTCTTCAATCTTCAATCTTCATCCTTTAAGGATAGTTTCGATTCAACTTCTTAGACCTAATCTAGTCTGAAACTATCTTTAGTATGATAAATCAAGAATGCATTTTGGCAACTAAAATTGACAACTAACTTGACATACCAACGCTAGTGGGTTCAACTGAGCTATGCTCTAATAACCAAGACCACTTCCCTAGCTTGCTGTCAGCCTCCAGTTCCATGGGTATGGTGAGTAGATTGGCGTGTTCAAAGAAGAGTCTACGACAAAGAGGTATGTAATATTTATGTGCTTCCAATTCAAAACCAATTGGAAA
Organism: Papaver bracteatum; assembly: GCA_023529315.1. Taxonomy (NCBI): domain Eukaryota; kingdom Viridiplantae; phylum Streptophyta; class Magnoliopsida; order Ranunculales; family Papaveraceae; genus Papaver; species Papaver bracteatum. Next base: position 553,571 of record JAJJWX010005220.1, on the reverse strand, counting down.
TGAGAGGAGTGTCCCATAGCGTTATATGTGTAGAGAGTCTAGAGGTTTTAGGCAATGTGGGACTATTTCATCCCAATATTCCCCTTCACGGGTAAGGGTGATTAAATCATATTAACACGTGGATCGTATGCGGATGGATGTTTCACCATCACACATGGGTAGGGCTGCACATGGTTCGGTTTTCATCGGTTATTGGCAAAACCAAAACCGAAACCAAAGTACTCGGTTTTCCAATAATGAAAACCAATGAAACCATTTAGCCTATATGGTTCGGTTCGGTTTTGAATCTCCTGGTTTCGGTCTTAAACTTGTCGGTTTTGGTTAACCAGCAAAGTTACAGAAAACTTCTTATTTATGTCAGTTTTACATGACTGACAGACAAAATATTTTAACCTGTCATTTTTTCCTATATTTCAATACATTAAATGTTGAAACTTCCGATACACATTAAGAAACACTAAATTGCAAACAAAAACAAAATTTAACACGAACAAAATTAAACCCTCTATCCTTGTTCTTTATTTTTGAACCACCGGATTTGAATCATATAGCTTATTACAAAAAACACAAACAATATCAGAACCGTCCCCTTACAATCTTTTCCAAATAATCATAAAAACACAAAATCTTCCTTATTTGCTTCAATCCCATGAACAAACCAACCCCAACTAAATCAAAAATTAATTTTATTTAAAACCCTTTCCCCCTTGATTAAAAAATCTTTTCTTCTTCAAAGGATCCATCAAACTAAAATATCATACAAAACCCATCAATTCCAACCTTTATACACAAAATAAATTAAGAAGTATTATACACAACCCATCAATTCATCCTACCGATTCAAATACAACAATCAAAACTTAGAAACTGGATCTGCTCATTACCAGATCTAAATAAACAAAAGCTCTAAATCTCGATCTGTAGCTGTAAGATTAACCATCAATCAGTCATGATGGATTTGGACATGGTTGTAGAAGATGAGGAGGAAGAAGAAGGTGGTTGTCTGGTTTTGGATGTTGAGAAGGCGCCGCTGCAAAAAAGAAGAAGAAGAAGAAGAAGTGATGAGTGAAAATATTAAGGAGAATGAAAAGCAGAATAGGGTTTGAAAGTTATATATAACATAAGGATCTATGGCTAAAAACTATTAAGATCCAAAGGTCATTACTAATCGGTTAACCAAGGGTTTCGGTTCGGTTTTAGACAGAAACCAAAACATAAACCAAATATGTCGGTTATCTAAAACTGACAACCAGACATAAACCATTGGAACTCGGTTCTGGTTCGGTTCGGTTAAAAATACAACGGTTTCAGTTTGGTTAATGGTTCTGGTTCGGTTTTGTGCAGCCCTACACATGGGCCTAGCTCTGATACCATGTAATATTTCTGGGCTTCCAACTCAAAACCAATTGGCAATGAGTGGAGTGTCCCATAGAGTTATTCGTGTAGAGAGGTTAGAGGTTATAAACAATGTGGGACTATTTCATTCCAACAAGGTACAATGGCTCGAGATTTCAGTTGAGAGTTCGAAGAGTATGAGTTAGCTGTTGAGATAGGTAAGAAATTGGGTTTTCATTGAAGATCTGAACCAAGAATGAAGAAGAATGAGTAGATTTTTGGGTCCGTAATTGTGCTATTGATGGAGGAACGCGACTGTACCTTAATCGACGTAGGACTTGGTTAGGACTCAACTACATTCCAGTCCCAAGTTAACTTGGAGTAGGCTAGTATATGTAGAGGCTTAATACAGTGTGGTGTTCAAATCTGGACTAGGTCCCGGGGTTTTTCTGCATTTGCGTTTTCCTCGTTAACAAAATTTCTAGTGTCTGTGTTATTTCTTTTCCGCATTATATTTTGTTATATAACATAAATATCACAGGTTGTGCGTAGTTCAATCAATTAGATAATCCAACCTTTAGTTATTGATATAAATTTATTAACACTTGAACATTGGTCTTTGGTACCGTTCAAGTTGTTTCTCATAATAATCAGGCTCACGGATTCTATTTGTTTGATTTGTTGATTACAATGAGAAACAAAGATACAACTCTTGGATATATTTCCATTGATTGAGTCTAACTGTCAAGTTGATTCTCTTGTAATTATATTGGAGTTTGTCTATACAGATTTCTAATCAAAATATTGGGTGAGGTTGTTAGACCCCGTTTTTCCATTACTTTCTTCAAGTCTTTTTTCAAGAAAAGCATTGGTTCGCTCTTTAGATTGAAGTAATTCTTCAAAAAAGCTAACTCTGTCATGAAGAAAGGATTGAGATCACATTTTGTGGTCAGAGTTCTTGCCAAACTGACAGTTTTAACAATAGGTTTATCATGATAGTTAACGAACCTGTTGTGCAACTGTCTTATCAGAAGGTTTGATAAACTACTCGGATGTACACACAAGAGAGGTGTATTACCCAATAAGGAAATATCCTTCCTTGTGATGATTTTTAATCTGGGAAGTACGTACAATGAGTATTTTCTTGGTAAATTGAAAACCATACTTTGACTCATTGATTACAGGTTAATAATTTACAAACACAAAATTATTAGGTTTTCCGTGTTTGACTACTCTGATACCAACTGAAAACGTGGGGGTACCAAAATACACCACCAACTTTTTCTTAGGAAACCTGTATGGAAAAAACCTAAATACAATTCCCATAGTTCAACTTAATGACTCTCAATCAAGGAATAATATTCAAAGTTATATCTCTTTCTCCCACAATCAGAAAGTTTATAGAAACAAATCTATGAACCAGAGTACTCTCTCAAAAATCAATATCCAAGAATCAATCAAGTTGTGTCCAACAACCAATGATGGATGTATCTACTTTTATTGTTTTACGTACAACCTGTGATATTTCAATTATGAAGATAAACAATATAATGCGGAAAATAAATAACACAGACACCAAAAAATTTGTTAACGAGGAAACCACAAATGCAGACAAATCCCGGGACCTAGTCCATACTTGAACACCAAACTGCATTAAACCGCAATAGACACTAGCCTACTACCAATTAACTTCAGACTTGAAAGTATTTCATAACGAATTAAACCCTCACAACAATTCAGTTACAGTCGCGCTCCATACGCCTCTTGAATCCCAGCAGGAATATGCGCAAATGATTCCCTTATCTGACGTCCTTTATAGCCTAAGAGTTTATTCAACTCAATTGAAGACTTGAAACCAATCTTCCTCCCACAGATAAGTCTATATGTGATTTTATTTCAGATTAATGGATCAAGGTGAGACTAGAAATCGATAGCAATAGACAATGTCTAGCTAACCTCAAAATCCGGACTTATGCTTCCCAAAGAGCAGTCTAGATCATTAATCACCTCACAAGTATTAAACATGTGGAATCACAAAGTCTGAGATGAAGAGAACTTTGCGATTTTTATCTATCTTGTTCGAGTGAGCAACTCAACAATCAAACAAGATCAAAATACTTGAACTATCAAGATAAAGATGGTTAGATCTGGCTTCACGAATCCTAGGTGAAGTATTTTTAGTCGCTAAACTATAAAAGGGTTTTATGGAGAGGACGACTCTAGTTTACAACAAGGACACACAAAGAATAGTGTAAGATTCAAAATCCCAGTTGCTTGAAGTTCTCCTTTGAATATACTTTCAAAGTATAGGTTGTTTTAGGTTGAATCTAAGATAACTTTGGAACCAAGCAAATACTATCCACCATTAGATCAATCTTTGAAATGAGATTAACATAACAAGATATACACTCTGGTTAGGATGAACTGTAGTCGAACCGTGTATAAAGATATTTTACATGGACGGTTAGCCAAAACTAGTTAATTGAACCATAAGCTTAATCATTTTTATATAACACTTAAGACTTTGAGCTTGAGTCACAACCATAGATCATAATGTGATCAATCATGTCTATATAGTGTTTTTTGAGATTTATTCAAATGCCAATTATCTCACAGAAATAATTTTGTACATATGAAAATATTCGACAGGGCAAGTACGTGTACCAGGTACCCTTAAGACAAAAACGAGTACATGAACTCACATATTTTTTCCGGTTTGCTTACCAGGTATGGACACCACTTAGGTTTCAAAACCAACAGTTCCTTTACGGTAAGCATACTGGGTATGTGTACCATTCCTGGTTCACGAGCAACAAACTTTTTATGATATGGATACTGGGTATGCGTACCAAAACATTGTTGTCGACATATAGCTATGTCGGTATGTGTACTTGGTACATGTACTGCGGCTCCGGACCTATAATAGTTCTCCTAGTATGTGAACTGGTATGCATACTGTCATGTATCCAGATTTACAATCTATTTTTCTCTAAATCAATTCGAAACATTCCCGAATAACATCAATGACACATATCATTGTTCTAGGCTATTTTCGAATGATAATCTTGAATCACGATTTAGATTACGAACAATAAATCGTTCTTAACCGAAATTCATCAAGTATGAACAAACGTTCATTAAGCTTAGTCATATATATTTCAAAAATGAATTGCCAAGATAAACTTGAATCGAAATTCTTGATATGCTTGCAATAGGTCTTGCGATAACGTCTCATAGATAGAACTATGAATATAACTTGAGAAATAGGTGGTTCAGTCTTCACTTACCTTTTGTTGAAGAATTTCTCCAAAAGCTTTGGTTGATCTTCTCCTTCAAACGGTAGAACGCAGTGATGTCCAATTCTCAACTACATACTTCCATCCCAATCTGATACTTGACTAATTGTAGACAGTAAATCAAGAGATATTTTTGATCAACCAAATTGATAACAAGCTTGATATAACAACACTTGTGAGTTCGACTGCAATGCTCTAATAGTCGAGAACAACAGTTTCTGCGACAGTTCTCTAATCTGCGACTGACTTGAACTGCACAATGTTCTTCGTGTTCTTGAGGTGTTACGGCAACAGAAAATTTTCCTGCATTCTTCCCAGGTATTCACGTAAATAATTTCCTTTATTGCTCTGTTTTTGACTCACGCACGTGTGCTAGTGTTAATTTCTTCCCAGCAGATTGATTAACGTTTCTGATAACGTTAAAACACGCCGCACCCACACTCCAATCTTTCCAAAATAAACTCGAGAATACTCAAACTCTATTTTGCCGGGTTTATATGATATCTTCCCTTTTCTTCTCACACACGTCTTCTATTTAATGCAAACTCCTCCCATCACAGAAACATTCCTACAGGGAAGATGTTCTCCTTTTTCTCTAATGTAATTTCCAGAAATACATCCATTCTATCACCGAGTTACCACTCTTTCCAGTTTTATAGAACCAGTGAGTTTATTCATACTTTTTTGAATCTAAAAGATATACAAACTCTGTTTACCCTTACTAGGCCCAAAGCATTCCAAATCCGAGATTGAATCTCAACGGAACTCATCTAAAATTGATCCAGAGAATTATGCATATGACAACTTCCGTTTTCTTGCCAAAATTATTTCAAAATGAAGAAGAAAGTGGAGTCCCATTAATCCAAACCAGGGGTCCCTTTAGCACTTGCCATGGGTGTGCAAATAATAATTTTCTAGGTGCCTTTATCAACTTCTTTGGGTGCCTTTAACACTTTTCTGGGGTGCCTTTAGTAATTTTCTCCAGAGGTTCAAATACCACTTTTCAAGAAACTTTTTCCGCAAGAGTTTATTTCTCCAAAAACACCTACATACACATAAAACACCATAATAAGTACAAAAATGAGCACTGAAAGCGCGGGGGGTACCAAAATACACCACCAACGTTTTCTTAGGAAATCTGTATGGACAAACTCAACACAGTTACGAGAGTGCAACTCAATCAAGGAATAATATCCATAGTTATATTTCTCTATCTCTCTCTCTCTCTATCTCTCGCAATAGAACGTTTACAGAACCAGATCCGTGAACCTAATTACAAAGAGATTACTTGGACGGTACCAAAGACCAATGTCTAAGAATTAATCAAGTCATATCCAACAAAAGAAGGTCGGATGTATCTACTATGATTGATTAATGCACACCCTGTGATATTTCAATTATAAAGATAAACAATATAATGGGGAAAAAGAAATAACGCAGATACCAGAAGTTTTGTTAACGAGGAAACCGCGAATGCAGAAAAACCCCGGGACCTAGTCCATATTGAACACCAAACTATATTAAGCCGCTATAGACACTAGCCTACTACTAATTAACTTCTGAATGGAATGTAGTTGATCCCTAATCGAGTCTCTCGCTGATTAAGGTAGAGTCGCGCTCCTTATGCCTCTTGAATCCCAGCAGGACTCCGCACAATTGATTCCCTTAGATCATGTCACACTAACTAAGAGTTGCTTCAACTCAATTGAAGACTTTAAACCAATTATCCTCCCACATATTAAGCCAATATATGATTTCATTTACGATCAAAAAGATTTTGATCAAGGTGATTTGGAAACCGATAGCAATAGACAAAGTCTAGATAACCTCAAAATCCGGACTTATGGAATCCGAAGTGCAACCTAGATTATTATTCACCTTACAAGTATAAGACTAGTGGAATCAACAAAGTTTGAGACGAAGAGAACTTTGATGATTTTTACCTATCTTGATAAAGTGAGCAGCTCAAAAATCGATCAAGATCAAGATACTCTAGTTATCAAGAAAAGATAACTGGACCTGACTTCAAGAATCTCTATGAAGTCTTTGTAGTCGCTAAACCCTAAAAGGGTTAGTGATCGCTGTCGTATGCGTCAAAAATAATTCACTTTCTTACTCAACAATATATAAATAAAGTATAAGGAAATGAAGAGTTCGTTTCCACAAAGAGGCAATTGTTGTTATAAAAAATTCTAGTTTCTTAGTAACCAATGGGGGTATTTTTGTTTTATCAAAATAAAAGTAAATTAAAAGAAAAGTAAATTAGAGAAAATAATCAATGAGAGAAAGATATTGGTCAAGGAATTCATCTTCAATCTTAAACAAGTGCTTGCAATGATTAGAATTACAATTTAATCTCTTTTTTTCAAGATCCTAGAATATCAAGAGAGCAAGGTAATCCAATAATTTCCTAAGTTCATTAACACACACACATTAGAGTTGCATATGTAAATTCTACCTAAAGAATAACCTAACTCCTTGCGCTAATTAAGTTCAATTCCTAGGAGCATTAAGTTTGGGAAATAGGCAAATCAATGCAATTGTCATACATTGCGCATGATAATTCGTACAATGGTCAAAATCTACATATGATTACAAGAGTGTATCACTACAAACTATAATCATATCATGCTACTTGTATTTGGGTTATCGCTCGATGAAAAATCCTAAAATAGCTATGGACAAGATGCAAGTTCAATTAATTGGCCACTGATTGGGTGTTGAATACACCTTGATTTAATATCTATTGGTTATGCTTTCTTTGCTATTTTTCTTGTAAATTATGTATTTTATGTGTGTTTTTGAGTTATTAGGTACTTTGGAGTCGCACGGAGGAAAAGAAGAAGAAATTACCAAAATTGAGCAAAAAGGGCAGAATTGTCATTTCACAGGGCGAGCACTATCTGGAGTCCAGTCATGGTTAAGGGATAACTCTTTTGAAGTTTTAAAGACATACTAGCTAAGGTTAATAGGCTTCCATTTGGCTAGCCCTTATCAGAAGTGACCATTTATATAGGCACCCAATCTGTGGGTGTATTAGCAGTGGGTGTAAATATCCTGGGGTGTACTTCAACCCCAACCCTAAATCGATTATCATCTTCAGTCATTTACACCTGAAATTCAGAAAATAGTGAGAAAAGCAGCAGCTTCTATTAATTCTGCAAAAAATCAAGAAAGAAGAGAAGGAGAGATCGAGAGTTGCTGTTGGTGATTGCTGTTAAGAAGAGGGCAGATGGGTCTGACTTGGGAGAAGCCATGAATCAGTGGTTAGTGAAGAAATTAGGGTTTCTGTTGCTGCAATCAATTCAGAGAAGTTAGGGCTCTTATTGGAATATTAAGGTGAAGAACATGATGGGTTTGAGCTTCTGAATGGATAGTATTTGATGTTGAAGTGATTCTAAAGCCGCAGAAGAATAATTAAGAGATGGGTTGGTGGTGGATTAATCGAATATGGGAAACAGTGGATTTGGTGTTCTTGAGAGATGATATTACTACTAATGGGTTCAATGTAATCTGAGGTTGAATCTGAGAAGAAATTGAAGACGGGTAAGAGTCTAAGTAGCTGTGCTATGTAATGGAATTGATCGAACAGATGATGTAGTGGATGAGAACACCTTGCTACTATGAGAAAAATAAGAGATAGAACTGAAGGTAATACAGTGGTAGATGTGATGCTACTGTCATAGGAGATGGTGGTGAGCTATATGGTGGTACTGATTGAATTAGAAGAAGCTACAAAGAATGGTTTGTATGGTTGTAAGAAGTGGTCGTTCTGCAATTCAGAGGAGATGGGAATCGAATGAGGAAATAGTATTATTGCTTCCTGTTGCTGTGAATGAATGAGTTGCAATAGATGAATGTATAGGATTGTCGCAGGGAAAGAAAACCGGCCTGAAATCGGCCTGAAAAATGCTCAACAAACAGAGTAAACTCTGTAGAATTTTCTGCTCTGCCGAGTCGACCCAGTGACTCGTTGAACCTAACTCAGTAACTCAGCTGAGTAAGACCAGTTAGCCGAGTAAGAAGCTGACTCAAAGCTGACTGAGACGCCTCCCTTTGACCCGCTGACTAATAGTTTGACTTACGGTTGACCTGTTTGACCGTTAGTCCTAACGGTGGACTGACAGAATATTCCTTTACAGGAGAAGAATTTTCAGGTGGCCGGCGGTGGCGGATTCCAGCCTATTTCCGGCCAAAAACCCAGTTTTCCGGCGAGACAAAAATACAGAATTTTGTGCAGATTTCTCTCATGGGATGTGAAGACTTGGACTTGGAATTGAATGAAGAATTTGGCTTGGATTTGGAAAGAGGAGATGGAAGATTTGAGAAAGGCTTGGATTTGGAAATTGAAGTGCTAAAGGAAAGGGATTCTATTCCTTGGAAGATATGGAGAGCATTGAAGCCTATAAATAGAGATGTTCTCTACTTTTCTATACACACTTCCATACACTTCCACACGTATATGCACTTAGATACACATCTTATACATATCTTTTTGCACACTTCTACACACACAACACTTTTCTTTTCTTTATTCTTTGTGTGAACTCTTAGCATGAGTAACTAATTTGATTGAAGATGAATTCCTAGTTCTTAACATATGATTTGAGTTTTTGTTTCAATTCTATCTTGACGTTTTTCATATGATTATCGTTTGTTTTTACTAATATTAGTGTTTATGATTGATTGATAGGTTGTTTAGGATGCATACTAAATTGATTTGTTAATTTTATCTAAAGCTAGTGAAAGTTAGGGAATACGTAATAGTTTCTTGACTCTTTACACAGGTAGAAAACACAAGACCTTACGGAGGAATTCCGTGGATCAATTGTGTGTGAAAACAACGCTAGAAAGTGGACCAAGCGAACCGAGTCTAACTACTAGTACTAAACCTAAGTTCATAAATATTAATGCGTTCGGGGAATTACATCTTGTAAGCGAACCTCAAGGTGGTTCTTTTGAATAGAATATGATAACTAAGCGGACCCGTTACTCAGTGAAATAAGGAATTTTGGGGTTAGCTAAGCGAACTTTCTATCCTACGGTTGGTGATAATCTATGACTAATAAAAAGTGGAAAAGAACATAACTTTAATCATTGTTTTGCAGCGAAGAAGGATTCCATGATCTATTCTCTCTTATTGATTTCAATTTACACTTTTAATTGCTTTGTTTATTTTATTTACTTTCTTAAATTCTTAATCAATACCCCCCTTTGTGTGACAATTTTACAACTAGAATCTCGTGCTCCTCGTGGGATCGATCTTGACTACCCTATATTACTTGTTAATTAGGTAGTAAAGTATTAATTAATTTGTTGTGGTTACGACACGCATACAACCACTCAACTAAATAAACATCTAAATCCTATCACAATACATCAATCATGTGATATTAAAAACCGTAGAGATATAAACGATAATCAATAGAGAAAACTAATATATAACTCAAGCACAAGTTTTAGATATAGGACTACATCCTTAACCAATAATATTAAATTTAGCTACTCATAGCTATGGAGTTCATCATAATCAATAATCAAATAAAGAAGATGACAAATAAATACAAAAGCAAACCATAATCGCTACTATCCTCCAAAGCTCCAAGAAGAAAAAAATACGTGATATTTCCAAAAAAAGTAGAAGACTTTCTCTTTTTGTAGCTTTCCTCTAACTTCTAAAAAATACGTGATATTTCCATAAAACTATGTGTAGGAATAACCCAATAAAATTCTTGCCAAAAAGTAGTTGCCGGAAAACTGGGTGAGGTACCGGAAGTTGGCCGAAATAGTTGCCAGAAAAGTACCTCAGGTGACCGGTCAAAGTAAGTCAACCGATCCAACTCAGTCAAAGTCACTGAGTCAAACCGGGTTAGATGAATCATGTCAGAGTCAGCTAACTGACTCAGCTGAATGATTTCTAAGCCACAGTTGCAAAGGTGTTGCAAATGCCTGAGCTTGTGTTGCATCATGATTGACCTTCACCAATGCATATCCATCCATGATAGCCATTCAAGCTTATAGTCCACCTTCATCTGCGGCAAAACCAATTCCCATCCAACTCTCCACCAAAACCACCAGCTCAAGCCCACCAATCCATCATAACATTCACTGCAATTCCAGCTCATTCGACTGCATTACAACTCTATTCATCCAGCCTCAACACCAAGCTGTATCTCCTGTAACCATCAGTTCCTTGAATTACCAAAATCAGTTGCTTTAACTGCAATAACTTCGGTCGAAATGTGAAACCAAGAATCGATATCATCTCCTGCTCCATTTGAGCTGTAAATACACCATTACCACATCCATGTAACTCAGTTCCATTTGAACAACAACAACACACAACTACAACAATATCAACACTCCACTTCCAGTTGTATGCTTCGACAATTTCTTTCCTTAACTGCATCTGCATCGCCAACACCATCACATGTGCTTACTTCCATTGTCACCACTAATCCATCTCCCTGCTCAATTACCAGCAAAAAAAGTACGACCACCAACATAGCAAATAGCACCACCTCAGGCCAACAACACTCAACCCCATTAGCTTCACCATTTCAACCCATCTGTAATTCTCATTAGCACCAGTCCATTCCTCGCAATGCATACATTCACAAATCTATAGTTGTAACCTCCAGTTTATGCCTTGCACAACTATTACAGCTGCATCTACCCAGTTTCATCTCTTTCTGCAACACTGCACCTGCACTTGAGTCTCCACCATTGAACATCACAGCTTCATCGCCATTGTCAGATGATCTCAAACACAGACTTATACCAAACCTCAGGAGCTCCATCCATTCAACAACATTCCTGCATTTGTTTACTGCAACTCAGAAAAACCACCTAACAGCACAACCACCAGATTTACTTCCATTGCATCACATTAAACAACTTGAACCATCAGCATCTGTAGCTGTTCAACTCCAGTAACTCAACCAATTCACTGTATCACCAGGTTCTTCTCCATTCATCAAATTCTAATCACTCCCATTAATTCCAGCTTATATAGCATTTCACAACCTGCAATAGATGTTCTTCACTTCCACCTGACACTAGCTTCATCACCAGTTAGCTGTTGCAATCCACCACCAACTGCATTATCAGAACCATCTTCAATTCCGTGAACCTACTACTGAGTTTCAAACACCAACAACAATTTCTGCAGCAGCACACACCAATCTTTTCAAACTATTTCTTCCATTCTTAGCTCAAATCCCAGACCACCATCAATTTAGATACAACACCAGAATCAACTGCCATTCTTCCCTGAACTCTCTTAGTATCATCTTCAACGAATCCAACATAGACCCATTTATCAGACAACATCAATTCTTTCATTTCAGATTCACCATTTCTTCCTTGCTCTTTCTTCACTGAAATCTACCACAGAATCACCTCAATCAATCTCTGAAATTGAACCCAACTTCAAACCCTAGTTCCCATTTCCATTACAGATTCATGATTTCTTCATCTTCAAATCTTCTCTGTAGACCCTAATTCTAATGATTCTTGTCTGAGTTGAATATAAACACAAACCCTAACTCAATCCACACAGCACAGAGCTTCACTTTCTTCTTTTCCACCAGCAAAATCATCTTTACCACCTATCCACGACTGCAACTCCTCTTTAATCATCATCTTCTTCCATACTTTGATTTCAAGCAAAACCCATTCATAATCTCCTCCATTTATTTATCTGGATTTAACCGAAATAGCAAACCGTAGCTCTTCTCAGATACACATCAAACCACTGTCTCTGAGTTAATCAAACCCTAGTTTTCTTCATATTGAAATCAATTTCCTCTATGAATCTCTTAATTTCTCTGATAAAATGGTGGTGCCGTAACTTGCTTTACTCTCTCTGAAATTTTGATGGGAAAATGATTGAGAAATTATTTGTCTCTGAAATCTAGGTTTAGTATTATGGCCACCTTGGTGAAATGGATAAGGGTCAACCAAGGATATTTGGCTGTCAGTTTCAGAGAACTGACTGCCCATTGTTTTCTTGCTCAATTGTCAGTTGCGCGGAATTGACAGCTCATTTCTTCACCTCCTTCTTTCGCAACCTTAGCTGGTTCCAAACATCGCTCGCTTGTGAATTGATCTTTGTGCCCTTTACGCTCCAAATGGACTTTTTATCCTTCTTTTGCTCCAAATGACTCCATTGTACCTAAATACTCAAAAGTAAACATAAGATACATATTTTACAAGATAATAGCAAAGAAAGCATAAATATTAGATAAAAAATTAGGTATTTTACAACACCTAGCAAATTCCCCCACACTTAGACTTTGCTAGTCCTCGAGCAAATCAAACATAACAATTCTAAAACATACATACAAATCCGTGTCGTCGAGACTACGGTCACACTTAGCATGTATAACAAGCCTTTGAACCCCTAGGTGTCCCTAGTGGACGAGTTATAGTCTCGTGAGGGCTTACTAGAGATATACCCACAAAACCTACTTTTCCAACTTACTAGTTCTCCGAAATGATAGCATCCAACGCGCTAAGAAGACATAGAAATTCTGCACACTAGTCATAAGAAGTTAGACACAAAAATGAACACAATATCATCCTTAAAAGTTGAGAGAGAAATAACCATCCCTTATCGAAATAAATTCGGGTTCGGAGTGATCGAAAGTCTCGACTTTGACTCACAAGAAAGGGTTTTATGAAATTCCTCTCAATAATAAACAACTTTTATGGGTCACACATGTGTCCAGGTAGGAATGAAATGAGAATCCTGCGACACGTTGAATAGTAGGAAGGTAAAAACCCTCCGAAGTATTTTAAAAACCCACATCTTTTGTTGTTTTGAAAACCCATTTTTTTCTGACGATCTCTAAGAAAGGAAATCAACCATTTAACGAAGGTGGGAATATGCTTACTTACCTCGTTATCCATTCGACGTGCAGCTAGCACCACTCTCACAGCATCCATAGAAACGTCTTAAGTATTCAATCTTTGTCTTCATCATCGTCTTCAGTCTTCAACTAGTGATGATAACTCTTGAACTTCGTAGAATCTTGACAATGTGATTCTTTCCTCTAATTCTCTGTTGCTTGAAACTTCATTATAAATATTCCTTCTTTCCATTGTCTTTATTGAAAGAACAAAACTAAAAAACGAACTAAAACAAACCAAATATAATACAATGACTTTTTCTTGTCTCTTTTTTTTTTTTTTTTAATCTTTTTTTTTTATGAGACAAGAAAAATAAAACAAATACAAAATGAAACAAAATAAAATAAAAACTAATAATGAACTTAACATAATTTTTTCTTGTTTTTTTTTATGAGACAAGAAAAATAAAACAAAAATAAAATAAAATAAAAATGCAAATACAAAGGCCATGGTGTAAGTACTTTATTGCTTGATTCTTCACAACTTGTATGTCTCGTTATCATAAACTTCTTGAATTCTCATCTTGATAATCTTCGTTCTTGTAAAAATTCTGCTCCTTGTCTTGTTGCTTTACTTGAATCTGAAATCTGCTCATTTTTGTACCGTTGCTTATAAACCTTAAACGTCTTCAACTTTCCTTCGAATTTGTGATGCTCCTCTTGTTGATGATGATGGTGTTTCTATGAACCTGTCGGTGTAGAGAGAGATAAAGTGGATGGTGCTAACTGCGAACAAGATTACAAGTGGTATGTAAGTTAGCAATTCGATGTCACCATCATGATTGAAAAAATAGCACTCAAGAGATCAAAGTAGTGCTTCTATTGGTGGGAGGTTGGGTATCTCACCATTCTACCTGGAATTAACGTATGGTGACACACACTCTAAAAGCACAAATTTAGATAGGTACAAAGAATTGAAGGTCAGTGCATCACATTATGTAACATGGGTAGTCTCCACTATAGGGGACCACAAATCTAATACTGAATTCAGTCTGCACCTCATTTTCCACTGGCATGGTTAAATCCAACTTTAACTCTCATACAAGTAAGAATCCCGATCATGTTCTCTGTCATCTCTAAGTTCAGTCACTCTTATGAGAATCTCGATGTAATCTTAGCGACATGTATATTATGTGACTCTAAACTAACTACAAGTTAGAGTTTTTTATGCACTAATTTATAAAAAAGTTGAAAATTTATGAAAAATTTATAATGCAAATGCTTAACCACTCCCCACACTTAAACTTTACATTGTCCTCAATGTAAATTGAATCGTCCAAAAAAAATCAAGGTGGGAAATACTACATGATAATGTTATAAAAAAAAAAATCAGAAAAAGTAAATGCAAGACAGGAAAAAAAAAATTAAAAAAAAAAGACAAGAAATACTCATCCTATGGGTTGCCTCCTATTTAGCGCTTGGTTTAAAGTCGTCAGCCCGACTATCTCCTTGCTTTCTATGACTCCTCCAGAGGGAGCATCCACAAGGTTAACTCCTTCCACAACGTCTGAAGAGAAGTCCTCATAATATGGTTTCAACCGGTGCCCATTTACTTTAAGCTCATTTCATGTAGCTAAACTACGAATTTCCACTGCACCATGAGAAAACACATTAGTCACAATAAAAGGTCCAATCCAACGTGACCTTAATTTACCCGAAAATAATTGCAAACGAGAATTAAACAAAAGAACTTTCTGCCCAATGCAAAATTGTTTCTTTGTGATCATTCTATCATGAAATGCTTTCGTCTTTTTCTTGTAAATCCTTGAGCTTTCAAATGCATCATTGCGAATATCTTCTAACTCTTGGAGTTGTAACTTCCTTTGCCTTCCAGCACCATCCAACTCCATATTGCATTGCTTAATAGCCCAAAACACCTTATGCTCAATTTCAACGGGTAAGTGACAAGGTTTACCATATACAAGCCTAAAGGGAGACATCCCAATAGGTGTCTTGTATGCGGTTCTATACGCCCACAAAGCATCATTGGGTCGCAAACTCCAATCCTTCCTTGTTGGATTCACCGTATTTTCTAGAATGGATTTCACCTCTCGGTTGGAAACCTCGGCTTGTCCATTTGTTTGTGGATGGTAAGGTGTTGCAATCCTATGTGACACATTGTACTTCCTTAACAAGGTTTACAAGAACCTGTTTTTGAAGTGTGAACCTCCATCACTAATTATAGCATTTGCTTGCACAAAATATGAAACAACTTTAGAATCATTAGTTGGGGTGGCCTTAGCTTCCACCCATTTCGAGACATAATCAACAACAAGCAAGATATAATAATTTCCACTAGAATTGACAAAAGGGCCCATAAAATCAATTCCCCATTGTTAGAGCATTGCTCGGTCGAACTCGCATGCGTTGCTATATCAAGCATGTTTGTCAATGTTAATGATCAAAACTATAAAGTCTTGATTTCTAGTCTACTATAGATAAGGTCTCGGACTAGGATAGAAAGTGTAATTGAGCTCAAGAACTCCATGGAAATCATCATACAAGACGAAGGACTACTCAAGGAACCAGTGGATCTTCATCGACTAAAAGGTATGTGGAGACTTGAACTTATATATCACTCAAAAGTCTATCTACTCTATCTCCTATCTTGAGATAAAAGTCGTTTTACTATACAGACTAATAATATACACATGTGACATTTCGAGCTGAGTATATCTTACTTATCTATTTCTCGAAATATGTGTTGGTAAATCTTTCGCTTTAGCCAAGTTCACCTTTGCCTAGTGACGAAAGTCATGTTATGTTTCAATCACATTGGAAATTTATCTGACGAAAACTAGTTTGTGGATAACAACTATATGACGTCCTCTGAGAATGTTTCAATGATTGAAATGAGAGTTTAGAAAATATAACCACTGGGGATATAAACATTGTTGTGGTAACACATATATGTATAAGTCCTTAGCACTTGAACCGAAGTTTTCAAACTTTGTTGATCAAGTGAAAACCAGAACTTGAGCAGTCAACCCATTACGCGAACTCAATCCGCGAACGTGCGTAGTTCTCGAACCCGAGAATTTCTACTGGAGTTGTATCTCGGTTTCAGTCCACGAACTGACAGAAGTTCTCGAACCCGAGAATTTATGTTGGAATTTGTGAACTCCAACCGGTTTACTTGAGTCCGTGAACCCAGTCCGCGAACTTGAGTGGTTATGTCTAAAAACGATGTTCATGAACTTATCTAAATTATCTAAGGAATGCTATTGCAAACCATGGATTTATAGTTCATGAATTTATTCGAGTGAATCACATCATTTTTGCTTCAATTGTGTTTTGTGTAGTACATAAGATCTCATAGAAATTGAAAAACTCTTTAACTAGTTCATTTGAGTCATTTGGACTAGTTATGGTGAAGAAGAATATGGTTGATATGAAAGTTACAATTTGGCTAACAATTTGGTTGACTAATATTGAACCAACTATTGTACACATTTGGGTATGGTTACACAAACCCAAAATTGTCAAAAACATGTGTGTATGGCAAGCTAAGTTTTAGATCTAACGGTTGAGAGATATTAGCTTGTATCTAATCAGGTTTTCATCTAACGGTGAATATTGAATGCTTTGTTACTAAGCTAACATTGATTGCAAACCCTGATTTGAAAGACTATGTAAGGGAGAACTCTAGCAACTGGGAAACATAATCCCCACACCTTCTGTGTGATACTAGTTTGCTAAGATAGAGTCGATTCTCCTTTAACCTTTGGTTTTCTTCTTATAAAACCAGGTTAACGACTTAAAGACTTCATTGGGATTGTGAAGCCAGACCGATACTACTTTTCTTTTAGCTGTGTGATCTGATCTTGTTGTTTCCATCGTATGAGTACAATTGTAATAATTGGCTTGAGATTTCTATATCTGATAGGCAGGATATAAAAGTAATCACAAACATCTTCGTCTCATCGTTTGTGATTCCACAATATCTTTTTTTCACTGCGTCGATTAAGACTATTGTGAGGTGATTTATAAAACTGAGTTTTTCTTCGGGAACATAAGTCTGGTTTTATTGATTGGTTCCTGTTCACCTTGATTTATCAAAAGACGGAACAAAACTCATAGGTTTATCGTGGGAGACGGATTTATCTATCTTGTAGACTTTTTTGTGTGAGACAGATTTGTTTGCTAAAGTATTCGACTTTGGGTCGTAGCAACTCTTGGTTGTGGGTGAGATCAGCTAAGGAATCAAGTGCATAATATCCTGCTGGGATCATAGACGTAGGAACATAACTGTACCTTGGATCAGTGTGAGATTTATTGGGGTTCAACTACATTTCAGACTAATGTTAATTTGGAGTAGGCTAGTGTATGTAGCGGATTAATACAGTGTATGTTTAATCTGGACTAGGTCCCGGGGTTTTTATGCATTTTCGGTTTCTTCGTTAACAAAATTCTGGTGTCTGTGTTATTTCTTTTCCGCATTATATTTTGTTATATAATTGAAATAATACAGGTTGTGCGTTGTTCAATCAATTAGAATATCCGACCTTATTGGTTGTTGATTTAAATTGATTGACACTTGGATATCGGTATTTGGTACCATCCAAGTTATCTCACTTTGATTAGACTCGCGAATCACATTTGCTTGAGTAAAATCAAATTGAGAGATTGAGATAATAAGTCCTTGAGTATTTTCTATTGATTGAGTCTAGTTGATTATCTAAAAAATAACTCGGAGTTGTCCATACAAATTGATAATCGGAATATTGGGTGAGGTTGTTAGACCCCCGCTTTTTCAATTGGTATCAGAGCTGGCAAACACGTTCAAGACCTCATAAGTATGTGTTTGTAAGCGATCTGACTCTATGGACAGAGGTGCTATCTCAATAAACGTGCCACCTGTCTTCGATGACTCTAATTACTTATGATGGAAAATTGTTATGCGCTCTTTTCTTCAAGCACGTGATTTCCAATCATGGGTATATGTTGTTAATGGCTATAATGATCCCGTGAGGCATTTAGAGGTGTAATTATTCCTAAGAATATTGCTGAATACACTCCTGCAGAGATTCTTGCCGCAAAGCTAAACTCCGACGGTTTGAAAGAAATCATACATGCCATTACCCTAAATATTCAGCACCATGTATCTAATTGCACTAAGTCGCAAGAAGCTTGGGATATCTTAGCAACCGTATTTGAAGGAAACATCAGTGAAAAGTAAGCTAGGCTTCAAAACCTTAGTTCCGATTGGGAAAACCTTCGTATGGCAGATGAAGAAACATTTGATGAGGTTAATCACAAAGTGTCTGAAATTGTTAATGCATCTTTTGCATTGGGTAAGACTATTCCTGAAAAGGACATTGTGATGAAAATTCTCAGATCACTGCCATCTAGATACGATGCTAAGAAGCATGCCATCGTTGAGGGAAATAACCTAGATAATCTCTCCAGAAATACACTAGTTGGAAAGCTTAAGATCTTTGATCATGAACATTCATCCAAATCTAAGGATGTTGCGTTCAAAGCACTAAAAGACACTAAATTACTTGATAAAAGTAAAAAAGTATATATCTCTGAAGATGATCACTCTGAGATAGACTCATCAGATGAATATCTTGACAAATCAGTCTTGATGATCACAAGACAGTTTAGGGATCTTCTGTTGAAGAGAAGTAAACGGTTCTCTAGAGATAATCCTAAGGCATCAGTCAAACCTCCTAATCGTGTTCCTCCTAAAAACATGGATATTGATGAAACTGATGATGATGATATGCATCAGTGCTTTAAGTGTAAGGGATTTGGTCATTTTGCAAACGAGTGTCCAAATCGTAGAAAATACACTGGGAACAAAGGTCTTGCAGCAAATCTTGATGAAATGTATGACAGCTATGACTTTAACGAAGATGGGAAATCAAGTGTTGTACTTCTTGGTGAAAATATTGATTTTGATAATTGTAGCAATACACATATCAATTTTGATATTCTTTCAGAAGATAATCCAACCATTCTGGAAGAAAAAGTTGACCCTTTTCTTGGAAACTCTGTTTATAATGTTTCAGGATCCACTATGTGCCTAGTTGCTTGCACATTTTAGAAGCCTGATTACTATCCAAGTGTGACATGCTCGTATTGTTCATTAAAAGGCCATGAACTCTCAAAGTGTTATAGGTTCAAACACAAGCAAAGACACGTCAACAAACTTAAACGAAGAGGAAATTATCTAGCAAGAAAGCTTAAACTTGCTCAGAAGATCGCAGAGGTTTGTAAGATTTTATCTCCGTCTAAGAAGTTAGTTTCCAAGGAAAAACCACGACCATTTGAGGAGAAAGTATGGTCAAACTGTTTTGATAGACAGAAGTCTGTGGATTTTCCACAAGAGGAAATTGGTGGACAAATTGTAGTTTACCACAATGCAACTTGATTGTGTTGTTCTTAAAATATTGTCTCATGTGCCTGATCAAAAGAGACAGTGATTGTGTACATCTCAGGCTTTAGGAAAAAAAAATTTCTCTCTTTTCTAAGAAGTATATTCCTTTTATCTATCAAACAAGAAGAAATGGTACTATCGACAATTCTACTCTTTATAGGGATAAGAGTTGATCGTCCACGAACCTGTTTTAGGTTTTGAACCCTACATTCCTTTTCCTTCTCTAAAACTTCTCTTTATCTTAAGACTACTTGTTGAGCTAATTGTGAATTCCTCTCACAAACCCATACGCTTATGGACGCTCCAAGAATGATATCTTCTGATGAAAAAGAAGGTAATGTGATTCTTAAGCCATCAATCATGAAGGAAAAAGAAAAATCTCCATTGCCTCCAACCTTAAAAAGAAAAAGAAGGAATATGAGGAAGCCAAGAGTTGTTCCTTAAAATTCTCAGAAGTTTTCTGATGTTCTTGAAGTGTTGAAGGAGCTGCAAAAGGAGATTCAACAAATAAAAGATTTTGTGTATAAGACTCATGAGATTCAGAAGGCCCTGGTTCGATAACAGCAACCAAGAAGGTTCATCGATATAAACTCCTTTCTTAATGAACCTTATGTTCCCATGGCTGTTGATGACAAGGAGTTCGGGGACGATAGTGAATTCTTCAAAGGTCTTAATGTCTAGTAAATCTTCTATTGTTTCTTTTTTTAGAAGAATAACTAGTGTTTTGGAATAGCCATTATTGTGATTACACATAGATATATCCAATGTTTTTCATCTTCTTGTTTTTAGATTTATTGGTTTAAATTCTAAACTTGTTTGGAAGATGATGGTTGCAGTATTAATCTTTATGGTTTTATATATTGCAATATTTTGATGGGATATGTGTGTTTACGTCTGTGAACTTGATTGTCCCATATTTTGTCAAAAGTAAAGTCATTCGTGAATTGATATGCAAATATTGATAAAAGGATGAATAGACTTTTGACAAACACAAAAGTTAAGCCTATATTGTCAATTATTGATGTAAGATAGGTTAAAATCTTTTGTGATTCAAGGATTATGTCTATTGTATGTCATTGTGCAAATGGTGATGGAAACTAATAAGATTTTTTAATTGTCATTGTAGTAGTAAAGGGGTTGTCGTTCACTCAGACGTTGTTGAGATTAAATTTAAAGGTTTAAATAAAATAATAAATATAAGAGAGATTCACTGGGCCTAGGATTTCACTGAATTCATATCAATAGGTTCAATTATTTATTCTTCAGCAATTATCGCTCAATAAACAACATGGACTCTTATTTTTTCCAAGGTATATTATCCAAATATTAATTGTAAAACTTAAGCATGGGACATCTAAACATCTAAGCAAGCATGACCCATCTAATGAAATGACAACTAATTTTTTAAAATCATAATTCTATTCAAAATAAGTGCAAAAGTCAAATAGAAAATAAAATAAATTCACTCATGTGTGAAGTTAGGCTTCCTCCGTCGACCCAGTGTTGGGGTCTAGCTTCTCATGATAAAAACACACCCAAAAATATAATTCATATCTCAAATGGTGTTTTTATTAGAGAAAAATAATTATACAACGAGTTTGCAATGCTTCCTGGGTGTTACAGAGTACACCGTTACAATGAAATTCAAATACTGTTGCTAGTGTTGCTGTTACAGAAAACTACAAATGTAAACTGTCGCTAAGGTTTGAAAATGTGACAGTTCATAAACGACAGACCAGAAGTGTATGTTCTTCTTCTTCTTTCTCTCTGCAGCAGCAGAAAAGTTGCTCTGCAACTCTCGATTCTCTCCCCCAAACTCTCGATAATCCTCACTTTAACCCCATCGACTTATTTATACTCCACAACACTGAGATACTCCGAGTGAATGAGAAAAATCTTGTAATAAATTCGAAATCAGTTTTCACCATTCTCGGGATTTTATTCTCCTCCATTATGCTCTGCACGTTTTTGGTATCTCAAAATCTTTCCACTGATAGAATTAAACTTGCAGAGAAAATCTCCAGAAGATATCTTCTCTGTATGACAACATGTAATCTTCCAAGAATATCCGAAACTCTCTCCTCCCCTGTCTTAGATGAACACCAGAAAATAATCGTGTTTTTATTCTTCAAAACATGTGAGAGACGTGTGTACATAGTGAGCATATAATATCTGTTTGAATCCCGCTAAAATCTGCAACAAAACTTCACGTATCATCCAACTGAAATTCCGAGTACCTCTCTTTCCCTGTTTAACGAGAAATGGAATAAATCATCCATTTTTTATCTAAGACAAATCGATTACCTTCCCTTTTTATCGACAACGGGAAGATACCAACTCATATCCATCACAAAATCTCCAAAAATAATTGTCCAATTCAATCCAGAAAATCACACAGAATAACCAGTCTTTATCACTTTCCATGTTTATCAAAATCATCTGAAATCTTCTCCTCTTTCCAATTTTAATTCTATTACCATCCCTGTTTTAGCCGAACAGGCTAATATCAACCAAATCCAGTGAAAATCTCTAACCAAAACTCGTGAAAAAGTTATCCAGAAAAGCATGCATGCACTGATTATTTCCCGCCAAAAATGTTCTTTCTCTTTTCATCGAACCGTGATTATCCAGCCAAATTTAACAGAATCAAAGAAAATTACCATCTCTGTTTAGGCCCTAAGAATAAACCCATTTGATTTCAGCCATTGAATCTCGTTAGAACACCTCCAAAAGTTAAACCCTAATTCTTCCACCATTTTTCCCGCCAAAATTTGAATATTCAAAAGGAAGAAGATGACCTCCCCCTTATCCTATTCGGGTGTCCCTTTAGCACTTGCCTTATGGGGTGTGAATAGTAAGGAAGGTGTCCCTTATCCGTTGAGGTGTTCCTTAGTAATTGAGGTGTTCCATAACCAACATTGAGAGTCCGAATAACATGTGTCCTCCGGGGTACAAAAACCACTTTTCGAGCAACTTTCTCCAAAAGAGATTATTTCACAAAAACACCTGCAAACAGGTTTATTAGTGATAAAATGAGTCCCAGCTAATGTATTTATGGGTGAAAATGCGTCGCACTTTCGTGCTCATCAGAAACATAGAATGAATCCTTGTGTTGTCCACAGTATAGAGCTTTATTGATCCATATTATTACTACTGTGAAGGATCCATTATGTATCTTATGTTGAGCACGATACGACTAAGTCGATTCCTTATTGGCATGGTTGGTTATTCAATGAGATGCTATATGTTGAGCATTAAGAACTAAATTAATCAACTTGTGTGGTTATTTAGTTTGTATTCCATAAGTTTTCTTATGTTGAGTACATGTACGGTTAAGGTTGTCATGTCTTATGATAATCTTAGTCGGGGTTCCATAATTATTTTGAGCCCAAATGAACTAAATCAATCATCTAGTATGGTTATTTAGTTAGCACTCCATAAATTTCTTATGTTAAGCATCTCTTTTGACTGGGTTGGTTTTTCATGATTAACTTAGTCATTGCTCCATAGATTTTCTTATGTCGAGTGTGGCCAATTAAATTGATTACTATTGTAATTAGTTTGGTTGAGTATGAAAATTAGATTATTTGCGAGTTTTCTTGTGATTAATCTAATTGATTTATTAAGTCTCCATAAGTTTACTTGTGTTGAGCATATTTAGTAAAATTAATCTTGGTTCGCTTTGGTTAATTTGATTGAATATTTCTTGTTGGATTCCAAATTCATACTTGTATGTAATTTGTTGAGTCTAAATAAATCCTTCTTTTGTTTTTTGAAATTAAGGTCGCTCTTGTTGTTCCTTAGGGAATGGCATATTATGGGGGAGAGTTCTTTTGAACTTGTGCTTAATTGCCAAATCTTTGTGGGGAGTGCGGCTGTGGAATATTAGAGGGGTTATCTTGCATATTTATAAACTCCTTGATGAATGCATTTAGCTACGGCTTTATGATTGCATCTAAACAAGATGATACACATTTACCTTTGGTCATGAAATGTCTCTTACGGAATTTTTTTTAGGATCCCGTTCTTGTACCTTTGCCAATTTTTTTGACAAAAAGGGGGAGAATTAATATGTAGTTCATACTACAAATACATATGGTTTTCGGATCATTATGTAAGGGGGAGTGGTTTCCATGTGAGATGGAGTATTGACTAAGGGGGAGGGAAGTATCACCATAGTATTGTTGTTGAAGTTGTGATGCAATTAGACTTTGACGTTGTGTAATAATACTATGACATTGTATAACAATGATTGAGAACCGATGCTTTTCTCATTGTTATAGCTACGAATTTTCAACAACGATGATGCTAAACTTACAACCTTTGGGATCATTGGACTACTTGGAAGTGACGAAGATTTCAAGTATTGTTGAATATTAGACATGTGGAATAGGATCTACAGAGTTTATTTATATATTTTTTGTATTCCATATGTATTAATAGTTTTTCCACTAAAATTGACAAAGGGGGAGATTATTAGAGCATTGCTCGGTTGAACTCGCATGCGTTGCTATCTCAAGCATGTTTGTCAATGTTAGAGATCAAAACTATAAAGTCTTGATTTCTAGTCTACTATAGCTAAGGTCTCGGACTAGGATAGAAAGTGTAGTTGAGCTCAAGAACTCCATGGCAATCATCATACAAGACGAAGGACTACTCAAGGAACCAGTGGATCTTTATCGACTAAAAGGTATGTGGAGACTTGAACTTATCTATCAATCAAAAGTCTATATACTCTATCTCCTATCTTGAGACAAAAGTCGTTTTACTATATAGACTAAGAATATACACATGTGACATTTCGAGTTGAGTATATCTCGCTTATCTATTTCTCGAAATGTATGTTGGTAAAGCTTTCACTTTAGCCAAGTTCATCTTTTCCTAGTGACGAAATTTATGTTATGTTTCAATCACATTGGAAATTTCTCTGACGAAAACTAGTTTGTGGATAACAACTATATGACATCCTCTGAGAATGTTTCAATGATTGGAATGAGAGTTTAGACAATATAACCATTGGGGGATATAAACATTGTTGTGGTAACACATATATGTATAAGTCCTTATCACTTGAACCGAAGTTTGCAAACTTTGTTGATCAAGTGAAAACCGGAACTTGAGCAGTCAACCCAGTCCGCGAACTCAGTCCGCGAACGTGCGTAGTTCTTGAACCCAAGAATTTCTGCTGGAGTTGTAGATCGGTTTCTGTCCGCGAACTCAGTCCACGAACTGACGGAAGTTCTTGAACCCAAGAATTTCTGCTGGAGTTTTTGAACTCCAACCGGTTTACTTGAGTCCACGAACCCAGTCCGCGAACTTGAGTGGTTATGTCTAAAAACGATGTTTGTGAACTTATCTAAATTATCTAAGGAATGCTATTGCAAACCGTGGCTTTATATTTCATGAATTGATTCGAATGAATCATATCGTTTTTTCTTCAATTGTGTCTTGTGTAGTACATAAGATCTCATAGCAATTGAACAACTCTCTAACTATTTTATTTGAGTCATTTGGACTAGTTATGGTGAAGAAGAATATGGTTGATATGAAAGTTATCATTTGGCTAACCATTTGGTTGACTAATATTGAACCAACTATTGTATACGTTTGGGTATGGTTACACAAACCCAAAATCATCAAGTACATGTGTGTATGGTAAGATAAGTTTTCGATATAACGGTTGAGAGATATTAGCTTGTATATCTAATCATGTTTTCATCTAACGGTGAATATTGAATGCTTTGTTACTAAGCTAACATTGATTGCAAACCCTGATTTGAAATACAATATAAGGGAGAACTCTAGCAACTGGGAAACCTAATCCCCACACATTCTGTGTGATACTAGTTTGCTAATCTAGAGTTGATTCTCCTTTAACCTTTGGTTTTCTTCTTCTAAAACTAGGTTAACAACTTAAAGACTTCATTGGGATTGTGAAGCCAGACCGATACTACTTTTCTTGTAGTTGTGTGCTATGATCTTGTTGTTTCTATCCTACTAGTACAATTGTAATAATTGGATTGAGATTTCTATCTCCAATAGGCAAGATATAAAAGTAATCACAAACATCTTCGTCTCATCATTTGTGATTCCACAATATCTTTTTTCGCTGCATCGATTAAGACTATTGTGAGGTGATTGATAAAACTGAGCTGTTCTTCGGGAATATAAGTATGGTTTTATTGATTGGTTCCTGTTCACTTTGATTTATCAAAAGATGGAACAAAACTCATAGGTTTATTCGTGGGAGGCGGATTTATCTATCTTGTAGACTTCTATGTGTGAGACATATTTGTTTGCTAAAGTCTTCGACTTTTGGTCGTAGCAACTCTTGGTTGTGGGTGAGATCATCTAAGGGAATCAAATGCGCAGTATCCTGCTGGGATCAGAGGCGTAGGAGCATAACTGTACCTTGGATCAGTGTGAGATTGGTTGGGGTTCAACTACAGTCCATACTGAAGTTAGATTGGAGTAGTCTAGTGTCTGTAGCGGCTTAATACAGTGTATGTTTAATCTGGACTAGGTCCCGAGATTTTTCTGCATTTGCGGTTTCCTCGTTAACAAAATTCCAGTGTCTGTGTTATTTCTTTTTTGCATTATATTTTGTTATATAATTGAAATAATACAGGTTGTGCGTTGTTCAATCAATTAGAATATCCGACCTTATTGGTTGTTGATTTAAATTGATTGACACTTGGATATTGGTCTTTGGTACCATCCAAGTTATATCTCTTTGATTATACTCGCGAATCACATTTGCTTGAGTAAAATCAAATTGAGAGATTAAGATAATAACTCCTTGAGTATTTTCTATTGATTGAGTCTAGTTGATTCTCTAAAAAACAACTCGGAGTTTTCCATACAGATTGCTAATTGGAATATTGGGTGAGGTTGTTAGACCTCCGCTTTTTCACCCATACATCAAAAACCTCAACAAATTGAACAATAGTTTGTGGTATTTGATTTCGGGCACCTAGATTGCATGTTCTTTGGCACCTATCACATGTGGTACAAAATGCATGTGCATCCTTAAAAAAAGTTGGCCAAAAGAAACCACATTCTAGTACCTTGAGAGAGGTTCTCTTGCTCCCAAAGTGTCCTCCGCAAGCATATGAGTGACAAAATGACAAGATAGAGTTAAATTCAGATTCGGGAACGCACCTTCGTATTGCTTGGTCACTATAATGTTTCCATAAGTATGGATCATCCCATATGTATTGGTTTCCTAGCTTCTTAAGTTTTTCTCTCTCAGCACGAGACAAGTTCTTTGGGATTTGTTTAGAAACTAAGTAATTAGCAATATCAGCGTACCATGGTTCTCCAAAAGAAATTGAGAATAGTTGCCCATCCGGGAAATTTTCACGCAACGGGATAGTTTCCTTGTCCACAGTAAGACGGCTCAAGTGATCCGTAACGGTGTTCTCAATTCCTTTCTTGTCTTTGATCTCTATATCAAATTCTTTCAAGAGTAAAATCCATCGTATGAGCCTTGGTTTCGCTTCTTTCTTCATTAGAAAGTACCTAAACGCTCCATGATCATAAAAAACAACTTTTTTTTTTTTTTTTTTTAACACAAAAAAATTTATTGATCAATAAAGCATCCACATGTCCAAAATAAACAATGAAAAGACAACAACAAAAAAATATAAAGCAAATAACTAAACAAATCTGTAATAAGGCTGGTAAGGCCTTTCCAATCTAGCCAAGCTACTTGGTCTATCATCATAAGTAGATGTTTTGCCCTTGCGAAGTTGTGCACCCTTCTTAGCAAAATGATCAACAGTAAAGTTAATCTCCCCGTACACATGCCTGTATGAGATTGACAGAAATTGCCCATAAACTCTTTTCCATCTTGCTTTAAGGAACCAGGGAATGTTATGAGACTTTAAAGAAGTAATGCAAGCCTGAGAATCTGATTTAAGAATAATCTTATACTTCTGGTGTTCAATAGCCCATTCCATAGCTCTAATGCCTGCAACAAACTCTGCAATATAGTTGGTAGTCACTCCAAGACCACCAGATTCAGCAAATACAAACCCTCCAATATAATTTATCACAACAAAACCATACCCAGCAATACCAGGGTTACCTCTGGAGGCACCATCACAACATAAAAGAATTTCATCATCATTGGGAAGATAGAAATAAATTTCCGTAATCCTAGTTCTTCTCATGGACCTATGTGGAAGCATAAAGTATTTCATTATGGCAATTTCAGTGTCAGAACCCCACATGGAACCTTTCATTCTACATTCACATTCATGTACTCTCAGTTTGATTTTATGTTTCAGTCTAAGTAGATCAGGTTTGACAGCATTATAATATATATCATTCCTTAAGAACCATAGTTCAGTCATAAGAGTGAATGAACACACAATCCAAATATCTTTGATGATGGGACTAACATGTTTGTAGAATTTCAACACATCTTCAAAAGATAAAGGATTAAGAAAGTGAAAGATACAATTCAACCAGCGCCAAAGGAGTTTACTGAAATTGCAATTCCAGAGAATGTGAGTCATTGAATCTTCCTCATTATGATATATAAAGCATCTTGAAGAAAATTGAAAACCTTTCTTTCTCAAGTTCTCATCAGTGGAACTAATTTCCCTAATAATTTTCCAGATATTAGCTGAAACAGAAGGCATGACAGCATCATTCCAAAAAAAATTATACCAATGGAGTTTAGGCATGGGTTTACTGATTCTCTTTACTGCATCAGAAACAGTAAAGCAGCCTGAAAGGGAGTTAGTCCATATTAATAAATCATCACCTGTTTTAATCATTGGGAGCTGGTCAGTACTAAAAAAATGAAGAAAATCTGCTGGGATACTCCATTGACCATCTTAAATTAGATGTTTAACTTTCATATTAGGGTGAAGTAAAATCAAAGGATGATCAGGAAATAATTTTATGAGAGGCTCTTCATGAATCCAAGTATCCCTCCAAATGGATATTTTTTCACCATTGCCAACAATCCATCTAGTGTTTTCATTAAACTCACTGATGATCCATTTGATACCAGGCCAGACAGAAGATTTTTTTATAGTAAGAGATCCAATTACCATCTTTATCTTTATATTTAGAAAGAAAGAACTGAGCCCATTCCTCTTGAGAATTCAACATTTTCCAAAGAAATTTCAACAATAGAGCTTTATTCATATCCTCAAGTTTCCTTATGCCAAGACCTCCTTCCTCCACAGGAACACACACTTTATCCCATTTTAAGGTGACACATTTATGTTCCTAAGCATCCCCTGACCACAGATAGTTTCTAATAATCCTTTCACAAGAAGCAATTACTTTTCTTGGCCATCTATAAATGGACATGTTATGTATAGGGATACTACAAATAACATGTTTAACTAAAGTGAGTCTAGCCTGGAAATTGAAAAACCTACCACTCCAAGCAGTGAGTCTAGACTGCATATACTCCACTAGATGCCATAAATGGATGGATTTGACTTTACCTTGTACCAACATAACACCCAAATAACGATCTGGATAACAAGATAAATTCATATGAAAAAATTCAGCAATCTGCCTTTTTCTAATATCAGAAGTACCACTGACAAAACATTTACTTTTAACAGCATTTATAACTTGACCAGAAGCAGCTTGGTAGTTAAGAAGTAGTGTCTTCAAATATGTAATACTTTCCCCATTACAAAAAAGTAAGATGTCATCGGAAAATAATAAATAGGTAGGATGAATACCATTCCTAATCACCATTGGTTTCAGTTTATTCTCAGTGACCAATTTCTGGATATTTCTACTAAGAACATTTTCTGCAATTATGAACAAAATGGGGGAAATGAGATCACCCTGCTTAAGTCCTCTACCAATACCAAAAAAAAAAAACAATTGGGCCACCATTCATCATTATGGAGATTTTATAAGATTTAAGAAGTACCAAAATCCAGTTAAAGAATTTTGAAGAGAATCCAATTTTCTTCATGGTTTTATAAAGGAATTCCCATCTCATAGTATCATAGGCTTGTGAAATATCTAATTTAAGGCTCACATTCCCCCTCTTCTAGGTGTAGACATTTCATTCACTAATTCAGATGCAAGAAGGACTTGTTCATGAATATTTCTACCTTTAATGAATGCACATTGTTGTTGAGATATAATTTTATGCATGAATTTGATGATCCTCACAGTAATAATCTTAGTGATAATCTTAAAGCAGAAGTTACTCAAACCTATAGGCCTAAAACAATTAGCATTTTTGCACCTTTAATTTTTGGAATCAAAACAAGAAAGTTTGAGTTCATACCACTAGGAATTATGCTGTTCTGCCAACAAAATTAAATAGTATCCACCAAATTGTTATTGATAATGTCCCAAGCTGCTCTGTAAAAAAAACCCAGTAAACCCATCTGGTCCTGGAGCCCCATCTTGATTAAGATCAAATACAACAGTTTTTATTTCATCTGCATCAGGAATGCCTTCTAAAAAGGTATTTTCATCATCAGAAAGGACATGGGGAACATCATCAAAAATATAATCATCAATGTGAACTTGTTGATAAGAAAATTGTTTACTAAAATAATCAATTAAGACAGTAGATATCCCCTGTTGATCAGTAATGATGTTACCAGTATTGTCTTCAATTTCAGTAATGGAATTTTGTTGTTGTCTCAGTTTGATACTAGTATGAAAAAAAAATTGTGTTAATGTCCCCCTTTTTAATCCAATTTTCTCTGGCCTTGTCCCTTAAGAAAGTATGGTAATTGTGAGCTGCAATATCATACTCCCCTCTAGCAGTGACAAATTTATTTAAGAGTTCAATATTAGAAGGATCATTATCAGAATTTACATTAGCTTCCATAACTTTCTTCTCAGCAATTGACAAATTAATTTTAACATCCCCAAACACCTCCCAGTTCCAGGTCTTCAAGATCTTTTTGAGTCTTTTAAGTTTATTCATGAACACAAAAATGGGATTACCAACTAGCTCTTTACTCCAAGAAGAAAGAACAACTTGCATAAAGGAAGGGTGGGATAGCCATATTTTCTGGAATCTAAAGGGTATATTAGCAGCTCTAGGAATTATAGTATCAGCTCCAATGAGATAACCATGGTCAGAAATCCCCCTAGCACCCACATGATAATGCCAACCTTTAAAAGTTTCTAATCATTGCAAATTGAAAAAGGCTCTATCTAAATTACAAAGAATTCTTTTAGAGCCAGATCTACCATTACACCAAGAGAACTCAAGACCACTTTTAAGAGCTTGTAAAAGGCCACAAAATTCTACACAATCCTGGAAATTACTCATTGCTGAGAAAAGAGGACTCCTACCACCTTTCTTTTCATCCACAGAAAGAACATAATTGAAATCTCCCAGAATAACCCAAGGTTTATTTAATAAACTTATGTCACATAAATTTTGCCATAATTTTCTTCTATTAATAGTATAAGAATTAGCATGAACACCAGTAACTAATACACCACCAATTTCCACAGTAATGCATTGGGAGGAAGAACGAATAACAGAAGGAGGACTAATAGAACAATTCCAAAAAAGCCATATGTTTCCTTTACTATTATCATCAGAAGCATTATGAATGATTTTGTGATTCATACCAGGGAGTTTAATAAAAATAATAATAATTTAATTTTAGGTTCTACAACCCAAACTAAAAAAGGATTATTAGAATTAACTAGAGAATAAAGTTTATCTCTGGCCTTTTGTATTTTAAGGCCTTTAATATTCCAAAATAAAATCTTCATTTCAAAGGTGGAGGGATAAGAGGAGGAGAGGTACCCCCTTTATCAATCACATGTTTAAGAACTTCTCTACTGCTCTTCCTAGTGGCAATAGGTTTTATAGGTTTAAAAGGAGGCTTTTTATTAGCATTTCCAGTCAACTTACTAGGTTCACCAGTTTCAGTAGAGCTAACACTTTTAGGCAAAATAGTAACATGTTGAGGAACAGTACCAAATTCCAAGAGACTTGAAGTACTAACCTCTTTAATTTCACCATCTTCAGAGCAAGAATCATCATCCACAGAATTATGGAGGAGATCATATTTATTGGCACTTAATGGAAAAACAGGAGTAGAAATAGAAACATTATCTACATGTTGAGAATTAACCAAAATCTTCAAAACAGTAGGTTCCACAGGGGGTTTGGCTGCTTTAATAGAGGAGGGAAGGTCCCCTAATGTAGATAATTCAGAAGAAAGAGAAGGTTGTGGTATTTCAGGGTTTTTAAGTTTTGGAGCTGAAGTAGTGGGTGTTATAATGTTGGAGGATTTAGGGGAAACACTACCATGAGATGTTTGTTGCTGTTGTGTTTCAGAAGAGGCTTGTTTATTGAGTCTACAATCAGAAGGAAAGTGTCCAACAATCTTACAGTTACTACAGAACTTTGGTAAATTAGTGAGAATTATCCCCTGAGAGAAAGCTCCATATCTGGTAATGATCCAAAGCTTATTAGGAATTTTCTTTGCAAGATCCACTTCAATAAGAACTTTGGCATAGAATCCACTCTGGTAATTTAAGGTTGCTGCATCAACTTTGACTGGATTCCCAATTGCTCTACTAATCGTAAACAATGTTTTCTCATCCCAATACTCCAAACTTAGACTAGGTAATTGTACCCAAACCATTGCTTTAGAAGTACGTTGATTTTCTGTTCTAAAATTTGGAATCCAGTTCCTAATAGTAAGAATTTGATCAAGAACTTCCCATCTGCCAGATTTTATATACTTCTTATCTTCATCATTATCTAATTTAATAGCAAAAAATCCTTTACCCAAAGGTATCATCTGACATTGACCTTTTAAACTCCATTGTCGTTTAAAAATAGATGCCGCCTCTAAAAATTTAATACGAAGAAGATCAAGTCTACCAATTAGAGAAAAACGCCATGATTCATATCTGTTGTTATCTTGTTCATCATCAGATTAACCGAAGGATAATTAGCAAAATATTTGAAAGATCTATTATCGATGGGTTAATTTCAGACCCATCGATTTTTTACTCTACTCCCATATTTGATCGACAACAGCACAGAATTCAGTAAAAAATTATCCAAATGAAGAAAACAAACCACCAATCATTGGAATATGAAGAAAAAACCTGAATTAAAGCTGTAAGAATCTTGAGAAATCGCAGGATAATGGAGAAAGGAGACTGAGTCGGTTGCTGATTTGCAGAGCTCTATTCGTTTCAAAGGGGAAAGGATCCAATGATAAAAACAATTCGATCAGAAAAAACAACAACTTTTGTACCAATTAGATAAGAGCGAAACTTTTCCAAAGAAAAAACAATAACTAACAACTTTTTTTCAGTGGTTGTGTAGTTTTGCTGGGCCTCATTTAACGTTCTAGAAGCATAATAAATAGCATGAGGTATCTTCCCCACACGTTTCCCAAGCACCGCACCAATCGCATAGTCACTTGCATCACACATGAGATCAAAAGGCTTGCTCCAATCCGGTGGTT
Source organism: Papaver bracteatum (assembly GCA_023529315.1). NCBI lineage: Eukaryota > Viridiplantae > Streptophyta > Magnoliopsida > Ranunculales > Papaveraceae > Papaver > Papaver bracteatum. The sequence goes on along the minus strand of JAJJWX010005220.1, from coordinate 520,186 downwards.
TAATGATATGGGCTGAAATCAAAAGTTCTTTCAAACGATTGAATGCCGCCACACACTTTTCATCAAAGTTAAAAACCACATGTTTTTGCAATAAGTTGTAAAGTGGTGATGCTATCTTGGAAAAATCCTTGATGAATCTACGATAAAAACTTGCATGACTAAGAAAAGAACGTATCTCCCTCACCGTAGTGGAAGGGGTTAAAGCATGAATAAGGTCTATCTTAGATTTATCAACTTCCAAGTCTTTAGAAGATATTATATGGCCTAAAACTATGCCATGAGTTACCATGAAATGTCACTTCTCCCAATTCAGCACAAGGTTTTTTTTCAACACATCGTTCAAGTATTAGTGACAAATTGTTCAAACAAAGGTCAAATGAATCACCAAAGACACTAAAGTCGTCCATGAACACTTCGATTATATTTTCAACATATTCTGAAAAGATACTTACCACACACCTTTGAAAGGTATCTGGAGTATTGCATAAGCCAAAAGGCATCCTTTTATAAGCAAAAGTACCGAAAGGACAAGTGAAAGTGGTTTTCTCTTGATCCTATGGTGCTATCACAATCTGATTGTAACCTGAATAGCCATCAAGGAAACAATAGTAAGAGTGTCCAGCTAAACGTTCAAGCATTTGATCAATAAATGGTAAAGGAAAGTGATATTTTCTAGTGGAGGCATTCAATTTCCTGTAATCAATACAAACTCTCCAATCGGTTTGCACACGAGTTGGGATAAGTTCGTTCTTATCATTCTCCACCACCGTCATACCTGATTTCTTTGGTACTACTTGTACCGGGCTCACCCACTTGCTATCGGATATGGGGTAGATAACACCCACTTCCAAAATCTTGAGTATCTCCTTTTTTCACAACTTCCATCATGGGAGGATTCAAACGACGTTGTGCTTCCCTTGTAGGCTTTGCATCGTCTTCCAAACAGATTTTGTGCATAAAAACGGCAGGGCTTATACCCTTGATATCGTCGATTGTCCATCCTATGGACGTCTTGTAATTCCTTAGCACCCTTAGAAGTTTTTGTTCTTGTAATTCACTAAGCTCGTTAGAAACAATGACGGGTAAATCTTCCTTGTCACCCAAGTACAAGTACTTTAGGTGATCGGGAAGGGGTTTCAATTCTAAGTTTGGAGATTTAATAATAGAAGGTACAAGATTTTCTTCATTGCAAGGTAAAGAAGCATATGAAATATTCTCAAGTGTAGATTTTTCCGGTAATAAGTCAAGAGAACCAATGGTTTATTTAATATCATCACCATACTCCAAACCATCATCAATATGTGTAGTGAGCATGGTTTCCAAAGTATCAACGCCATTCAACTCAAATATTTATTGCGCCAATGTGTCCATCACTTCAACGGAGAAACAAGAGTGGACATCACTAGGATATCTCATGGTCTCGAAAATGTTGAAACGTATTATTTCTCCATCAAATTCCATAGTCAGCGTTCCCTTGTCCACATCAATAATGGATTTCGCCATTTTCATGAAGGGACGCCCAAGTAGAAATGGAAGAGCCGAGTCCGGTGAACCTTCATCCATCTCTAAGACACAAAAATCTGCTGGAAATACTAGTTGATTAACTTGCACAAGAACATCCTCAACAATACCCATTGGGTAGACATTAGAGCGATCGGCTAATTGCAACACAATTCCATCCTTTTTAAGAGGACCAAGATCAAGTGAATTATACACAGTTGCAGGCATAACATTTATGGATGCACCTAAATCCAACATAGCTTTGTTAAATGTAGTGTCTCCATTCTTAACGGGAATGTCAAATCTACCGGGATCCTTTCATTTCAGTGGGAGTTTGTGTTGTAAGATTGCCAAAGCATTCTCCCCCACACTTAATACTTCATTACCTTTGAGCATTTTCTTGTTGGTACACAAGTCCTTCAACACCTTTGCATACTTGGGAACTTTCTTGATAGCATCAATGAGTGGTATGTTCACATGGATCTTCTTGAGAACGTCTAAAATATCCTTTTCTAGTACCTCCTTCTTGGAATTCGCAAATATGCGAGGGAAAGGTAAAGGAGGAACATAAGTAGAAACCAGAGTTTTAGAGTTAGAAATAGATACCTCAGAAGTTTGAGGAGAGTCCTCATTATTCTCCTCCAAAACAGGTTCCTTTGGTGTTTTGACCTTGCCTGAATCAGCAACTTCGGGTTGCACAAGTTGTGTACCACTTTTCAACGTAACTGCATTGACACCTTCCTTTGGGTTGATAGGTTGAGAAGGGAGTTTCCCACCAATTTGTGCCTTCACTTGGTTCAACTCAGTAGCCATGGAACCCATTTGTGTCCGCAAGTCCTTGATTGCACTCTTGGTCTCTTTTTGACTTTGTTGAAACATAGTAGAAATGCCTTGCATCATCACTTGAAGCTTTTCATAAAGACCGAAATCTTGACTTTGTTGTTGCTGCGGTTGCTGAAATTGTTATTGTTGTGGTTGGAATCCACTCGGACGGTTGAAATTGGGTTGTTGATCCGCACCTTGCTTGTTGGCATAACTAAAATTGGGATGATCTCTCCATCCTGGATTGTAAGTGTTGGAATAGGGATCATACCGTATTTGCTGATTTGGAAAGACCGCACTAGCTTGCTCCAAATCTTCGTACCCTTGAGGAGAACTTGGTATCACCGCGGCTGCAACTTGTTGCATCATTTTTGTCATATTACCCATTTGTTGACGAAGTTCCTCGACCTCGCTTACTTCATTTACTCTTCTAAGAAGCACATCTGAACCACGACTCAAGAATTATTGGGAGTTTGCTGCCATGTTTTCAATCAACTCTCTAGCTTGTGCCACCATCTTGCTCACTAGTGCACCACCACCCGTAGCGTCAAGAAGATTCATATCACTTGATTGGATTCCTTCATAGAAGTATTGGATAATCATAGCGTCGCTGAATTGGTTGTGAGGGAAGCTTGCCACCAATATCTTGTATCGTTCCCAACATTCATATTAAGATTCTCCCACATTTTGCTTCATCCCACAAATATCCTTGCGAATTTGAGTAGCCTTTGATGCGGGAAAATATCTCTCTAAAAAGAGTTTCTTCAACCCATTCCAAGTTGTGACACTTCCGGGGGGGGAAATAATACAACCAATCTTTAGCACTATCCGCCAAAGAGAATCGAAAAACTTTCAACATTGCACCATCCGCCTCAATATCCGTTAGAAGCATGGCCATGACAATGGTGTGGAAGTCCATAAGATGCTTATTTGGGTCTTCATTCACCATGCCATGGAACTTTGGTAATTCTCTAAGCAACCCCGGCTTGATCTCGAAAGTAGAGTTTGTTTGAATACTCCCCTATTGTGTATCCAGCTTGTGAGAAGCCAAGTCCTTGAGTGTACGATTTGCATCACCCATTGCTTATTGTTCTTCAAAAGGTGGTTCTTGTTCAACCGGAACCTCTTGTTCTACAACTTCTTCCTCTACTTCCAACTCTAGTTCTTCCGCCTCGTCAGCTCTTACTTGGAGTATTGTTCCTTCACAAGTAGTTATCATGCACCTTTGATAATTCCAATTCTTGGGAGCCAGGGATTAGTACCTGAAAAATAATTCTCACAAACTAAGTCAGAAAAACGAAACAAGAAATAAGAAGCAAATATAAAGGCAAAAATAATAAAAAGAAACTAAAAACTATATAACAAGCCGTATGCCTCCCCGGTAGCGGCGCCAAAATTTGATCGCTGTCGTATGCGTCAAAAATAATTCACTTTCTTACTCAACAAAATATAAATGAAGTATAAGGTAAGGAAGAGTTCGTTTCCACAGAGAGGCAATTGTTGTTATAAAAATTCTAGTTTCTTAGTAACCAATGGGGGGATTTTTGTTTTATCAAAATAAAAGTAAATTAAAAGCAAAGTAAATTGGAGAAACTAATCAATGAGAGAAAGATATTGGTCAAGGAATTCATCTTCAATCTTAAACAAGTGCTTGAAATGATTAGAATTACAATTTAATCTCTTTTTTTATCAAAAGCCTAGAATATCAAGAGAGCAAGATAATCCAATAATTACCTAAGTTCATCAACACACACATTAGAGCTGCGTATGTGAATTCTACCTAAAGAATAACCTAACTCCTTACGCTAATTAAGTTCAATTCCTAGGAGCATTAAGTTTGGGAAATAGGCTAATCAATGCAATTGTCATACATTGCGCATGACAATTCGGACAATGGTCAAACTCTATATATGATTGCAAGAGTGTATCTCTACAAACTATAATCATATCATGCTACTTGTATTTGGGTTATCGCTTGATAAAAAACCCTAAAATAGCTATGGACAAGATGCAAGTTCAATTAATTGGCCACAACTAAACAAACATCTAAATCCTATCACAATACGTCAATCATGTGATATTAAAAACGGTAGAGATATGAACGATAATCAAGAGAGAAAACTAATACATAACTCAAGCACAAGTTTTAGATATAAGACTACATCCTTAACCAATAATATTAAATTTAACTACTCATAGCTATGGAGTTCATCATAATCAATAATCAAATAAAGAAGATGAAAAATAAATACAAAAGCAAACCCTAATCGCTGCTATCCTCCAAAGCTCCAAGAAGAAAAAAAATACGTGATATCTCCAAAAGAAGTAGAAGACTTTCTCATTTTGTAGCTTTCCTCCAACTTCTAAAACTAGGTTCTAGTCTTCAAATTCCATCACCAAAAAGTCCACCAAGCCCATAAAACTATGTGTAGGAATAACCCAATAAATTTTTTTCCAAAAAGTAGCCGCCGGAAAACTGGGTGAGGTGCCAGAAGTTGGCCGGAATAGTTGCCAAAAAAGTACCTCAGGTGACCGGTCAAAGTAAGTCAACCGATCCAACTCAGTCAAAGTCACTGAGTCAAACCGGGTTAGATGAATCATGTCAGAGTCAGCTAACTGACTCAGCTGAATGATTTCTAAGCCACAGTTGCAAAGGTGTTGCAAATGCCTGAGCTTGTGTTGCATCATGATTGACCTTCACCAATGCATATCCATCCATGATAGCCATTCAAGCTTATAGTCCACCTTCATCTGCGGCAAAACCAATTCCCATCCAACTCTCCAACAAACCACTAGCTCAAGTCCACCAATCCATAAAAACCTTTACTGTAATTCCAGCTCATTCGACTGCATTACAGCTCCATTCATAGAGCCTCAACACCAAGCTGTAGCTCCTGCAACCATCAGTTCCTTGAATCACCAAAAACAGTTGCTTTAACTGCAATAACTTCAGTCGAAATGCGAAACCAAGAATCGATATCATCTCCTGCTCCATTTGAGCTGTAACTGCACCATCAACACATCCATGTAGCTTAGTTCCATTTGAACGACAACAACACACATCTACAACAATATCAACACTCCAGTTCCAGTTGTATTCTTCGACAATTTCATTCCTTAACTGCATCTGCATCGCCAACACCATCACATGTGCTTACTTCCATTGTCACCACCAATCCATCTCCATGCTCAATTACCAGCAAAAGAAGTACCATCACCAACAGAGCAAATAGCACCACCTCAGGCCAACAACACTCAACCCCACTAGCTTCACCATTTCAACCCATCTGTAATTATCATTAGCACCAGTCCATTCCCTGCAATGCATACATTCACAAATCTGTAGTTGTAACCTCCAGTTCATGCCTTGCACAACTATTACACCTGCATCTCCCCAGTTTCATCTTCTTCTGCAATACTGTACCTGCACCTAAGTCTCCACTATTGAACATCACAGCTTCATTGCCATTGTCAGTTGATCTCAAACAAAGACTTATACCAAACCTCAAGAGCACCAGCCATTCAACAGCCTTCCTGCATTTGTTTACTGCAACTCAGACAAACCACCTAACAACACAACCACCAGATTTACTTCCATTGCATCACATTAAACAACTCGAACCATCAGCATCTGTAGCTGTTCAACTCCAGTAACTCAACCAATTCACCATATTACCAGGTTCTTTTCCATTCATAAAATTCTAATCACTCCCATTAATTCCAACTTACATAGCATTTCACAACCTGCAATAGATGTTCTTCACTTCCACCTGACACCAGCTTCTTCACCAGTTAGCTGTTGCAATCCACCACCAACTGCATTCACAGAACCATCTTCAATTCCGAGAACCCACTGCTGAGTTTCAAACACCAACAATAATTTCTGCAGCAGCACATACCAATCTTTTCAAACTATTTCTGTCATCCTCAGCTCAAATCCCAGACCACCATCAGTTTAGATACAGCACCAGAATCAGCTGCCATTCTTCCATGAACTCTCTTAGTATCATTTCATTGAATCCAACACAGACCCATAAATCAGACAATATCAATTCTTTCATTTCAGATTCACCATTCCTTCCTTGCTCTTTCTTCACTGAAATCTACCACAGAATCACCTCAATCAATCTCTGAAATTGAACCCAGCTTCAAACCCTAGTTCTCATTTCCATTACAGATTCATGATTTCTTCATCTTCAAATCTTCTCTGTAGACCCTAATTCTAATAATTCTTGTCTAAGTTGAATATAAACATAAACCCTAACTCAATTCACATAGCATAGAGCTTCACTTTCTTATTTTCCACCAGCAAAATCATCTTTACCACCCATCCACGACTGCAACTCCCATTTAATCATCATCTTCTTCCATACTTTGATTTCAAGCAAAACCCATTCATAATCTCCTCCATTTCTTCATCTGGATTTAACCAAAATAGCAAACTGTAGCTCTTCTCAGATACACATCAAACCACTATCTTTGAGTTAATAAATCCCTAGTTTTCTTCATACTGAAATCAATTTCCTCTATGCATCTCTTAATTTCTCTGATAAAATGGTGCCGCCATAACTTGCTTTACTCTCTCTGAAATTTTGATGGGAAAATGATTGAGAAATCATTTGTCTCTGAAATCTAGGTTTAGTGTAGAATTGGTTTTGGATATGGCCACCTTGGAGAAATGGATAAGAGTCAACCAAGGATATTTGGCTGTCAGTTTCAGAGAATTGACTGTCCATTATTTTCTTGCTCAATTGTCAGTTGCGCGGAATTAACAGCTCATTTCTTCACCTCCTTCTTTCGTAACCTTAGCTGGTTCCAAACATCGCTCGCTTGTGAATTGATCTTTGTGCCTTTACGCTCCAAATGGACTTTTTCTCCTTCTTTTGCTCCAAATGACTCTATTGTACCTAAATACTCAAAAGTAAACATAAGATACATAATTTACAAGATAATAAAAAAGAAAGCATAAATACTGGATATAAAATTAGGTGTTTTACAACACCTATCAGTTAAAAAGAGGATGACTCTAGTTACAATTAGGACACACCAAAGTAATGTCGGGATTAAAAGATCTCATTTGCTTGAAGTTCGTCTTTTATAGACATTCAAAGCATACATTGATTTAGGTTTAAGCTAAGATAGCTTTGGAACCAAGCAATCACTGTCCACCGTTAGATGAATCTTTGAATCTGATTTACATAAACAAGATATACACTTTGGTAAGGCAAAACCGTAACCGAACCGTGTATAAAAACTATGTTCAAGGTGGTTAGCCGAAACTAGCCGATTTGAACTCATAAGCTAAATATTTGTTATCATAAACACTTAAGACATTAAACTTGAGCCACAATCATGTGATCAAATAAGTCTAGTGTTTTTAGAGAATTGATCAAATGATAATTATTTCGTAGAAATAATTTTATCGCACTTGAAAATAATCGACATGGTTAGTAGATGTACAAAGTAAAAATACCATTGCCGTTCTTGAGTCAGGTCAGTCACGGTACGTGTACCGGTTTGTAAACTATTAAGCCAAACCAATTAACGAAATCCACATAACTATTTAGATATGCATACTGGTATGTGTACCTTAAGACTATGACCAGTTCTGAAGTCCCAAGAACTATTTTGGTATGCATACCGGTATGGATACACAACCGAGCTCCGGAACACAAAACGTTTTTGCTATGTGTACCAATATGGATACCAAACTGGTTTCGTGACCACAGTTCCTTTTCAGTTTGCATACGGGTATGAGTACTGATCAGGTTCATGAGTTAAACATATTTTTTATAGGATGTGCTTAACGATATTCTTACCAAATATCTTCAAGTTGGCATATAGATACTCCGCTACTTGTACGAGTACATGTAATACAATTTCATACTTATAACAATTTTCCCAGTTTGTAAGAATGATACCACTGTCTTGTATCCGAATCTATAGTATTTTTATATGTATTCCTAAATCGATTTGAAACATTCTCGAATAACATCAATGACACATATCACTGCTCCAGGTTATTTTTAAATGATAAAACTTGAATCATAATTTTGATTGCGAACAATAAATTATCCTTAACCGAAATTCATCAAGTATGAACAAATTTTTATTAATCTTAGTCATTATATTTCGACAACTAATTACCAAGATAAACTTGACTAGAAATTCTTGTAAATGCATGATAGTCTAACTAGTTACGCAACAACGTCTCAAAGATAGAAAAGTAAATATAACTTGAGAAATATGTGGTTCAGTCTTCACTTACATTTTGTTGATGAAGTTCTCCAAAAGCTTCGGTTGATCTTCGCCTTCAAACGGTAGAACGCAATGATGACTGTTGTGATCTAATGTTTCTCAAATAAATTTCTATCCTAGTCCGAGACTTAACTAATATATGACGGAAATACTAGGGTTTCCAAGGCAAAACTTTTAATATTCCATATATTTCATGATTAAGACTCAATATCTATGTTGAATTCAAAATTCATCTCTGGTGTTTGACCAAGACTAATATTCAGAATAAATATAATGGTGATCACATCATATCTGAAGCTATCAGAGGTTCCTAGACATGCAGCATGCTAGTGCGGAGCAACCAATTAAGTAATTCTAATGTTGTATTTATCAGTTGAATTCTAGAAAAAAATATGCTAATTAAACCCTAATATTCACTTACTCCGATCCTTGGATTTTTCTCAGCTGAATTCCATGGAATAGTAATGGATATTCATCTTTCGGGCATTTGTGACACCCCCGGGTAATCTTTGAGTAAAAGGCACGGGTGTATTTAGTAATAATGCTCAAATGAGAATTCAAAAACATGGAAGAGCTAGGATATAGAAATGTGATCAAAGAATGAAAAGGAATAGAGATAAAATAATAATAAAATAGGAAACCGTGAGGGGTGGGCCCCACAAGGCTAGTTGGCCGGCCCTCCCTTTTTTTTTCCTTTATTTAATTATTATTATTATTATTTTATTTTTCTAAAAGGATGCCATAGAAGGATTTCAGAAGAAAAGCAAACAAAGTATGATTTTACAAGGAGTTGGTTGGCATCCTAGCAACAGCTGGGCACCAACAACTTTCTGAATAATAATACCTAACCTATGAAAAAGAGAATTTCCAACTTTAGAGTTAGCATCTTGGTTGGCGAGGTAGTTCTTCAGTTGTCTCAAAAGGGCACACATGTCCGCGCTTAATTCACCAAAAGTTGAGAAGGCCAAAACACCAAATTCGTACACATGTGTTAAGCACTTGTCAAGATATTTATTACACTTGCGGGTGATTGTTGTAGTTTTTACAGTGGTAAATGGAAGGTTCATTTCTCGGACTTGTGAAGTTGTTGATTTTAGAATTAATAAAAGAAAATATTAAAACTAACAAAAATATGCAAAAGAAGGTAACAAGATTAAGAGTTACTAGGACTCATGATTCCATCAAATTCATATTTTATGGTTTAAATATTAATTCTTGGACAATTATAGCTCTAAAAATAACAATTATTGACTCTAAATCTTTGCCAAGGTAGATGTTATAAAATATTAATTATAAATGGTAGACATGAGTTATCAAAACAGTTAAGCTAAGCACAAATCATCAAACTAAATGACAACTAATTAATTTATAATCATAATTCAAATTATATTAATGCAAAAGTCATAAAAAGAATTAAATAAATCTACCACATTAATGAGAATTGGCTTCTTCCGTCATCCCAGTGATGGGGTTTATCTCCACATGCTATAAACACGCTCAAAATTGATATTCATAGATCAAATATGTGTTACAATGGTGAAAAGAGAGAAGAATAACAAAAATAGAAAACTGCAACGGATAACCAGTGTTGCAAACCAACTATTACAATTAAATTCTACTGCAGCAAGAACGACAATTCTATTTCGTAGTAGATTTAGCGATTGTCTTATGCAGGCTTTTGTTCTTCATGTTCTTGAGTCTATGCAACAACTGAAACCTTTCCTACGAGTTCTTATTTCTTCTTTGCAGCACTAGAAACTCGACCCCAAACTCTTCGTCTCCTTCTATGATTCCCCTATAGCCTTTATATATCCATAGCTCTCAAGAAATCTTTGTAATAAGTTCAAATATTCTCGCAATCAATTCATTATTATTCACGTCCATAACACGGGAATAATTTCCTGTTTTAACTCTTCATTTGCATTTCATACGTTGATTTCCTTCCAGCATACTTGTAATACCCGCATTATTTTTTATAAAATATTAGGGTGTGAGCCCAATCCATTTGGATTGGAAGACTAGAACTAGCGCAATGTAGAGCATTAAATCTAATTGTTGGTGTGTTTCGGTTGAGAAACACTTGGATTTTGTATGAGAAACTCTATTTCTCTTTGTGTGAGCCTTCCAGTAGCATTCGCGTACGTTAATGGAGTTTTTTTACTCGAATTTGCGATAAAACGACACCTGCCAAGTGTATGTGTCGAGTAAAAATTGAAGGAGGGATATTTCAGACTTTTTGCCTCCTAGATAAGCTTCTTCTACTGAATTCGTTAGAATTCAGATATTTCTTTTCAATTTAATCTCTCTTCTTCTCACAGCAAAAGAAAAGAAAAATTTATCACAAAAATTCAAAATTGAAGCTTGCTTTACGTTGTTTGAATCGATTTGATGGCTTTGGAAGGTTTTGTTCTACAAAAGGTATGGGGAATTCTTCCTTGAAACTGTTTATGAATTGATTTTTATGATTTCAATTCTCTGATTTCTTGTTCAACGAAATTGAAGCTTATTCATACTCTTATGATAGTTTATATGATGGGTTTATGATGTTTTGAAAGGAATTCATAGTAGTTCTACTTGAATTTGGTTTTAGGGTTCATGAAACAAATTAGGGATTTATTCTAATGTGGTGTTAAATTATATTTCTTATAAATCTATCCATGGGTTTCCTCTGAATTCGATTGGGTTTGTTTTGATTGAATTTTAATCCTTTTAATCGTTTGATTTCATGATTTCAATCCAAACTAACTTGTCATAAATTGAGTTCCTACTATTTGATTACCTCAACCTATTAATGAGGTTGTTCTTATTTGAATTTGTTAAATTGGGTTTTAGTATTCACCAAGTTCACTTGAATCATCAATTTGTTTTGGAATCAATCTTATGAACTTGTTTGTAAACTGAAATTCTGAAACCCCTGCAAACTGTTTTGTCATGAACTTTTCGTATGGATACCTATTCCAACATCTTCTCATGTTATTTTTATGATTTATAGAACTCTCTTATCTTTCTAACGAAACCAAGTTTTCTAAATTATATTGAGTGATGAATTTTACACGAATTTTCCATTGCAGGGTACAAAAACTAAATTTTATGAAGGACAACACTTTTGTCCGTTTTGGTTGAGAGATTTAAACATAATTATGTATATCATCACCTATGTTTATCATTTGTATGTCAAAGTTGGGTTTCTTATCTTTCTAATGGTACCAAATTCATTGAATTTCATCATGTAGTGAATTTTTCACAAATTTTTGAATATCGACTGCTGAAACTGCAGTTTCTGAAAACGTAAGTTCTGTCCAGTTTTTCTGAGGTACTTTGGCATAGATATAGAACTCAATAATTTTCTATGTAATTTTTATGTGAATTCTTATCTTTTACTTTTTCAAATGAGCCAAGAATCACTCGATTTCATTGAGTAACGAATTCTACATAATTCTTTGAAAACAGGCTATGCGAGCTGCAATTTCTGAAAAATTATGTTGTTGTTTTATACTTGCATCTCTATTTATTTGAACTACTGAAGTTATTCTTTTGCTGGTAATCTTTGCATGATTTGAGACCTTATGTAGTCTTTGAAGTGATAAGATTGGTTGGATTTTCACTTGCATTAAATCCCATGGATATTTATGAGTTTTGAAAACAAGAGGTTTAAAACAGATTTGGTTTGGAACAAATTTTGTTGCAAAAATTCAATGATTTGATGCATTTATCGATTCTGAGTTTTACCCAACTCTATGTTTTGATACATCCTTGGATTTTATGATATTGTCATATACGTGTTAAGCCAAGGTAAGTTGCTTTCATGGTTTAAGAATCAATACTTTGTTGATGTTTGTTCGATACTCTTATTTAACGATGTTTGCGAACTGTTTATGAATTGCGTTGAGCATCCTTTTTGGTTACGAACACTACTGCTGAGTTTGTTGGGACCATAAGGGACAATACATATTAATGGTGACCCGAGGAAGATCGTCCGGGACGATAGGGTGGTTTTCTGATAAACCTCGACAAATGGTTATTCGGACCCTCACAGTAGATTATTGCAAACTCACTGGTTTAAGATGATTTCGATTGTGTATTGGCTTACAAGGACTTTGATACTTCGATATGGATGTGCTCAACAACTTAACGCATTGTTTATGCTTTATTCGATTCGATATCTTATCGTTATTTGTATTTGGGCATTGTTTGGACTCTTGTTATCGTATCGTTAACTCTCTACTGGGTTGTAACTCACCCTTTTATTTTGTTTTGTTTTGTTTTCCACAGAATTTCAGGTCGGCTTGAGGTAGGTTGGTTGGTTAAGCTTAGTGCATTGAGCTTTCGGGGTCAAAGTGAGTACATCACTTTGTGTTCATATATATATTCATATGTATCTATGTTGGTTTGTGAAAAAGGATATTGTACTCTCCTATTGTTTTAGTTTGTGAAAATTGATACTATCTTTACTTGTTATTGTCAATTGTAAAATGTGTTATTCTCTTTTCTTGTTGTTGTTTGTAAAAAGAGAATATTAATTAATAAGTGTGGGTCATGTTTAAATGGTTTCATGTCTCATATCTTGTATTCCACACTTTTTGGTTAACTGGTTTATGTAAATGAAACTTCTTTTGTTATGTTTAATAACAACATGACTTTTACTCTTGTTTACAAACTGTTTTCACCTCAACGGCAGCTCGGAGGATTTGGAATTTTCCGGTTGACCGAACTCCACGGCCGATTGGAAGCGAAATTTTTTTTCGGGTCGTCACAATACTCCTAAAAGATTAGTACACGCTCCATAATGAGTTTAACACGCTTTAGACTCGCGAAATATTTCCAAACGACACCAGATAATCCCGAGTATCTTTCCTGCCTCTGTTTTGTCCGCTCCAGGTACTCCTTCATGTTTTATCAATTCTAAAGGACTTACCCGTCCTGTTTGATCCTAACAGGCTTATATCGATCCATATCCAAGACCAAATTCGACCACCAATTCCAACACAACAAAGATCTGTGAACACCCTACTTCTCTGATTTGATCAAATTCGACCATCATGCCAATTCTAATTGAATCGAAGGACCTTACCAGCCTTGTTTAGCATTAATGAACCCAGACCAAGGAAATCCAGTGATTGAGTCTCTCTAAAACTCGAGTAGAAATCAAATCCAAAATTTGTTCGTGTGCTGCAAAATTTCCCGCCAAACTTTCCTTAAACCTGCGAATTTTGTTTTCTTTAAATACTGATTATAAAACCAATTTTAGATGAATCCAAAACCCTTACCATCTCTGTATATCCCATTAGAACAAACCCATTTAATTTCAACACTTTAGTCTCAGTATAACTCGCCCAAATCACGAACCCTAATTATGCCCTAATGTTTCCCGCCAATTTCAGAATTCAAAAGGGGAATAAGATAGGTGCCCCTTATCCGAGTCTGGTATGCGAATAGAAATTAGGGCGCCCCCTTGGTAATTTGGGCGTCCCTTATCCATTTGAAGGGTGTAAATAGTAATTCCTATGGGGGCGTAAATATAACTTTTCTGGGGCGTCTCTAACGTACTTCCTTTCAAGCCATTTTTGCCGCAAAAGCTTATTTCTCCAAAAACACCTACAAATACATAAATAACCAAATAAGTACAAAATCGAGCACTAATAATACACGTAATTGAGATCAAAATAGAAACATAAATGCATCTATCAGTGATTGCAGCAGAAACAACTTGTCCAGGCGAGAAGTTAGTGGTTCGAGCACTTGTGAATGGGGAGACCCCGGTGACATCAAAATACACATCTCGGCCATACTCCCAGTTGTAGACAAGTAAATCCATGGGTCTTGAGGCATTGCCAGTGTCTGACAGAAAACCTATTGTTACCTCTTTGCGAGCAGCAACACCGGCCTTATGACACATGTCTGCAAGGATGTCTCGAACCAAGTCGTGTCGAAATTTTAGGCCAACTTTATTGGCATAATGAATAGCATGGTCTCCATAGACATCCATATTACGGTTGCATCATGGACATAAATTTTCTTCTTCAAACAGGGATATGCCCAACCTATATTGAAGGACTACGCTGAACTGCCGAGGACCAACTGTTTAGTTAAGTCCCTGAATTGGCATGGCTTTAAAAAAATCCATAGCATGGTCGGTACGATTACATTGCCAGAGTGTAGCGTCACGCGTAGACAGGGAGTACTTGGTGAGAAATATTAAAATAGGGAAAATTAGGGAAATTATTATTATTTAGGGGTTTTCTCTTTCAAGGATTTTCTCTTTCGATCAAAACTCCTAAAACTTCCATATCTTCTTTATGGACCATATGCTTAGCAAAACAAGTGGTCCCGCAACCATCATGTCTTTCTACCATGGGAAATATTAAAATAATATTATTTTAATATTTTTAATAGTGGTTCTTCCATCAATATTAAGAGTTTCAGTCAAACTCAAATTCTTCATACAAGGATGAAATAATGCTCGATGGACCATCAGAATATACCAAAATTCTCAGTATTGGTCTGCGGACAGCATGGTGACTTGGGCACCCCACCATGACCGGTTATGGTCGCCCCTTGGCTTGCAAAGAGCCGGTCCCACCTCTTTGATGATTTTTGACCTAATTAATCATCCTAAGTCTATTTTTGGTTCAAACTCTTTCCTGCAACCGGTTTTACACCCCTTGGCCGGTCCCTCGTCTTTTCGTAATTAAGTTTTACGACCTATTGCTCAGTCAAGCATAATTTTAATAATGATTAAACGATAATTAATCATCCTTTCACCAACTGGTCTGCAAAGGACTTCGGTGAATGCTCAGTCGATCACCTGGACGGTCCATCACCTCATGTAGTCGGTCCCTCTCTCATTCATTGGTTGATCCTCAGTTGACCATCCATTGATCAAAATTAGGGTTTTCGAACTTAATGCTCTGTCTAGCATAATTATGAACATACACCAATATTTTAGTATTGATCCAACAATCAGTATTCTAATTAATTAAATAATATTCAGTCCAGCTACCATTATTTTTAATTAATATATCATTTGGTCTGTCTGCCAATATTCATCGATCTAGCAGTATTTGCTCTTACTAGCAGTACTTGCTCTGATCATCAATTGCATCATCTGTTAATAACCCTACTTGCTCCAACCAGAAATACGGGTCACGGCCAACATGGTTCAGAACCCTTACTTCTGGCAATATTGGATCAACTATCAATATTTAATTGCTTTACACTCCTCATATTGATCCAGCTATCAATATATAAGTACCAGTATTTCTCATGTTGATCCAGCTATCAATATTTGAGAATTGTATACTGATCCAGTTATTAGTAGTTCATTGTTCCATCGACCAACATTTGGTTTGTCAGTCAACCATTATTTTAATATTATAATTTCTCATCGTCAATAGACTGACTCATGACATATGGATCGAGAAAGATCTTCTATGATCATTCAGTAATGATTATTCTCATAATTGTTCAGTGCACCAACATAATGGTTTATGATCGATCTAACAATCTCATTAAACCATATTCAAGTCATTCAACTATCATTACTCCTCCAACTAGCATAATGTGTGTCACGGTCATCGGTGACCTAATTCAACTCCCATGGTCTGTAGAGCATGTTGTTGTTTCAACATTCCATACATCATCCGTCACAACCTTGAACTTTGTTTGTTCAGTTCATAGTTAAGACTCATAGTCTTAGGTCAAAGATTGACCACATTAAATACGTCTGTAAATCATACTATTACATGAGACATCAATTCATGTAACATGGGGGGATATCACTAGGGTTTTGGTTTGGCGGCCTACAACACGTGCGATGTGAGGCGCATCCACGATAAGAGTCGTGGTAAGTCATGCTGGAAATTAAAAGGGAAAATGGAATAGTGTATGGTCGATCAACCAAGTCATTCATGCAAAATGGAAGTGGTTTTTGCACGATCTCCCACTTCCCCATTCTCCCACTTCCTTCAACTGTCACTACTTATAGGAGATTGATGTGCTGCAATAAATAAGTTTTTGAACCTATAATTTGATAAGACTGACAGACTCGATGTAAGTAAACATATGACAGTCAAATTAGTAAACACTTTCAAAAGATTTTTCTCGTCTACATAGAGAATCATCTTCAAATAAGTTCAACACATCACATCACCAACGGATCAATATCCATTGATATCTACACAATCTCATCTTCCCTCCTTATAGACTGACCTTTATCCTTATCTTGTGACCGAATTGAACCTGGAACAGGCATTGTCATGGCTTAGGCCAGGGTCCTACAGATTAGTCTCTCGAACTTAAAGTAATCCCGTGCAGTACATTTGTTTAAAGGTTCCAAAGATTTGCTACTTCGAGCACTTACTTCATCGAGCACATGCCTCCTCCACCAATTTTACCATGAGATCATTAGGTTGTTTTTTCCCGTAAACATTCCTATATTTGGAACTTGGAAAATTTAGGTTATATTCATAAATCGGATTTACAAGAGAAGGGATATAAAAAGAGAAAAACCACACAAGACCTATCCACCTCTCCTTCAGGGAGATTTTCAACTACTTTTCTAGGGTTTTACATAATGCTATCGTCTTTACTTTTTATTATGATCTCCTTTGATATTAGTAGATAATTTTATTATTGGTTAAAACTGTAGTCGGAATTTGCAAGCATATTATTTGATTGATGAATTAGTTTTCTCTCAATGTTATCGTTATCTCTCTACCGTTTATAACAATTGCATGATTGACGTATTGCAATATGATTTGAATGTTTGTTTAGTCAAGTCTAGAATTGATTGAACTCGCATCCATATCTATAGCTAATTTAGGATTTTTCATACGTCAAAGTGATAATCCTTGAATACAAGTAGCATGATGTGATTACGGATTGTGGTGATACTTTCTTGTAATCATATATAAAATTTGACCTTTGTTGAATTATTTGCGCAATGTATTTCAATTGCATTGATTAGCCTAATTTTATAAATCTTAATGGTCCTTGGGAATTGAAATTGGTTATCACAAGGCGTTAGGTTATTCTCTAGGTATAATTCATACTTGCATCGCTTTACATGTATGTGTGATGACTCAGGAAATTTACGGAGTATCCGTGCGCCTAAGGTACTCTAGGGCTTTTGATAATATGATATTAAACTTGAATTATTATTGTGCACTCAAATACTTGTTTAAAATTGAAGATGAAACCTTTATCCGATATATTCACTTGCTTGATTTGCTTGTTAGCTTCTAGTTTAATTTATAAATATAAAAAACCCTCCATAATTACATAAGTAATCAAAATATATAACAATCCTCGTCCTCTTTGTGGGAACGATCATTTATTACCCTTGCTTCATTATATAGTTTAAGTAGAGAGAAGTAAATTATTTTGACGCGCTGCGAAAAACGATCAAATTTTGGCGCCGCTGCCGAGGAGGCATCGTCTTGTTATTTAGTTTTAGTTTCTTGTTATTATTATTTTTGTTCTTGTCTCTTGTTTTTCACTTGTTTGTGAGAATTGTTTTTCAAGTACTAACCCCCGGCTCCCAAAAATTGAAATTATCTAAAGTGCGGGATAACTACTCGTGAAGGAACAATGCTCCAATCAAGACTTGACGATACAGAAGAGAGAGAATTTTAAGTAGAAGAAGAGATTTTACAACAAGAAGAAGAAGTTCTAGAATGAGAAATAGAACAAGAGGTTTCATTTGAAAAAGAAGAGGAAGAATCAATGGGTTATCATACGCTCAAGTACTTGGCTTATCACAAGTTTGATATACAACAGTGGTGCATTCAAACAAACTCAACCTTCGAGATCAAGTCGGGGTTGTTTAGAGAGTTACCAGAGTTTCATGGCATGGTGAATGAAGATCTGAATAAGCATCTTATGGATTTCCATACCATAGTCATGTATATGCTACCAGCGGATACTAATGTGGATGGTGCAATTTTGAAAGCTTTTTCATTCCCTTTGCAGACAACGTTAAGGAATGGTTGTATTATTTGCCGTCCGGAAGTGTCACAACATGGAATGGGTTTAAGAAACTTTTCCTAAAGAGATATTTTCCTGCATCAAAAGCTACTCAAATTTGCAAGGAGATTTGTGGGTTGAAGAAAAGTTGGAGGAATCATTGTATGAATGTTGGGAACGGTACAAGAGATTGGTGGCAAGATACGCTCATCAACAATTCAATGACACAATAATTATCCAATACTTATATGAAGGTCTCCAAGCAAGTGATATGAATCTTCTTGACACTACGGGTAGTGGTGCACTAGTGCACAAGACGATG
The DNA here is from genome assembly GCA_023529315.1 of Papaver bracteatum. Lineage (NCBI taxonomy): Eukaryota > Viridiplantae > Streptophyta > Magnoliopsida > Ranunculales > Papaveraceae > Papaver > Papaver bracteatum. Next base: position 501,321 of record JAJJWX010005220.1, on the reverse strand, counting down.
GCACAACCTAGAGAGTTAATTGAAAACATGGAAGCAAACTATTAACAATTCTTGAGTCGTGGTTCAAATATACTTATTAGGAGAGTGAATGAAGTGATTGAGGTCATGGAGCTTCGTCAATAAATGGGTAATATAGCAGCAATGATGCAACAAATTTCAGCCGCAGTAGTACCGACTTCTACTCGAGTTTTTAAAGACGTAAATGAGCAAGCTAATACGGTCTTTCCAGATCATCAAAGACGGTATGCTCCCTACTCCAACAATTATAATCCGGGATGGATAGATCACCCCAACTTTACCTATGCCAACAAGCAATGAATGGTTTTACAACCTACTTTCAATTGTCCAAACGGGTTTCAGCCACAACAACAACAATTTCAGCAACCGCAACAACAACAACCAACTCAAAATCAGTACGGTCTTGATGAAAATCTTAACACCATGATGCAAGGTTTTACTTCTATGTTTCAACAAAGTCAAACAGAGACCAATAGTGCAATCAAGGACTTACATACATAAATGGTTTCCATAGCTATTGAATTGAACCAATTAAAAGCACAAAATAGTGAGAAACTCCCTTATCAACCTCTTAACCCAAAAGAGGGTTTCAATGTTATTACGTTGAAAAGTGGTACACAACTTGTGCAAACCGAAGATACTGATTCGGGCAAAGTAGAAACACCAAAGGAATCGGTATTGGAGGAAAAGGATGATAATGCTCTCCAAACTTATGAGTTACCTATGTCTAACTCTAAACCTCGTATTTCCACTTATGCTCATCCTATAACTTTCCCTCGCAGGATTGCTAATTCCAAGAAGGCGGAACTAGAAAATGAGATTTTAGACATTCTCAAGAAGATCCCTATGAACATACCACTCATAGATTCTATCAAGCAAGTTACCAAGTATGCAAATGTGTTAAAAGGACTTGTATACCAACAAGAAAAGGATCAACGGTAATGAAGTGCTAAGTGTAGGGGAAATGCTTCGACCATTTCACAACACAAAATCCCACTTAAATTAATGTGAGGACCCTAGTAATTTTGATATTCCCGTCACAATTGGTAACACTAAATGTAATAAAATAATATTGGACTTAGGTGTATCCGTAAATGTTATGCCTGCATCTATGTATTATTCACTTGATTTAGCAATTAAAACGTATAGGATTGTATTGCAATTAGCCGATCGCTCTAATATATACCCAATGGGTATTGTCGAGGATGTTCTTGTGCGGGTTAATTAACTAGTCTTTCCAGCATAATTTTATGTTCTTGAGATGAATGAAGGTGCACCAGACTCGTCTCTCCCATTTCTACTTGGGCGTCCCTTCATGAAAATGGAGAAAACCGTTATTGATGTGTACAAGGGAACGCTGACTATGGGGTTTGATGGAGAAACAATACGTTTTTACATTTTCGAGACAATGAGATATCCTAGTAATGTTTACTCTTGTTTATCCATTAATGTAATGGATACATTGGTGCAAAAAATATTTGAGTTAAATGGTGTTGATACTTTAGAAACCGTGCTCACTACACCTATTGATGATAATTTGGAGTGTGGTGATGAGATTAAGGAAACCATTGGTTCTTTTGACTCATTATTGGAAAATCAGCAATTAAGAATATTTCATATGCTTTTTTACCTTGCAGTGATGAAAAACTTGTAACATCTATTGATAAATCTCCAAAATTAGAATTGAAACCTCTTCCGAGTCACTTAAAGTACTTGTACTTGGGTGACAAGGAAGAGTTACCTATGATTGTTTCTAATGAATTTACTGAATTACAGGAGAAAAAACTTATAAGGGTGGTAAGGAAGTATAAGACAACCATATGATAGACAATTACTTATTTTGTATGCACAAAATCTGATTGGAAGACGAAACAACTCCTACAAGGGAAGCGCAATGTCGATTAAACCCCCCAATGATGGAAGTTATGAAAAAGGAGATACTCAAGCTTTTGGATGTGGGTGTTATGTACCACATATCCGATAGCAAGTGGGCAAGCTAGGTACAAGTGGTACTAAATAAATCAGGTGTGACGGTAATGGATAATGATATGAACAAACTTGTCTCAACTCGTGTGCAAACCGGTCGGAGTGTTTGTATTGATTATAGAAAATTAATGCCACTAATAGAAAAGATCACTTTCCTTTACCATTTATTGATCATTACTGAAATAGGTTAGTCTTTTACTATTTTGGACTATAATACAAATGAGTTGAGATAGTGAAAGTTTCCAGGAAAGGTGAAGCAACATGAGATAGTGGACTTTATCTTAGGATTCACTTGCGTATACCAAATTGGTTGTAGGCGCAAGGATTTGATAAACTAAGTAAGTAGGGGTATCAAGTTGCAGCAGTCAATTTTTATAGTGATCTCTTGTCATAGTGCGTCAAAATTATATAACTTTCTCAGTCACAAAGTACTAATAAAGTATTGAGTAAGAAGGAATTCGTTCCATGGGGGGATATTGTTGTTATTGGATTTCAAATTCTTAAGTAATTGTAGATGACAAAATATAGCATCTACCTGAGAACTGGCAGCTGAAGAGTAATACAGCTGAGACATTGAGATAAGACTCAAGGTCAAACATCGAAGACCTGATCCATATGTCCAAGAACCAATCCACAGGAGACTAAACAAGTCAGAGACACGGAACTAAGTGTGGAAAACTCGAGTCTAGGTGCGAAGCTGAGAAGATTATCGATGCTTTTAGTTGAAGGGTGGCCTGGAGAGCTGGGTATTTATAACAAAGAGTTGTCCCAGGTCGTTACAAGCACAAGGAGGGAATCATTAATTCCAAAGCGTCAAGTGCTTAGTCATCTACATGTAATTGTCGTGTTCATATCATGTATAAATAACCGAAAAAGATGATGATATAGACAAGTTCATTCTGATAATAGAAAATGTACTTCATACATTTCTCTCTCCCCTCTCTTTGATTTTACACGTAATATAGATCACAAATCTAATTTTGATGCGTGATTTAGTATAATTACTTGACAAATTGTATGAATAAGCATCATATGCTCAAATATTGACGATATGTATGTTTATTAGTTCATAATATGATGATTCTGAATGAGATTGAACATGAGATTGAACTTTTAATTACTGATTTTAAAGATTTTAATCTCATAAACACATCCACAATGATCAGATCTATCGATCAGTGGTAAAACGCTTAGAAGAAAAGAAATTTTCAACTCTAGATTTAGAATCTTCTAGATTCCTAATGTTTTCTCAGATCTAGATAATACAAATGTTTTGATAAAATCGAAAGACAATTATATTTTTTATTAAGCATCTTCGAACACATAAGTTTAAATCCGACTATAACATGATGTATGGTGTATGATTTACTCGTTTAAGTTACATAATTCAATTATTGTTAGGTTTTACCAACAAATATTTGATGATAAATACTGCTGAACAAAATAAACATGAAACGCATGATGGCTGTCAATTTCAGTAAATTTAAATGCTAGATTGTTTTAAATCTCGAAATCTTTTTGTTCAAGAATGAGATGATTTTCTAATTATCTTTCTAATCACAACTTTTAATAGCTAAATTATGATAATAACTCTGCTGCATAACAATTAACCAATGATTACCAAATCATGAAACAAACCAACTAAAAAAAAATCCCCTAAAATGAAAGACGGTGATCTTTCAAAAGTCAGATCTAGTCAATGATTTTCATCTTGATTAAATGTTCAATCCACAGATACTCATCTTAATCTATATGTGATTGTGAAGTTATGTAACACCAACAAAGGCGGTTACCACCTTGAACTGATGTAACCTCACCATTGCGATAAACACTAATTAAACCAACGTGGATCACCCAAGTGTAAGCACACCTGAAATGCCAGCTATAAGCTTGACACCCTCAACACACCAATTCAAGCTGGTAACGCAGCGACAGCTACACTAACAACAATAACTACTCTACCAACAATCACAACTTCAACAGTGATGGCAAGTGGTCAACCCCGAGTTGTTATAATAGGTCCAACTGTAACACCTGAGCAACACATGAGGCCACCAAGATCACCAGCTATTAAAACAACCCTTGTAATACAAATCACAAGTGATATTATCTAAGACCTGCTGAAGTCAATCAATACCCGAGATAAAAAAGTAAATCAACTGATACTTCCCCGGCTCAACATATTACCACACCATTTGTACAACAACATAGTATGCAGCTGGAATAGTCTAGCTTATGTCTAAACATACCGCCTCAACTAGCTCAGTCATCTATGTTAAGCCAATTTCCTGATCTGAGACAAAAACCCAGAAATCACAGCTCACTAGCTAATCAACTGTAAAATCCAAGACACATAATTTATGAACCCTCACCAGCCATCATGGTGACTTAGTCCATGAGTCCATAGATTCAAAGATTGACGGGATGATAAAGGATTAAGAGAAAAGGACAAAACTGATGGTCAACAAATCAAAACAGACCTAACATATATGTTCAAAGAAAGTCCATTATCAAGGAGATCTATGATTATCCATTACCAGAAAAAAATTATTTGCCAACTTTCAGAGGTTTCAAGGGAGATTCAGACCCGAATGAAATATATTTCATTTCGAGCAAATGATGGCTCTATACCTGGGCAATACCTGGATAATGGCAAGGTTTTTTCTAAACAGTCTACAAGAATACGCTTTGACATGGTTTAGATGTCTCCCGTCAAATTAATTAAAACATTCAAGGAATCGAAATCATTGTTTATTCAGAACTAGTCCTGCAACATCAAACAAGTAAATGTTCTAGATGATATTTGTAAAATCAGTCAAGGAAGTGAGTGAAGTTTCACTTACTTTCTAAGACGATTCAAGGCATCAGACGCATCAGTTGATAAAACATAGGAGAAAATTATATGCTGATTATTCAGAAATACCCTTCTTCAAGGAGAAATTCGAGACTCCTTCACAGGTCACATCCTCGGGTCCTTGGAAGAAGTCTAACCAGAGCTGGGAAGTTCGTCATGAGGGATCATGATAACTTGAATTTTCCTAGATCAGACCATAAAGTATACTCAGCTAGGCGGACCTCGGGAGAAAAGAGAACTATCTCACCCAAGTCGCCAAACCAGCAGTCAAAGAGGAAAAACTTCAGAGAAGAGCCTGAGCTCAAATGGAAAGAAAAGTCGCAGAACTTCCTAAAGATAAATGCCACACCTAAGGTAATACTATAAGCCATTCTTTTTTCTGCCTAAAAAGTTGAGGGAAGATGGGAAAATAAATTCTTATTGCTCTTATCATGAAATAAATGGACATCTCACCAATAAATGTAAGAATCTAATAAGATTTATATAAAGCATGGCACGAGAAGGACATATGACAGAGTTCATACTCCAAGAGCAAGGGAATATTGGAAACTCCCTAGCAGTGCAAGTCAAAGGGTGTATTAATATGATACATTCAGTACCCAGAGCTGAGACAGAACTAATATCCGACCCTACTGACAGAAAATGGAAGCATCTAGATGTGAAATTCGCAGGTCTTCACCCCAGCAGTGAAGGGTCGCTTTTACCACCAGATGACATACGATTCACCACGAACGATCTAGCTAGGGTCACGTTCCCGCATTGTGACACATTGGTGGTCGAGCTCATCATAGACGACTGGAATTGTGACAAGATCCTGATTGATCAGGGGTCCACCTGTGATATCATCTATCTTCAAGCAGTAGAGCAGATTAAGCTAATTAATATGAGATGGTGTTCTAAAGAGTAATGGCTCGCTATTGTGGGCTTCATTGTCCCAAATTAATACATATTCAATGGGAGAAATAACTCTTACAGTTGAAATAGGACCAATCAGAACAAATGTGGCTTTCTTGGTCCATAACACTAGGTCACCATACAATGTAATTCTGAGAAGAGATTGGATCCACACAATGCAGGTTGTGCCCTCGACATACCATCATAAACTAAAGTTTATGACAAACAAAGGTGAGTATGTCATCAAAGGAAACCAATTTGTATCAAAGGATTTAGATGTTCTCTCTTACCCGGAAATAAGATCTACATGGAGGTTCTAGAGGATAACAATTAAAGATGCCAGATAAAATCTTAAAGATGCTAAAAGTTGAAGCAGAACTCAATTACATGGCATCCAAACAACTATATAGTCAACAGACTTTAACATTGAAGCCTGAAACACAAAAGGATCTGGTCAGTTTGACAGACAGAGAATTCAAGAAAGAAGTAGTTTAACTACTGGAAGAAGTAAGCCTGAGTTCAGATAATGAACCAAAAATAACTTATCTAGGAAAAGATCTCACGACTGAAGAAAAAAGGGTTTACAACAATTCCTAAAATAAAATGTAGACCTTTTTGTTTAAAAAATGTCATACATGGTGGGAATTGATCCACGCATCGCCTTCCACTCACTGAAAATCAATCCAGACTTCAAGCCAGTGAAGCAAAAGAAAATAAAAATAAAGGATAAACTGTATGATGCGGTATAAGCAGACGTTCATAGAATGCTGGAAGCAAAGGTCATAGGAGAATGCAAATATCCAGAATGAATATCAAATATCGTGGATGTAACGAAAAAGAATGGCAAGGTAACAGTTTGCATAAACTTAACAAACTTGAATAAGGCATGTCCTAAAGACAGTTACCTTCCGCCCGACATATACATTACGTTGGAAGTTGTCTTAAGATATGGGAGATTATCCTTCATGGATGGATATTCAAGGTATAATCAGATACTCATGAATCCAAAGGATGGGGAGCATACTGAAAAGACGAGGGTACCCAAATACACTACAATATTTAAAATATTCACCTATAAGTCCTCTTACCGAAAGTGATTGTCTATGGACAAAGTTGAGACAATACGACAAATTGGTATTCACACTTTGTGTGATCGTTTATGGATACAAGATCGAGACAATACAACAATAAAGTGTGATTACTTGATAATAGGTTCAGACTTAACCAAACTCTATAGGATCACTATCAAGTAATACGGAGTTAACGTTTGTGTATTTTACTTTTAATTATAATAGACAATTATAGTTACAGAAATAGAAAAGTAAAAGACACAACAAGATTTTGTTAACGAGGAAATCGCAAATACAGAAAACCTGCGGGACCAAGTCCAAAATTGAATACTCTCAGAATTAATCCGCTATACAAAATCTAAACCAACTTCATATAGTTGAGACCAAGCAACTAAACCTAGTTCACTTAGTTTCTTCAGTATCCCCGTTCTTCCGACATTCAATAAGTGCATGCACTGGAACAATTCCTTTGGATCGTATTCCAAACAGTAAAGGAACAACAAATCTGTTTGGTAACAACTTTATTGATTCTTTCCAGATAAAGATATCTCAAGTCATATGCAAAGGCTCTTCCGTTTAAACTAATAAACTCCTTTGCCTGGTTAGATCAATCTATCCAACAACTATCCAAGTAGCAGCATTTAGATTTGCCATCAATCAATATAGAATCCAACAAGAAACTATAAAGCGATGTCGATCTCACATAACTAATCAATCGAATAAATATGATTTTAGTTGGATCCCAGCCGATCAAGGTTTGTGCTACACAAAGATATGAGAAACTAATAAGAAATCTTCTTCGTCTTCAAATCTTCTTTAATCTTCAATTAAACCTGCACAACACCGCTTGAATCTCTTGTGATCAATCACGCACAGAACGGAGTCTGTTTACAATGGATTATCACAAGATGTCTTTAGATCTACAAACAGTTCTAAAGATCCCGTCCACATTTCGATTTACTTTGAGTGAATCTTATATCAGAAGATAAGATATTCAAAAATAAACAAACAAGGTGCAATCAAAGTTCAATAACCGTTAATCAATCAAATCAATTGAAAACTAATAAAATGTAATTATATAGTTTCCTACCAACGGTACTCGTAGATCTTTTTGATCCCACAGAAGTTTTTAAACGAGCGGTCATAAGAGATTTCTCCTAATTAGGGTACTTTCCTCTCCGGATAGACGGCTCCACCAAAAACAACAAAAATATGAAGTTTGTCTGGCTCTTAGGATAGTTTGTAAGAAATGCAAACTTAGGTATTTATAGACCAAGGATGTTTGGACACCAAGGAATTTCCAAAACCGAATTATTCTTAAGATATGCAATAAATGCCCAAAATCGGTTTTCATAATTCTTGGAAATGCTTTGTCCAATATTTTCAGAAATCTCTCAATAGAAAATCTCCAATTAGTAAATGCACATTAGTAACTTTTATTCTCTATAGATATGAATTTAATTAGAAAGATTAATTGGGGGATACTAAAACTAATCGGGGGATATGAATAGTAGTTTTACTATTCATACCGGCATGGAATTTTTTTAATTTTCGTCGTTGAAAAACCATGACGGTATGAACAATAACATTACTATTTTATATCCCCCAATTGCATGTTCTTTAATTACCAGTAATTAAATGCATATAAAGCTAACAACCTAAATTAAAAGATTCTTAATTTATTTCGGACCGGGATCTCCTTGAGTAATTAAGGAATAACTTTGAACAATAAAAGATAAGAGTTATTGTTCGTGTTCAAAGTATGTTGACATCTTTTTTTTGTAAATCCTCTTTCATATTTACAATCTTGGAATCGATTATACCACACTTCCAAACAAGTTTAGAATTGGTTCATCTGTATTCCAACACAACTATGTGATTGATCAAATATCAAATCACAGTCATGGGTTCAATCGGTTCTATCAATCATTGGGATCGGTTATACCTTAATATGGATCACTTGTGATCGAACACATAAGTTACCAAGACCGGTTATGTCAGTTACCAGGATCAGTTACGTTAATTACCAAGACCGGTTACCATATACTCATGGTATTTCTTGTGATCAGTTACACAAGTCACTAGGACCGGTTACACCAATTACTAGGACCGGTTACACCAATTACAAGGATCGTTTACACAAATATTGTATGATCGGTCATACCAATTACTAGGATCGGTCACACCAATTACAAATATCGAACATACCATCTTAGGTGATTACTTAGGATCGGTTACACTAATTAATAAAAAACTAGTCATACCAAATAACAATTCAGGCATTGTGATTAGTTATACCAAGATAAAACTTATCAGAGATTGGTCAACATGATGTTTAAAGACTTCATCGAAATCACAATGAAATGCTACGTAGATGACATGGTAGTGAATAGCAAAGAACCATAAGATCACATAAAAGATTTGCTCAAAATTTCACTATCCTCATAGACTATAACATGGAGATTAATCCTTCAAAACATACCTTTGGAGTCCAAAGTGGGAAATTCATAGGCTTCATAGTCACCAGAAAAGGAATGAAAGTTGATCCACTGAAAATTAGAGCATTTCTGGTGATGAAACCTCCAACCTGCAAAAAGGTGATACAATAGTTAGAAGGAAATCTGGCACCACTGAAAAGATTCATTTCAAGACTGTCAGACAAGTGTAGACCATTGTTCAACTTACTTTTCAAGCAACAAGACTTTCATTGGAGCGAAGAATGTCATGTAGCTCTTGATAACATTAAAGCCTACTTATTGTCATCTCCTCATATCCTATCAACACCCGTCAGAGATGAAGAGATCTATCTCTACATTGCAACCATTCAAAATGCAGTAAGTACAATATTACTCAGAGTGGAAGACAATAAAGAGAAGTCAATCTACTTCATCAGAAAGCCACTAATATTACCAGAGTCCAAATACTCACAACTGGAAAAGTTGATCTTTGTTGTATACTTCTTATCAATAAAGCTAAGACCACCTTTTGAGTTTGAAGGTAATTATGGTCATAGATTACCCAGTTGAAAACGCCTTGTCCAAAGAAACAAAAACTAGAAGGATCAAAAAGTGGGGAGTCCACCTGAATCAGTTCAGCATGGGGTACAAAAACAGGAAGGCCATAAAAGCACAAGATGTAGCTGATTTCCCAGTTGAGGATCCAGACTTTGATCTAATATTCAGTGAAAATCAGCCGGAAGTGCATGCAGAACCTGAGAATGTGCCAAATTATGAAGACTTATCACCTAACACACCCGAAGTATGGATTTTTTTTTATAGTTAGCACATCAAACAGAAAATGAAGTGGATCTAGAGTAGTCATAGTGACACCAGAAAATAAATTCATCGACTTCTCATATGCATTGGCTTTCAGCTCTATAAACAATCAAGAATAATATGAAGCTCTACTACAAGGACTACTGGCTGCGAAGAATCTATAACTAAAATATTTCATCATGTTCGGTGATTATCAGCTGACAACAAAGTAGGTGGAAGGTCAATTCGAAACAAGAGATGTCTCAATGGAAAAATACATAAAGAATGCCAACACTCTGATATCCACCTTTGAAAAAATAAGTATCAGAAAGATACCAAGAAATAGATGAGACACATATACATTGGCTTTCCTGGGGTTAGTCATACTTGAAGCTTGTAAAAGGATAATCAAGATTGGAATCTTAGAAATCTCAACTATCCATGAGCCATACACAGATGGTGCAATGACTCAGAGATCGAATGTGACCCTATCTGAGATAGAGGGAACCTGGATGCAAGGTATCTTCGGCTACCTCGAGTCAAAAACATTACCAAACAACCCACAAGAGGCAAGGAAGATTAAAACCAAAGCATCCAGATACCAGCTCCTAGATGGTGAAATGTACAAGAAAACATACTTGGGTCCGCTACTCAATTGTATAATAGAAAAGAAAGGGGAACAAATCCTAACTGAAATACACTCAAGTGATTGTGGTAACCATGGAGGAAAAATATCCCTAGCTGAAAAGGCAAGATCCCAAGGATATTTCTGGCCACACATGCAAGGAGCATCTAAGGAGATCAAAAAGAAGTGTGATAAATACCAAAGGTATGACTAATTGATACCGAACTCCAAAAATTTTCCTTCTAAAATCATTCATGCAAGCATTGAATGGTGCAAATAGATTGAAGAAAATACAAGTACAAAATGACTATTCGAGTCAGAAATTCAAAGGAAAATGACCCTTCAAAGCGCCAAAACAAATGAATGTTTTGAAAAGAACATGAGTATGATAAGGTGATAATTAACACTATGAAAGCCTGAAATATGCACATACGACAATTAGATACACGCACCAGCAGAAACCCTGTACAATGTACTAAATCCTTAGTCAGTTATGAAGTGGGCATTGGACATTATGGGTCCATTCACTATGGTAACAGTTTCAAAACTCACGGCTTACTTTAAAAGAAAATGATAAAATATTATGAAATTAAAAGTTCAGGCTTTAAAGGTAAAATTGAACTAACACGTCTGTTGAAGTATAGGCGCTTAGAGGGAAAAATACATATTAGTTGCTACAAATTATTTTTCAAAGTGGGTAGAAACAAAAGCGCTAGTAATAATTACAGAAGATGATGTTAGTAAATTCATATGGAACACATCATCTGTAGATTTGGATCACCCATGACGCTAGTAGATGACAATGGAACACAATTCCGAGCTAAAAAGCTATCATAATTCTGCAGAAAGAAGAATATACAACAAAGGTATGCTTCCCGAACCATACATAGCTTTGAATTATGATATGTTGAAAAAAAAAATGTTAAGATAATCATGTAAAACAATGGAATGAAAGGAATTGACAGTAGCTAATCACTTAATAAAACAGGTTTAGCACGCCATATTTCCCGTAAGGAAACGATCTGGAAGAATTTTCAAACAAGAATTTATTGTCAAACATAAAGAAGCTTGAAGTACTACATAAAGAAGTATGGGCATACATATTGCATGAGGTACTATGGGCCTATAGATCAACCAAAATATCTTCAACACATGAATCCCCATTATCTCTAGCATTTAGTATGGAAGTTGTCTTACCCACTGAGTTGAAATTTAAGATCGTCAGGACACTGTAAGCTGATAGAAACATTTTTTTGTCTGAATTATCCTCAGTGTCTCTATTGTTAGTGCTTGATTTTGTACTTATTATGGTGTTTTTATGTTTGTTTAGGTGTTTTTGGAGAAATACACTTGTGTGGAAAAAGTTACTCAAAAAGTGCTTTTTGGACCCCCTAGAGAAAAGTATTAAAGCCACCCTCAATTTGGATAAGGGGCATCCAAGCGCACCCCAGCTGATAAAGGCACCTGACTTTTGGATCGGGGCACTCCATCTTCAACATTTCAAACTGATCATTTTGGCGGGAAAGTTTCATTTAAAGAACTCGGCTACATCGTGATTTTTGGGAATGATTTGGAGGATATTTTCTGTGATATTCTCGTTGATTTGGTTTGTAATTATCATGTTACGCTAAAACAGGGAAGGTAATTGATTCATGCACGATAATAAGGGAAGATTTCATGTAATCTCAACTAAACAGGGCAAGCACTTTCTCGGGAAACTTCTGAGATATTTTGAGAAGGTCTGTGTGTGTTTTCAGCGTGCTAAAACTCTTATGGAGTGTGTATGATTCTGTTGGGAGTGTACAGAGTACATCAAGAAGCGTGTAAGAGCTGCAAAAGGAAATTATTCCCATGAAAGGAAAAAGAGAATAAACGGTCTTAATAAAGATATTTTTGAGTTATTACAAGGATTTTGTCGACCTGTTGAGTATAAATAGTGTGTTTTGGAGCATAAAGAGGGGACAGAGAGTTTGGGAGACGTATAGGAAATCACAGAGCCGAAAAATCAAGTTACAAAATAGCTTCTTGCTGATGCATGAGCTGAAGAACACGAAGAACAACGACCCATACAAACAATCGTTTCTTGCTACAGTGACAACGACAGATCCAACAGGGTCGTAGTGCTACAGTAACAGTGTCATTTCATTTGTATCGTTCTTTGTAACAGTTTGATTTGTAACAACAATAAGTGTTACAAACCCGGCTTTATCATTTTTCTCCCATTTCATCATTTGTAAACCACTTTTGAGCATAAATGAAATCAACTTTTGAGCGTGTTTCCATCATGATGAGAGGCTAAATTCTCGCATAATCAAGGCAATGGATGAAGCTATTTACACATGAATAATGGTTAATTATTTCATTTTCTCTAATTTTTAATTATAATTCACTCAATCACTGCTTTTCCAGAGTTGTTAAATGTTTACATAATTTTCTTAATTACTTGGGATTCAATTTGATATATTATACTTTGTTTAATCAATTGATAGTCTATGCTTAGGGAATACAATAAATATTTGAGAATATGTTTGATTATTTGTGAATTAAGAAATAAAGGATTTAAAGGCTAATTAGAGTTATGAAATATCTGACATAATTCATTCATGTGTAATAGTGGACTCTAGTGTCTTGGTTATTTTTAATATTTTGAAATCAATCTTGAATTAAGTTTTCTTTATTTTGAAGTTTTATTAAGTCTAAAATCTATTGCTTTCACAAGTCTCAATGAACCTATTATTACTACAACATTATTGAGAAACACATCAATTTTTGGTCCCTTTGGTAGAGAATGTGTCTATCAATTACCCCCAAACTTATTATTTGCTAGTCCTCGAGCAAAACTGATTTAGAAAATAAAATTCTAACTCACTAGGTGGCCCCAGTGACCGAGTTAATCTCGGGAGGGTTTACCATAGGTGTACCCACAAAACCATTACTCCATACCTTAGCTATCTACGCAGAACCTTGGAAGGCACTAAAGAATCTCCTTGGTTGGCATACAATCATTGACTATAGGAGGAAGTACCCTGATGCGAAATTCCAATTGTTGTACACGATTTTGCACTCAAGCATACTAAAATTCATATATAAGTGACATAGCTCTACTCAGATAGTTTTTGTACATCATAACCGGAGTCAACCAATCACATGGAAATATTAAGAATATGGATGTAGAGAAAAACATAGATGGTTTTGATGTTGACTAAGGTGAACGGTGTTTCCCATATCTGTCTGAAGGCCTCTGCCAAGGTGAACCTATCCTAATAGACTGAGATACCGGTCTGACTAATATCAACACAACTGGAATATACAAGGGGACCAGCGGTCGATAATCCTAACTCTTGGGCAACACAACTGGCATATACAAGGGCACCAGTGGTTGACTTTATTGAATTTATTCCGGTTGGTCTGATGTTCTGGTCTCAATTTCTTCTCTTTTTTCATTATTTTTTTTTGGGGGGTGGGTGAGGGGGTATTTCAATCACTCTATTTCACCTAGCAATGGTAACAACTTGAATCGTGTGCCCCACTATATCACTTAGAAACATATTTTAAAAATAAAAATAAAAACAAAAGTGATTAGGATTCAACGAGATATGGCGAAACTACCATGTTTTTTTTTCTAACACCTGAGCTCTGTGATTTTATGAATAGACTCTATAGATGTTTCCATCTAGTTAGATTGGTTCCTCAACTCCTACAACTAAGATGCTTCCATCCACTTAGATTGGTTAGTGTCAACCTTAATAAACATAAATTTCTAGGCTCTGGAGTTTATTTATTGCAACTAAAAGCTAACAAAAAGTTTCTTCCCCACCCCCAAACTTAAATCTAACATTATCCTCAATGTTTCTAATGAAAGAGCAATACTAAAAAGTAAAGTAACATGAGGAATCAGTAAAGAGAGAAGTCGGAAAGATAGTACCTGGGTGAAGAGAGAAATCAAAACTAATATACAACATACAATCGCCTTGATGGTCAATCAAGGGTAAACAGGGTCCTCCAGAGGGACCTCCTCAACATCACCTGTAATAAAGGGCTCTAAAAATGGTTTCAATCTCTGACCGTTAACCTTCGAAGATCTACTGCCATCCGGTGTCTCGATCTCAACAGCTCCATGAGGAAAGACAACGCGAATAATAAAAGGACCCGTCCACCGAGAACGTAACTTCCAAGGGAAAAGATGCAAGCGGGTATCATACAGAAGAACTTTTTTACCTGGAGAAAATGACTTCGTTAAAATATTTATATCATGCACAAGTTTCATTTTGTTCTTTTACTCCTTAGCATTATCGTAAGCATCTATACGAATCTCTTCCAATTCATTGAGCTGGAGTTTCCTCTGGGCTCCTGCCTTGTCAAGTGAAAAATTTAGCTGCTTAACAACCCAATAAGCTCTATGTTCTAACTCAACAGGTAAATGACATGCCTTGCCATAAACAAGCCGATAAGGTGACATTCCAATGGGGGTCTTAAACGCAGTACAGTAAGCCCATAAGAAATCAGTAAGCCTAGACGACCAGTCTTTCCGTTTAGGATTAACTGTTTTCTCTAATATACATTTTATCTCCCTATTGGAAACCTCTACTTGACCACTAGTCTGTGGATGATACGGGGTAGCTACCTTATGTGTAATACCATATTTCTTCATCAAAAGCCTAAAAGGTCCATTACAAAAGTGCGACCCACCATCACTAATTATTGCTCGCGGTGTACCAAATTTGTAAGTATATTATCTTTCAAGAACTCAATCACAACCCTATGGTCATTGGTTTTACAAGCAACCGCCTCAATCCACTTAGAGACATAGTCTACAACGACAAGGATGTATAGATTACCAAAAGAATTAGGAAACAGACCCATAAAGTCAATACCCCACACATCAAAGTCCTCAACAATTAGAACCGGGTTCAAGGGCATCATGTTCCTACAGAAAATGATTCCTAATTTCTGGCAACATTCACAAGTAACACAGTAACTATGGGAGTCTTTAAACAACGAAGGCCAGTAGAATCCACACTGCAATATCTTAGCAGCAGTCTTCTTAACACTAAAGTGACCCCCACAAGCATGATCATGACAAAAGGAAATAATACTGGACTGGTCACTCTCAAGTATACATCTCCTAATAATCTGGTCTAGACAATACTTAAATAAATAAGGATCATCCAAAAAGAAATGCTTAACCTCGGCTAAAAACCTAGAACGATCTTGTTTACCCAAATGTTGGGGCATTCGACCAGTAACAAGATAATTCACTATATTTGCATACCAAGGTGATTGGGAAACAGAGAACAATTGTTCATCAGGGAAGCTATCCCTTATAGAAAGGGAATCATTAGGGGAACTAACAATGAGCCTAGACAAGTGGTCTGCTACTATATTTTTTGCACCCTTTTTGTCTCTAATGTCTGGACAAAATTATTGTAATAAAAGGATCCATCTAATCAATCTAGGTTTGGTATCCTTCTTAGACAAAAGGTATTTCAAAGCAACATGATCAGTATAAATTACGATCTTAGAACCTAAGAGGTAGGATCTAAACTTGTTTAAGGAAAACACAATAGCTAATAGTTCCTTCTCCGTAGTGGTATAGTTCAACTGGGCATCATTCAGAGTTTTGCTAGCATAGTAAATCACATGAAGTAACTTATTTTCTCGCTGACCAAGCACAATACCAATAGCATAATCTGAAGCATCACACATGATCTTAAAGGGTAGGTTCCAGTTGGGTGCCTGGACTATGGGGGCGGTAGTGAGTAACGTCTTAAGCTTCTCAAAAGCCTCTAAACAAGCATCATCAAAGACAAACTTAACATCTTTTGCAAGCAAATTGCAAAGAGGTCTAGAAATCAAGCTAAAATACTTAATGAATCGACGATAAAAACTTGCATGCCCTAAGAGTGACCTAATATCTTTTACGGTTTTTGGGACCTGTAAAGTCTTAATAAGGTCAACTTTGGCTCTATCTACCTCTATACCCTTCGAAGATACGATATGCCCTAAAATAATTCCTGAACGAACCATGAAATGACATTTCTCCCAATTAAGCACTAGATTATTTTCCTTACACCTAGTCAAAACTAATGACAAATGATGCAAGAACTCATCAAAAGACGAACCAAACACTGAAAAATCATCCATAAAGACCTCCAAGACCGTTCTACCATGTCAGAAAATATGCTCAACACACAATGCTGAAAGGTCGCAGGGGCATTACATAGCCCGAAAGGCATGCGTATATACGCAAAGGTACCAAAAACGTAAAGTAGAACAAATAAAATAAAAACAAAAACCTAAAAAATAAAAATCTAAAAACTCTAGCCTAAAGAAAAGTCCCCGGCAGCGGCGCCAAAAATTGATGTGTTTCTCAATAATGTTGTAGTAATAATAGGTTCGTTGAGACTTGTGAAAGCAATAAATTTAAGACTTAATAAAACTTCAAAATAAAGAAAACTTAATTCAAGATTGATTTCAAAATATTAAAAATAACCAAGACACTAGAGTCCACTATTACACATGAATGAATGATGTCAAATATTTCATAACTCTAATTAGCCTTTAAATCCTTTATTTCTTAATTCACAAATAATCAAACATATTCTCAAATATTTATTGTATTCCCTAAGCATAAACTATCAATTGATTAAACAAAGTATAATCTATCAAATTGAATCACAAGTAATTAAGAAAATTATGTAAACATTTAAAAACTCTGGAAAAGCAGTGATTGAGTGAATTATAATTAAAAATTAGAGAAAATAAAATAGTTACCCATTATTCATGTGTAAATAGCTTCATCCATTGCCTTGATTATGCGAGAATTTAGCCTCTCATCATGATGGAAACACGCTCGAAAGTTGATTTCATTTATGCTCAAAAGTGGTTTACAAATGATGAAATGGGAGAAAAATGATAAAGCCGGGTTTGTAACACTTATTGTTGTTACAAATCAAACTGTTACAAAGAAAGATACAAATGAAATGACACTGTTACTATAGCACTATGACCCTGCTGGATCTGTCGTTGTCACTGTAGCAAGAAACGACTGTTTGTAGGGGTCGATGTTCTTCGTGTTCTTCAGCTCATGCAGCAGCAGGAAGCTATTTTGTAACTTGATTTTTCGGATCTGTGACTTCTTATACGTCTCCCAAGCTCTTTGTCCCCTCTCTATGCTCCACAACACACTATTTATACTCAACAGGTCGACAAAATCCTTGTAATAACTCCAAAATATCTTCATTAACTCCGTTTATTCTCTTCTTCCTTTCACGGGAATACTTTCCTTTTGAAGCTCCTACATGCTTCTTCATGTACTCTTTACACTCCCAACAGAATCATACACACTCCATAAGAGTTTTAGCACGCTGAAAACACACACAGACCTTCTCAAAATATCTCAGAAGTTTCCCGAGAAAGTGCTTGCCCTGTTTAGTCGAGATTACATGAAATTTTCCCTTATTCTCATGCATGAATCAATTACCTCCCCTGTTTTAGCGTAACAGGATAATTACAAACCAAATCAACGAGAATATCACAGAAAATCTCGTCCAAATCATTCCCAAAAATCACGATGTAGCCGAGTTCTTTAAATGAAAATTTCCCGCAAAAATGATCAGTTTGAAATGTTGAAGATGGAGTGCCCCGATCCAAAAGTCAGGTGCCTTTATCAGTTGGGGTGTCCTTGGATGCCCCTTATCCAAATTGAGGGTGCCTTTAGTACTTTTCTCCGGGGGTCTAAAAAGCACTTTTCGAACAACTTTTTCCACACAAGTGTATTTCTCCAAAAACACCTAAACAAATATAAAAACACCATAATAAGTACAAAATCAAGCACTAACAATAGAGACACTGAGGACAATTCAGACACAAAAATGTGTCTATCATCAGCCAACTCATGCTGAAATGACGAAGTAATCTTAAAGGCGAATGAAGAAGTCGACCTGAAAAGACAAAGGGCACTAATACAACTGTAAAAACAACAGAGGTGCATGAGAAAGAACCAGAAGCGTGTCATACCAAGATCTAACCATTGGTAAACTGGTGCTAAGAGAAATTCTACCCAGTATCATAGAATATAAGCTAGGTAAGCTTGGGGCATCATGGGAAGGACCCTACATTGTATCCGAAAAAATAGGCAGAGTGTTATACAAGCTGAAAACCCAACTTGGTGAAGAGATGAGTTATCCGTATAACATTAGCCACCTGAAGAAGTACTTTTAATGAAAAACTATAATTTCAAAAGCGAAAGCTGAAACACTAAGATTGTAAATCAAATATTTCTGTTATGAAAAGTTGAAATACTAAAGTACGTACAAGTTGGAATGCAGGAGCTACGAAAGTCAAGTAGATTAAAATGCTCTGAACACCTAAATAGGTTGGATCTTGAGCGCTAGGAATAAGAAGAATAAAGTATAGTCGAAACGCTCAGATAAAACAGAGGTGAAACGCTCAGAATACCTAAATATAATAGAGCTGAAACGCTCAAAATATTAAAACAGAGAAGAGGTGAAGCGCTAAGACTACCTAAAAAGAGTAGAGCTGAAGTGCTCGGAATAAAAAATAAGGAAGAGCTGAAACGCTCATAATATTGAAAAATATAGCAGAAACGTCCAAAATAGAAAAATGAAATAGAGTCTCAAATTTAAAAGTGAAGTTCAAATACTCACTCAAATCATACTAATAAAGCATCTCAGAGATATAGCTGAAAGTTTCATAAGAAAGATCTCAGATTACCCCGACTGAATAAAGTCTAAAATTTCACTACGCATGCTAAGAATATTGGAAAAGACGAGGGTACCCAAATATACCTCAATCTAAAACTTTTCTACCTATAAGTACTCTTACCGAAAGTGATTGTCTATGGACTTAGTCGAGACAATCCAACGAATCGGTATTCACACTTTGTGTGATCGTCTATGGCTACAAGATCGAGAAAATACAACAAACAAAGTGTGATTACTTGATAATAGGTTCGGACTTAACCAAAATCTATAGGATCACTATCAAGTAATAAGGAGTTAACGTTTGTGTAATTTACTTTAAATTATAATAACAAAAATTATAATTGCGAAAAATAAATTTAAATGACACGGCAAGATTATGTTAACGAGGAAACCGCAAATGCAAAAAAACTCCGGGACCTAGTCCAGAATTGAATACTCTCTGAATTAAGCCGCTATACAAAATCATACCAACTTCGTATAGTTGAGACAAAGCAACTAAACCTATAGTTCACCTAGTTTCTTCAGTACCCATGCGCTTCCGACATTCAATAAGTGCACGCACTGGAACAATTCCTTTGGTTCGTATTCCAGACAGTAAAGGAATAATAAATCTGTTCGGTAACAACTCTATTAAATCTCAGTGATATGAGTTAGACAAAGGCTTTTCTGTTTAATCCAATAAACTCCTTTGTCAGGTTTAAATCTATGTAATCAACAACTATCAAAGTAACAGAGATTAGATTTTGAAATAAATAATAGTATCCACTAAGACACTAAATACTGATGTCGATCTACGCAACTAAATACTGATGTCGATCAAAGATAGACTGATTATATTTGGATCCCAGCCGATCAAGTTTTGTACACACCAAAGATTATGAAACCCAATAAGAAATCTTATTTGTCTTCAAATATTCTTAAATCTTCAATAAACACCTGCACACCATAAATTGAATCTCTTATGATCAATCACGCAAAGAACGGAGTCTGTTAACAATGGATTATCACAAGATGTCTTTAGATCTATAAACAGTTCTAAAGATCCCGTCGACACTTCGATCTAGTTTGAGTGAATCTTATATCAGAAGAGAAGATTCTAAAGAATAAACAAACTAGGTGAAATCAAAGTTCAACAACCGTTAGTCAATCAAATCAAATTGAAAACTAATAATACTACAATTTTTTAGTTTCCCACCAACGGCATTCGTAGAGCTTCTTGATCCCACTGAAGTCTTTAAACGAGCGGTCGTAAGAGATTTCACCTAATTAGGGTACTTTCCTCTTAGAATAGACGACTCCACCAGTAACAACACAACAAGGTAGTTTTGCTGGCTCTTAGGATAGTTTGCTTGAAATGCAAACTTGGGTATTTATAGACCAAGGAAGTTTGGACACCAAGGAATTTCCAAAACCGAATATTCTCAAGATATGCAATATATTTCCAAATCGGTTTCCATAATTCCTGGAAATGCTCTGTCCAAAAATAACAGAAATCCTACTAGAAAATCTCCAATTAGTAAATGCACATTACCATTTTTTATTTTCCAGAGATATGCATTTTAATTGCTGGTAATTAAAAGCATATAAAATTAACAACCTTAATTAAAAGATTCTCAACTTATTTCGGTCCGGGATCTCCTTGAGTTATTAAGGAATATCTTAGAACAATAAAAGATAAGAGTTACTGAACATGTTCAAAGTATGTCGACATCTTATTTCTTTGTAAATCCTTTTTCAAATTTACAATCTTGGAACCGATTATACCACACTTACAAACAAGTTTAGAACTGGTTCATTTGATTTCTAAGAACTATGTGATTGATCAAATATCAATGCACTAATCATGGGTTTATGGTTCTGCCAAACACAAGGATCGGTTCTACCTTAATATGGTTACTGGGACCACTTATATCAGTTACCAAGATTGGTTACATCAATTATCAGGACCGGTTACCATATTATGGTATTACTTGTGATCGGTCACACTAGTTACCATGATCGGTTACACCAATTACCAGGACCGGTTACACCAATTACAAGCATCGATTACACACTCTTTTGTGATCGGTCACACCAATTACTAGGATCGGTTACACCAATTACTAGGATCGGTCACACCAATTAAAAATATCGATCATACCATCTCAGGTGATTACTTAGGATCGGTTACACTAATAAAAGTCATACCAATACATAAGTCAGGCATTGTGACTAGTTTTACCAAGATACATAACAAGTTATGATCGGTTCTACTAACTCACACACATTGGTAATCCAATATATGTAATGAATAACAATACCAATAAGCCTAGCGATTTCACTTTCGATTCATAAAACAAGTTCATTAATGTACTTTCTTTAAACGAATGTAAACATTTTTTCCTAGGACGAAATCTTCACCCATACCCATACACATAATCACAACAGCATACATATGATTATGTCGATGTCTTATATACGAAGTTCAAAAGATAAGAGTTATACTTTGTATTATAAATCCTTTAACACTATGTCTACTAGAGTATAATCATTCACAACTTTGCAGTTATGTTTTCAATATAACACGACTTGAAAGATACGTTGGGGATGAAACAATTCAAGTCAAAATATTACTAACCTCAAGAGGAAGAATGATGTCGTCGATGTAGCTTGTTACTTTTTCACATTCTTCAAGTCTTCGAGTAATACTTATATGTCTTATTATCCTAATCTTTCTATCCTAACCTATACGAAGTTGTCTCTAGTACATAATCAAGCGACTCTTAAATTGAGTTTTGATTCACTAAAATATGACAACGAAACTTGACATACCAACACTTGGTGGGTTCAACCGAGCTATGCTCTAACAATCTACCCCTTTGTCAATTTTAGTTACAGAACTCTTACAATCATATGGATAAACAAATTACAAAAATTCATTATACATACGCTTGATTCCAAGTTTCAACGGCACAATACCCTGCATATATTAAATCCATAAATACCGTTGTTGATATTTAAATGACAAAGTTAATACTCCCCCTAAAGGTAAGATAGGTAGATTTTCAATCCGCACATCTTTGTTATTTCCCATTTGTAGTTCAAATAACTACAATCAACATATAATATGTTTCTCCCCCTTAGCCAATGCTTTACTCTTTAGTTAGATATAACGTTAAGCACAATTGTTCTTTCCTTAGTGATTACAAATCACTTGTTTACTCCATATATTTCTCCCCCTTTTTGTCACAAAACGACAAAGGTATGAGCAAATACCAAAACCGAAAGGATCTTACAATCCAAAAGAATTGTACAACCTATAAGAGTTAAGCGCGAAGGTTTAACTTGTTAGAGCATTACTCGGTCGAACTCGCATGCGTTGCTATCTCAAGCATGTTTGTCAATATTTGTGATCAAAACTATACGTCTTGATTTCTAGTTTACTTATGACTAAGTCTAGGTTTAGGATAGTTAAGTATAGTTGAGATCCAGACTCCATGGCGATTATCTTACGAAGACGGAGAACTACTCAAGGAACCAGTGGAACTTTATCCGACCAAAAGGTATGTGGAAACTTGAACTTATCTAGCACTCAAAAATCTATCTATCTCATACTCTTGAGACAACAGTCGTATAAGTATGATAGTTTTCATACATACACATTTGCTATTTCGAGCCGAGTTTACTCGCCTATCTTTTTCTCAAAATATGTGTTGGTAAGCTTTCGCTGTAACCAATTTTCATCTTTACCCGTGACGAAAGTCATGATGATGTTTCAATCTTGAAAATAGCTTTGATGATGATAGTCATGAATAACGATTGTTATAACATTATAGAAGAATGTTTCAATGATTGAAATGTAGAGTTGAGATTACGTAACCATTTATGGATATAAGAATATATAGTGTGTTCACACATTAGTGTATAAATCCATATACCGTAAACCAAGTGCGTGCATATGTGTGCATGTTGTATTGGTGAAGGAGATGGGTTGGGTATGTGTACCCGTATGCGTACAGGAGGAAGTTTTCGAACCTAAAATTTCTGCTGAGTTTGTAAGTTTGCAAACTGTCAAACCAGTCACCTTAGGTATGCGTACCCGTACATGTACCCACAGAAGTTTTCGAACATAAAATTTCTGCTGAGTTTGTAAACTCAAATCCGGTAGCTAAGGTATGCATACCCGTAAGCGTACCCAAGCGGGTTATATTCTCAAATCGGTAGCTCATGAACTTAAACAATAAATCAATAAGGAATGCAATCTTTGTAAACCGTGGATATATTGTTCAAGAATTGATTCGAGTGAATCAAACTGATTTTTTTTCAATCGTGTCTATGTATAAATATCTAAGCAATTGAACAACTCTTCAACTAGTTCTTTTGAGTCATTTGAACTAGTTGCGAAATAGATGAATATGGTTGATATGAAAGTGCTCATATAGCTAACCATTGGTTAACTATTTGTGAACCAACCAAATGTACACGTTTAGGTACGGTGACTCAAACCTAAATGAAATACATTTAATTTGTGTATGACAAGCTAAGTTTTGATCTAACGGTTAAAAGATATTAGCTTGGATAAATCAGGTTTTTCATCTAACGGTGAATATTGAATGTTTTGTTACCAAGGTAACTTAGATTGCAAACCCTGATTTGAAAACTATATAAAGGAGACGTCTAGAAACTGGAAAAAATAATCCCCACACCTCCTGTGTGATATTAGTTGGTTTTGCTAGATCCGATTCTCCTTTAACCATAGGTTTCTTTTTGAGACCCTGTCGGTTAACGACTTAAAGACTTCATTGGGATTGTGAAGCCAGACGAAACTACTTCTCTTGTAGTTGAGCGATCTGATCTCGCCATTTTCCATCGTACGAGTTAAATTAAATAATTGGCTTGAGATTATATCTCTGATAGGGCAAGATAAAAAGAAATCGCAAACATCTTCGTCTCATCGTTTGTGATTTTGTAATATCTAGTTTCGCTACCATACGATTTAGATTATTGTGAGGTTATCAATAATTCTAGGTTGTTCTTCGAGAATATAAGTCTGAGTTATTGATTAGTTCATGTTCACCTTGATTTTATCAAAAGACGGAACAAAACTCGTAGGTTTATCTGTGGGAGACAGATTTATCTATTATCGTAGACTTTTCTGTGTGATACAGATTTGTTTATTAAAGTCTTCGACTTTGGGTCATAGCAACTCTTGGTTGTGGGTGAGATCAGCTAAGGGAATCAACTGCGTAATATTGTGATGGGATCAGATATGTAAGGAGTGCAACTATACCTTGAATCAGTGTGATATTGATTAGGGTTAAACTTCAGTCCATACCGAAGTTAGTTTGTAGTATGCTAGTGTCTATAGTGATAGGATTCCGGGAAAACCCTATATGTAATAACTGCAATCGTACGGTGTCTAACTAGTAGACAGAGACAAGTACGGGTCGAACCCACAGGGAGCGGTGGAAATACCGTAACTAATATCTAATTAATTAACTAACCAGGAATGATGTTTTTGGGATTTTTAGAATTAAGGAATTTAATAAAATGAAAACAAAGATAATTACTTAAATACAATGAGAAAGACAGTAACCAGGGTCTACGGATTCCACTACTATTTATAATTTTGCACCAAAAAGAAATCGAATTCCAATTATGTATATATCTCAGTTCTATTGCAACACCTATTATTGGTATGATTTTCGATCATAAACTCGCATCTCCTAAGTATAGTCCATCAAATTCTCTAAGCATGACCTTTCAAATTATAATGACGAGAGAATTATCGAAAACATAATTTATAGATTCACAATAATTATTTGCTTCGTCTAAGCATAACCCATCAAAAGAATCAACCTAAGCATGGATTATCAAATACTAACACATAAAATTGTAACCTACACGAATTAATGAACTTAGGCTATTGTGTCGTACAAAGCCGGCGAGGCAACAACATGTATTCTTTGTCAAATCAATAAACCATAATTATTGGATTTCGAAATTCAATTCATATATCCTAATACCAAATTATTCAAAATCGATTCAAATGGTCTTAATGCTAGAGGTAGTTTTCTCCATAGAACCCTAGCTACCAAAAGTTTAGAACATATCAAAGGGTTTCTTAAAACCCATCAAAAACAATAACAAGAGAAGAAAGATTAAACTGATATCGTCTTCATCGCCTCTTGTTATTAAGCTCTACAAACACCTCCGCAGCAGCCGACCTTCTCCTCCTCTATCTGTCACCAATAGAGCAAAACCAAAACCAATCCTCCAAACCGGCCTCCTTTTCTTTCTTTGTCCGATCAGTTCTCATATAGGTGCTGTGAAAAAAAAATCCGGCTAAAGACCTAGCTGAATTGCCAGGCCCAGTCCAATAGTGAGCAGCTTCAGCTTACATACGAACCACATCGAAACTGGTCACCATCAACATCCACCGGTTGCAGCCAACTCCGTTTAATCTCTGCTGCAAAATCCATCTCCCATTCAGCCATGGCCGCAGCTCCAGAGCTGATTTCCAAAACCAATTCTTTCTATTTTTTTGTCCGACACCAACACCTGCACAGCTCAACCAACCAATGGCTGTATAATTCTCCATTCCGTATAGTTAGCCATCATCACCAATTCCGTTTTCGCTATCTTTCGGCTATATCACCAGTACTCTTTTATCTCGTAGATGTAGAAATGGAAGCAACAGTTCTGTGTTTCTTTTTACTCGACTACTCTAACCCATCTCAGAATTTTCTTCTTTACAGCTGAGTATCGATGCAATCTAAACAGACCCAAACAGACTTGAGCACACAGTTGCAGTTACCAAGTTGCTTACTCCATCGACTGCAACTTCTTTGACTGCACAGCTCACTCAACCATCCAGCTGAAAGCTTCACTCTCTTCTCTATTCACAGCACGAACCATCCATTCAACACCAGCATCACCGATTATCACCACCATTAATCACCAACAATGGCAACAGCTCCCTTTCTTCATCTTCTTATCACTGCTTTCTTTTTGCTCTCCAGACTTCAATATAAGATCACTTCGAACAGCAACCCATCACTATAGAATCTTGCCAGAATTCTTCATTTTCTTCAACAAGAGCACAAGATGTTGCATTGAATGTTTCCCTTCTGTAACTCCAATATCCCCCATACGACATCCATGCACATCACCATTTAAAACCAAACCAACAGAATATCCTTGTCTCGCTGAGTACAACATCCTGCAAAACCCTATTGAAATCTCCAACTCCTGACTTCATTTCCGTCTCGTCATTCCAGCATCACCTTCACCACGAATTAACCTCCAACCTCTTCGCAGTATGAATCGTAACAACACTTCTCATTTCCTAGTCGGCCATCTTATTTTGTTACCTGAATTCTCAACAGAAACCAAGATGCGCATTCCCGGTTCATCTGAACATCACCTCCAACGAATTCAGCCAATATACTTCCATGAAATGAACACCTACTTGTACTGTCGAATGCAATTCAACCAGTTCCAGTTGCAACTAACTTAAGCTCCTTCCAGACTTTGTAGCTTTTACATCTTGAACCAAAAGCAGCAGACTCTCCAACTACGAGAGTCGACCACCGCTGCCTTCACCAGTTTCTAGCCGAGATAGACGAAACAAATCCAAGAAAATGAGGCAGATGTGGTGGGGGAGCTAGATGGACACATAGAGTCCATTACATCGTTAACTCCTATGTGACTTTCACGTGTGAGCAAAGAGAACATTTATCTGCTTCACTGATTTGATATCTCTGGCCACAGTTGTTGTCTTAAGCCTCCATGTCCCATTCACTTGTTAACTTCCAGTGGACAACTTTTTGGTGCCATGGGTAATATGAGCGCTATTGATATATAAAGAATACCAGGCCAGTCTCAAATTGTCATTTTTATCAATTAACTCCCATTTCAGCCGCTTAATCTTTAACGAAAGAATTCGTTTGTATTTCCTACAAAAGCACTAAAATAGAGTCATTAGCCAAAATATCGAGTCCTAGCCAATATAAATATGGGTGTAGAATGTAGCACTTTCGTGCTTATCATGTAGCGGCTTAATACAATATGGTGTTCAATCTGGACTAGGTCTCGTGGTTTTTCTGCATTTGCGGTTTCCTCGTTAACAAAATTTCTAGTGTTTGTGTTATTTTTATTCCGCATTATATTTTTTTTATATAGTTAAAATATCATAGGTTGTGCGTTGTATCGATCAATTGTGAAATCCAACCTTTGATTGTTGATTGGAAATTGATTGATCCTTGGATATTGGTCTTTGGTACCATCCAAGTTTATTTCTCTTGTATTTGCTTGAGTATAGATCAAATCGAGAGATAGAGATATTAACTCCTTGATATACTTTTTATTAAGATTGAGTCTGACTGTCTAGTTGATTATCTTAAAAGTATATTAGAGTTAGTCCATACAAATTGCTAATCGAAATATTGGGTGAGGTTGTTAGACCCTCGCTTTTTCAATTGGTATCAGAGCAGGCAAACATGTTTAAAGACCTTATCAGTCTGTGTTTGTAGCGATCTGACTCTATACAGAAGTGTTATCTCTATTAACGTACCACCAGTCTTCGATGGCTCAAATTACTTATGGTGGAAAATTGCTATGCGAGGGTTTCTTCAAGCGCTTGATTTTCAATCATGGGTATATGTTTTTAATGGCTATGATGCTCCCGTTATGGCAATAGTTAACGCTACTGTTCCAAAGAATATTGGTGAATACGATGCTGTTGAGATACTTGCTGCAAAGCAAAACTCCGATAGTTTGAATGCTATCATACATGCCATTACCCCAAATCTTCAGCACCATGTGTCAAATTGCACTAGGTATAAAGATGCGTGGGATATCTTAGAAATTGTATTCGAAGGTAATACCAGTGAAAAGGAAGCCAGGCTGCAAAACCTAAATTCCGATTGGGAAAACCTTCGTATAGCAGATGAAGATTCATTTGATGAGTTTAATCACAAAGTGTCTGAAATTGTTAATGCATCTTTTACATTGGGTAAGATTATCCTGAAAAGGACATTGTGATGAAAATTCTCAAATCGCTGCCATCCAGATACCATTCTAAGAAGCATGCCATCGTTGAGGGAAATAAACTTGATAATCTCTCCAGAAATACGCTGGTTAGGAAGCTTAAGATCTTTTATCACGAACATTCATCCAAATCTAAGGATGTTGCGTTCAAAGCACTTAAAGACACAAAAATACTCGATAAAAGTAAAAATGTGTATATCTCTGGAGATGATCACTCTGATACTGATTCATCAGATAAAGATCTTGAAAAATCGGTCTCGATGATCACAAGACAATTTAGAGATCTTCTGTTGAAGAAAGTAAACGGTTCTCCAGAGATAAGCCAAAAGCATCAGTCAAACCTCACAATCGTATTCCTCCTAAAGACAGGGACACTGATAAAACTGATGACGAGGATATGCCTCCATGCTTTAAGTGTAAGGGATTTAGTCATTTTGCAAACGAGTGCCCAAATCGTAGAAAATACACTGGAAACAAAGGTCTTGCTGCGACACTTGATGAGATGTCTGACAATTATGATTCTGATGAAGACAAAAAATCAAGTGTTGCTCTTCTATGTGGAAATATTGATTTTGATAATTATAGAAATACATACATCAATCTTGATAATCTTTTAGAAGAGAACCCAATTAAGATGGAAGAATCATTTGACCCCTCTCTTGGAAACTCTATGTTTAATATTTCAGGATCAACTATGTGCCTAGAAGCTTGCACATCTCGAGCACCTGAACCATCTTGTACGTTGACATGCTCTTATTGTTCTCTTAAGGGTCATGAGTTCTCAAAGTGTTTCAAATACAAACACAAGATGAGATATGTCAACAAGCTTCAACGAAGGGCAGATCGTCTAGCCATCATGCTTAAACTCGTAGAGAAAAAAGCTGAGGTATGTAAGATCTTATCTTCCTCAAAGAAAGTGGTTTCCAAAGATAGATATAGACCATTAGAGAGGAAAACATGGTCTAAACATAAGGAAAGGCAAGGTTCCATGAATTCCAACCAAAAGGATCATGGTGCATAGATTGTTGTTCACCACAACACAACTTGATTGTGTTGTCTTTGTGCATCTTGTCTCACGTACCTGTTTAAAAGAGACAAGATCTTGCACACCTCAGGCTTTAAAATAAATTTTTTATTTTTTTATTTTTTTAGCTTTGTGTAGTTTGGTTTTTGGAATTCCTTCATATCACTGTTGATATTGGAAAGGACCTGTTTTCCAAAAGAATAGGGTTATTAGCAACAATTCCAATCTTTATAGGGTTGTGAGTTGTGCATAAACAAACCTTTTTATAGGTTCATAAACCCTACATTCCTTTTTCCTTCTCTGATATTCCTTATATCTTAAGACTGCTTGTTGAGGTTTGGTTGTGAATTCCTCTCACAAAACCGTGCTTACATGGAAACTCCAAGCATCATGTCTTCTGATGGAAAAGATGTCAATATGATTGTTAAGCCATCAATCACTAATGAAAAAAAGAAATCTCAATTGTCTCCAACTTTAAAAAGAAAAAGAAGGAATATGAGGAAGCCAAGAGTTGTTCCTTCAAACTCTCAGAAGTTTTCTGATGTTCTTGAAGGGTTGAAGCATGCAAGAAAATAGATTCAACAAATAAATGCTTGTGTTTTAAGATCACTGGAAATTCAGAAGGCCCTGGTTCGACATCATCATCCTATAAGGTTTATTGGTATTGACTCCTTCCTCCATGAACCATATGTTCCAATGGCTGTTGACGACAAGGAGTTCGGGGACGACAAATAATTTTTCAAAGATCTTAATGTCTAGGAAGTCTTCTTATGAGAATTATATTATTATATTTTAGGAAGAATAACTAGAGTTTGGAATAGCCATTATTGTGATTACACATAGCTATGTCCAATATTTTAATCTTTGTTTTTTTTAGATTTATTTATTTGAACTCTAAAATTGTTTGGAAGATGATTTTTGCAGTATTAATCTTTATGGTTTTATATATCGCAATATGTTATGGGATATGTGTATTTGCGTCCGTGAACTATTATTGTCCCATACGATGTCAAAAGTCATCTCTTTTATATGTCGATATGCAAGTATTGATACAAGATCGATGAACTTTTGACAAACAAAAATTGAACCTATTATGTTGTTATGCAAATAATTGATGGAAGATAAGATGAATTTTTGTTTATGTGGATTATGTCTAATGTATGTCATTGTGCAAACACTGATGGAAAATAGGATGAATCCTTGTTTATTCCGCACAAGGCCAGCCCTTCCATACTAGAAATGCAAGCCTTGATTGGGGCCACAAATAGCAGGAGGCCACACTTTTTTTTCCTGCTGTTATGTATAGTTTCCTGTTGACTACCAATCAAGGCAACTGGCTAAGTCAACAAAGGATAGAGATTCGTGTTAATTTAAACATGTATATATAGTTGGGTATATATATACCTTTTCTAAGGTAGTTTGTGCTTATAGGTTATAGCCTTATAGGGAATCAACTAATTGAGTCATATGGTTTTTTTTGCAGTTATTATTTATTGATCTGTAAAATGATTGATAAATAGGTGATGAGTTGACAAATTGACATGAATAGGTACATATCCTTACCTATATATCTGAAAGTTCATGTAATCTTGTTAAAAAAAACACTTTTCAAAAAATTAAACTAGCTGAATAAATATCTAATATTTCATTTTGCACAAAAAAATAGTTAGAATTTTGTTACACAATAATTTTTACCATACATAATCTTCTTAAGTGAACTTAAGTAGATACTTTACTCATTATTTTCATTTCGTACTTCACTTTTCTTGCTAAATCAACAATATATGAGCTTACTATAATGTAGGAATTAGGTATTTTGGAAAGAAGTTTTTTGGCCTGGTCTATTTAGGAGCCACAATGTTTAATTTTTCTTGGGGCCACAAAAATGTCAGGACAGACGCTGATTCCCCAGTATTGATCTTCCCTGATCCATATTTTATGTATATACTATGCAGCTCCATAAGTCTTCTTGTGTGACCATTCCCAACTAGAGTAATCATAGATTCGTTTGTGGTTATTTTGGTTGTGTATTCCGATTAAATCAATTATGGGTTCTCTTATGGTTAGTTTAATTGAGAATTTTGGATACAAAATCATTTTGTGGTTTTTGGTGTCCAAAGAAATCCTTATTTTCTCGTAAATGTAAGGTCGCTCTTGTTTTTCTTTCGGGAATGACATCAAATGGGAGAGAGTTCTTTTTAACTTGTGCTTAATTTCCATATCTTTGTGGGGAGTGCGGCTGTGAAATTTGTAGGGGTAATCTTGTATCTTTATAAACTCCTTGACGAATGCATTTAGCTCTGGATTTATGATTGCATCTAAACAAAGTTGATATGTCCTTTTATCTGGTCTTGAAGCATCTCCGTGAAAATTACATTAGGATCTCGTTTTCGTACATTTTCCAATTTTATTGACAAAAAGGGGGAGAATTAATATGTAGTTCACACTACAAATACATATGGTTTTCAGATCATTATGTAAGGGAGAGTGGTTTTCATGTTGAGACGAAAGTATTGACTAAGGGGGAGTGATACATATCACCATAGTATTGTTGTCAAGGTTATGATATAAGAACTTTGATGATGTGTAATAATACTATGACACTGTATAACAATGATTGAGATATTTTGTTTTCTCATTGTTATGGCTACGGATCTTCAACAACTATGATGCTGAACTGAACATCTATGGAATCATGGGAGTACTTGGAAAAGATGAAGTTTTCGAGTAATGTTGAAGCACCAAGGAGATCAAGCATGTGGACGAGAAGCTACAAAATTTTATCTATTTTGTAATCCATATGTATTGATAGTTTTGTCACTAAAATTGACAAAGGGGGAGATTTTTAGAGCATCGCTTGGACGAACTCGCATGTGTTGCTATCTCAAGCATGTTTTTCAATATTTGTGATCAAAACTATATGTCTTGATTTCTAGTTTACTTATGACTAAGTCTCGGTTTAGGATAGTTAAGTATAGTTGAGCTCCAGACTCCATGGCGATTATCTTACGAAGACGAAGAACTACTCAAGGAACCAGTGGAACTTCATCCGACCAAAAGATATGTGGAGACTTGAATTTATCCAACAATCAAAAGTCTATCTATCACCTACTCTTGAGACAACAGTCGTATAAGTATGATAGTTTTCATACATACACATTTGCTATTTCGAGCCGAGTTTACTCGCCTATCTTTTTCTTGAAATATGTGTTGGTAAGCTTTCGCTTTAAACACTTTTCATCTTTACCCATGATGAAAGTCATGATGACGTTTCAATCTTGAAAATAGCTTTGATGACGACAGTCGTGAATAACGATTGTTATAACATTATAGAAGAATGTTTCAGTGATTGAAATGTATAGTTGAGATTACATAACCATCTATGGATATAAGCATATATAGTGTGTTTGCACATTAGTGTATAAATCCATGTACCGAAAACCAAGTGCTTGCATATATGTGCATGCGGTATTGGTAAAGGAGACAGGTTGGGTAAGCGTACTGGCGGAAGTTTTCGAACCGAAAATTTATGTTAAGTTTGTAAGTTTGCAAATTGTCAAACCAGTTACCTTAGGTATGTGTACCCGTACGTGTACCCACGGAAGTTTTCGAACCGAAAATTTCTGCTGAGTTTGTAAACTCAAATCCGGTAGCTAAGGTACGCATACCCAAGCTGGTTATATTTCTCAAATCGGTAGCTCATGAACTTAAACAATAAATCAATAAGGAATGCAGTCTTTGCAAACCGTGGGTATATTGTTCATGAATTGATTCGAGTGAATCAAACCGATTTTGTTTCAATTGTGTCTATGTATAAAGATTTAAGCAATTGAACAACTCTTCAACTAGTTCTTTCGAGTCATTTGAACTAGTTGTAAAGAAGATGAATATGGTTGATATGAAAGTTCTCATATGGATAACCGTTGGTTAACTATTTGTGAACCAACCAAATGTACACGCTTAGGTACGGTTACTCAAACCTAAATGAAATACATTTCATTTGCGTGTGACAAGCTAATTTTTGATCTAACGGTTGAGAGATATTAGCTTGGATAAATCAGGTTTTTCATCTAACGGTGAATATTGAATGCTTTGTTACTAAGATAATGATAAGTGCTTAATTTACATGTTTAGAGTGTCAATTTCATACTTGTTTTAGCTATATTGGTTGCATATTATTATGTTACTTTTCTATTTTCAGTCTTATATTAGATGAATCATTCGAAAAGAAGTGGAAATGGCTACAAAAGTGAAGTTCAAAAGTGAAGAAGGGCCAAAGACCAAGAGAAACCCATTCAAATTGAGGATTTCTATTCATCCTTTTGTAGAGGATGGAAAGACGAAGTCATTCTGAGTTCGTATGAAGAAATTATGAGCAAAACAAGAACTTGGAAGACTAAAAAGGCAAAATGGTCATTTCATGGGTCAAGTACTATTGGCACCCCCACTGTACGTTAAGGGACATTCATTCTGCTAAGGGGATTTCAAGTATCAAGGGAATTGCAAAAAGTAGTCAGGTCTTTTTCAAATATTGTTAAATACGCCTAGTGATTCTCTTGGGCACCACCATCATCTTCTACTCCTTCCGTGAACAGTTCAGGGAGGTTATCGTCTCTGTTATATTTGGGTACAGGGTACTCGAACAGTTCTAGGTTCAACTGTTGATGGAGTTCGCGGACGCGCACTGTGGTTAGGGAATGGTGGTGCATGGAAGAACTTCGGGAAAACAGGGAAGCCTGGCAGTGAACGTTGCTGCCATTGTGGATGATGGCATCGCTGGCGAGAGTTGAGCTCTAGTTGGTTTGGAACTGGACAAAGCTTGAAGATGTTAGAAGATAGAAAAGATGGTGCTGCTGCTCGGGTTTTGGACATGACTCGATATGGACTATGGAGTTGAGCTTGGCAGTAATGGGTTGTTCGAGGTGAAGGTTCCCGTGAAGGAGTTTAGTTGGAGTTAGTCTGCTCTCGAGAGAGACTGGCAGTTGATCTCGTGAACGATGATGGGGATCAATGGAGCTTCCATTATCGTGTGAAGCCGGAGATGGGTTGATGGAAGATTGTATGCTGTTGCTGATCATTGTTCAAGGTTGTTGGTGACCGAGAGATAGGAAGCTCAGAAGAGTTGAACTCTTTATGAAAACATGGTGGAGTTTGCAGCTCGAGCTAGTTAATGCCATTGATGGCAGTGACGATGATTTGATCTGTAGTTGATGACAAAATATTCGACAGTGGTTATGAAGATTGGATGTGGCTGATGGGTTTGCTGCCACTAATGGATAGAGGGAATATAATGAGTATCGAGAAGTCCGTGGCTTGAGTTTGTGTTGATGGTGAAGATTTAATGAGGAAGAGAAGCAGTCGGGTTCGATATGGATTTGTGGTTCTGTCTTGTGCCGAGTTTTCACGGCTGGAAATGGTTTATTGCCGGATAGCCATGGTCAGGTGGATGTGCAGCTCGAGTCCACACGGGATATTGGTATGGTTTTGTTATGTGTACGAGAATATAGAAGAATGGGTTGGTTAAGAGTTTGATATGATTTGGACTCTAGAAGAAAACTTGATCGAGAATTCAGTTGAAGATAAGTTCCGGCCGATGGATAAGTTGGTGAAAATTGAGGATTTACTATATTGTTATACATTGACTTGGATGTTTAGTTAGTTTCTACGAATACACCTCAGTCTATAACGTCCCAGCTGGAAATGGAACCAATCGGAGAGCGTGTTTATCATATTACGATGCTCCTTGTTACAGAAAATCAGAAGCAGTGTCTTTCACATTTTTAAAATACTGTTGACCGACTTTCCATCCTTATCAAATGAGGATTTGTCGCATAAGATATGTCTCGTACAAACCTATATAAAGGCATGAGAAGCCGAGCTACTGAGAACAACTTTTTGGAGAGACAGAAAAAAATACAGAGAAAAGGAAGAGAGGGAAAGGTTTTATTCTATAACTTAGGGTTTACCCATTTAGGTGAAACCAAGTTATTTTCTTCTTTTTATTTCTTATATTTTTCATTGGTTTTAGTAAATCCATGTGTATCTAATTTTTTTAATGATTAAGGATGATTTCAAAGTCCTGAATAATAGAATTCTAATTCTTTTTACGAGTTTATTTTAAGTTGATTTTTCTTATCGATTATCTCTATTGTTTTTAGTATCTAAGATTGCTATAGGGTTATTCAATTGGTCATTTGAATTAATCTGATAGTAATTCTTCTACTAGTATTGGGGTTGGTGATACGTGTAATAGTCACTCAATTCCATACACAAGTAGTAAATCGCAAAAGCTGACATAGGGATTATGTTAAGCAATTGTGTATAGAGATGACACTAGTAAGCAGACCGAGCATATGCGTCTGTTGATAGGAACAACCTAATTCACAAAACATAATGCATTCATTTGGGTTACACCTTGAGAGCTTATTCATGGTGGCTCAGATGGATAGAATCTGGTAGTCGAGCACCTCTGTATCCAGTGGCAGCAGGAATTCCGTGGATAGAAGAGCTTATTATTATTCTACGGTTGGTGATAATAAAAAATTTGCAAGAAATAAATAAGTACTTTTATTAAGTTTCTGTTCAATGGCGGAGAATGATTCCCTAATCATCTTTGCTATCTTATTATCTTTTTATTTTACTTTCATCAAACTAATCCCCCCAATTTACTTTATTTTTTCTCATTCAAATAACATATGAATTACACATCTCTCTGTGGGAACGATCTCTTACTACCGCTACATTACCAGTTAATTAGTGGGAAATATATTGAATAGTTTGTTGCACTTACGACACACATCAAACTTTGGCGTCGTTGCTGGGGAGCGGTTTCTAATTGATTTATTATTTGTTTAGCTTGTATTTATTTTTGTTTTAGATTTTTGTTTTGATTTTCCCTTTCTTGTGAGTCGTCATGTTTCCTTACAGAGATAACATGTACGGAGCACAAGAACAATCATCATATTATAGTGGTAATCAATATGGTTTTCAATCTCATTCATATGACAACTACCAACCATCCTATGGGTATAATCAAAACCAATATTTTGGCTATGATTAATATCCCATGGAACCTTATGGATATTCTCATACATGTCAACAACCTTATGACGGGCATGTAAGTGAACAGTCACGAGAGTGGAAGGATAGTTATGCTTCTGATCAATTGTTTTCTAGTAATATGCAGATGACAGAGAGTTTGGAACTAAAATGTTATGATACTGAATCAAGACCTACTCCTATTCATCGTGTTTTTCCTTCACTCTTTTCAAAAGGAGAGATTGTGCATAATGGTGGAAAATGTATTAATGTCAGAAAACTTTTTAAGCAACACGAGCAGCTAGAAAAAGCCGGTGCATCACAAGAGATTCTTGATAGAATTAACAAGGCCATAGACATGGAATTCGAATGTCGTTTTGATGTTGATGATTCTGAGGTTGACAGTAATTCTGATACAGATGAACCAACTCTAGAAAGTTTTTGCAACAATGATACGATTATTCTTACCCCGGATCATAATAACGATCACTTGCTTATTGAAAAGGAGGAGAATGGATATGACATAAATGTTGTTATCAATGGTGTAACGTATACAAGTGAAGATTTTAGGATTTGCACCAATGAACTTGAATTTTTGGGGGAAGATTCTGATTCCGATGACGAGATTGTTGAAGAGATAGAGATTGAGAAAGAAACCAAATTGATTGAAATCGTGGAAGACCCAGTTGAAATTGCCATGGATTATAATGATGCTGAGATTTCGGTTGAAGCAGAAATTAAGAGTTCGATAGAGGACCACGATATACTTGAGGTAAATAATTCACTAGAGATAAAAGATGAGGATCTCGAACAAGGTTTGTCTAATCCTTTACATAATTCCATATCTAATGATCATTTCCATCCAATTGAAGTAGTTTCTCAAAGAGTTATTAACTCAACTTTTAGGAAAATACCTCACTTAGGATTGGAGTTGTGTGCTTCCAAAGTTTTAACGAATTATTTTGCTTCTAAGTATCCACCACTTAATGTGTTTGATTCTAGCATTGTGCAGGTTCACCAAGCTGAGGAACCTTTTGAAGTTCCTGAATTCTATGTTCTTTATCCACTTCCGAGTGTAGAAAGGACTAAGTGTGAGGGAAACTTCAATAAAGTGATATCTTTAATATTTATATCTTATGCTAATGTTTCATGAATCTGTTACTAGAATTGCAGATTGTTTTCTGGGAAGACTACCAGATTTTCATATTGTTGGTGTATGGACGATAACCAGAATGTCAGGCTGAGGACGTTAAACTAAGCGTTGCATGGGAGGCAACCCATAGGTTTTGTATTTTCAATCCTTTTGTTTTTAGTTTTCTTATTTTGCATATCATATTAGGATTTCCCACCTTGACTTTACTTAGGATGAGTCAATTACATTGAGGACAATGTAAAATTTAAGTGTGGGGGAGTGTTTGGATATTTTGCATATAACATTTTTTCAAATTTTTTGTAAATATTTGCATAAAAACCTCCAACTTGTAGAGATTTTAGAGTCACTAGCATACTTCTAGGTATGTTTACATAGAGAATTCTGACCGACATAACTGAACTTGGAAGTGTTAGGGAACTACGTTCGGATTTCTTGCTTGTTAGAGTGTTAAATATTGGATTTAATCATGACGGTGATGCAAATGAGGAGCAGAGGGAAATGCATTATTAGAGTTGCTGATCAATCATTAGTGGAGACTACCTATTTTCAAATCAACAGAGGCACCAGACCTAATTTTCTTAGTAATTGACTAAAAGGCGTTCTTTTGAGTGTGTGACGACGTACGTTAATTCCGGGTAAAATGGTGAGCTACCAAGTTTCACACTAAATTTCAGCACTATTTTTGATCTCTTGAGTGCTAATTTTGTCAATCATGAGGGTGACCTCTATAGATGAAAACCACCTTCTTGTAGTTTGATTTGTAATTAGAACCATTCTCTCTCTTGCCAACAACAGGTCCATAGAAACACATCATCATCAACAAGCGGAGCGACATCAAAATATACAAGGAAAGTTGAAGACGTTTAAGGTTTACAAGCAATAATACAAGGAAGAACAAATTTCATATCCAAGTAAAGCAACATACAATGAGCAGATTTTTAAATACATGTTGAAGAGTTACAATATAAGGAGCGGAATTCTATATCAAAGTGGAAGACTATTTACAAGAGCGGAGAAAATTAAAAGATGAGAGTTATTGAAGTTTATGATACAAAGACAATACAAGTTGTGAAGATCAAAGTGATAAAGTACTTCTTTCATGGCCATGATATTTTAATTTCGTTATTAATTTTTGTAGTTGCAATCTTTTTGTTAAAATATATATATATACAAAATCAAAAAATCAAAAAAATAATAATAATTTGCATTTAGGTTGTTATTTGTTCAATAAGGCCA
This sequence comes from Papaver bracteatum, assembly GCA_023529315.1. Taxonomy (NCBI): domain Eukaryota; kingdom Viridiplantae; phylum Streptophyta; class Magnoliopsida; order Ranunculales; family Papaveraceae; genus Papaver; species Papaver bracteatum. Next base: position 462,413 of record JAJJWX010005220.1, on the reverse strand, counting down.
TATGGAAGAAAAATATATAAAGAAGTTTCAAGCAACAAGGAATTTAAGGAAAAAAGTTGCGGATTGTCGAAGTTCTACGAAATTCAAGAGTTTATCATCAATATTTGAAAACTGTTGAAGACGAAAACCGAGAAGATGAAGAAAACGGGCCGAAGGAAGACATTTCAATTGGATGTTGTGAGAGTGGTGCTATCATCACTGCCGATCGGATGTGAAGGTGGTAAGTACTCCCATACTTGTTATAGTGGTTGATTTCCTTTCTTAGAGATCATCAGAAAAATATCTTTATTTTCCACGATTTTGTGGAGTCTTCAGAAATAATTCGGAAGGTCTCTTTCCCACCATTCAACGTGTGTAGGATTCTCTCTTCATTCCTACCTGCACACATGTGAGACCCATAAAAAAACCGTCTTATTGAGTGCAATTATCATAAAATCCTTTTAAGTGAGGCAGAAGTCGAGGCGAAATGCTTATTGATCGCTCTCAAACGCGGATTCTCTCATTATGGCGTGGTTATTTCTCACTCGAGATTTAAGAATGAATATGTTCTTTGGTATTTCTAACTTCTTATTACTAGCATGCAGAAACTATATGTCCTCATAGCTCTTTCGATGCTTGGGAAGATGGCACGCTTTGAAGTTGGAGTAGGTTTTGTGGGTATACCTCTCGTAATCCCTCACGAGACTATAACTCGTCCACTACGGACACCTAGCGGTTTAAAGGCATGTTGCATTTGCTAAGTGCATATGTATCCTCGGCGAGATGGAGTTGTTGTACTTTAGGTAGTTTGCTCGAGGACTAGCAAAATCCAAGTGTGGGGGAATTTGATAAGTGCTTAATTACATGTTTGGAGTGTCAATTCCATACTTGTTTTAGCTATATTGGTTGCATATTACTTTGTATTATGTTCCTTTTCTATTTTTTTGTCTTATATTAGATGAATCATTCGAAAAGAAGTAGAAATAGCTACAAAAGTGAAGTTCAAAAGTGAAGAAGAGCCAAAAACCAAGAGAAACTCGTTCAAATTGAGGATTTCTAGTCATCCTTTTATATAGGACGGAAAGACGAAGACAATGGCGAAAGAACGAAGTCATTCTGAGTTCGTATGAAGAAATTATGAGCAAAACAAGAACTTGGAAGACTAAAAGGGAAAAATGGTCATTTCGTGGGTCAAGTGCTATTGGCACCCCCAATGTACGTTAAGGGACATTCATTCTGCTAAGAGGCTTTCAAGTATCAAGGGAACTGCTAAAAGCAGTTAGGTCTTTTACAAGGAGGAGGCTTAAATTCAAATATTGTTAAAGACGCCTAGTGATTCTCTTGGGCACCACCATCATCTTCTACTCCTTCCGTGCCAGTTCAGGGAGGTTATCGTCCCTGTTATATTTGGGTACTCGAACAGTTCTTGGTTCAACTATTAATGGAGTTCGCGGACGCGCACTGCGGTTATGGAATGGTGGTGTATGGAAGAACTTCGGGAAAACAGGGAAGCCTGGCAGTGAACGTTGCTACCATTGTGGATGATGGCATCGCTGGCGAGAGTTGAGCTATAGTTGGTTTGGAACTGGACAGAGCTTGAAGATGTTAGAAACTAAAAAAGATGGTGTTGCTGCTCGGGTTGTGGACATGACTCGATATGGAGTTGAGCTTGGAAGTAATTGGTTGTTCGAGGTGAAGGTTCCCGTGAAGGAGTTTAGTTGGAGTTAGTCTGCTGTCGAGAGATACTGGCAGTTGATATCGTGAACAATGGGGGGATCAATGGAGCTGTTGGTTAATGTCATTATCGTGTGAAGCCGGAGACGGGTTGATAGAAGATTGTATGGTGTTGCTGATCGTTGTTCAAGATTATTGGTGACCGAGAGATAGGAAGCTCAGAAGAGTTGAAATCTTTATGAAGACATGGTGGAGTTTGTAGCTCGATCTGGTTAATGCCATTGATGGCAGTGACGATGAGTTGATCTGTAGTTGATGACAAAATATTCGATAGTGGTTATGAAGATTGGATGTGGCTAATGGGTTTGCTGCCACTAATGGATAGAGGGAATATGATGAGTATCGAGAAGTCCGTGGCTTGAGTTTGTGTTGATGGTGAAGATTTAATGAGGAAGAGAAGCAGTCGGGTTCGATATGAAGTTGTGGTTCTGTCTTGTGCCGAGTTTTCACGGCTGGAAAGGGTTCGTTGCCGGCTATCCATGGTAAGGTGGATGTGCAGCTCGAGTCCACACGGGATATTGGTATGGTTTTGTTATGTGTATGAGAATATAGAAGAATGGGTTGGTTAAGAGTTTGATATGATTTGGACTCTAGAAGAAAACTTGATCGAGAATTCAGTTGAAGATAAGTTCCGGCCGATGGATAAGTTGGTGAAAACTGGGGATTTACTATATTTTTATACATCGATTAGGATGTTTAGTTAGTTTCTAGGAAGACACCTCAGTCTAAAACGTCCCCACTGGAACTGGAACCAATCAGAGAGCGTGTTTATCATATTACGATGCTCCTTGTTACAGGAAATCAAAAGCAGTGTCTTCCCCATATTTAAAATACTGCAGACCGACTTTCCATCCTTATCAAATGAGGATTTGTCACATAAGATAGGTCTCGTACAAACCTATATAAAGGCATGAGAATCCATGAGAATCCGAGCTACTGAGAACAACTTTTTGGAGAGAGAAAAAAAATAAAGAGAAAAGTAAGAGAGGGAAAGGTTTTATTCCATAGCTTAGGGTTTACCCTTTAGGGGAAACTAAGTTATTTTCTTCTTTTTATTTCATATATTTTTCATGGGTTTTAGTAAATTCATGTGTAGCTAACTTTTTTAATGATTAAGGATGATTTCAAAGTCCAGAATAATGGAATTCTAATTCTTTTTACGAGTTTATTTTAAGTTGATTTTTCTTATCGATTGTCTCTATTGTTTTTAGTATCTAAGATTGCTATAGGGTTATTCAAATGGCCATGTGAATTAATCTGATAGTAATTCTTCTACTAGTATTGGGGTTGGTGATACGTGTAATAGTCACTCAATTCCATACACAAGTAGTAAATCGCAAAAGCTGACATAGGGATTCTGTTAAGCAATTGTGTATAGAGATGACACTAGTAAGCAGACCGAGCTTATGCGTCTGATGCTAGGATCAACCTAATTCACAAAACATAATGCATTCGTTTGGGTTACACCTTGAGAGCTTATTCATGGTGGCTCATATGGATAAAATCTGGTAGTCGAGCACCTCCGTATCCAGTGGCAACAGGAATTCCGGGGATAGCAAAGCTTATTGTTATTCTACGGTTGGTGATAATAGAAATTTTGCAAGAAATAAATAAGTACTTTTATTAAGTTTCTGTTCAGTGGCAACGAATGATTCCCTAATCATCTTTGCTATCTTATTAACTTTTTATTTTACTTTCATCAAACCAATCCCCCAAATTTACTTTATTTTTGCTCATTCAAATAACATATCAATTACATAGCTCTCTATGGGAACGATCTCTTACTACCGCTACATTACCAGTTAATTAGTGAAAAATATCTTGAATATTTGTTGCACTTATGACACGCATCAGGTAACTTAGATTGCAAACTCTGATTTGAAAACTATATAAAGGTGACGTCTAGCAACTGGAAAACTAATCCCCACACCTCCCGTGTGATACTAGTTGGTTTTGCTAGAGTCGATTCTCCTTTAACCGTAGGTTTCTTCTCGAGACCATGTCGGTTGACGACTTAAAGACTTCACTGGGATTGTGAAGCCAGACGAAACTACTTCTCTTATAGTTGCGCGATCCAATCTTTCCATTTACTATCGTACGAGTTCAATTGAATAATTGGCTTGAGATTATATCTCTGATAGGGCAAGATAAAAAGAAATCACAAACATCTTCGTTTCATCATTTGTGATTCCGCAATATCTAGTTTCGTTAACATACAATTTAGATTATTGTGAGGTGATCAATAATTCTAGGCGGTTCTTCGGGAATATAAGTCCGAGTTATTGATTAGTTCTTGTTCACCTTGATTTTATTAAAAGAGGGAACAAAACTCGTAGGTTTATCTGTGGGAGACAGATTTATCTATTATCGTAGACTTTTTTGTGTGATACAGATTTGTTTATTAAAGTATTCGACTTTGGGTCGTAACAACTCTTGGTTGTGGGTGAGATCAACTAAGGGAATCAAGTGCGTAGTATACTGCTGGGATCAGAGACGTAAGGAGCGCAACTGTACCTTGTGTGATATTAATTAGGGTTCAACTACAGTCCAGGCCGCAGTTAGTTTGTAGTAGTCTAGTGTCTATAGCGGCTTAATACAGTGTGGTGTTCAATCTGGACTAGGTCCCGGGGGTTTTCTGCATTTGCGGTTTCCTCGTTAACAAAATTTCTGGTGTCTGTGTTATTTCTATTCCGCATTATATTTTGTCATATAATTGAAATATCATAGGTTGTGCGTTGTATCGATCAATTGTGAAATCCAACCTTTAGTTGTTGATTGGAAATTGATTGATCCTTGGATATTGGTCTTTGGTACCATCCAAGTTTATTTCTCTTGTATTTGATAAAGACTCGCAGATTTCTATTTGCTTGAGTATAGATCAAATCGAGAGATAGAGATATTAACTCCTTGATATACTTTTTATTAAGATTGAGTCTCACTGTCTAGTTGATTCTCTTAAAATTATATTAGAGTTAGTCCATACAGATTGCTAATAGAAATATTGGGTGAGTAATAGACACATTTTTGTGTCTGAATTGTCCTCACTGTCTCTATTGTTAATGCTTGACTTTGTACTTATTATGGTGTTTTTATGTTTGTGTAGGTGTTTTTCGAGAAATACACTTGTGCTGAAAAAGTTGCTCAAAAAGTGCTATTTGGACCCCCGAAGAAAAGCACTAAATGCACCCTCATTTTGGATAAGGGCACCCCAAGGCACCCCTCAAGGCAACTGTTATTCGAACCCCCGTCTCTGTTAGGGGGAGGTCATCCCTACCATTCAAATTTTCAGTTTTGGCGGGAAATGGTAGTTGTAGAAGAACATAATTTAGGGTTTGCATTTTGGACGGGAATCAAAGAGACTCAATGGTTGGGATTTGCTGGGATGACGTGACTAATCTTAACAGGAATGGCATGACTGATTTCGTCAGCTAAAATTGGCTAGATTCTCGGTGAGAAGATAACAGAGGAGGCAAGATATTCACGAGTTTGCACGAGATATTCATGGGATTTCATGTGCGTATTAGAGGATAGCGTGTGTGTTAACAGAGTTTTACTCCAACTGGGACTGTGTTGGAAGCGTGTCAACACCAGGAAACGTGTGAAGAGATAAATAAAGAAAATATTTTTCTATGAACTGCAGAAAAGGATTTTGAAGATATATGGAGTTATTGCTAAGATTTCTGGGATGTTAGGAGTATATAAAGGATTTATTGGAGTCATAGAGAGGTTACGGAGTGATTGGTGAGACAACAGAGCAAAGAAACGAGAGTTGGAGAAATTTGTTGTTGCTTCCATTGAAGAGAGCTCGAAGAACATTAGACTATAGAAGACAGTCGTTGTGCTATAGTGACAACGACACACTTGTTTTATCGTTCTCTGTAACAACTCGGTTTGTAACAAATATAACTGTTACAAACCCGGTTTTTATTATATTTCTCCTATTTTCATCATTTGTAAACACTTTGAGCAATGAAATCAACTTTTGAGCGTGTTTCCAACATGATGATGAGCTAAATCTCCCACAACCAAGGCAATGAGGAAGCTATTTACGCATGAATAATTGGTAATCATTTTATTTTATCTAATTTATAATTCACTCAATCACTGCTTTTGCAGTGTTCTAAATTGTTTGCATAATTTTCTTAATTAGTTATGATTCAATTTGATAAGTTATACTTTGTTTAGTCAATTGATAATTTATGCTTAGGGAATACAATTCATATTTGAGAATATGCCTGATTATTTGTGAATTAAGTTATAAGAGACTTAAAAGATAATTAGAGTTTTGGATTATTTACTATCATTCATTCATGTGTAATAGTGCAATCAGTGTCTTGGTTATTTTTAATATCTTGAAATCAATTTTGCATTAAGTTTTCTTCATTTTTAAGTTTTATAAGTCTAAAATCTATTTCTTTCTCAAGTCTCAACGAACCTATTACTACAACAACTTTGATTTCACATCAATTTTTGGCGCCGCCAACGCGGACTTGTCTTTAGGCTAGAGTTTTTAGATTTATTTTTTAGGTTTTTGTTTTTATTTTATTTGTTCTACTTTACGTTTTTGGGTTTTTGTCTTTGCATTACAGATTTTGGAATTTGGAGCAAAATAAAAAATTGCCAAAGCTTTTGGTGAATACTTAAAAGATTTGGAATCAAAGACAAAGCGAAAAGAGCGAGAAAAAAAAGAGTTTATTTTATTTAGATTGTATTAGGATATCTTATATTCTTGCAAGTTTCTTTTTCTTTTGCACTTTATTTTAGGACTCTGGACTTTAAACTTTGGGATTTTTTTTAAACCCTACGGAAGGGTAGTATTAAATATAAACTGTTTGCAGAGAAGGACGGCGATTACGATATCGCCTCGGCCCCTCGGGTTCGTACATGACATAGGAGTTGTGGCACGAGTCAACTACAATGGTTCATCCCCCGTCTGGTATGGGAGGTAAGTTTACCGAAAAACCCATGAATCCCCTGTAAACGGGTTTACTGTATTCATTCGTTTGCATATATGTCGAGGAACTGAATACGACTGCTTTAATTTCCTAGTAAAGGGCAAGGCCTGGCCATACAAGATAAGGGTTCGTATTTCATCATCGTTCTCTTCTTTCCCACCTTAGGAAAACGATACCAAATGCGAACCCAAGCTTAAAATACTAACTAGAACGAGACCGATAGGGTAACGAGCTTAATAGGAAAGTCATTCAAAAAATATTGGTTACTCTTTTAAGCATACTTCGAAGTTCATGATGGTTTCTGTAAGTTGAATGTGCCGCCTTGTAATGTCGGTGAGGCCTTGGGTATCAAAGCTCCATCGAGCTTCTCCCGTCTCTATTTAGCTTACTTTAACTCAGATTGATTCCAAAGGGGTCTTCTTAAATTGTAACGAATTCCCTTTCGAAGGATTAAAAGATGGTCTAGAAACAATCTAAGTGGAGCCATCATGATTTTTGTTTGCTAGAAATTAGTAGGTGTGTTGTGGTGGAGTCATCCTTGTTTGTGTTTGAACCTCCCTTCCTTTTAGGATTTTTTTCTTCTTGTTTTTGTTTTTTCTAGTGTATGCCCGAGGTCATTAGAGAACAGGCTTGGAAAAGAAACACTCTAGGTCGTTTGATTAGTGACAAACCTAGTAGTTCTTCTTGTGAAGACGGGGAGCTCGAAGACTCTTCTTTTGAGAGCCCTATTTTCGGAAATTTCAGCTTTGAAAACTTGATACTTAGTGAAGAAAGTACTCCCAGTCCTTTGGTAGTGCTAGAAATGGCAACTTTGAAATCTTTGTTAAACCCAACTAGGACCTCTCGTCCGTCATGTATCAAGTTAGCTGAAACTGAGGCAAATTATGAACTGAAACGTAGGACCCTACAGATGCTCCCAATCTTTTTAGGGAAAGAAAGTGAAAACCCCTATTTTCATATTAGGGAATTTGAGGAAGTTTGTAGTACTCTGAAAATTAAAAACCTAGATAATGATGCTTTGAAACTTAGGTTATTCCCTTTTCCCCTGAGAGATAAATCCAAATCTTAGCTATATAGTTTTCCTTATGAGTCAATTGAAACCTATGACCAACTTACAGGTGCCTTTTTACAGAAGTTTTTCCCTAGGCACAAAACATCGTCTATTAGGACAAAAATATGTACTTTTGCTCAACAAGAGGGAGAATCTTTATATAGGTATTTGGAAAGGTTCAGTACTGACTTAATAGCTCAATGTCCTCACCATGGTTTAGAAAAGGTTAGGCTAGTTCAGATCCTTTACGAGGGTTTATATTATTCGACAACAACCATGGTTGAGTCCTTATGCACAGGTAGGTTTGAGAATAAAACAGTTGATGAGGCGATGACATTTTTGAATGAAATCGCCGATAAGACCCAACAATGGGAAAATAGTAAGTAACCCCTAGAAGGATCTTATGAGTATGATGTTAAAATAGCAGCCATGGCCAAAAGGTTAGAAGCCTTAGAATTAGGTCATTCTAGTGGTAGTGGAAGAATAAAGCCTTTTTGGGAAGTCCATACTGTTGATGAGCAAGCCGATGCTCTTTATAACAATACTAGATTTGATAACTGACAAAAGTTTTACCCATATTCAGAAACCACCTTGCTGGAGAAACCATCCAAACCTTTCTTGGTTTAAGGGCCAGAATCAAGGTCAGTCTAGTAACTCTCAGGTTCTCCCAGGCTTTGGCTATACTAAGAGTCCTTCAGCTCAGGCACAGTTTCAACACCCTTCAGATAAAAAGATTATGAGTTTAGAAGAGTCTCTTGCTTTGTTAACTCATAATACTGTGCAGTTTCAGCAATCTGTTGCTCAAGGTTTAGAAGAAAATAATAGAATAGGTCAGGCTAACTCTCAGGCTATTTCCGAGTTGAAAACCTAGGTTAGCCAGATAAATGAATCTTTGAGAGAAAGAGGTAAGTTTCCTAGTCAAACTCAACCCAACCCTAAAGGAATTAATGAAATAGGTGAAAGACCATCCGATCATGTGAATGCTATTAAAACCCTTAGGAGTGGTAGAGTCATAGACAACAAGGTTTCCATGCCTGATAGTGAACATGTTGTAGTTCACCCTTCTGAACTAGAAATCGAAGAGACTGATAGAGTCTCTAAAGAGACCGATGAGGTTCCTGATAAACCCGACTTTGTTCCTAGAGCCCCATTCCTACATCTGCTAGCTCCAAATAAGAGGGAGTCCACCTTTAATGGAATATTGGAGGTTTTTAAGCATGTAACTATCAACCTTCCACTATTAGATGCAATTAAGCAGATTCCCGCTTATGCCAAGTTTCTTAAGGATATGTGCTCGCGAAAGCGTAAGCTTAGTGTCCAGAATAAATCCTTCCTAGCTAGTCATATGAGTTTTATTATTCAGAATACCACTACTACTAAGTATAAAGACCCAGGGTCCCCTACTATTTCTTGCACAATAGGTAAGTACCGTGTTGAGAAAGCATTGCTAGACTTAGGAGCCAGTGTGAACTTACTCCTATGCCATGTGTACCTTAATCTAGGACTTAGTGAGATGAATCCTACCTAGATGATACTTCAGTTAGCTGATAGGTCCGTTAAAATTCCTCGTGGTGTGATCGAGGATGTTCTTATAGAGGTCAACAAGTTTATATATCCTATGGATTTTGTTATCCTAGATACCCAACTTGTTCCTGACCCAGAGAACCAAATACTAGTGATTTTAGGTCACCCATTTTTAGCTACATTCAATGCAATGATTAACTGTTGAAATGATGTTATGAATTTGTATTTTGGTAATATGACTATTGAGCTGAACATTTTTAATATTAGTAAGCTACCCTCTGAACTAGATGACTCGAACATAGAAGAGGTGAACATGATAGGAACATTAGTCGGGGAGTCATTACCAAACACTTTGTTAGAAGATCCATTACAGAAATGCCTAGCACACTTTGGGATTAATTTTTGTTAGAGCATTGCTCGGTCGAACTCGCATGCATTGATATCTCAAGCATGTTTGTCAATATTAGTGATCAAAACTATAAAGTATTTGATTGCTAGTCTACTATAGCTAAGGTCTTGGACTAGGATAGAAAGTATAGTTGAGCTCAAGAACTCCATGGCGATCATCATACAAGACGAAGGACTACTCAAGGAACCAGTGGACCTTCATCGACTAAAATGTATATGGAGACTTGAACTTATCTATCACTCAAAAGTCTATCTACTCTATCTCCTATATTGAGACCAAAGTCGTATTACTATATAGACTAAGAATATACACATATGATATTTCGAGCTGAGTATATCTCACTTATCTATTTCTCGAAATATGTGTTGATAAAGCTTTCGCTTTATCCAAGTTCATCTTTACCTAGTGACGAAAGTCATGTTATGTTTCAATCATTTTGGAAATTGCTCTGATGAAAAATAGTTTGTGAATAAAAACTATATAATGCCCTATAAGAATGTTTCAATGATTGAAATGAAATTTTAGACAATATAACCATTGGAGGATATAAGCATTGTTGTGGCAACACATATATGTATAATTCCTTATTGCTTGAACCGAAGTTTGCGAACTTTGTTGATCAAGTGAAACCGGAATAGTGCGTGAGCTTCAGTCCGCGAACTGGCAGAAGTTCTTGACCGAGAATTTCTAATGGAGTTTGTGAACTCCATCCGGGAACTTAAGTCGGCGAACCCAGTCCGCGAACGTAGTCCGCGAACATGAGTAGGTTATGTCTAAAAATGATGTTTGTGAACTTTTCTTAATAAACTAAGGAATGTTATTGCAAACCGTGGATTTATAGTTCATGAATCGATTCGACTGAATCACATCATTTTTGCTTCAATTATGTCTTGTGTAGTACATAAAGATCTAAGCAATTGAACAACTCTCTAACTAGTTCATTTGAGTCATTTGGACTAGTTATGGTGAAGAAGAATATGGTTGATATGGAAGTTATCATTTGGCTAACCATTTGGTTAACTAGTGTTGAACCAACTAATGTACAAGTTTGGGTACGGTTTTCACAAGGCTACAAACATGCAGTACATGTGTGTATAAGAAGCTATGTTTTCGATCTAACGGTTAATAAATATTATCTTGTATCTAATCAGGTTTTCATCTAACGGTGAATATTGAATGCTTTGTTACTAAGCTAACATTGATTGCAAACCCTGATTTGAAGATTATATAAGGGAGAACTCTAGAAACTAGGAAACCCAATCCCCATACATTCTGTGTGATACTAGTTTGCTAAGCTAAAGTCGATTCTCCTTTAACCTTTGGTTTTCTTCTTCTAAAACTAGGTTAATGACTTAAAGACTTCATTGGGATTGTGAAGCCAGACCGATACTACTTTTATCGTAGTTATGTGATCTGATCTTGTTGTTTCTATCGTACGAGTACAATTGTAATAATTGGCTTGAGATTTCTATCTCCTATAGGAAAGATATAAAAGTAGTCACAAACACTTCGTCTCATCGTTTATGATTCCTCAAATAATATTCTTCGCTACGTCGATTAAGTTTATTGTGAGGTGATTGATAAAACTGAGCTGTTCTTCGGGAATATAAGTCTAGTTTTATCAATTGGTTCATGTTCACCTTGATTTATCAAAAGACGGAACAAAACTCATAAGTTTATTCGTGGGAGATGAATTTATCTATCCTTGTAGACTTTTCTGTATGAGACATATTTGTTTATTTAAGTCTTCGACTTTGGGTCGTATCAACTCTTGGTTGTGGGTAAGATCACCTAAGGAAATTAAGTGCGCAGTATCCTGCTGGGATCAAAGGCATAGGAGCATAATTGTACCTTGGATCAGTGTGAGACTGGTTTGGGTTCAATTACAGTCCAGACCGAAGTTAACTTGGAGTAGGTTAGTGTCTGTAGCGGCTTAATACAGTGTATGTTTAATCTGGACTAGGTCCCGGGGTTTTTCTGCATTTGTGGTTTCCTCGTTAACAAAATTCTGGTGTCTGTGTTATTTCTTTTCCGCATTATATTTCGTTATATAATTGAAATAATACGGGTTGTGCGTTGTTCAATCAATTAGAATATCCGACCTTATTGGTTGTTGATTTAAATTGATTGACACTTGGATTTTAGTCTTTGGTACCATCCAAGTTATCTCTCTTTGATTAAGACTCGCGAATTGTATTTGCTTGAGTAAATCAAATTGAGAGATTGATATAATAACTCCTTGAGATATTTTCTATTGATTGAGTCTAGTCAATTCTCTAGAAAACAACTCGGAGTTGTCCATACAGATTGCTAATCGAAATATTGGGTGAGGTTGTTAGACCCCCACTTTTTCACTTGGTATCAGAGAAGGAAAACACGTTCAAGACCTTACAAGTCTGTGTTTGTGGCAATCTGAGTCTGAGGACAAGATCTCTTCGCACATACAAAAATGTCTCCTAAAGATTTGGATTATGTCAAGTGACTTGGAAATACCTCAAAGGATTATTCCTTAGTTGATTCTTCTGAATCCCTAGGTAGAAGAAATGTTCAATTTGATAATGACATTTATTCCTCTCATGAGGCATGTGACACTCTGGCAAAAGCTGAAAAGGAGCTCACCATAATTTCAAAAAATACAGCTGAGATTATTGATTTTAATTATCATGATCAGCTTACTGATGAATTTGAAAAGTCTTTTGATCGAGAACGTGATCTCTATAACATTGTTGTGTCCTTCTCTAAAAACATTGATAAACTTCTACAAGAAACTACTCTATAACGTGAAAAGATTAGTGCTCTTGAGGAGGTTTTTAAGAAAAACTTAATTAGAGAAAAACTTTTACTCGGGACTCATTCATCAGATCTCAACAGACTTTGTGTTGATAAAGTGAAACTAAGTGCATCTCTTACTCTAGCTCATAAACAATGTAAATCCTTGGAAAAGGAAAACTCTATCTTAAGGATAAAATCTTCTGTACAAACTAATTCTCATGAATTACAGCACATGAAGAAATGTTCTCCAGAAGAAGATTGTGTCAAAAAAGGTTTACATAACTTGCAATCTTATCTTATGGCTATGAAGAAAAGACAGGTGCCAAGTATTGCTTCTCCTCCACGAACCTGTACTTTTTGTGGGACAAATAATCATTATCCTATCCATTGTTTTTGTAGCGCCCAATAAGCTTGCAGCTGACTAATCTAAGAGATTAACTAATTAAAGAGGCACTAAGAATCTAAATCATTACTTAAACATTCAATTAAGAAAGCTATTACAAAATTTAACCCAAAAACTATCCCTGCTCTGAAATATATATATATATATATATATATATAATAACTCCTCTCGGATGATACATATACAATAGTCATTTGTTTCGCAAATATAAACAACATAATAAACGTAACATAAGATAACTAATTAACGGAGTCAACCCCTCGAAGATTTTGTTGCGCAACTCTGATCTGTCTCTAAAACTGAAAGTGGGAAAGGGTGAGCACATCATCCCTAGAAGGGGTGCCCAGCAGGAATAACATTTTAACTTTAAAGAAATCATAAGCAAGATTTGGAAAACATTTCATGTTTTCCTAAACATCAAAGTGACTAAGTCACTGGAAATGCACAAACATGTATACGGACAAACTCCTTCTTCAAGCAATGTATAATAGAGATGCCGGGTTGTTCCACACCTAATAATATATTCATGCCGGGTTGTTACACACGTAATAAGCATAAAAACTGAATTCATGTAGGTATAAATGCGAAGGAGCGTATCCTATATAACACAGGTGGAAATTCTCATTTCCCATAACAATTTATAAAGACAAACATTACAAGTCCTTTCCAATTCATGGAAAGATTCAAAGAATCAACAGAACAATCATAAATACAAACTAAACAATGCATGAAATGCACAGACAGACAATGCATGAGTTTGTCAAACATAAACTTTTTGTTTATGGGTAAAAACTACTTCTGTTGGTTTTGGTAATTTGGGGTGTGTGGATGAGAAGTGAATCTAAACCCTAAACAAATGCACTGCACGGGAGTGCTTTTGATTCGAGAGATCAATCTATACAATTCTGGCCTAAACCAACAAATGGCCGTTCCAGACTTGTTTCGGTCACAAAGTGAAGGAGATGGGGTTGATCTTAGGGAGGGAAGCGAAGAAGGTGTTGATATTGTGAAGGTGTAGGCTTGTTTATGACTTGTAACAGAAAGGTGAGAAGGCTTACGAATAATGCAAGCAGGCTTTGGGTGTTTCAATACGTCTCGTATTAACAATTGGTTTCTGTGTTGTGTTCTCTGTTTGTAAATAGGGAGGATAACCTATTTATACAAGTCATTTGAGCCTTACTCACGTCTCTCATAGGAAGTGTAGGAAGTGAAGTGATGGAGTAGTGGAGTGGTGTGATAGTGTCACACGATCAATCTTGCCCACTTCTCCCATCATCACTAACTGTGCATGTCTTCTTGACACGTTCTTGTGATGTCGCGTTGCACGTTGCACGCTGTAAACCGCCAGACTAATACCCCAGTATGTATCCCCCAGTTTGTGACATGATTGATGTCTTGAGTGTGTGGATCGTGGGACCCATAGAAGGTAGCATGTAATGCTAGTTAAATAACTAAGTTATTTAGGAAGTCGATACTTGTAAAGTGTCATGTGTATTCTATGCATGTTATGCATCGAATGTATTCAGCATATATGAAGCATCGATGTTGAGCACCATTCCATGCCTACTTCACGTGAGGGTTTGGAGGTTGCGCTAGCAAATCCTCCCTTGACCGACCACATGGTGTGGTAGAGTGGCAGACGGTGATCACGGTGATACTTCTTTGGTCGCCTAACTCTTATCCTAGGTCGTCCGTCCGAGCTGGTGAAGTTGGACGGACGAGATGACTTGCGACCCACATCTGCGACCCTCGGATTAGGGTTTAGGAGGTACGCGAGTGTACTCCTTCAGCTTGGTCGAATCCAAGCATGGGAGGCGTTTTATGGAGGACCGATCAGGCATGTGTGTAGACAGCATGTTGATGTCCATGTCCATGCTTCACTGTCCCACGAAGGTTTGATCAAGGCCACTCAAATTTATCGGTGAAGTTTAGTGGCTGAGATCGATTTGCGACAGAAATCGTATGCTGCAAAGGATTCCTAAAGGGCGCGGAATGCCACTTTCAAGGCGCGCGTTTCGAGACTACCAAGCTTGGTCGGTCTCATCCGTTTGGTCCGGTGTGTAGGTGGTAGGCTGATATTCACGCCTATACCTGACTGTCCCATGAAAACCTGATCTAAGCCGCTCAATTCTTCCGGCGAAGTTGAGTGGTCGAGATCAGTTTGTGATTTGGGAAGCGTGACCACACTAGTTTGGGCGTGCGTTTTGGAGAAACCAGGCATGGTATGCCTTGGTCGTTAGGGTGAGGACATAGATGGTTCCACGGTGATCATGTTGATGCTCACTGGACCTGCTCAATTGTCTCCTAAGCCCTTCATTCGATCAGGAGAAAACGGACGCTCGTGATCGATTCAAACCCTAATTAGTGTTTTGGCCGGCCGTGCTTCATGCATTGTTTTGCACGCACGAATTGGGACAACCAAACATGGTTGGTCCTGATCGATTGTTCATGTGTGTAGGCGGGCCCACGGTGATTGTGTTGACATGCTCTAGGCCCTTTGAATCTACATCTACACCCTCCATCTATGCCTGTGAAGATGGATGCTTGAGATCGTTTTGCAACACATATAATGTGTTGCAAACCCTAATTTAGGGTTTCTTGACCATTCTGCTTAGTTTGGACGGTTTGGAAAGCTATGCCACCCTTTTTGGGGAGGCCGACCATGCGGGGCCCGCATTTGGTCGGCAGTGAATGTTCCAATACCTGCTTGGGGGTATTGGATTCGATATGGACCATCCAATCATGATGGTGAAGTTGGATGATCGGGATCGTTTCTAGACTATTATGGACACTCTATATTGATATCAACTTTGTAGCGCCCCCTAAGCTAGCAGCTGACTAATCCAAGAGATTAACTAAATAAAGAGGCACTAAGAATCTAAAACATTTACTTAACGATCAATTAAGAAACTGCTACAAAAATTAACCCAAAACTAGCCCCGCTCAGAAATATATATATACAAGAACTTCTATGACGCGCTATTAGGTCTTACATTTGCCTCTTGCGAAATTTTATTCGCGAACTAGGGTGCACGCCATAAAGGTTCGTCCCATTCTATTAATCTCTGCGAAATTTTATTCGCGTTTCTCGCGATATTCTCGCGTTTCTTCATTCTTTCATTTCTGTCAATTCTTTATATAATGTTGAATAATCTCGTGATTACACTCGCAGCTCTGATAAAAATTTGTTTTGCTCATTTCTGTGAGTTCTTCTTTCATTTCTGTCATTTCTTCTTTCATTCTCATAACACCATATTTGAAGTAAATATTCTTTAAAATCTTTTGAAATCTTATAAATATTCTTTGAAATCTTGCGATTGTATCGCATTGTTAAATCAAAAATCTTTTTCTGTAAAAGAAATATTCTAGAGAAATCTTGCGATTGTATCGCTCTTTGTAAATCTGAAAATTTTGCGATAATTTCGTTTTCTTTAATCTTGGAAATCTTTGAAAATTTTGGAGATCTGTATATTTTTTTGCGATGATTTCATTTTTTGTAATCTTTTGAAATTTTTGAAATCTTGCGATTGTATCGCAAATAGAATATTTTTTATAAATTAAATCAAAAATCTTAGAAATCTTAGAAATGTTAGAAATCTTCTTTGAAATCTTGCGATTGCCTCGCTTCTAGTAAATTAATTTTTTTTTATATTATTTTCTATTATTATTATTATTTATTTATTTTGAAAATATTAGAAATCTTAGAAATTTTCTTTGAAATCTTGCGATTACCTCGCTTAAATCACAAATTTTATTTTTTGTAAGTAAAATATTCAAGGAAGTGGAATTTAGCTTTTTATATGATTTTCTGTTGATGTCGTTTCTCGCGAAGTATATGGTTTTCTTGCGAGATGAGAAACAATGAGAAATGAACTCTTGACCTGCCTCTTGCACCATACCAATCGTTCTAACCCTCTCTTGCGAAATTAACTTGCGAAATTCTCGTCAACTTTCTTCATTCTTGGCGAGATAATCACCAACTCTTTTCTTTGCCTCGCAAAAAATTATTTGCGAGGAGGGAGATTCAAACCCAAGCCTTATAGTTTGCATACTCCTTCTCTAACCGTTTGGGCTACTTGTTGCTTGTGAAAGAAAGACCTAGTTCTGATATATTATTCCATTTCTTCGCTCCTTGAAGTTCAAAAATGAGTAAAAGAAAAAGTATGCTTGGCGAGGGACTCGAACCTGGGATACTGAACTTCTTAAATTCGCTATTGACCATTTGTGATAGCTTATGTTTGCGATAGAAAGTTATACTATCGTCATCTTACTATTATTATCCTCTCGTCAGGAAACTTTAGAAAAATCGTGAAAAAATATTGTTGCGGTGAGACTCGATCCCGTGATCTGCTGCATGCATTCATGCCTCCCAACCAACTGTGCTAGTTCTCTTGCTTGTGAGATTTATCTGCGAAATAATCAAAGGCTAACTTGCAAATCTCGCTGAATAAAAATAAACTTGTGAGGAGCAAGAATTGATCCCGCTACCTGCTATTCCATTCAAGCTTCCCAACCAACTGTGCTAGTTCTCTTGCTTGCGAGATTTATCTGCGAAATAATCAAAGGCTAACTTGCAAATCTCGCTGAATAAAAATAAACTTGCATGGAGCAAGAATTGATCCCACGAACTTAAACTTGCATGCTTCTGGTTTTACCAACTGTATTGTCTTCAACTTGTGAAAGAGTGACGAGATTCATGTGACTTATTCTTTTTAGTTGTCCTTTGTATAAGCTTTCTCTTTGTCCCTTTCTATTCTCTTTTCTAGACATGCTATTTTATCTTTCTTTCTTGCGAGAGTTCATTCCCTGCGAGCAATCACCATGAGTAATGCAAGTTTTATATCAACTTCATAAAATTGAAAACAAGGATAATCATCAATTTTATTTTATTTTTAAAATCGCATAACTTGAAAAGTACGTTTTTTATTTTTTATTTTTTTATTTTTTTGAAATTGGAAATGAGAAGAGATTTTGTCCTGTAGAATTATTTGTTGGTGTAACTTCATTTGATTTCTTCGCGATTGTTGATGGAGTACTTGGTGAATAAATCATTAGTCTTCTTCTTTTATCCACTGTGTTGTCTTTGTCCTTTGTGGTTTTTCCTCCATTGGAATCTAAATTTTCTGTTAAAATGTTGGTGTTGGTTTAATCCATTTATTCGCTGACGTTGTATGTTGATAAGTTGGTGGATGTATCTTATCGCAAAAGAGAAATTTCACTGGATCTTTTGATTCCTTCATCTTTGACTTCAATCATGTTCACATTAGTTGTCAAAATTATGATTAAATTCAAGGTTTATGGACGTAAATTTATGATCAAAACTCTTTTGAATTCAAAATATCAACTAAACAGCAATTTTTCTGAAAAACAAAGATTAATAATCTAAAATTCCAAATCTTCCAGATCTATACTATGAACATATAATTTAATAAGATAAGAAAGAATTTGTCATGTTTGAACAATTAATTGATCCAAATTCATTAGATATCTCCCTGCTAAGAATGAAAACTTTCTTACGAAATGTAAATCTCTAATCAACAGAAAATCTCGAAATTTGACATTTTTAGAGATTCATTAAACAAATTTGTAAAACCAGGTTTGGTTACTACAAATTCGTAACAAAAACATTTTTAGATTCAAGACTTCCTCAATAAATCAAATTTCTACAAAAAGCAAAGTTTAGGTTTTATAAAAAATCTACTTTCCAGTTTTTGTTTTGAAATTCTCAAATCCGAAAAATGAAACAAAGAATAAGAAAAGTGAGAAGAAATTTGTTCTTTTTGATGATTTGTTGACATAATTTTTGCCGGTCTTTTCTTCAGCTGCCTCTTAATATATCTCCTTCTCTCTATTTGTTGTATAATCATGAGTTTTCGTTGTAGCTTCCATATTTGATCTTGAAGTTTTTAAATCCAGTGAGATCCAATTCTAATGATAGCCAATTTCTTTGAATCTTCTTCAATTTGACAAGTAGTCCCTGTTTCTAGCGCCAAAATGTAGTTGCAGGAATTCCTACAACACACCCCTGATCATATTTTGATATTAATTCCTAGATCTACATATAAAATGGTAGTAAAATTGCTAGAATTGTAAACGGACACCAAGATTTTTTACATGGTTCTATCAATCTGATCTACATCCATGATTCTTCACTATAATTGTTTAAGTTTACATTTGATAATCTCCATTCATGGAATTCTAAATCTAGTTTTGGAGAAGAAGATGATAAAGAAAAATACATTCTCTCTCTAAAAACCTCTCTACAAAATATATATCTCTCTCCTAAAATAGTGTCCCCCCCTTTTCTCTCTCCTGCTCTTCTCTTTATATAGGTGTTTACATAAAGGATGACAACTCACACTTCCCCTATTTTAGGATCTCTTGCTATGTGCTCGCAGGATTTCTCTTCAACTACAAAATCTTTATTTCTTGCCTTGCTCTCGCGAGCTCCCGTCTTGTGCTCGCGAGCATTTTGTCTAACTACAAAATCTTCACAGCTTTCTCATGTTTTATGTTGTCATTGTCTATTACGTCATTCTTTGAATTATTCTCTGACACTCGCAAAGTGTTGTTGAAGAGTTTGCGATGATGCTCACAGAAGTGTTGTTAATCTCGCGTGAACATAATTGTAGCGATATTCCGGTTCTACATCTTGCCTCTTTTTTCTTGAATATTTCTTGAAAAGTAATCTTTAAGAAAAAATATGTTGTTGTAGTAGTCTTTGATCTTTGTTGATGAAGGAACGAGCGAAAGAATACTAGACTTGAAAAGTACGTACTTGCCTCTATTCTTTTGTGAAGTTCCATATCTTTGCTAAGTAAATAAGAAGTATTAACTCTTGAAGTATTCGAAGTATGAAGTATCCTTGAAGAAATATAAGAAGTACTCAATCCTCAAAATATAAGAAGTATCCGTCCTTGAATGAAAATCATAAGTATTGCCTCTGTTCATGCGAAATTATTACTTCATTTTTGGCGAAAATCCATGTCCATTTTGGAAATGATTCTTGCCGAGAAGATAAAGAACATATAGTATTTTCTTGGTAATCCATAGTTGCCTCTGTTCTTTATCTATGGAGGTAGAATCGTTGAGAAAATGTTAAATGAACGAATTGTTTCTTTATTATTGTCTTGCCTCTGCCTCAAGCGATAAAATAATCATATTCTGCGAAATAATCACATTTCCTGCGAAATTCTGGAATAGTCTGCGAGGTGTTGAATGAGTTTGCAAGTTTCATAATGTGTCTGCAAGATTCTAAATGTATCTGCGATTTTATGAATAACCCTGCGAAATTATGAATAATGCTCCTGAATAGTACTGTGAATAGTGCCATGAATAGTGTCGCGAACTGATGAATAGTACTGCGAGATTGTAGATAATCCTCTTGAGAGACTCTGAATAATACTTCTGAAAAATTCTGAATAATACTTCTGGAAGATTCTGAATAGTATTTCTGAAAGATTCTGAATAATATTTTCTTTCTCTCTTGCGATGAACAAATCTGTCCTGCATTCTTAAAAGAAAATAATTAATGTTTGAGATTATTCTATTGTTCTTATTTTGCCTTCCTAGTTAAAGGTCATATTTTGCCAATTTTTCTTTTTGCGACAAAATCGCAGGACGTCTTTACATTTGCATGTATTGACCCATTGATCTTGCCTTATCTTTATTCTTTTGATTGTATTGCGACAATATGACAAGTCTAAGTTCCCTCGCGAGATCAAAGCCTCATGACATTGTCGTCTTGCGATGAAATCGCAGGACGTCTTTACACTTTCATGTAAAAACCCATTGATCTCATCTTATCTTTTTTCTCTTATGGATTGTTGCCTCTGTATAATTTTCGTCACGCGACAATATGACAGCCCTAAATGTTCTTGCGATCATAAAGCCCCATGACATTGCCGTCTTAAGACACTTATCAGCTCCCTAATGGAGGGTGCCGCCCTTATCTTCCCCCTGGTTGCCCCTTCAAGGAGGGCACATCGGCCATACAAGACTAGCTCCTCTTATCCGGATTTGCCAACAACCAGTTGTTTTCGCAGACTCTTGTCCTTTATGCCTATATGGATTATAGTTACAAGACTACACCCTAAATGGGGTTTTCTTCGGGCCGAGTGCATCATAGCCAAGACTTTCCAAGGATTGCCAGGGTAGTTTTGTACGCCCCGGGGACCCTTGACTCAACCGTGTACCTCGGCGCCTTGGCCATACTCTGCACTCCTTAGAAGAGATCATCGGTCGTCCAACTAGGGTATAACCTTATAAAGCTGGAAATCCAAGGTCTCTCTCCTGGATAGGTTTTCTTTAACCCCAACATCTGCATAACTCAGGTTCCAGCAACGGTATAACCTTATCCCTGAGTCATGTCAAGAGATACCCCCTTATATGACGCGCTATTAGGTCTTATATTTGCCTCTTGCGAAATTTTATTCGCGAACTAGGGTGCACGCCATAAAGGTTCGTCCCATTCTATTAATCTCTGCGAAATTTTATTCGCGTTTCTCGCGATATTCTTGCGTTTCTTCATTCTTTCATTTCTGTCAATTCTTTATATAATCTCGTGATTACACTCGCAGCTCTGATAAAAATTTGTTTTGCTCATTTCTGTGAGTTCTTCTTTCATTTCTGTCATTTCTTCTTTCATTCTCATAACACCATATTTGAAGTAAATATTCTTTAAAATCTTTTGAAATCTTATAAATATTCTTTGAAATCTTGCGATTGTATCGCATTGTTAAATCAAAAATCTTTTTTTCTCAAAAAGAAATATTCTAGAGAAATCTGTGAAATCTTGCGATTGTATCGCTCTTTGTAAATCTTAAAATTTTTGAAATTTTTGCGATAATTTCGTTTTCTGTAATCTTGGAAATCTTTGAAAATTTTGGAGATCTGTATATTTTTTGCGATAATTTCATTTTTTGTAATCTTTTGAAATTTTTGAAATCTTGCGATTGTATCGCAAATAGAATATTTTTTGTAAATTAAATCAAAAATCTTATAAATCTTAGAAATGTTAGAAATCTTCTTTGAAATCTTACGATTGCCTCGCTTCTAGTAAATTAAAAAAAAAATATATTTTATTTTATTTTATAAATATTATTACATGAAACTAGTTGGAAGCCTAACAATCTAGGCTCCAATGGCATACTACTACATTAATTGAACAGGTTGATGTGCTAGCCTACCAGCGAGCCTCATGGGTAACCTTGCCAAGGGGAGCCGAAACGGGAGGGGGGGCGAGATTGTGTCACAAGGGGGGAAAACTAACACTACCTTCCATGTTAATTCCTGCAATATTACGCCATTGATGACTTGAACCTGGGACCTCCTGGAACGCATGAAACTTCCGGGAACGGGATGACCAGTTGAGCTAGGGCCCGTTCTTAGAAAATATATTACTATTTTTTTATTTTTTATTTTTTTTTGAAAATATTAGAAATCTTAGAAATTTTCTTTGAAATCTTGCGATTGCCTCACTTAAATCAAAAAATTTATTTTTTGTAAGTAAAATATTCAAGGAAGTGGTACTTAGCTTTTTATATGATTTTCTGTTGCTGTCGTTTCTCGCGAAGTATATGGTTTGCTTGCGAGATGAGAAACAATGAGAAATGAACTCTTGACCCGCCTCTTGCACCATACCAATCGTTCTAACCCTCTCTTGCAAAATTAACTTGCGAAATTCTCGTCAACTTTCTTCATTCTTGGCGAGATAATCACCAACTCTTTTCTTTGCGAGGAGGGAGATTCGAACCCAATTCTTCTAATTTGCATACTCCTTCTCTAACCGTTTGGGCTACTTGTTTCTTGCGAAAAAAAGACATAGTTCTGATATATTATTCCATTTCTTCGCTCCTTGAAGTTCAAAAATGAGTAAAAGAAAAAGTATGCTTGGCGAAGGACTCGAACCTGCGATACTGAACTTCTTAACTTCGCTATTGATCATTTGTGCTAGCTTCTGTTTGCGATAGAAAGTTATACTATCGTCATCTTACTATTATTATCCTCTCGTCAGGCAACTTTAGAAAAATCGTGAAAAAATATTGTTGCGGTGAGACTGGATCCCGCGATCTGCTGCTTGCATTCATGCCTCCCAACCAACTATGCTAGTTCTCTTGCTTACGAGATTTATCTGCGAAATAATAAAAGGATAACTTGCAAATCTCGCTGAATAAAAATAAACTTGCGAGGAGCAAGAATTGATCCCGCGACCTGCTGTTCGCATTCAAGCTTCCCAACCAACTGTGCTAGTTCTCTTGCTTGCGATATTTATCTGCGAAATAATCAAAGGCTAACTTGCAAATCTCGCTGAATAAAAATAAACTTGCGTGGAGCAAGAATTGATCCCGCGAACTTGAACTTGCATGCTTCTGGTTTTATCAATTGTACTGTCTTCAACTTGTGAAAGAGTGGCGAGATTCATGTGACTTATTCTTTTTAGTTGTCCTTTGTATAAGCTTTCTCTTTGGCCCTTTCTATTTTCTTTTCTAGCCATGCTATTTTATCTTTCTTTCTTGCGAGAGTTCATTCCCTGCGAGCAATCACCATGAGTAATGCAAGTTTTATATCAACTTCATAAAATTGAAAACAAGGATAATCATCAATTTTATTTTATTTTTAAAATCGCATAACTTGAAAAGTACGTTTTTTTTATTTTATTTTTTTGAAATTGGAAAAGAGAAGAGAGTTTGTCATGTAGAATTATTTGTTGGTATAACTTCATTTGATTTCTTCGCGATTGTTGATGGAGTACTTGGTGAATAAATCATTAATCTTCTTCTTTATCCACTGTGCTGTCTTTGTCCTTTGTGGTTTTTCCTCCATTGGAATCTAAATTTTCTGTTAAAATGTTGGTGTTGGTTTAATCCATTTATTCGCTGACGTTGTATGTTGATAAGTTGGTGGATGTATCTTATCGCAAAAGAGAAATTTCACTAGATCTTTTGATTCCTTCATCTTTGACTTCAATCATGTTCACATTAGTTGTCAAAATTATGATTAAATTCAAGGTTTATGGACGTAAATTTATGATCAAAACTCTTTTGAATTCAAAATATCAACTAAACAGCAATTTTTCTGAAAAACAAAGATTAATAATCTAAAATTCCAAATCTTCCAGATCTATACTATGAACATATAATTTAATAAGATAAGAAAGAATTTGTCCTGTTTGAACAATTAATTGATCCAAATTCATTAGATATCTCCCTGCTAAGAATGAAAACTTTCTTACGAAATGTAAATCTCTAATCAACAGAAAATCTCGAAATTTGACATTTTTAGAGATTCATTAAACAAATTTGTAAAACGAGGTTTGGTTACTACAAATTCGTAACAAAAACATTTTTAGATTCAAGACTTCCTCAATAAATCAAATTTCTACAAAAAGCAAAGTTTAGGTTTTATAAAAAATCTACTTTCCAGTTTTTGTTTTGAAATTCTCAGATCCGAAAAATGAAACAAAGAATAAGAAAAGTGAGAAGAAATTTGTCCTTTTTGATGATTTGTTGACACAATTTTTGCCGGTCTTTTCTTCAGCTGCCTATTAATATATCTACTTCTCTCTATTTGTTGTATAATCATGAGTTTTCGTTGTAGCTTCCATATTTGATCTTGAAGTTTTTAAATCCAGTGAGATCCAATTCTAATGATAGCCAATTTCTTTGAATCTTCTTCAATTTGACAAGTAATCCCTGTTTATAGCGCCAAAATGTAGTTGCAGGAATTCCTACAACACACCCCTGATCATATTTTGATATTAATTCCTAGATCTACATATAAAACGGTAGTAAAATTGCTAGAATTGTAAACGGACACCAAGATTTTTTACATGGTTCGATCAATTTGATCTACATCCATGATTCTTCACTATAATTGTTTAAGTTTACATTTGATTTTACATTTGATAATCTCCATTCATGGAATTCTAAATCTAGTTTTGGAGAAGAAGATGATAAAGAAAAATACATTCTCTCTATAAAAACCTCTCTGCAAAATATCTCTCTCTCCTAAAATTGTGTCCCCCCCCCCCTTCTCTCTCCTGCTCTTCTCTTTATATAGGTGTTTACATAAAGGATGATAACTCACACTTCCCCTATTTTAGGATCTCTTGTTATGTGCTCGCAGGATGTGCTCGCAAGATTTCTGTTCAACTACAAAATCTTCATTTCTTGCCTTGCTCTCGCGAGCTCCCGCCTTGTGCTCGCGAGCATTTTCTCTAACTACAAAATCTTCACATCTTTCTCATGTTTTATGTTGTCGTTGTCTATTATGTCATTATTTGAATTATTCTCTGACACTCGCAAAGTGTTGTTGAAGAGCTTGCGATGATGCTCGCAGAAGTGTTGTTAATCTTGTGTGAACATAATTGTAGCGATATTCTGGTCCTACAGTAGAAGGAACCAAAGACTAATTTGGACCATAAGGGTCCAATTTATCATTTATAGGAAAACAAGTACTAATCCCAAGTCCACTAAACCGGCCCATTAATCTAAAGCCCGGTCCAACAGTGTCAACTAACGGTCAAAGAAGTCAATTAACGGTCCACATCAAGTCAAAGTCCAGGGTCAAATTTCAAGTCAACGGGCCTGACTCAGTTACCAGCTCAATCGGGCTAGTATAACACACCGAGAGTTACACACTCAATCGGGCTAGTATAACACACCGAGAGTTACACACTCAATCGGGATAGTATAACACACCGAGAGTTACATGCTCAATCGTGCTAGTATAACACACCGAGAGTTACACACTCAATCGGGCTAGTATAACACACCGAGAGTTACATGCTCAATCGTGCTAATATAACACACCGAGAATTGCAGCCTGTACGGGCATTTCGTGCATGCCTCTGCTGCGGGTAACAGTCAGTCATCATGCCGCACCAACAATGAGAGTTCTGCTAGGAACAACATAGGAAATACAAGGCATTTTATGCATTAATCAATAATGCCAAAATTCACAGAACATTCGGGGGATTGTTTCTACATGCTCCATTCTAGGTGAATTAATAAAGTGAAGAAGTATTCATCACTTATAAAATAGTCTTATCATCTGCAGAATGTTACACAAAAATTGGTTTTACAACTTTAGCCCTGAACTAAAATCCACCATCAACATTAAGTCCCCTGCCTAGCACATAATGGTTACACTATTGTGGGGTAGGCATTAGATGGTGACAAATAAAGATAAAACTTTTGAGACAAAGTTTAGATGTTACCAGGAGAGACGGGTCATCCTGTCTTTAGAGCATGTCATGTTCAAGAGACGTCCAGGCGAGAGTTCCCCTAGCATGATGTCGGTCTTGCCTAATCGATGGACTGTTGCGCCTACTTTGTTTGTGGGGCTATTTCCCCTGCTTGATCAAACGTGGTCTTGTTGTGCTTGATCAAGTGGAACCCGCCGCGTGCCTTCTTTGCTTGGGACCGGATGTGCTTGGTTCGACTAATATGAAAACATGTTGCCTCACACAACACCATACTTGCCTCTTGACCAACACCGGCTTTGCTGATTTGACGAACCCCGACCTTGATGACGGACATCGATGTCTTTTTTCGTTTGAACACCGGCCTTGCCTGCTTCGATCGACCTTGCTATGCCTGCTTTGGTCGAACGTGGGACCTAATGTGAGCATGTTTGCTTCGAACAAGGACAGATGTGCATGCTTCGATCAAACACGGGTCCACCGTGTACATGTTTCATACGTCGGCCCTATCATGTGTCTGTTTTGCCCGTACGGTTGATGTGCTTGCTCGAGCGTCATCCTTAAAACACCGACCCTACTATCTTGACTAAACACCATCCTTGCTGCCTTGACCTTGCCTCCTTCTTCACTCAAATATGGGACCCACTGCGTGCTTGCTTTGCTCAAAAATGAACCTTGTGTGCTCAAATGTGGATGTGGGTCCTTCAGAGATCGTTGAGCAAATTCTGGAGCGAGCAGGTCCCGGAGAGTGTTGAAGCAGCTTTTGGAGCGAACAGGTCCCGGAGAGTGTTGAAGCATCTTCTGGTGGAGGGAGCGTTGAAATTTTGAAGCGACTTCTTCTTCTAGAGATAGGGATGAAATTCCTTCTTCTGGAGAGTTAATTGAAGCGGCTTGGAGGGATCGTTTGAAGCGGCTTCTGCTGGAGGGAGCGTTGAAGCGGCCTCTTCTTCAGTTTGGTTTCCCCTTAAAAATTACATGCTTCTTGATTGACCATCTCTCTTGTGTTTAAGAAGCCCTTGATTGACGGCGAAGGAATTTCATGTTGAGCCTCAGTCCCCAAGCGTGATTTATATGGTTCTATCTTGTATGGTCGGTGAGTTTACCATAATAAATATATCGCCATATCTTCTCCGTGACTATATTATTTCTCCATGGGAAAATAAAATATGCTGAAGTTCGGATTACCTCTCTCCGTAGTGGTTATTTCTATCGTGAATCTCGGGCACTGGTATCAACAAATGAACAACGGTTCTTAGATGCAACTGTTATCAGAAGAGACTGGCAAGAAGAGGCGTGATAGCAACTTGCACGAACTTGACACTCTTCATACAACGGTAGAGATCGTCTCGTTACTAGAGGGATACGCTGGAACCGATAGCTTTCTTGATGTTTCTTCATGGAATAGAGAAGAGGGATACCGTCCCTTTCCCGTGAGTATCCAGGGCTATCGACTTGATAGATGTTGCCACGCTAGGTTCACGAGGCGGTATTTACATCTGCTCTCTAGAGTATATCCTCATCTTTGGCCATCTTGGAATCATAATGATAGCGTGCTTGCATCTCTCTAAATTCACCATCTTTGAGATGGGCAGTGGTAAGCAGTCCCCAGTCATACTCTTTTGGTAACGCAACTACTTCTTCTATGGGAGACATATTCTTAAAGCGTCTCTCATTGACGTATCTACCGTTAATCCAGATATGGAATATCTTGGACGTTGTTTCACCATTGTGGCAGTCGTGCATATGGTACTGGAGTCCGGAGTTGGTGATTTTGGACGTGCAGGATGTTGTATCTCGGTAGTCTTCCTCTTGTTGCTTCAGAAAAACTTCTTACAGAAGGCTGAATCTTGTACTGCATGTTGGTGAGATGTATGTTTCCACGAACATCAAGAGGCTCTTTATGACGGGCATGCTTGTTTTTTCTAGTATGGAATGTGTTGTTGCAACCTGAGCGTTTAGAAGCTTCACGGAGTTCAGAGGGCGTATGAAAGCACAAGCTCTTTGACAAAGCACGATTGACATGTACCATCCTATTGATGCACAATTACTCCACTTGTTGTTCAGTCACATTTGGATTGTGACCCTTCAGTGCCTGAATTCGGGTCCTCTTGACATAATCATTTGGATGTTCATTATTCCACTGAAGCATTCCTCTTAAGTCTGGCAGAGTGATTCACCCAAGATGCGGATTATTTCTCGACATAACGATGCCTATCTTCTTGAGGCTGCTCCCTTGAGGTGTTGGCTCCAGTGGAAGATTGACGTCGTAATGTGTTGATACGTTACACTGGAATTTTTTAAACCAAATGGCATTACAGTATAATAAAAATTTCGATAGGAGTTCGAAAAGCTGTCTTACTTGCGTCATGCTCATACGTCCTTATCTGATTGTATCCGCTATATCCATCCATGAAGGAGAACATGACGTGTCCGCTGGTGGCATCTACTAACATGTCGATGTTAGGTAGAGGAAAATTGTCTTTGGGGTAGCATTAGTTCAAGTCTCTGGAATCCGCGCAACACCTGGTCTCGTGCCTGAATTTCCTTAGAGATTGTTTGGCTGGCTTGGATCAGAGATTGTATGAATACCTACACAAGGTCGAGTTGATGGAGATAGGACTAGGAGATTCTTCATCATCGAGCTCTTCAATCGTGGAGTTGGTGTCGTCTTGCAGATATCGTGGAGCATCCAACACCTCTTCTTGTGGCTCGTCATTCTTGTATCATTCAACTGGGTAGGGAGACTGGGCATCAGTCTCCCTCTTAGTGTGAACGTGGGTCACTGCTTCACCGGATGAAGAAGAACGCCTTGTCAGCAAAGATGCATCGTGAGGATATGCAACTCGGTCCTCCGCCTTGATTGACGCCCACGTGGGGAGTGGGATGCAATGAACTTTGTATGGTTCTTCCCGCGGAGCTTCTCTTGGTTCAAATAACTCCACTCCACATATCAGTGCATAAAGAGACAGCGATGCAGGAATGCAAACAACTTCTTTATTCAGCATAGTCTTAGGGCACTGATGGTACATCGAAGGGAAAATCTTGTACATGTTGGTTTCATTTTATTCAAAGTCTGTCATCATGGTAGGCTGCCGTACGATCTTGTTCTGGAAAACCTTGGCTGTCCTTAGCGTCTTGAGGGTAATCACATTTGAAGACGCTCCTGTGTCGATAAGGTCCCCCTTGGACTCTGAATCCTTGATGCGTGCAGTAACATGTAGCGCCCGATTGTAACCTTCTTCTGGTTGATTGCAGCAAAATGTCTCTGCCCGCTAATTCTTCGAGAGGTGTAAAAGTTCGCATAAACTTTCCACTATAGAAAACGCTTCCTGATCCACCGGCCTCTGGCTCATAGCGAAACTATTGACTTGAGGAAGATCATTGTGAGGATCAGTCCCCAGTGTAGGAATCTCCATGACATGACCGCTCATTTCTGATGTCGCTTATTTGATTAGGTCCATGTAGGTACGCGCCGCTGAAGTAACTTCTTCAGGTGCATTGAATGCGTTCCTTGTTGGCTCTAGGGGATGTCGCGGCTCTTGTGGAAATAGATCAGTTAATGTCTTAAGAAAAGTGAGTACCTCTTTCTGAGTTTCATCCATATCTGTTTGAGTCTTAGCAAGGACTTCCTGCCTCTCCATCAAATATGCGATGGTAATGGAAGATGGTCCTCCTCTTGCTACTCCAACTACTCGTCCTGATAAAGGAGTGGAAGTTGTTGCTATGGTAACCGCCAGAGGCGTTACACTCGAAGAAATGCCAAGGTTTGCAGCTGCTCTGGTGACAGGAGGCGTCACTCCTAATGGGATATCTCCTCCTGCCCCGCTGGTGGTAAAAGTGATGTCTCCACGAGATTTATTGACCACGGTAGCTCCACTGACAGGTACATCGATACCGGGAGTGTTATCCATACTAGCTCCATCAGACTTGATTGCTGATCCAGACCTGAGTTATACCATTTTGAAATGAATTGATGATTGAATTGATCCTAAGATCTACCCTCTTGAAATTGCAGAAATCGAACAGGGTATTGAAAAGATGAAATTTGAGAATTGGAAATTGATATTGCAACCGAGATATTAATCTCCCACTGTGGTCGCCAATTGTTTATGGGTAAAAACTACTTCTACTGGTTTTGGTAATTTTGGGTGTGTGGATGAAAAGTGAATCTAAACCCTAAAAAAATGCACTGCACGGGAGTGCTTTTGATTCGAGAGATCAATCTATACAATTCTGGCCTAAACCAAGAAATGGTCGTTCCAGACTTGTTTCGGTCACAAAGTGAAGGAGATGGGGTTAATCTTAGGGAGGGAAGCGAAGAAGGTGTTGAGATTGTGAAGGTGTAGGCTTGTTTATGACTTGTAATAGAAAGGTGAGCAGGCTTACGAATAATGCAAGCAGGCTCTGGGTGTTTGAATACTCTCGTATTAACACTTGGTTTCTGTGTTGTGTTCTCTGTTTGTAAATAGGGAGGATAACCTATTTATACAAGTCATTTGAGCCTTACTCACGTCTCTCGTAGGAAGTGTAGGAATTGGAGTGATGGAGTAGTGGAGTGGTGTGTTAGTGTCACACGATCAATCTTGCCCACTTCTCCCATCATCACTAATCGTCCATGTCTTCCTGACACGTTCTTGTGATGTCGCGTTGCATGCTGCACGCTGTAAACCGCCAGACCAATACCCCAGTATGTATCATCCAGTTTGTGACATGATTGATGTCTCGAGTGTGTGGATCGTGGGACCCACAGAAGGTAGCATGTAATGCTAGTTAAATAACTAAGTTATTTAGGAAGTTGATACTTGTAAAGTGTCGTGTGTATTCTATGCATGTTATGCATCGAATTTATTCAGCATATATGAAGCATCGATGTTTAGCACCATGCCCTGCCAACTTCACGTGAGGCTTTGGAGGATGCGCTAGCAAATCCTCCCTTGGACGAATACATGGTGTGGTAGAGTAGCAGACGGTGATCACGGTGATACTTCATTGGTCACCTAACTCTTATCCTAGGTCGTCCGTCCGAGCTGGAGAATTTGGACGGACGAGATGACTTGTGCACCTCGGATTAGGGTTTAGGAGGTGCACGAGTGTACTCCTTCAGCTTGGTCGAATCCAAGCATGGGAGGCGTTTCATGGAGGACCGATCAGGTATGCGTGTAGACGGCATGTTGATGTCCATGTCCATGCTTTATTGTCCCACAAAGGTTTGATCTAGGCCACTCAAATTTACCGGTGAAGTTGAGTGGCTGAGATCGATTTGCGACTGAAATCCTATGCCGCAAAGGATTCCTAAAGGGAGCGGCATGCCACTTTCAAGGCACGCGTTTCGAGATGACCAAGCTTGGTCGGTCTCAGCCGTTTGGTCCGGCGTGTAGGTGGTAGGATGATATTCACGCCTATACCTGACTGTCCCATGGAAACGTGATCTATGCCGCTCAATTCGTCCGGCGAAGTTGAGTGGTCGAGATCAGTTTGTGATTTGGGAAGCGTGACCACACTAGTTTGGGCGTGCGATTTGGAGAAACCAGGCATGGTATGTCTTGGTCGGTCGGGCGAGGAGATAGATGGTTCCACGGTGATCATGTTTATGCTCACTGGACCTGCTCAATTGTCTCCTAAGCCCTTCATTCGATTAGGAGAAAACGGACGCCCGTGATCGATACAAACCCTAATTAGGGTTTTGGACGGCCGTGCTTCATGCATTGTTTTGCACGCACGAATTAGGAAAACCAAACATGGTTAGTCCTAAACAATTATTCATGTGTGTAGGCAGGCCCACGGTGAATGTGTTGACATGGTCTGGGCCATTTGAATCTACATCTACACCCTCCATCTATGTCTGCGAATATGGATGGTTGAGATCGTTTTGCGACACATTTAATGTGTTGCAAACCCTAATTTAGGGTTTCTTGTCCATTCTGCTTAGTTTGGACAATTTGGCAAGCTATGCCACCCTTTTTGGGGAGGCCGACCATGCAGGGCCCGTATTGGGTCGGCAGTGAATGTTCCAATACCTACTTTGGGGTATTGGATTCGATCTGGAGCATCCAATCATGTTGGTGAAGTTAGATGATCGGGATCGTTTCTAGACTGTTATGGACAGTCTAGATGCTCAATCGGGCGAGTATAACACACCAAGAGTTACACACTCAATCGGGCTAGTATAACACACCGAGATTTACATGCTCAATCGGGATAGTATAACACACCGAGAGTTACAGCCTGTACGTGCATTTTGTGCATGCATCACTGTTGGTACTTGGATATTCATGCTACTCTGTTGCGAGTAACAATCAGTCATCATGCCGCACAAACAATGAGAGTTCTGCTAGGAACAACACAGGAAATACAAGGCGTTTTATGCATTAATCAATAATGCTAAAATTCACAGAACATTCGGGGGATTGTTGCTACATGCTCCATTCTAGGTGCATTAATAAAGTGAAGAAGTATTCATAACTTATAAAATAGTATTATCCTCTGCAGGATGTTACACAAAAATTGGTTTTACAACTTTAGCCCTGAACTAAAATCCACCATCAACACTTTTGTAAAAGAAACAACAATGGTTTCAGAAGAGTTAAAAGTAATTCCCACCTCTTTTGATGACAGGCCACGCCTACCTTGAGATCCACGATCCACTGGTTCATCCTCCAAATCGATCGTTGTTAATAACTAACTGTTAATCATACAAGTGAAAAAGCGGGGTCTAACAACCTCACCCAATATTTCGATTAGCAATTTGTATGGACAACTCCTAGTTGTTTTCTAGAGAATCAACTAGACTCGGTCATTAGAAAATATCTCAAGGAGTTATTATCTCAATCTCTCAATTTGATTTACTCAAGCAAATACAATTCGCGAGTCTTAATCAAAGAGAGATAACTTGGATGGTACCAAAGACCAATATCCAAGTGTCAATCAATTTAAATCAACAACCAATAAGGTCGGAAATTCTAATTGATTGAACAACGCATAACCTGTATTATTTCAATTATATAACGAAATATAATGCGGAAAAAAATAACACAGACACCAAAATTTTGTTAACGAGGAAACCGCAAATGCAGAAAAACCCCGGGACCTAGTCCAAATTAAACATACATTGTATTAAGCTGCTACAGACACTAGCCTACTCCAAATTAACTTTGGTCTGGACTGTAATTGAACCCCAATCAATCTCACATTGATCCAAGGTACAATTATGCTCCTACGCCTCTGATCCCAACAGGATATTGTGCACTTGATTCCCTTAGTTGATCTCACCCACAACCAAGATTTGCTACGACCCAAAGTCGAAGACTTTAATAAACAAATCTGTCTCACACAGAAAAGTCTACAAGATAGATAAATTCGTCTCCCACGAATAAACCTATGAGTTTTGTTCTGTATTTTGATAAATCAAGGTGAACAAGAACCAATCAATAAAACCAGACTTATATTCCCGAATAACAGCTCGCATTTATCAATCACCTCACAATAAACTTAATCGACGTAGCGAAGAAGATTATTGAGGAATCACAAATGATGAGACGAAGATGTTTGTGACTACTTTTATATCTTGCCTATTGGATATAAAAATCTCAAGCCAATTATTACAATTGTACTCGTACGATAGAAACATCAAGATCAGATCCCATAACTACAAGAAAAGTAGTATCAGTTTGGCTTCACAATCCCAATAAAGTCTTTAAGTCGTTAACCTGGTTTTAGAATAAGAAAACCAAAGGTTAAAGGAGAATCGACTCTAGCTTATCAAACTAGTATCACACAGAATGTGTGAGGATTAGGATTCCCAGTTGCTAGAGTTTTCCCTTATATAGTCTTTCAAATCATGGTTTGCAATCAATGTTAGCTTAGTAACAAAGCATTCAATATTCACCGTTAGATGAACACCTGATTAGATTCAAGCTAATATTTCTCCATCGTTATATCGAAAACTTAGCTTGTCATACACACATGTACTTGACGATTTTTGGTTTGTGTAACTGTACCCAAACGTGTACAATGGTTGGTTCAATATTAGTCAAGCAAATGGTTAGCCAAATGATAACTTCCATATCAACCATATTCTTCTTCACCATAACTAGTTCAAATGATTCAAATGAACTAGTTAGAGAGTTGTTCAATTGCTACGAGATCTCATGTACTACACAAGACACAATTGAATCAAAAATGATGTGATTCACTCGAATCAATTCATGAACTATAAATCCACGGTTTGCAAAAGCATTACTTAGTTAATAAAGATAAGTTCACGGACATCGTTTTTAGACATAACCACTCAAGTTTGCGGACTCAAGTTAACCGGTTAGAGTTCACAAACTCCAGCGGAAATTCTCGGGTTCGAGAACTTCCGTCAGTTCACGGACTGAAACCGAGCTACAACTCCAGCAAAAATTCTCGAGTTCGAGAACTACGCACGTTCGCGGACTAAGTTTGCGGATTGAGTTAAATGCTCACGTTCCAGTTCCACTTGATCAACAAAGTTCGCAAACTTCGGTTCAAGTGCTAAGGACTTATACATATATGTGTTATCACAACAATGTTTATATCCCCTAGTGGTTATATTGTCTAAACTCTCATTTCAATCATTGAAATATTTTCAGAGGACGTTATATAGTTGTTATTCACAAACTATTTTTCGTCAGAGAGATTTCCAAAGTGATTGAAACATAACATGACTTTCGTCACTAGGTAAAGATGAACTTGGCTAAAGCGAAAGCTTTACCAACACATATTTCGAGAAATATATAAGCAAGATATACTCAGCTCGAAATATCACATGTGCATATTCTTAGTCTATATAGTAATACGACTTTTGTCTCAAGATATGAGATAGAGTAGATATACTTTTGAGTGATAGATAAGTTCAAGTCTCCAAATATCTTTTAGTCGATGAAGATCCACTGGTTCCTTGAGTGGTCCTTCGTCTTGTATGATGATTGTCATGGAGTTCTTGAGCTCAACTACACTTTCTATCCTAGTCTGAGACCTTAGCTATAGTAGACTAGAAATTAAGACTTTATAGTTTTGATCACTAACATTGACAAACATGCTTGAGATATAAACGCATGCGAGTTCGACCGAGCAATGCTCTAACAATCTCCCTGTTTGTCAATTTTAGTGGCAAAACTATTAATACATGCGGAATACAAAAAATATATAAATAAACTTTGTAGCTCCTATTCCACATGCCTAATCTTCAACAATACTCGAAATCTTCGTCACTTCCAAGTAGTCCAATGATCCCAAAGGTTGTAAGTTTAGCATCATCGTTGTTGAAAATCCGTAGCTATAACAATGAGAAAAGCATTGGTTCTAAATTATTATTATACAGTGTCATAATATTATTACACAGCGTCAAAGTCCAATAGCATCACAACTTCAACAACAATACTTTGGTGATACTTCACTCCCCCTTAGTCAATACTCCATCTCACGTGGAAACCGCTCCCCCTTACATAATGATTTGAAAACTATATGTATTTGTAGTGTGAATTACATATTAATTCTCTCCATTTTTTTCAATAAAATTGACAAAGGTACTAGAACGGGATTCTAATGAAATTTCCGTAAGAGACATTTCATGACCAAAGGTAAATGTGTATCATCTTATTTAGATGCAATCATAAAGCCGAAGCTAAATGCATTCATCAAGGAGTTTATAAAGACGCAAGATAACCCCTCTATTATTCCACAACCGCACTCCTCACAAAGATTTGGCAATTAAGCACAATCTCAAAAGAACTCTCCCCCATAATATGTCATTCCCAAAGGAACAACAAGAGCGACCTTAATTTAAAAAGAAAAGAAGGATTTCTTTAGACTCAACAAATTACATACAAGTATGAATTTGGAATCCAACAAGAAATATTCAATCATATTAACCCAATCGAACCAAGATTAATTTGACTAAATATGCTCAACACAAGTAAACTTATTGAGACTTAATAAATCAATTAGATTAATCACAAGAAAACTCGCAAATAATCTAATTTCCATACTCAACCAAACTAATTACAAAGGTAATCAATTTAATTGGCCATACTCGACATAAGAACTTCTATGGAGCAATGACTAAGTTAATCACGAATAACCAACCCAGTCGAAGAGATGCTCAACATAAGGAAATCCTTACGGAGACATAACTAAATAATCACACATGATGATTGATTTAGTCCAAAATACTCGACGTAAAGTATCTTATGGAACACAACTAAGCTAATCACAAAAATAATCAAATTTTTTTGTCTAATGCTCAACATAAGTCACAATACAGAGTCTCACAGTAATACACAAAAGATAGATCAGTAAAGCTCAATTATTGCGAAATTCACAAGGATTCATTCTATGTTTCCATCACCATTTGCACAATGATACACAATAGACATAATCCTTGAATCACAAAAGATTTTAACCTATCTTACATCAATAATTGACAATATAGGCTTAACTTTTGTGTTCTGCCAAAAGTCCATTCATTCTTTTATCAATATTTTCATATCAATTCACGAACGACTTTACTTTTGAGAAAATATGGGACAATCAAGTTCACGGACGTAAACACACATATCCCATCAACATATTGCAATATATGAAATCAAAATATTAATACTACAACCATCATCTTCCAAGCAAGTTTAAAATTTAAACCAAAAGATCTAAAACAAGAAGATGAAAACATTGGATGTAGATATGTGTAATCACAATAATGGCTATTCCAAAACACTAGTTAGTCTTCTAAACAAAAGATAAAAATAGAAGATTTACTAGACAATATCAACTCAAACATGTCTACTAGAAACCAATCACAAGCTAAAGTTCAGGTCCGACAACTTTACAGGTTTCAAGACCTTTGAGTTTGTGATCCATATCATTAACTACGTCTTCGGAGAATATATCCTTATTGAGAAGTTCTTTAACATGTGACTTCATGAGACCAAGGTCAGCAGTAACCTTTTTCAACTCACTTCGAACAACATCAAGATCCTTCATTGTATCAACAAGTTGCATTTCTGCTTTCTCAAAGTATTTCAGAAAGTCATGATCCACTTCAGCAGACACCATATCCTCATTCTCAACATATTGATGTGAGTAGGCATAGTAGCATGAGGCATTAGGTGCTCCATATTCCACAAGAGTTCTTTTCTTTCTTCCTTTTGATTCAACACCAAAACCTTTCACAAGAAATCCCTTGGCAAAACCACCATAGAAATATGAGGAAGAGGACATTCTTCATAACCCAGAAAAACCTATAGTATGCATACGTGACTTATGTAACTCAATAGGTTGGCTATTTAAAGGTTTTGTTTTAGAAGAAAGGCTTTTAGGGTTTCCAAGCTGTAAACTTGAAATGGTAACCCGTGTACACATTCGAACACAGTGCACCCCACAAGAAAAGAATACAAGACAATTAAACAGGAAAAAGATAAAATTAAAAGACATTGAAAATACCTTTAGGAAATATTGTCTGCTGGCACTAGTTTAGCTATAAACGATAAGAGAAGATATCAACTAGGAAAAACGCAAATTGCCAAAGTACACCTGACTTTTATACATCTTGCTCAGAAGGTTTTTATGAGCAAGTTCCTAACCTTGTGATTAATTAGCACAAGTATGAGCTTTGAGCTCATCTAAGGAACTGTGTCTAAGATCAAGTCTCTTTTTCCTTCTGAATTTTGAGAGAGACTCCTTTTGATTTGAGAAATTATCATCAAACTTATTGTCATCAAAGTATGAGACATGGTTTGAGTTCTTACCAGAAGGGTCTTGACTTGAGGAGGAAGACAACCTGTTGACAATTTCTTTGTATCCTTGAATTATTTTTATCAAGTCATTTCTCATATCATCATTCTTCCTTCTTTCTCCTGGAATTTTTCTCAAATCAAGAGACACGTTATTTTCAGAACCAACAACTTGGATTTTCCTCGGACGATTCTTGTTAAGACTTTTCTTCTGCTTTCGAACATTTGAGGAACTTATTGAACTGACCTTCTTGGTAACATACACAGGGTACGTTTGAAAACCAAAGGGTTTTGACATACGGATGTCAGTTACACCTTTGAGGATTAAGTCTAAGGTGTGTTGAAGTTGAACAAGAAAATTTTTATTCAACTTAGAGTTTCTCTTCTGTCTAATAGAACCTTTTGCTTCGCAAAAGAGGCATACTTTCTGATCACACGAGTGATTAGGCAGTTTAGTCTTAACATTCTCGTCAGGAGATTTCTTCCTTCTATATGGTGTAGAATTTCCTTGATCAGAGGAAACTAACACAACTTTCTTAATTGGAAGGGACTCCATTTTTTATTCTGGTGCTGGAGCATTTTCAGTTATAGCAGAAGATCTTGGTATATTGGACTGTCTAGAGCATCCTTGAATAGAGAGCTTACTCAAGTGATGTTATATTTCCAACGCATCCTTTTTAAGGCTTGCCTCAAGAATCATACATGAAGAATAATCTTCAGTATTTTCTTTGGATTTGTAGTCTCTTAACATTCCAAGAAGAACACTGACATGTTGTTTCATCTGATTGAGTCTATCAGCTTGGATTCTAACAAGATTTATAATCAACTCACTCTCTTCAACTGTTTCCTATTTATTTTGAGAACTAGACTCTTTTGAAATGTGATCAGAACAACACATGTCATGATCTGTCTGTCTAGTTTGAACACGAGGTTCATCTATGTTTGAGATTGAAGAATCTTTCTCTTTAATAGACAAGACAAAAAAATTATTTCTGGTGATGCGTTTAACAGAGATACTACTCTTGTCCATAGAGTCAGATCGCTACAAACACAGACTTTTAAGGTCTTGAACGTGTTTGCCTGCTCTGATACCAATTGAAAAAGCGGGGGTCTAACAACCTCACCCAATATTTCGATTAGCAATCTGTATGGACAACTCCGAGTTGTTTTCTATAGAATCAACTAGACTCAATCAATAGAAAATATCTCAAGGAGTTATTATCTCAACCTCTTAATTTGATTTACTCAAACAAATACAATTCTCGAGTCTTAATCAAAGGGAGTTAATTTGGATGGTACCAAAGACCAATATCCAAGTGTCAATCAATTTAAATCAATAACCAATAAGGTCGGATATTCTAATTGATTGAACAACGCACAACCTGTATTATTTTAATTATATAACGAAATATAATGCGGAAAATAAATAACACAGACACCAGAATTTTGTTAACGAGGAAACCGCAATTGCAGAAAAACCTCGGGACCTTGTCCAGATTAAACATACACTGTATTAAGCCTCTACAGACACTAGCCTACTCTAAATTAACTTCGATCTGGACTGTAGTTAAACCCCAATCAATATCACACTGATCCAAGGTACAGTTATTCTCCTACGCCTCTAATCCCAACAGGATACTGCACACTTGATTCCCTTAGCTGATCTCACCTACAACCAAGAGTTGCTACGACCCAAAGTCGAAGACTTTAATAAACAAATATGTCTCACACAGAAAAGTCTACAAGATAGATAAATTCGTCTCCCACGAATAAACCTATGAGTTTTGTTCCGTCTTTTGATAAATCAAGGTGAACAGAAACCAATCAATAAAACCAGACTTATATTCCCGAAGAACAACTCCGTTTTATCAATCACCTCACAATAAACTGAATCGACGCATCGAAGAATATTATTGAGGAATCACAAACGATGAGACGAAGATGTTTGTGACTACTTTTATATCTTGCCTATCGGAGATAGAAATCTCAAGCCAACTATTACAATTGTACTCGTATGATAGAAACAGCAAGATCAGATCACATAGATGCAAGAAAAGTAGTATCGGTCTGGCTTCACAATCCCAATGAAGTCTTTAAGTCGTTAACCTGGTTTTAGAAGAATAAAACCAAAGGTTAAACTAGAATCGACTTTAGCTTTGCAAACTAGTATCACATAGAATGTGTGGGGATTAGGTTTCCCAGTTGCTAGAGTTCTCCCTTATATAGTCTTTCAAATCAGGGTTTGCAATCAATGTTAGCTTAGTAAAAAAGCATTCAATATTCACCGTTAGACCTGATTAGATTCAAGCTAATATTTCTCAATCGTTAGATCGAAAACTTAGCTTGTCATACACACATGTACTTGATGATTTTGGTTTTGTGTAACCATACCCAAACGTGTACAATGGTTGGTTCAATATTAGTCAACCAAATGGTTAGCCAATTGATAACTTTCATATCAACCATATTCTTCTTCACCATAACTAGTTCAAATGACTCAAATGAACTAGTTAGATAGTTGTTCAATTGCTATGAGATCTCATATACTACACAAGACACAATTGAATCAAAAACAATGTGATTCACTCGAATCAATTCATGAACTATAAAGCCACGGTTTGCAAAAGCATTCCTTAGTTAATTAATATAAGTTCACGAACATCGTTTTTAGACATAACCACTCAAGTTCGCGGACTCAAGTTAACCGGTTGGAGTTCACAAACTCCAATAGAAATTCTCGAGTTCGAGAACTACGCACGTTCGCGGACTGAGTTGACTGCTCACGTTCAAGTGCTAAGGACTTATACATATATGTGTTACCACAACAATGTTTATATCCCCTAGTGGTTATATTGTCTAAACTCTCATTTCAATCATTGAAACATTCTCCGAGGACGTTATATGGTTGTTATTCACAAACTATTTTTCGTCAAAGCGATTTCCAAAGTGATTGAAACATAACATGACTTTTGTCACTAGGTAAAGATGAACTTCGCTAAAGTGAAAGCTTTACCAACACATATTTCGAGAAATATAAGCGAGATATACTTAGATCGAAATATCACATGTGCATATTCTTAGTCTATATAGTAATACTACTTTTGTCTCAAGATAGGAGATAGAGTAGATAGACTTTTGAGTGATAGATAAGTTCAAGTCTCCACATACATTTGAGTCGATGAAGATCCACGGGTTCCTTGAATAGTCCTTCGTCTTTTATGATGATTGCCATGGAGTTCTTGAGCTCAACTACACTTTCTATCCTAGTCTGAGACCTTAGCTATAGTAGACTAGAAATAAAGACTTTATATTTTGGATCAGTAACATTGACAAACATGCTTGAGATAGCAACACATGCGAGTTCGACCGATCAATTCTCTAACAACAAGCACTCTAAGTGTTTAGTCAAAAGGCTCGTACGAGGCTCATACAAGTCTAACTAATGGTTCTAAGCCCAAGTCTACTAAACCGGCCCATTAATCTAAAGCCCGGTCCAACAGTGTCAACTAACGGTCAATAAAATTCAAAGGGTCAATTAACGGTAAACGTCCAGTCAAGATCAAGTCCTGGTCAAATGGTCAAGTCTAAATCGGTCAACTGAGTCAACTCTGGTCAAAACAGGTAACTCAGAGAGTCAACACCGATTCGACTCAGTCGGACAACTGAGTCAGCTAAACAAGTTAGTCAGACATCTGACTAGGATGACTAATAGGTCTAATTCTATTACAACTTTATTTCTGCTATAATTCTTACATTCTCAACTTTCATTTTAACAAAAAAACATTAATTCATTCATTCTTCAATAAACTTCAAATTTCATTTACAAACACAAACTCTGCTTACCTGCAGTTCAGCAGTTCCAAGCTTTCACAGTAATCACTATTTACAACTCTACAATCACCATTCTTCTTCATTCCCTCAATTCTACTAGACTAAACATAAACATCAAATCATTTATTTAAAAGTAACTTCATAATTCAATCTGAAATACCAAATCTTTTTACCTTAATCTGCAATTGCAGGCTTTCACTAAGGCCACTGCCAAAACAGCTTTACAACTACAATTGATCTCAGTTGAGCAACACTCATCATTAGACTCACACAACTGATTCAAACATAGCTCTCATTCCAATACAATTAACTTCAGTTAAACCCTAACACAATTCCACCATATCTTAACTTACCTCACAATTCAACCATAACAACTTCCCCTTCAGTTCTGCCTCCAACTAAGACCACCAACACCACAAGAAGATTATAACTTATATTCAGTTCTACACAGAACCCCAGCTTCCACATCTCAAACATTATCTCTTCAAGCCCAGTTGTTACCACTGTGACTCATATCAACAACACCAAAACCATTACGCTCTTATAACTTCTCTGCTACAACCACATTCAGCAATACTGCATACTAATTCAACAATACTACCAGTAATTCAATCACACCTTTCTGAACATCAACACACAACCAGACTAAACTCTAGCAATTAAATTATCTTCAATTATATCTTATTACAACAGTTCAATGCAACATCATTACTTCTCTACTATGTCTAACCATAGCTTCACAGACTCGAGTCACTTCTATCATTACATTTAACCAATAATAACACAAATACCTATATAATCTCATAACCAATAATTTCATCACCTCTTTCCATATCACTACCATATGTTCACTGCTTCACCCACCAATCCTCTATAATTTCAAGCACATAACACCACCACCTGTGATACTCCCAACAGCGGCAATACCACTAACAACAACATTCATCTAAAGAAACTTCAACCACTCCCTGCATTATTCTAACATGAGTCATAATCTCAACCAAATATCTATCTCGTAACTATTTCAATTCTCAACTTCATCAACAATCATAAAACCCAGCAAAAGAGAACAAAACTCAACAAGACAAGAAGAACAATTACCACAAGTTAACCTTGTTGAACCAACTGAAGTCAAACTCCTCTTCACTTTGATTCAATTCATCAAATATTACAAGCTCATCAATTATCCAACTGTTCAACTGAATCCTAACTTCTCTCTGAATTATTATTCCATTTTAATAATCACTAAATCGAATTCTTAATTCCCTATTCACATAAACCCTAACTTCCCAATTCTTCTGAGCACTTTGAGAAATACTTGATAAATCATCTTCCTTGCTAACAATTACGAAAACCCATCCTTTATTCCTCAATAATTCAATCAATTTCATGCTCGAATAGTTTTTAGAAAATCCTAACCCTAACTCTTTCTCAGATCCATATTTTCTTCCTCCTCTTCAGCTTAATCGACAACAACCTTAGTTCCGTCATCATCTATACAACCCCATCATTTAACATCCTCAATCAATTCTCA
Source organism: Papaver bracteatum (assembly GCA_023529315.1). Classification (NCBI taxonomy): domain Eukaryota; kingdom Viridiplantae; phylum Streptophyta; class Magnoliopsida; order Ranunculales; family Papaveraceae; genus Papaver; species Papaver bracteatum. The sequence goes on along the minus strand of JAJJWX010005220.1, from coordinate 419,267 downwards.
CTCTAATCTCAAAAAACTCTCACCGGAGAAAATAGGAAGAAGAGAAGAAGAGCGGAGAAAGAAAAAAAAGAAAAGAATAAGGGAGAAAGAATAAGAGAAAATTGATTCTCTTTGATTGGTTGAGGAGATAAGGCCCAAAGGAAACACTAGGACACGCACTTTCTTTGATAAGGGGAGCCACAACGTGTTTGCGTTGCATCAATAGCGTTTTCCCATGAAATGACAATTTTACCCCTTCATACTAAACCAATGATATCTTCTTCGTCCGATATCCGATTGACACCTTCGAGTAGTCCATTCCGCGTAACTTTTCGAGACCTATTCAACAACACTAGTTTCGTATCTAGATCGTTGTTAGATTAATTATTATTAATTAACGTTCATGTTAAACTAATCGGGATAGTATTGGCTAATACGTCTCTTAACTAGTCTAATAAAGTTGACGAGCTTGAGGATCGTTACATTCTCCCCACCTTATTCATTTTCGTCCTCAAAAATTGAACCATCCTTCTGGTCTTCAAAAACTTGCCACCTTATAGAATAATTCCATCTCTTGTCTAAGCGAAACCAACATAGAACAAAGCACAAACCTGTATGGCTCTCTACAACTAAAATTTGTGGCTTTAGGTTCAGTAGGCTAATTCCTATTTCAATAAGTTCTGGTTCTAATTACCAGAGAAAATATTTTATAAGCTTCCAAATAAAATTCTGGATCTATAAGTTCACTATCAGAAGCAAGTTTTCCTTTTATGCCTAGTGATATAAGAAAGCAGTTTCCCTGTCTAGGTTCGCGAAACCTGACAATGCCTACCTACGTAACAAGTATCACCCGAACACATCAGAATTACGAACCTCACTATTCCCCAGTGTCGGATTAACTAAGTGTTAATTTATTAATATTAATTATTCTTTAACTTCTATCTTAACTGGTGTAATTCTGAAAAACTTACTTCGTAAAATATTTAAATAGTTCACGTCCTTTTAAGCAATTTAGTCATCTGATTTTTTTTGTATTTATTTATTTTACCAATATAAGTTATCTCAATTCTAATGTTTTTAACTTTGTTGTGATTCTATATATAATTTTTAAATTCATGTACTACTTAAGAATAACTTAATGTTATAACCATTATACAAATGTTGCCATTACTTATTGTGACTTGCTATAAGTAAATAATTGCTAACAATCTTTCATAATTGTTTTGTATTAATATTTTATTATTATTATTACCTTTATTTCTTATTTCTTAGACCGATAAAAGTTAATCATAATTAATCGTATTGTCAATTTTAATTTTATTATTTATACTAGATTTGATTTGGTCTAACTTTATTTTCTTAAGTTTATATTATTGATATGTAATCCTTAAGTTGTACTATTAATAAAAATTACATTTTGATATTACTATCCAATAATTATTATCCAGATGATATTTACAATGACTCTAAATTTTATAGTATTATTCTTTGCTTATCTTATCAAAAGTTATTTTCTTAATTAGATTATCACTTCCGTTATTGTATTATCAATTTTTCATATTTGATTACTAGCATAACTAAAATCTGGCCAGAATGACTACTTAGTAATGATACTTAGTTTAATTTTATTAAGCCCTAATCTTGTACATATAATTTTACTTTCACGAAAAGATTGATATAACATATTTTATTTATTCAGATTAAATCCGTATACTATGTCTTGTTAAATATTGGCGTTGGTAACTTAATATGATTTAAACTTTGAGTCTGCATAATTTTTTTCATATGTCTTAATAGCCTTTGGGTTTTGATATTAATAATAAGTATCTTATTTTTAGGCAAATTTATTTTACTTTAATCTAATTTTGTACTAAGCATTCGAAAACTATAAATATTACTTCATGTGTATAATTTAGCGATTTAGTGAATCATTTATTGGATTAAAGATAATCTGGGTATAAGATCGTTAACAAGTTTTAGTCTTTATTTTATGCCTTATATGTCTTATATTAACTATCTGGTTTGAACGCAAAACTCATAATTCTAAATTGTTATTAGTTAACTTTGCAAACTTAACCATAGATGAGCACTAGTAATTTTCCATAGCTATTTGATCATAATCATTATTTTATTGCTATATATTTTTTAATGAGATTTTTAACTTATGATCAATATTATACTAATAAATTCTAACAGTTTAACTTCATCATCCTAATTTTAATTTTCCATTTGAAAAGATGATTGAATCTATTTACGAAGAAGGATCCTAACAATATACGATTTTATTTTATTTTTAATTTCTAATATTAAGCATCTGAACACTATTATTATTACTTCATGTATATTTGTTTCATTTTAAAGATTTACGGAATCATTTGTTAACCTAAAGATAATTTCGATACAAGATTTCTAACAAGTCGAGTCTTTTTATTTTGTATATTATATCTTCATCTTTTACGTCTATCTCCTAATATATTATATTAACTATCTAGTTTAGACGCAAAATATATATCTCTAATTTGTAATTAGTTTAATTTACAAAGCGTAATTGTAAATAAGCATTATAAATTTTCCATAACTATTTAATTAATCATAATTATTATTATTTTATCCTTATATATACTTCTTGAAATTTTAGATAAAATAAATTAAGTTCAATATGATACTAATTGATAAATGGTAACATCACTTTATTAAAATTATTATTACTATTATTTTCATTTGTCATTACTATTATAGTATTTTTATAATTATTATCATTGATTGTTGAATAATTATTATCATTGATTGTTGAATTATTATTCAAATTACTCTTACAGTTATTATTAAGTCCCAAAAATATTTACATTTATGTAATTATAATTTGTATACACTTCATAAGTCAATGTGTTCATTAAACATCCATGTGATTTACAAGCTATATCAATAATACTAATCTCACTATTATCATAATATTGGATTGTTTACGTGTTCATACTTTTTAGTTTAATTATTCTCAAATCCTTAATAGCTAAAGTTATTGGTGTACCCTACAATTTTTACTTCATTACAAATACTAACAATCAAACAAACAAATCATTCAAATCAAATAAATCTTTTAATTATTGATAGATTTTAGTGATTAAGATTTATCTCACAACCCAACCCAGTTCTAAACTATTCTAGTTCACTAACTAGCACTGGCTATTCCTATTTTTTCCCATATAAGATCTAATAGTGAGCTCTGATACCAACAATGTAGCGCCCCTTAAGCGAGTAGCTGACTAATCCAAGAGATTAACTAATTAAAGAGGCACTAAGAATCTAAATCATTTACTTAAACATTCAATTAAGAAAGCTATTACAAAATTTAACTCAAAAACTAGCCCTGCTCTAAAATATATATATATATATATACAAGAACTCCTCTCGGATGATACATATACAATAGTCATTTGTTTCGAAAATATAAACAACATAATAAACGTAACAGAAATAAATAATTAACGGAGTCAATCCCTCGAAGCTTTCGCTGCGCAACTCTGATCTGTCTCTGAAACTGAAAGTGGGAAAGGATGAGCACATCATCCCTAGAAAGGGGTGCCCAGCAGGAATAACATTTTAACTTTAAAGAAAGCATGAGCAAGATTTGGAAAACATTTCATGTTTTCCCAAACATCAAAGTGACTAAGTCACTGGAAATGCACAAAAATGTATACGGACAAACTCCTTCTTCAAGCAATGTATAATAGTGATGTCGGGTTATTCCACACCTAATAATATATTCATGCTAGGTTGTTCCACACGTAATAAGCATAAAAACTGAATTCATGTAGGTATAAATGTGAAGGAGCGTATCCTATATACCACAGGTGGAAATTCTCATTTCCCATAACAATTCATAATGACAAACATTACAAGTCATTTCCAATTCATGGAAAGATTCAAAGAATTAACAGAACAATCATAAATACAAACTAAACAATGCACAAAATGCACAGACAGACAATGCATGAGTTTGTTAAACATAAACTTTTGTAAAAGAAACAGCAATGGTTTCAGAAGAGTTAAAAGTAATTCCCACCTCTTTTGATGACAGGCCACGCCTACCTCGAGACCCACGATCCACTGGTTCATCCTCCAAATCGATCGTTGTTAATAACTAACTGTTAATCATACAAGCACTCTAAGAGTTAAGCCAAAAGGCTCGTACAAGTCTAACTAATGGTTCTAAGCCCAATTCTACTAAACCGGCCCATTAATCTAAAGCCTGGTCCAACAGTGAGAACTAACGGTCAATAAAAGTCAAAGGGTCAATTAACGGTAAACGTCTAGTCAAGGTCAAGTCCTGGTCAAATGGTCAAGTCTAAATCGGTCAACTGAGTCAACTCAGAGAGTCAACACCGATTCGACTCAGTCGGACAACTGAGTCAGCTAAACAAGTTAGTCAGACATCTGACTAGGATGACTAATAGGTGTAATTCTACTGCAACTTCACTTTTGCTATAATTCTTACATTCTCAACTTCCATTTTAACACAACAATATTAATTCATTCATTCTTCAATAAACTTCAAATTTCATTAACAAACACAAACTCTGCTTACCTGCAGTTCAGCAGTTCCAAGCTTTCACATCAATCACTATTTACAACTCTACAATCACCATTCTTCTTCATTCCCTCAATTCTACTAGACTAAACATAAACATCAAATCATTCATTTAAAAGTAACTTCATAATTCAATCTGAAATACCAAATCTATTTACCTTAATCTGCAGTTGCAGGCTTTCACTAAGGCCACTACCAAAACAGCTTTACAACTACAATTGATCTCAGTTGATAAACACTCATCATTAAACTCACACAACTGATTCAAACACAGCTCTCATTCCAGTACAACTAACTTCAGTTAAACCCCAACACAACTAAGACCACCAACACCACAAGAAGATTATAACTTACATTCAGTTCTACACAGAACCCCAACTTCTACATCTCAAACATAATCTCTTCAAGCCCAGTTGTTACCATTGCAACTCAGATCAACAATGTTGGATATTTTCAATAACTTAGAAAATAAAACTGCATTTGTCACTATGATGGGGAAGTGTTACGTGTTGGATAAACACAATGGATGTTACAGATGAAGTGACACCTCTAATTAGGTGTGATGGTTCATAAAGAACCAACCATTCCCAGTATGTGTCTTTTGGAAGTGAAGAGCCTCCACCATATCTTAACTTACCTCACAATTCAACCATCTCTCAATCTAACTCATTCACAACCATAACAACTTCCCCTTTAGTTATGCCTCTAACTAAGACCACCAACACCACAAGAAGATTATAACTTACATTCAGTTCTACACAGAACCCCAACTTCTACATCTCAAACATAATCTCTTCAAGCCCAGTTGTTACCATTGCAACTCAGATCAACAACACCAAATCCATTACGCTCTTATAACTTCTCTGCTATAACCACATTCATCACCACCAACAATACTGCATACTCATTCAACAATACTACCAGCAATTCAATCACACCTTTCTGAACAACAACACACAACCAGACTAACTCTCTAGCAATCAAATTAACTTCAATTATATCTCATTACAACAGTTCAATGCAACATCATTACTTCTCTACTATGTCCAACCATAGCTTCACAGACTCGAGTCACTTCTATCATTCCATTTAACCAATAATAACACAAATACCTATATAATCTCATAACCAATATTTCATTACCTCTTTCCATATCACTACCAAATGTTCACTGCTTCACCCACCAATCCTATATAATTTCAAGCACAGAACACCACTACCTGCGATACTCCCAGCAGCAGCAATACCACTAACATCAACATTCATCTAAAGAAACTTCAACCACTCCCTGCATCATTATAACATGAGTCATAATCTCAACCAAATATCTATCTCGTAACTATTTCAATTCTCAACTTCATCAACAATCATAAAACCCAGCAAAAGAGAACAAAACTCAAAAAGACAAGAAGAACAATTACCTCAAGTTAACCTTATTGAATCAACTGAAGTCAAACTCCTCTTCACTTTGATTCAATTCAGCAAATCATTACAAGCTCATCAATAATCCAACTGTTCAACTGAACCCTAACTTTTCTCTGAATTATTATTCCATTTTAATCATCACTAAATCGAATTCCTAATTCCCTATCACAGAAACCCTAACTTCCCAATTCTTCTGAGCACTTTGAGAAATACTTGATAAATCATCTTCCTTGATAACAATAATGAAAACCCATCCTTTATTCCTCAATAATTCAATCAATTTCATACTCGAATAGTTTTTCGAAAATCATAACCCTAACTCTTTCTCAGATCCATATTTTCTTCCTCCTCTTCAGCTTAATCGACAACAACCTTAGTTCCGTCATAATCTACACAACCCCATCATTTAACATCCTCAATCAATTCTCACTCTAATCTAAAAAAACTCTCATCGGAGAAAACAGGAAGAAGAGAAGAAGAGTGGAGAAAGAAAAAAAAGGTAAATTTATTAAATACCCTTAGTCTTGAAGTCCAACAAATATACCCTTATACAACAATAAATATACCCATATCATTTAAAAATCTTATCCATTAAAAATTAGATTACCTTAATACCCTCACTTATATAATATATTTCTTTATTTCAAAATACAACAAAAATTTGTATCCACCATTTCACCACCACCACCACCAAATTTATATCTACCAGTCCACCACCACCACCAGTCCACCACCGCCTTCCACCACCACCACCACCACCCGCCACCACCACCAGTCCGCCACCACCACCATCCGTCCGCCACCACCAGTCCGCCACAACCCTCCACCACCACCGCCTGCCACCACCATCACCAGTCCACCACCATCCGCCACCACCACCACCATCATCAGTCCACCACCATCGCCTGCCACCACCAGTCCACCACCACCGCCCGACACCACCACCACCCGCCACCACCATCAGTCCGCCCACCACCCTCCACCACCACCAGTCTGCCACCGTCCGCCACCACCCGACACCACCACCAGTCCTCCACCACCCTCTACCACCACCAGTCCACCACCGTCCGCCACCACCACCAGTCTAACCCCACCGCTGCCGCTAGTGGCGTCAACAATCTAAGTTGATCCCCAAAAACAAAATCAGAAAAGAAGAAAGAAGAAAATTTATATAATTTCAACAACCAAAGTTGATCCCAGAATCTGGTGTCAACAACTAAAGTTGATCCCTAAAAAAAATTAAAAAACAAATCATGAAAAGGTAATATGGTGTTAACAATAAAAGTTGATCCCAAAATTCGGTGTCAACAACCGTAGTTGATCTCCAAAAGAGAAAACAAAAAAAAATCATAAAAAGGCAAAATAACATGGCGTCAACAACCGAAATTGATCCCAAAATCCGGTGTCAACAACCGAAGTTGATCCCCAAAAACTAAAATCAAAAGCTCATAGCAAAACAATATGGCATCAACAACCGAAGTTGATCCAAAATATGGTGTCAACAACCAAAGTTGATCCCAAAAGATGGTGTCAACAACCAAAGTTGATTGATTTATTTTATTGACTCAATAAGTGAAAAAATACTCCAACTTGTTTGGGTCAACAATGGATGTTGATCCCATTCACTAGGATCAACAATGGAAGTTGATCCCAGTGAACGGGTCAACAACCAAAGTTGATCCAAAAGTATGGTATCAACAACCAAAGTTGATCCAAAAGTATGGTATCAACAACCAAAGTTGATCCTAAAATTTGACGTACTAAAATTAGTGAACCCGGCGTGAATCGAACATGCATCTTATGATATGGAGTCAGTTATGCTACCGTTACACCACAAGTTCATCTTATATATACATGAGTACTGGATTAAAATATTAATAATTGCATACACTAAACACATTAGTACTAATGAACGGGAACTTAAAGAAAACATTGTACCTTGTGCAAGATAACAACCGATATTTCTATCTTGAACTAGGAGGTACTTAGTACACATGTGACTGCATAACATTTGGAAATAGTTCATCAAAACAAAAAGGAACTCAATGCTTTCAACGAGTTATGTATATTCCCATAAATAAGTCACGCCTCATACTGAATGAACCTACATGAGAGACTATGTGGCTACCTGCTAACTACTTATAGTAAGAAGAAATAAAACCATTCCCTTTTACCAATCGTTGCTAGTGCTGCAAACAGACAAACAAGGCAGTTGAAGAGATCATCAAAACTATATATAAAGTTTTTTACAGTACGAATTGAAAGCAAACCCATGATTTCCATATATCAGAGAATTGAACAATTCTCTAGCTATCTATATATTGGGTATATGTATATATATATATACCTGGAATTTCCCAAGGGTCATGATGATAAACATCCAGAAAGGTTAAATGAATAATTCATTCCCTTGTTTTCATACTTATAGTTCTTCTGATCAAGTTAAATGAAGATTTAGAAATGACTTTTGGTACCAATATAATATTCAGTCTAAAAGAGAATAATTCCAAAATGTATACACAGATTTAGAAATGTAAAGCGTTAGTAAATCACATTTTAAAAATGAAAAGTGTTAGTAAATCACATTTTACTAGAGAATAGTTGCACATATGATATGACCTGAAGAATGTCAATTACATTTTAGCACAATATACGATTTTAGAAAAATTCATCTCGTTAGTATAACCAAAAGAGGACATTAGCTTCTTTAGCTTAGTAAACCAGTATCAAAGTAACAAAAATCATGATTAAGAATAAATTTCAGTCTTCAAAAATCACATTAAGAATAGAATGGTTACCGATCAAGGTGATTTGTTTCAGACGAAGACGCATATTCAACCCCCATATTTAGCATCTACCATTCACCACCACCTCCTGTTACATCTTGATAATCCTCCTTCGAAGGTTTAAAATCAATGTACCGAAAATAATTAGGTAAAGTTTTATCAAAAAGAAAAAAGAAAAAAGAAAAAACAATAACAAACAATTAGGTAAAGGAAACATAACAATTCCACCACCGGTAGCTCAAATCCCTAACCCTAGCTTCATCAATTTAATCACCACCACCAGAAACTAGTTTTAATTAGTCTCAGACTCCCAAATCCAAACCAAATATTCATCTTCATCAATATTCATCTATTTTACATCTCTCTATCAATCCTAACAACAAAATTAAAGACGAAGAAACCAAAAATTAAGAAGGAAAAACTGACCTATGTAATTTACGATCCGAAACAACTCAATTAAATCATGAAATCAACCATGAATATCACCGCAAACAGTAACTGGATACTTGACATGCTATACATTCCATTCTTCAAAAAGAGTTGTTCTTGCTTGTTCACATAAACCTTTTAATTCTGCTTCAGGTAATAGTTTACATTCCACTAAATGTTCGATCTGATGATCTAGATCTGCATGAGATGGCATCCTTTCTTCTTCTTATCTCGATCCAAAACAAAATCAAACCCTAATAAAAATCCTCAAAATTGATCTAGAAATCAGAAGAACAACAAAGAAATTGTTGTTGAATCTCTATATTCATTCAATTTTTTGGATTAGAAGAAGAGAAATTGGATTTTGATTGTTGAAAGTTACCAAATTGAAAATAAGAAAATCAAATCGATCTCTAAATTTGGTTTTGAAGATTAAGAACAATCAATAACAAATTAAAATCGGTTAAAAACAAATGCAAAAGACATGGTAAATCTGCTAATAGTAGAGGCGGAGGTGGTGTTGCTGATTGTGGTGGTGACAATTAGTTTTGACTGAGATAGTTGGAGATGGTGGCGGTCAAATGAAAAGAGGTGGAATGGAGATAAGAAGTATACGAACCGAAAGTTAAAAAGGAAAGGGTAAACATGGAAACAATAAAAATCGTTGATGGAACCTGATGGGCTTTAGATTGAAAGGGGCATATTTATTTCATGATAAGGGTATTTGTGAAGCCCTTCAAAACAAGGGACATTTATATAATTACCATAAGAAAAAAAGAAAAGAAAAAGGAAGAAAGAATAAGAGAAAACTGATTCTCTTTGATCGGTTGAGGAGATAAGGCCCAAAGGAAACACTAGGACACGCACTTGCTTTGATAAAGGGGGCCACAACATGTATGTGTTGTATCAATAGCGTTTTCCCATGAAATGACAATTTTACCCCTTCATACTAAACTAATGATATCTTCTTCGTCCGATATCCTATTGACACGTTCGAGTAATCCATTCTGCGTAACTTTCTGAGACATATTCAATGGTACTGGTTTCGTAGCTAGATCGTTGTTAGATTAATTCCTATTAATTAACTTCATGTTAAACTCATTGGGATATTATTGGCTAATATGTCTCTTGACTAGTCTAATAGCGTTGACGAGCTTGAGGATAGTTACAGTTTTGCAAGAAGGAAACAAATTTCTAAGCTTCATAATTTGCTTCTCTTCACTGTCAATGGAACAAATAGTCAGTCGAGTAATGCAGTGAATCATATGACCACAAGAAACCAGAAACCTTATAAGAATGATATATATTCTAGAAATCATTATAGGGGTCAAGTGCATTCTGGCATAAATTCTTGTGTTGCTAATAAAAGCATTCCCTATACTTATAAGAATGTTTTTGATAAATCTAATTCTAGAAAATGGATGCCTATCTATTCTGATCCTCTTGAACCAATTGCAATAGGTCCTAGACTTAGTCCTCAAAGAAAGTCATCTGATAGATTTGTTAAGTACGCCATGTCTTATCCTTCAGGGATGAAATTCAACCAAAGAAAGGCGAAAAAAACAAAGATCAGACAGTCAGATGATATATATAATTCCTTTCTCGATGATCATAGTGGAATTAATTTGCACATTACTACCTGATTATAGGTATTTGTTTCCTTGTTTCTAACTTGAGAGGTGCAAGGAAAATAATTGGGGAATACTCAAGTATGTTGTATATTATTTATGTTTGAGTCCTTTTGTTGGTAGTCCACAAACCTCCGCATCCTCCTCTTGTGAGTTTCTAGGGTTTTCAAAACCAGAGTTTTCTACTATTGTTGGAAAACGCATATATACTTGTTCTATATTATGTTCTCCCTTTCCTAAAACTCTATGGAGAACTCTACAAGATCTCAAGAGATTGTGCGTCTTGATATGGAGGAAGACAATCAGGAACGTAAGTCGATTCAGGAGCTGGTTCTAAAGAAGATGCTTGAAAGAAAGGATCACAACTCCTGGATTGATGATTTTGTCTAGGATTTAACTCGTTTTCAGAATGATTCAAGGGTCGAGTTTACAAATCTTCAATTGTAAATAAACCAACTTCTAGATGGTTAGGCCAGAATTCTTGTTAATCAGAACATTCTAATACAGAATCAAAAGAAGCTTATCATGGACTGTTCCAAAGCTAGACAACTTGCTCGGGTGGTTGATCGCAAAGCTAGTGTTCTAACTCACGAACATGGTGTGTCTACGATCAAGAGAATAAAGGAAATCAGGGATACATTCTTTGACGGTTTCATTGAAAGATACGAGGTTCTTAATGAACTCTTATTTCTTATTGCCTAGTAAATCTTCTATTGTTCTTGTTTTATATAGAAGAATAACTAGTGTTTTGGAATAGCCATTATTGTGATTACACATAGTTATATCCAATGTTCTCATCTTCTTGTTTTTAGATTTATTGGTTTAAATTCTAAACTTGTTTGGAAGATGATTCTTGCAGTATTAATCTTTTTGATTTTATATTGCAATATTGTTATGGGATATGTGCGTTTACGTCCGTGAACTTGATTGTCCCATTTTTTGTCAAAAGTAAAGTCGTTCGTGAATTGATATGCAAATATTGATAAAATAATGAATAGACTTTTGACAAACACAAAAGTTAAGCCTATATTGTCAATTATTGATGTAAGATAGTTTAAAATCTTTTGTGATTCAAGGATTATGTCTATTGTATTTCATTGTGCAAATGGTGATGGAAATAGAATGAATCCTTGTTTATTCCACGGTATAAGGTCGATTCTCTGATCCACAATTTTTGTGTAAATATTGTGTTGTTCCATGAAGTGTCTTATGTTGAGCACTAAAACAACAAAAGTTGATTGCTTTTGTGATTAGCTTAGTTGTTGTTCCGTAAGGTACTTTATGTTGAGCATGATTGAACTAAATTAATCATCTTGTGTGATTATTTAGTTATCACTCCATAAGTCTTCTTATGTTTGAGCATTTCTTCGTCCGAGTTGGTTATTCATGATTAACTTAGTCATTGGTCCATAGATTTTCTTATGTCGAGTGTGGCCAATTAAATTGATTACTTTTGTAATTAGTTTGGTTGAGTATGACAATTAGATTATTTGCGAGTTTTCTTGTGATTAATCTAGTTGATTTCTTAAGTCTCCATAAGTTTACTTGTGTTGAGCATATTTAGTCAAATTAATCTTAGTTCGCTTTGGTTAATATGATTGAATATTTCTTTTCGGTTTCCAAATTCATACTCGTATGTGATTTGTTGAGTCTAAAGAAATCCTTCTTTTCTTGGGAATGACATTTTATGGGGGAGGGTTCTTTTGAACTTGTACTTAATTACCAAATCTTTGTGGGGAGTACGGCTGTGGAATATTAGAGGGATTATCTTGTATCTTTATGAACTCCTTGATGAATGCATTTAGCTTCGGCTTTATGATTGCATCTAAACAAGATGGTATACATTTACCTTTGGTCATGAAATGAAATGTGTCTTACGGAAATTTCATTATGATCACGTTCTTGCACCTTTGCCAATTTTATTGACAAAAAGGGGGAGAATTAATATGTAATTCACACTACAAATACATATGGTTTTCATATCATTATGTAAGGGGGAGTGGTTTCCATGTGAGATGGAGTATTGACTAAGGGGGAGTGATGTATCACCATAGTATTGTTGTTAAAGTTGTGATGCAATTAGACTTTGATGTTGTGTAATGATACTATGACGTTGTATAACAAAGATTGAGAACCATTTCTTTTCTCATTGTTATAGCTACGGATTTTCAACAACGATGATGCTAAACTTACAACCTTTGGGATCATTGGATTACTTGGAAGTGACGAAGATTTCGAGTATTGTTAAAGATTAGACGACATGTGGAACAGGAGCTACAAAGTTTATTTATATATTTTTTATATTTCATATGTATTAATAGTTTTGCCACTAAAATTGACAAAGGGGGAGATTGTTAGAGCATTGATCGGTCGAACTCGCATGCATTGCTATCTCAAGCATGTTTGTCAATATTAGTGATCAAAACTATAAAGTCTTTGATTTCTAGTCTATTATAGCTAAGGTCTCGTACTAGGATAGAAAGTGTAGTTGAGCTCAAGAACTCCATGGTGACCATCATACAAGACGAAGGACTACTCAATGAACCAGTGTATCTTCATCGACTATAAGGTATGTGGAGACTTGAACTTATCTATCACTCAAAAATCTATCTACTCTATCACCTATCTTGAGACAAAAGTCGTATTATTATATAAACTAAGAATATACACATATGATATTTCGAGCTGAGTATATCTCGCTTATCTATTTCTTGAAATATGTGTTGGTAAAGCTTTCGCTTTATCCAAGTTCATCTTTACCTAGTGACGAAAGTCATGTTATGTTTCAATCATTTTTAAAATTGCTCTGACGAAAAATAGTTTGTGAATAACAACTATATAACGCCCTCTGCGAATGTTTCAATGATTGAAATGAGAGTTTAGACTATATAACCATTGGAGGATATAAGCATTGTTGTGGCAACATATATATGTATAAGTCTTGATTGCTTGAACCGAAGTTTGCGAACTTTGTTGATCAAGTGAAACTGGAGAAGTACGTGAGCTTCAGTCTACGAACTGACGGAAGTTCTCGACCGATAATTTCTTCTGGAGTTTGTGAACTCCTTCTGGGAACTTAAGTCCGCAAACCCAGTCCGCGAACTTGAGTAGGTTATGTCTAAAAAAGATTTTTGTGGACTTATCTTAATAAACTAAGGAATGCTATTGGAAACCGTGGATTTATAGTTCATGAATCGATTCGAGTGAATCACATCGTTTTAGCTTCAATTGTGTCTTGTGTAGTACATAAAGATCTAAGCAATTGAAAAACTCTCTAACTAGTTCATTTGAGTTATTTGGACTAGTTATGGTGAAGAAGAATATGGTTGATATGAAAGTTATCATTTGGTTAACTAGTGTTGAACCAACTAATGTACAAGTTTGGGTATGGTTTTCACAAGCCTACAAATGTGCATTACATGTGTGTATAACAAGCTATGTTTTCGATCTAACGGTTGATAAATATTAGCTTGTATCTAATCAGGTTTTCATCTAACGATGAATATTAAACGCTTTGTTACTAAGCTAACATTGGTTGCAAACCCTGATTTGAAGACTATATAAGGGAGAACTCAAGCAACTGGGAAACCTAATCCCCACACATTCTGTGTGATACTAGTTTTATAAGCTAGAGTCGATTATCCTTTAACATTTGGTTTTCTTCTTCTAAAACAGGTTAACGACTTAAAGACTTCATTGGGATTGTGAAGCCAGACCGATACTACTTTTATCATTGTTGTGTGATCTGATCTTGTTGTTTCTATCTTACGAGTACACTTGTAATAATTGGCTTGATATTTCTATCTCTGATAGGCAATATATAAAAGTAGTCACAAACACTTCGTCTCATCGTTTGTGATTCTTCAATAATCTTCTTCGACGCGTCGATTAAGTTTATTGTGAGGTATTGATAAAACTGAGCCGTTCTTCGGGAATATAAGTCTGGTTTTATCAATTGGTTCGTGTTCACCTTGATTTATCAAAAGACGGAACCAAAATCATAGGTTTATTCGTGGGAGACGAATTTATCTATCCTTGTAGACTTTTCTGTGTGAGACAGATTTGTTTATTAAAGTCTTCGACTTTGGGTCGTATCAACTCTTGGTTGTAGGTAAGATCAACTAAGGGAATCAAGTGCGCAGTATCCTGCTGGGATCAGAGGCGTAGGAGCATAACTGTACCTTGGATCAGTGTGAGATTGGTTGGGGTTCAACTACAGTCCATACCGAAGTTAGCTTGGAGTAGGCAAGTGTCTGTAGCGTCTTCATACAGTGTATGTTTAATCTGGACTAGGTCCCGGGGTTTTTCTGCATTTGCGGTTTCCTCATTAACAAAATTCTGGTGTCTCTGTTATTTCTTTTCCGCATTATATTTTGTTATATAATTGAAATAATACAGGTTGTGCGTTGTTCAATCAATTAGAATATCCGACCTTATTGGTTGTTGATTTTTGAATTGATTGACACTTGGATATTGGTCTTTGGTACCATCCAAGTTATCTCTCTTTGATTAAGACTTGCAGATTGTATTTGCTTGAGTAAATCAAATTGAGAGATTGAGATAATAACTTCTTGAGATATTTTCTATTGATTGAGTTTGACCGTCTAGTTGATTCTCTAGAAAGTAACTCGGAGTTGTCCTTACAGATTGCTAATCGGAATATTGGGTGTGGTTGTTAGACCCCTGCTTTTTCAATTTTGATGATGATGATGTGATTATTGAGGTAAATGCTTTGTTATATTCAACCCCTTTGATAGACACTAGTAATGGTTAGAAACCTAAGTTCGAACCTCTACCCGTTTCTACGTCTACCCTAGCTCCTTCGTTAGAAAAGACTCCTGAGTTGGACCTTAAACCATTACCAGGTACCCTGAAGTATGTATTTTTAGGCCCATCTGAAACTTTACCTGTGATTATAGCATCCGACTTGGATAGTGATCAGGAAATTAATCTAGTGAACGTCCTTCAGAATAACAAGGAAGCTTTAGGGTAGACCATAGCAGACATTAAGGGTATAAGTCCCACTGTTTGTATGCATCAGATCTATTTAGAGAGTGACACCAAACCTTCTAGGGAGATACAACGTCGACTGAACCCTAATATGAAAGAACTAGTTCGAACCGAGGTTCTTAAGTTGTTAGATACAGGCATTATCTACCCCATTTCAGACAGTAAGTGGGTCAGACCTATTCAGGTTGTTCCCAAGAAATCCGGTATTACTGTAGTCCAGAATGATAACAATGAGTTATCCCAACCCGGGTGACCACGGGTTGGCGTGTCTGTATTTACTATAGGAAATCGAACAAGGTCACTAGGAAAGACCATTTTCCCCTTCCCTTCATCGACCAAATGCTAGAGAGATTAGCCGGACGAAGCCATTATTGCTTTTTAGATGGATACTGCGGTTATAATCAGGTATTTATTTCCCCATAAGACCAACAGAAAACCACTTTTACCTGTCCCTTTGGTACCTTTGCGTATAGACGCATGCCTTTCGGGCTATGTAATGCCCCTGCGACCTTTCAGCGTTGTATGCTGAGCATATTTTATGACATGGTAGAACGGTTTTTAGAGGTCTTTATGGATGATTTTTAAGTGTTTGGTTCGTCTTTCGATGAGTGCTTGCATCATTTGTCATTAGCTTTGACTAGGTGTAAGGAAAATAATTTAGTTCTTAATTGGGAGAAATGTCACTTTATGGTTCGTTTAGGAATCGTTTTAGGGCATATCGTATCTTCTAAGGGTATAGAGGTAGATAAAGCCAAAGTTGGCCTTATTAAGACTTTACATGTCCCAAAAACCGTAAAATATATTAGCTCATTCTTAGGGCATGCAGGTTTTTATCGTCGATTCATTAAGGATTTTAGCTTGAATTATAGACCTCTTTGCAATTTGCTTACAGAAGATGTTAACTTTGTCTTTGATGATGCTTATTTAGAGGCTTTTGAGAAGCTTAAGACTTTCCTCACTACCTCCCCCATAGTCCAGGCACCCAACTGGAACCTACCCTTTGAAATCATGTGTGATGCTTCAGATTATGCTATTGGTGCTGTGCTAGGTCAGCGAGAAAGTAAATTACTTCATGTGATTTACTATGCTAGCAAAACTCTGAATGATGCCCAGTTGAACTATACTACTACCGAGAAGGAACTGTTAGCCAGTGTGTTTGCCTTAGACAAATTTAGACCATATCTCTTAGGTTCTAAGGTCATAATTTATACTGATCATGTTGCTTTGAAATATCATTTGTCTAAGAAGGATACGAAACCTAGATTGATTAGGTGGATCCTTTTGTTGCAAGAGTTTTCTCCAGACATTAGAGACAAAAAGGGTGCAGAAAATGTAGTAGCAGACCACTTGTCTAGGCTAGTTGTTGATACCCCTGGTGATTCCCTTCCTATAAGGGATATCTTTCCTGATAAACAACTATTCTTTGTTACCCAATTCCTAGGTATGCGAATATAGTGAACTATATTGTTACTGATCGAATGCGCCAACATTGGGGTAAACAAGATCGTTCTAGGTTTTTAGCCGAGGTTAAGCACTTCTTTTGGGATGATCCTTATTAGTTTAAGTATTTTCCATACCAGATTATTAGGAGATGTATACCTGAGAGTGACCAGTCCAGTATTATTTCCTTTTGTCATGATCATGCTTGTGGGGGTCACTTTAGTGCTAAGAAGACTGCTGCTAAGATATTGCAGTGTGGATTCTATTGGCGTTCGTTTTTTAAAGACTCCCATAGCTACTGTGTTACTTGTGAACGTTTCCAGAAATTAGGAACCATTTCCCGTAGGAACATGATGCCCTTGAACCCTATTTTAGTTGTTGAGGTATTTGATGTGTGGGGTATTGACTTTATGGGTCTGTTTCCTAATTCTTTTGGTAACTTATACATCCTTGTCGCCGTAGACTATGTCTCTAAGTGGATTGAGGCGGTTTCGTTTAAAACCAATGACCATAGGGTTGTGATTGAGTTCTTGAAAGATAATATACTTACACGTTTTGGTACACCGCGAGCTATAATTAGTGATGGTAGGTCGCACTTTTGTAATGGACCTTTTAGGCTTTTGATGAAGAAATATGGTATTACACATAAGGTAGCTACCCCATATCATCCACAGACTAGTGGTCAAGTAGAGGTTTCCAATAGGGAGATAAAATGTATATTAGAGAAAACAGTTAATCATAATCGGAAAGACTGGTCTTCTAGGCTTACTGATGCATTATGGGCTTACCGTAATACGTTTAAGACCCCCATTGGAATGTCACCTTATCGACTTGTATATGGCAAGGCATGTCACTTACCTGTTGAGTTAGAACATAGAGCATATTGGGCCTTTAAGCAGCTAAATTTTTCACTTAACAAG
The DNA here is from genome assembly GCA_023529315.1 of Papaver bracteatum. Classification (NCBI taxonomy): domain Eukaryota; kingdom Viridiplantae; phylum Streptophyta; class Magnoliopsida; order Ranunculales; family Papaveraceae; genus Papaver; species Papaver bracteatum. The sequence goes on along the minus strand of JAJJWX010005220.1, from coordinate 401,062 downwards.
GCAGGAGCCCATAGTAAACTCCAGCTCAATGAGTTGGAGGAGATTCGTAGAGATGCGTATGATAGTGCTAAGGAGTATAAGAACAAAATAAAACTTGTGCATGATAGAAATATTTTAAGAAAGTCATTTTCTCTGGGTCAAAAAGTTCTTTTGTGTGATACCCGCTTGCATCTTTTCCCTGGGAAGTTACGTTCTCGGTGGACGGGTCCTTTTATTGTTCGCACTGTCTTTCCTCACGGAGCTATTGAGATCGAGACACCGGATGGTAGTAGTTCTTCGAAGGTTAATGTTCAGAGATTAAAACCCTTTTTAGAGCCCTTTCCTACAGGTGATGTTGAGGAGGTCCCTCTGGAGGACCCTATTTACCCTTGATTGACCATCGAGGCGATTGTTTGTTGTATATTAGTTTTTGATTTCTCTCTTCACCCAGGTACTATCTTTCCGACTTCTCTCTTTACTGATTCCTCATGTTACTTTACTTTTGGGTATTGCTCTTTCGTTAGAAACATTGAGGACAATGTTAGATTTAAGTTTGGGGGTGGGGAGAAAACTTTTTGTTAGCTTTTAGTTGCAATAAATAAACTCCAGAGCCTAGAAATTTATGATTATTAAGGTTGGAACTAACCAATATAAGTGGATGAAAGAATCTTAGTTGTAGGAGTTGAGTGATGAGCACGAAAGTGCGACGCATTTTCACCCATAAATACACTGGATATGACTCATTATTTCTCTAATAAATTTGTTTTAGTTGTTTTTGGAAGAATAAGCTCTTGTGGAGAATTGGCTCGAAAAAATGTTATTTGCACCCGAAGGACATGTGGTATTCAGACTCTCAATGTTGGTTAAAGGACACCTCAATTACTAAGGAACACCTCAACGGAAAAGGGACACCTTCTTTACTATTTACACCCCATAAGTCAAGTGCTAAATGGACACCCGTACAGGATTAGGGGGAGGACATCTTCTTCACAAATTCAAAATCAGAAAATAGCGGGAAAAATGGCAGCATAATTAGGGTTTTGGTTTTTGAGGTGTTTGGTTGAGACTAAATGGATGAAATCAAATGGGTTTGTTCCTAAGGCCTAAACAGAAATGGTAACGTGCTTTGTTTTAGTTATATTTGGCTGGATAATCAACGATTGATGAAAATAACAAGAACAAATATGGCGGGAAAATTGTATTCGAATATTTGGTTACAAAGTATTTCCATGGATTAATACTTGGCGAGATTCATGGAGATTTTGTTGTGTAGATGGATTGAATATGGCCTGATTTACCGAAACAGGGTTGGTAATATCTTTGGAAACGATAAAAATGGAAGATTTCTTCATATCTCGTTAAATAGGGAAAGAATATGTTTCAGATACTGTTGGACTTGAATGGTGAAAGATATTGTTGATATTGAAGGGATTTGGACACAGAGTTGTTTCTGACCAAGTACACATGCTATCACGTGTTTTAGAAAAGAAGAATTCTATTATTTTTGGTATCGTTTTAAAACAGAGAAGAGAGATATATTCTCGGATTTATTTCTGGGAAGTGTTTGAGTTTTACGCGTATCTGAAGTATGTTGGTCTCTTTCTGGTCTTGTTCTGAGAAAAATTGGAATGTGTTTGGATGCCACGGAAGCGTGTAAAAGTTAAACAAGGACATAAATCTTGGTAATATGCAGAGGGAGTAAAGAGAAGATATTGGCATTAACTCGAGATAGTTTGAGGTCCTGTCGAGTATAAAAGAAGTACTTTTGGGTCATAGAAGGATTATCGAGAGTTGGGGTGAAGAACATAGGATTGCATAGCAGATTTATCTGCTGCTGCAGAGAAGAAGAATAAGAAGAGCAAACTACACTTGTAGTCTGTCGTTTAGAACTGTCATTGTTTCTTCCATGAACGACAGTTTTCTGCGATAGAACAAAATAATTAGTTTTTATCACAGTCATTGTAACAATTTTATAACGGCTTTACAGCGTTGCGAAATTCAGTTTTCTTATCTTTTCACCTCTTGTAAGAATTTTTTAGTAATAAAAATCCATTTTGAGCGTGTCTACAGTATGAGGAGTTAAACCCATACACTGGGTCGACGGGTGAATCTGAATTTCATACATGGGTGAATTTATTTTATTCTTTTTATGACTTTTGCACTTATTTTAAATTGATTTATGATTTGAATTAATTAGTTATTATTTTATTTAAATGTCATGCTTGCCTAAATGTTTGATGTCCCATGCTTACGATTTATAACTAATATTTTGAGAATCTACCTTGGCAAAAATAAGAGTCCATGTTTTTATTTATTGAGCTATAATTGTTGAAAAATAAATAATTGAACCTATTGATATGAATTCGGTGGAATCCTAGACCCAGTAACTCTCGGCTTTGTTTATTATTTTCTTTAAACCTTTAAATTTAATCTTCACAAGTCTTAGAGTTCGAATCTTATTTACTACTATGACAATTAAAAAAAAATCTTATCATTGAGGAACCAAACTTACTATATAGAAACATCTATAGAGTCTATTCATAAAAGCACAGAACTCATGTGTTAGAAAAAAAAAATATGGTAGTTTCGCCATATCTCGTTGAATCCTTTTCACTTCTGTTTATATTTTTAAATATGTTTCTTAGTGATTTGGTGAGGCCCATGAATCAAGTTGTTACCATTGCTAGGTGAAATAAGGTGATTGAGATACCACAAAAAAAAAAAAAAAAAAAAAAAATTGAGACCAAACCATCAGACCAACCGGAATAAATTCAATAAAGTCGACCACTGGTGCCCTTGTATATGCCAGTTGTGTTGACCTAAAGTTAGGATTATTGGCCGTTGGTCCCCTTGTATATGCCAGCTGTGTTGATATTAGTCAGACCGGTATCTCAGTCCATTAGGATAGGTTCACCTTGGCAGAGGCCTTCGGATAGATAATGGGAAACACCGTTCACCTTAGTCAACATCAAAACCATCTACGTTTTTCTCTACATCCACCTTCTTAATCTTTCCATGTGATTGGTCGGCTCCGGTTATGATGTCCAGAAACTATCTGAGTACAGCTCTGTCATTTATATATGAATTATAGTATGCTTGAGTGCAAACTCGTGTACATCAATTGGAATTTCGCATCAGGGTACTTCCTCCTATAGTCAATGATTGTATTCCAACCAAGGAGATTATTTAGTGCCTTCCAAGGTTCTGCATAGATAACTAGGGTCTGGAGTAATGATTTTGTGGGTACACCTCTGGTAAACCCTCCCGAGATTAACTCGGTCACTGGGGCCACATAGTGAGTTAGAATTTTATTTTCTAGATTATTTTTGCTCGAGGACTAGCAAATAATAAGTTTGGGGGTATTTGATAGACACATTTTTGTGTCTGAATTGTCCTCAGTGTCTCTATTGTTAGTGCTTGATTTTGTAATTATTATGGTGTTTTTATGTTTGTGTAGGTGTTTTTGGAGAAATACACTTGGGTGGAAAAAGTTTCTCAAAAAAGTGCTATTTGGACCCCCGGAGAAAAGTACTAAAGGCACCCTTATTTTGGATAAGGGCACCCCGGGCATCCCTCAAGGCAACTGCTATTCGCACCCCCGTCTCTGTTAGGAGGAGGTCATCCCTACCATTCAAATTTTCAGTTTTGGCGGGAAATGGTAGTTGCAGAAGAACAGAATTTAGGGTTCGCATTTTGGACGGGAATCAAAGAGACTCAATGGCTGGGATTTGCTGGGATGACGTGACTAATCTTAACAGGCAGGGTATGACTGATTTCGTCATCTAAAATTGGCTAGATTCTCGGTGAGAAGATAACAAAGGAGGGAAGATATTCACGAGTTTGTACGAGATATTCATGGGATTTCCTGTACGTATTAGAGGATAACGTGTGTCTTAATAGAGTTTTACTCCAACTGGGACTGTGTTGGGAGTGTGTCAACACCAGGAATCGTGTGAAGAGATAAATAAAGAAAATATTTTTCCATGAACTGCAGAAAATGATTTTGAAGATATATGGAGTTATTGCGAAGATTTCTGGGATGTTGGGAGTATATAAAGGCTTTACTGGAGTCATAGAGTGGTTACAGAGTGATTGGGGAGACAACATAGCAAAGAAACGAGAGTTGGAGAAATCTGCTGATGCTTCCATTGAAGAGAGCTCGAAGAACATTAGATTGTAGAAGACAGTCGTTGTGCTACAGTGACAACGACACACTTGTTTTATCGTTCTCCGTAACAACTCGGTTTGTAACAAATATAACTGTTACAAACCCGGTTTTTATTATATTTCTCCCATTTTCATCATTTGTAAACACTTTGAGCAATGAAATTAACTTTTGAGCATGTTTCCAACATGATGACGAGCTAAATCTCCCACAACCAAGGAAATGAGGAAGCTATTTACGCATGAATAATTGGTAATCATTTTATTTTCTCTAATTTATAATTTATAATTCACTCAATCACTGATTTTGCGGTGTTCTAAATTGTTTGCATAATTTTCCTTAATTAGTAGTGATTCAATTTGATAGGTTATACTTTGTTTAGTCAATTGATAATCTATGCTTAGGGAATACAATTAATATTTGAGAATATGCCTGATTATTTGTGAATTAAGAAATAAGGAACTTAAAAGATAATTAGAGTTTTAGATTATTTACTATCATTCATTCATGTGTAATAGTGGAATCAGTGTCTTGGTTATTTTTAATATCTTGAAATCAATTTTGCATTAAGTTTTCTTTATTTTTAAGTTTTATAAGTCTAAAATCTATTGCTTTCACAAGTCTCAACGAACCTATTACTACAACTACTTTGATTTTACATCAGTGAGGTTGTTAAACCCCCGCTTTTTCATAACATACCACTTTAGATAACCAATACCAAAACCGAAACTACAAGTAATTTGGTTGTAATATGTTATCAAGGAAACAATTGCCCAAAGCAATTTCCCCTAATATTTTAACAAATTGACTAAGAAACTTAGTTCCCTTGCTAAACCGATTGCATAAATACAATCGCTTATTTCGATAAGACCAACATAAAGATCAGAATTAACTTTATTTTTCTCATCAGGCACTAATTATTCAGATAATAACTTAGACCTTACACTTTAGACAAGACAAATACTAGGTTAGTTAACTAATATTTCTTGTCAAGGCATTCCAGTAGACTTGAATAACCGAATCGTTTACTTTTGATAAGTCCAACTAAGATCATAATTAACTTAGTTTCTATTATCCGGAATCGAATTGGACTAAACAAATAATCCCGTATTTTGTTAAGACATGAACAATACATACAAACAAAATAAATCGACTTGCGCAATTAATTTTCTTAACTGGAAGCAATTGGAACAAATATAGATATTAAAGCACCGCAATTGCACCGAAATTTCGTTAAGTCTAAAAAAATTGATATCAAATAATAAAGAAAGATATCAAACCAGTTTTTCTAACCGGAAAAAATTGATTCACACACACACATACATTCATACACACATAATGGAATCAACATCAATTGTACCGAATTTTGTTAAGCAAAAGCAAAATATATATGCAATAAACTTAAGCTTTTCTTAAATAGGAAAACAATTAACTAACAAATTCGTTACCTTAAATTCCGCATCCTCTTCTCCTTCGCATCTTTCTGGGGAGGAATTTCATTAAGTGAAAGTTCAAGTTAGAACTTTCTCCTATTGTGTTATCATCCTCTCGCAAGAACAAAAGAACAACAACAAAAGCAACCTTTACCAGAGAAAGGTTGAATCGGTTTTAACTAATGCATAGCAAAATTTGAAAACCCCGAAACACATATGCTTTTATGCTAAACCAAAAATGATTCAACATATTATGAATTTTTCACATATGATTTTCAATCGGAACACCTTATAATCCTTTGATAAAGCCTACCAACATGGGCTAGAACTTAATCTCGCTAAATCAAAAAGGCACACAAACCATAAGGGTACACACATCATATGAGATCGAATATTAAGGTTAAGAAAACCGAAATCAAACATCCCATAACACATAGCAATAATATAAAGCATTCAAGCACAGGCTATGTAATCGAAAAACTATCACAAGAAAAATTATAATAATAATTTTATTCATAGATAATAGATAGTTTTATTCAGCAGTATACCTTACACAATAATTGAAAGAAAAATCAAAAATTGATGTCTATTTTGTTTGGAGAATTTAATCTTCAACCAGAATTTTTCAAAGATCATCTTCAATTTCCTCAAATTTTTCAGGATCTTTACCAACTACATCTCGACTGATTTCTCGGATTCTGCACACAGTTTCTTGATTATGTTCACAGGCTAAGGCATTAACCATACGATTAATATTCCGAGCATACTTCCTATTATTGATTCCAAGTTTAATCAGCCTCCTTTGGTTATGGATAATAGTTCTTAGTAATGCTTCCTGTCATGATGTGTTTCAATATTACTAAGGAGGACTTGTCGAAGATTGAGAATGTCAATCTTAGCATCCAAACTGTTTTGGACAAGAAGATGAGTCACATTTTCTTTTTCATTTCCTTTATTTTCACAACCAGATTTCTTGAAGGAATCATCAAGATTGATAGTTTCAGTAGAAGCCATTCCACTCAACACTTTCAGAATTTTAGCTTGAGATCTGGTTTGCGGATACATCCTTTAGTATATGTTCTCAAACAAAATGAGTACATATACTCGAGAATAATTTTTAAACACATACCAAACATAGGTGTCATCCTTAATTAAGTAACTCTGGCCAGATTTGAAAAAAAATCGCATCTAATGTGTTATTCCATTTTAAAGATTCTTTGGAAAGAATCGATCTTCTAGATCAGGTATCAGATGATACATTAGACAAGTAAACTTATCCTGTTTACACAAGTTGTTGTAAGGCAACTTTTCTACACATGAAGATAATAAATATCTTTATGTAGATTGTATATTCTCTCTATGTTGAAGAAGAGATATTTACAGGATACACGATTCCCAGGTACTTGTGCTTTCTTACATCAAAAGATCGGGCATTGTAAGGATGCACTTTCCAACACAATTAAGTATTGGGGTGAGAAGTACCTTTCTCACCAAGTACCTTTTGAGGAATTTCTTCCTTCTTGTCTTTAGGGACACGATCATGTTCCCTTGTGTGGGATTCATATTCAACCTATTTATCAGGAATATTGTGTGATGCTATATCCTTGATTATATCTTGTGCCCAGGATGGTATGTTCTTTGAATTTGAACCCATGCGATCTTGGTCTACCATTAAACAGATTGCAGATATCTTTTGTTATAGAAAATCTATATGTCCTTTTAAGGTATCTATTCCCTATTTAAAATGTTTTTCTAAACACTTATCAATATATACCTTTCGACATTTCTCTGTAAGAAGTTCTTCTATAAGGATTTTGTTCCTTATTTGTGAATGCTCCAGCGATTTAGTAAGAATTTCAAACTCTGAAGTTTGCTGATATACTTCATTGCACAAGGCCAATTTTGTTCCAAATAAACTGCTAGATTACTTTGAAGACTGAGTGTTTCTCGCTTTCCTTAGCAGATTCTTACATTTAATTGAACAATAAGTTCTAAGACATCATCTAGGATGTCAATGGTTTTTCCTTCTTCTGAATAATTCTCAACATGTTTGAAAAACCTTTCCAATATTTTACGAAATTCAGAACTTGGACAGACTAGTGAATCAAATCTCTTTTCTCTTTTATAAATAGAAGATTTTCCACTAGTAATTGGAGATGGATCCGAAACATGTTCCTTTGTTTTTGGATTCATTCTTTTCTGATCAGAATCCTGATCCTTAATCAAGTTATCAGTCTTAGACTTTTTCCTTAATTTTCGAAAATATTTATGAGACCAACTTCCATTGACCTTTTCTGAGACCATATTCTCATCATCTTGATGAACGTTAACTGAGTTCTTCATAAGTTTAACTCTGCTCTTCTTATTTTGACTCATTTCTTATAGGTTGGATCGCACCAAACACAGATTGTTAGATCTTTTCGTGTTTGCCTGCTCTGATACCAATTGAAAAAGATGAGGGTACCCAAATATACCTCAATATAAAACTTTTCCACCTATAAGTTCTCTTACCGAAAGTGATTGTCTACTGACTGAGTCGAGACAATACAACGAATCGGTATTCACACTTTGTCTGATCGTCAATGGATACGAGATCGAGACAATTCAACAAACAAATTGTGATTACTTGATAATAGGTTCAGACTTAACCAAACTCTATAGGATCACTATCAAGTAATATGGAGTTAACGTTTGTTTAATTTACTTTAAATTATAATAACAAAAATTATAATTGCGGAAAACAAAAGTAAATGACATAACAACATTTTGTTAACAAGGAAACTGCAAATAAAGAAAAACCCCGGGACCTAGTCCATAATTAAATACTATCATAATTAAGCCGCAATAAAAAATCACACCAACTTCGTATAGTTGAGACCAAGCAACCAAACCTATAGTTCACCTAGTTTATTCAGTATCCCTGCGCTTCCGACATTCAATAAGTGCACGCACTAAAACAATTCCTTTGGTTCGTATTCCAAACAGTAAAGGAACAACAAATATGTTTGGTAACAAATCTATTCATTCTCAGTGATATGAGTTAGAAAAAGGCTCTTCTGTTTAATCCGATAAACTCCTTTGTCAGGTTTAGATATATCTACTCAACAACTACCAAAGTAGCAGAGATTATATTTTGCAATCAATATTAGGATCTACCAAGATACTAAATACTGATGATGATCTAGGCAACTAATCAATTAAATCTATCAAAGATAAACCGGTTATAGTTGGATCCCAGCCGATCAAGTTTTGTGCACACCAAAGATTATGAAACCCAATAAGAAATCTTATTTGTCTTCAAATCTTCTTAAATATTTAATAAACACCTACACACCACAACTTGAATCTTTTGTGATCAATCACGCACAGAACAGAGTTTGTTAATAATGGATTATCACAAGATGTTTTTAGATCTACAGACAGTTCTAAAGATCTCGTCGACACTTCGATCTAGTTTGAGTGAATCTTATATCAGAAGAGAAGATTCTCAAAAATAAACAAACTAGGTGCAATCAAAGTTCAACAACAGTTAGTCAATCAAATCATATCGAAAACTAATAATACTGCAATTATCTAGTTTCCCACCAATGGCACTCGTAGAGATTCTTGATCCCACATAAGTCTTTAAACGAGCGGTCGTAAGAGATTTCGCCTAATTAGGGTACTTTCCTCTCCGAATAGACGGCTCTACCAGTAACAACACAACAAGGTAGTTTTTCTGGCTCTTAGGATAGTTTGATCGAAATGCAAACTTGGGTATTTTTATAGACCAAGGAAGTTTGAACACCATGGAATTTCCAAAACCGAATATTCTCAAGATATGCAATATATTTCCAAATCGGTTTTCATAATTCCTAGAAATGCTCCGTTCAAAAATAACCGAAATCCTACTAGAAAATCTCAAATTAGTAAATGCATATTACCAATTTTTATTTTCCAGAGATATGCATTTTAATTGCTGGTAATTAATAGCATATAAAATTAACAACCTTCATTAAAAGATTCTCAACTTATTTCGATTCGGGATCTCCTTGAGTTATTAAGGAATATCTTTGAACAATAAAAGATAAGAGTTACTGAACATGTTCAAAGTATGTTGACATCTTATTTCTTTGTAAATCCCTTTTCATATTTACAATCATGGAACATATTATACCACACTTCCAAACAAGTTTAAAACTGATTCATCTGATTTCCAAGACCTATGTGATTAATCAAATATCAATACACTAATCATGGGTTTACAGTTCTACCAAACACAAGGATCAGTTCTACCTTAATATGGTTACTGAGACCAGTTACATCAGTTACCAAGATCGGTTACATCAATTACCAGGATCGGTTACAATATTCTCATGGTATTACTTGTGATCAGTCACACCAGTCACCAGGATCGGTTATACTAGTTTCCAGGACCGGTTACACCAATTACAAGGATCGATTACATACTATTTTATGATTGGTCACACCAATTACTATGATCTGTTACACCAATTACTAGGATCAGTCACACCAATTACAAATATCGATCATACCATCTTAGGTGATTACTTAGGATCGGTTACACTAATAAAAGTCATACCAATACATAAGTCAGGCATTGTGACTAGTTTTACCAAGATACATAACAAGTTATGATTGGTTCTACTAACTCACACATATTTGTAATCCAAAGATATGCAATGAATAACCATACCAATAAGCCTAGCGATTTCCCTTTCGATTCATAAAACAAGTTCATGAATGTACTTCATTTAAACGAATGTAAACATTATTTCCTAGGACGAAATATTCACCCATACCCATACACATAATCACAATAGCATTCATACTATTATGTCGATGTATTATATATGAATTTCAAAAGATATGCGTTGTACTTCGTATTCTAATTCCTTAACACTATGTCTACTAGAGTATAATCATTCACAGCTTCGCAATTATGTTTTCAATATAGCACGACTTGAAAGATACGTTGGGAATGAAACAATTCAAGTCAAAATATTACTAACCTCAATAGGAAGGATGATGTCGTCGATGTAGCTTGTTACTTCTTCACATTCCTCAAGTCTTCGAGTAATACTTGTATGTCTCATTATCCTAATCTTTCTAGCCTAACTTATATGAAGTTGTCTCTAGTACATAATCAATCGACTCTTAAATTGAGTTTTGATTCACTAAAATGTGAAAACCAAACTTGACATACCAACGCTTGGTGGGTTTAACCGTGCTATGCTCTAACAAATATATCACTCGAGGAGTTGATTAATAAAGGCATAACGAGGTAAAACCTTTAATTGGTTAACTAGGTCATAATTAAGACCATGTCAGGGATAACTTAAGAGTAATAAAGACCTATCCTGGTGGGGAGATACACCGTCATTAAGACCAACCTAATGAAAGTTCCGGACAATATCTAGACGGTATAAAATGGTACCCTGGCCAGGTAACCTCTGAACTAAGACTTTCCACCAGCACCACTGAAGGTGATGAAGCTAATATCCCCAATACATTAAAGATAAATAAAGTGATAAGAGATAAAAAATCTAAATGAGAACAATGCTGAGAGCACCCCAAAAAGGAGAACTGTCAGAAAGAAAAAGGCCGAACCGAAGTACTGGCCAACCTGAAAAGAGTGAAAACTTCAAATACCAAGTGAATACCTGACACGGGTAAGAAACAATCAAAGACACCTGAACACAGGTAGTCCAACATACAAATGGGTCGAAACCAATCCCAGGTAATGACCAATCTGGACATTGTAAAGAAATGGGCCAAACCCAAAAGGTATAAAACTTTGAAACCACTAAAAATCATCTAAGGTAGATAAGGTAATACATTATCTCACATCTAAGCCAATATGCAGAAGCTCGAACTTGAAGTCAGGTAAGAAATCCATAACAAGGGTCTAATGGAACCTCACATGGAGTCAGAGCTTGGCAATCCATAGAACAAAAACTAACTGATCAAGATGATTGATCATAAACAAACATCCCAAATCCTAACATTTTCATGCAATTCAAAATGGGGGGAAGAGATTAAGGTCTGAAACTTTGAAACCACTAAAAATCATCTAAGGTAGATGAGGTAATACATTATCTCACAGCTAAGCCAATATGCAGAAGCTCGAACTTGAAGTCATGTAAGAAATCCATAACAAGGGTCTAATGGAACCTCATATGGAGTCAGAGCTTGGCAATCCAGAGCACAAAAACTAACTGATCAAGATGATTGATCATAAACAAACATCCCAAATCCTAACATTTTCATGCAATTCAAAATGGGGGGAAGAGATTAAAAGAGTAAAAAATAAAACAAGAATATATATATATATATATATGAACCTCGTATAAGGTCAGAATGAATGTACAAAGAAATCGTACAACAAAAAAAATTACAATGAAAAATTTAGCCTGAAAATCGAAAGGGCGTTAAAGGGAACTCATTCTATTTCTCAGAATCAGAATCGCTTTAAGAGCTCGATGAGTTATAACCAACCAAAAGAACCAAAGGAGGGGAAGTTTCACCGGACTTCGAAACCTCAGGACCGGCCAAAGAGTTATCACGCCCACTACTATAAAGAAACTGAGGAAAATCATGCACACACCCCTTGAGGTATAAAGACCGACGGTCAGAAAATCCTGTCACAACCCTAGCTTCCTCTCGAACTGGAGGCAGGTGACCATCATATCCCATCTTAATCTCAATTTCATCGCTCGGGATAAGGAACCTCCCAATAAGACTGAATCAGGGATACCTCAGTTTCTTTGACAACTAAGGGATTATTACTCTCAACTAGGCCTTGGAATGAAGGAACTAAAAATAAAGGATAGGGATAGGATCCAATGACATGGTTATATTGATATAATCATGACATAGTTTGGCCATTTTTTTTACAAAACCCAAGAGACAATGTATTTGAGGATAATTTTTTGGTGACATGTTTCCTATTATATAGCTTTACATTCCTACCAAAAATAAGAGCATTCCGAGAGTATAAGACTACCATATACCATTTTGAATATCAACCATTGAAGATTAACGGTTGAAATTAAATTTCGTGGATGGTGAAGTTTCGTATATCAAAATGCTCTCATTTTTGGCAGGAATGTATAGCTATATAAGTGGAACATGTCACCAGAAAGTTAGCTTCAAACTCATTGTCGCTTGGATTTTGTAGGAAAAATGGCCAAACCATGTCATGATTATGTCAATATAACCATGTCATTGGATCCTGCCCCGGATAGTAACTATATGCTCCATTTATCCTTTTTTATCCATCCTATATTCTATTTTGGTCTGTCTTTTTTTATCTGCCCGCTCTATTTGTAGACATATTTTCCCATTAAACTATCAAATATACCCTTTATTTTTTACAATTATAAAATCATTTTTAATATAAAATCAATCCAAAATCTTTAATAGTATCATAATACATAAGGAATTTTTTATTCAATATCTTTTAACCATAAATTTCTTACTAAAGCTTCTACCTATTCATAAAAATACTTATGGATACCTATATATTGGTTTTAATTTTAGTAATAATATAGTATTTAATAGGGTTAGTCATGACATTCCTTACAGTCCCCTTAATATATTAACTTTGTTAATTAGGACAGTTAATAAAAGACAGAGGAAGTATATTCTAGCATGATAAACATAATAGAAATACGAAGAAAAAAGACATACGAGATCCAACCTAAATAAGGAGCTACAACTAAATTCCTACTAGAACTGAGGATCTCAGATGATAAACCTTGGAATATAACAAGATCCGTACAGGACGGATCTGAAGTAGATTTAGCAGAAGCAAAAGACCCATCTAAAGTGAGATTAGATTCCAGATGAGCTGTAACTGTTAAGGAAGGATCAGAAGCAATGGGAGATCTAGCTAAAGAAATATCATTCTTCAGAGAAGCAACAATATCCTCTATGATTTTAATCTTGGCCTCATCTGCCATAGCAACACCCCCAGGTAGTATTGGCCGAAGGTTAACCGATTTAACTTTAAGTCGACCAACAAATTTCGGCGATTGCTTATCAGGGAAGCATATCTTAAAACGCTTGGATGAAAAAGGGATAAGACAATAAATGCTAAAGTATATTCAAAATACATAATTGCATCAAAGATAAAATATGAAATAATCGAACCTTTTGGGATTCTAGCCCGAGAGTGAGATGAAGAAACAAAAGAAAATGAATTAATGATATCCCTTATAATGTCCGGAGATGAGTGCTCATGGTATCTAAAATTTACAGTTTTGTTGATGGGGAAAAAATCATTTGCTAGTTTTTTAGGGAATGAAGAGACGATCGTGTGTACGGAGACTCCTCAACTGAGCAAATTGCCTAAACTCAAAAAGATGCACTGCACGGGAGTGCTTTGAGTTTGAGAGATCAATCCGTAGGACTCCGGCTTAAACCAAGAAATGGTCGTTCCAGAGTCAATTCGGTCACAAAGAGGGGAGAGGGTTGATCTGTAGGAGGGAAGTTGAGAAGTGTGCGGGATCAAGGATTATGAATGTGTTTAAGTTTCCGCAAGTTTTTTATGAAATGTTGAGTTCGAATAAGTTCTGGTATATTGATTGAATTCTTGAGAGTGATTTCTCGGATCAGAATTCTTCTTATTATTCATTCGTGGATTCAAAGACTTATTTATATTGCTAGAATCGTAGACACATTGATCTCCACTAAGTGTGACGGTTGCCCGAGTGAAAGAGTGGGAAAGTGGGAAATCATGGTTTAACCAGTTCCAGGTCGTGCAGAGACTTGGTTGATTGTCCACCCACTACTTTTCTAACTCCCTCAACTGCTTGCACGAGTTTCTCACATTTCTCATCATTGATGAACTCACGTGCCGTAGTCCGCCATACCAAAACCCTAATTAATATCCCCCATGTGACGTGATTGATGTCTCACAATCGTGGTGTCTGCAAGGCAAACATGTAATTGATTACTCAGTCGTTGACTTAATTAGACGATGAGTCTAAGTATTGTTCAGTCGACCATGATTGTTGAATGCTCTAGGATTCATGGATTGAACATGTCTACTGGGACGTATATTTCTCGAATGAATGATGTTGATAATTGAATCAACGTAATAAGTATTGATAGTCTGAGCAAATATTGTTCGTATGATGAATTGTTGAATATTAGCATGAACAAATAAAATATTAATTAAAATATTAGTAGCTGGACTAAATATTATATAATTAATCCAGATGTTGATTTCTAGATCAACATAAAACTATTAGTGTTTGAACTTTCTCAGAATCATGATTTGCAGAGCATTCGTTCGAAACCTTAATTTTGATCAATTGTTGATCAATTGATGACTTACTAAAGATAAGTCATTGAATGAAGGAGGTACCGGATACATGGGATGATGTTCGTCCATGTTGCGCCTAGGTGCTCGAGTGAGCATGAACCAAAGTCCTTTGTTGACCGGTTGGTGAAAAGATGATCAAATGTTGGTTTAATCATTTATTAAAATAATACTCATCTGAGCATCAGGTAATAAAACCTAGTTATGGAGAGATGAGGGACCGACCAAGGGGTCATGGACCGGATCTTTCTGGTCGCGGGAACAACTGATGGTCGATTGAGCAAAATCCAAGTTGGTTGGAAAGAGTTTGGACCCAATATGAACTATTGAGAGCAAATTAGGTCAAAATTATGAAAGAGTGTGGGACCGGCTCCTTGAAAACCTAAGGTACGACCTTGGTCGGTCAAGGAGGCATCCCCGTGTCACCATACTCCCCGTGTCTCAGTCCTGGGAGTTTTGGTATTTTTTGGTGCTCGTTTGAGCAATATTTTGGATTTTCAAAAGAGTCTTGGCTGAAATTCTCGATTTTGCTCAAATAAGCAAGTAAAACTTTGCTCATGCGACCAATATTTTGAGAATACTAAAATAATAATATTTTAATTTTTAACGTGAGAAGCCTAGTCGGTCATGTGATCATTTGACTTTTTGGCTTTTTCATGGTTTGGGCAATATTTGAGAAAATATTAAAAAACTAGGGTTTTCGCTCAAACGATGGAGTTTCGTGAGATGAAGGAAATAATAATATGAGAAAATATGAAATTACGAAGTGTGGGATCGGCCACGGCTAGGGCATGGCCGGACGGCTAGGTGGCCCGGTCCCGTGACATATTTCACTATTTTTTACTATTTTTTCATCATTTGATGGAAAGTGTGGAGAAACTTAGAGTTTTGCTCAAACGAGGGAGTTTACTCAAGTGAATGAGTATTCATGAGATGGGGGAAATAATAAATTAACATAAAATAAAATTACGGGAGAGGGGGACCGGCCATGGCGGCATGACCGGATAGCCGGTGGGTCCGGTCCCACGCCTCTTGTTTATTTTATTTAATATTATTTTCCTTCCTAATTGCATAGGTTCCTCGTTCGTCCGTATTCTTGAATGCTTGTTCATGCGTTCGAGTGCTCGTTTATGTATTATTTGCTGAGTAAACTCGTACCATTTTCGGGGCTTACTCTGTGATAGCCCAGATGCCCGATTAGTGATTATTTATTACTAATTCATAAAATTCAGCTGAGAATGATTCATGAAACAGAGTAATAAAATGAGTTGAGTATTTATTACTAATCCATGGAATCCAGCTGAGAATCATCCATGAAACAGAGTAATGAGATAGGAAGGTTATCTATTACTAATCCATGGAATCCATCTGAGGATCAACCATGGAACGGATTAATGAGATATAATAGATTATCTTCTAGGAATTTAGTTGATGAATGACACGCTAGAATTAATCTATTTGCAGAATCGAGATATGAGATAATTGAAGCATCATATTCGTTCTAAGATGTGTATAGTCAGGAAACAATGAGCAACCTGAAGTCCTGAAGGTGTTAAGCTCCCTAACAAATATTATGTCTAGGAGCCGCCCAATCATTAAGAGATTCTATACACGGTATCTCTACGTAGTCAAGGAACAATGAACATCGTGACGTCCTGAAGGCGTTAAGCTCTCTAACAAACATTATGTATAGGATCCGCCCAATCATTTTGATTATATGTAGAGGTGATGATGAAATATGTGAAGCATCGATAGCTCAGCTGAGAGGCCTTTCGAGAAACATATTCATCATAGATCTGAGAGGAATGTTCGCTCAGTAAGAGATTGTAAAATAGTTCACGGATCATAAAATATGAATCGTCACATACATTCCTGAAGCCGGGTCAGAAACATGCAGTATCATGATTTTATGATTTTGACCTTTATCGAAAATCCACCATCAATATTATGTCCCCTGCTTAGTGAGGGATAGTCATGTTCCAAAGTAAGCACTGGATGATGATTTTCCAGTAAACGAGATGCGTAGATGAACTTAGTCGTACAAAGGCATTTCCAGAATCCCCTCTTTGCTCCAATGATATCAGGTACAAGCAAATTCCCAAATAAGGACTTTAGTAGTATAATAGAGTGTCATCCCGTGAGCACGGATAGATGAAGCACTGCTGATTTGGACGATCAAACGTCCAATTTTGGTCGGTAACATAAAGGAAATCCTTGTTTTAGGAACGGATGTTCGTTCGTTAGTTTAAGAAACAAACAATAATCCCTAACATAAGAGAGATTTTTCTTTTAATAGACATGTGTCTAATAATAGAATTTTGTCTATTAGCTTTCATGAAAACCAAAATCTTATTTTGATGTGTGAATTTTCACAAAATTGGAATAAACCCTCGTTTCAAAGGCGAATGCTCGTGCGAGGGAGCAAAATTATTTTTATTATTTTTGTTATTTACGTTAGTTATTCACGATAAAAAAAAAATTTGAAAATCAGAATTGGTTTCGAATAACCATTAGACAATGATGAAATATTATAATTTTCACAATTAGTAGTGAATGTTCACACAGTGAAAATTATGTTCACAGTTTTACGAAAAATCAAGTTTTGATTTTTGAATAATAAAAAATTTGCTCGTGTTTGCAGGTTCGAGTAAACGAGCAAATTTTGAAGTATTAACTCTTGTATCACAATCATTACTGTTAGTGGAATCGTAAACAGGTAAGAGTTGAAAGTTACCATTTTTGTAGACGCATCATCTTTATTCCATGATTCATTGTCTTGTTGAATCCGGCGCTTTGTATGAAAGATGTGCTGAAGTAAAAATGTTATGCATCTGTCACAGCCACTTTACAAGAATGACTGACTCCCATGATGGCACTTACAAAGATGATTCTTCCAGAGATGACATCTCTACGGATGCAACTTTAAGAAATGGTACTTCTGGGACCTCTGAGTGATGGTGAGAGATCCTTCATACTGAGTTGTACTCCCGGTTACCTAGTATCAGTAATGCAAGGAAAGTTTCTGGTGGAGGAATCTAACATCGATAGAGCAGCTCGAAAAATGAGTCTTCATCAATGCATCCCAGATATTCGGAAGAAAAGGCCATCAGTCGACCAACTTAAAGATTCTTTAGATTGTACACATTTGAATGGGCGTAAATATTTGTTCCCTTGTTCTGACCGGGTTGCCTATGCAACTCCAAGTTATATAACTTTCTGGAATCATCAACTTGATCGTCTACATGATTTTGTAATGGCTATTCAAACCCTAGTACAAGAGCCTCCTTTGGTTGAGATGACTTCCGTTTGGACAAGATTGAAGTATCCCTCCAGTGATGATAAACGAAAAGCACTACCAGGATGTTCGCAAGTAAGTATTATTCTTATGTCTTTTATAGAGATGGGATAACTGTACCTTAACCATTTTATTAACTTTACCACAAGACGATCGTGTAGTAAGATCTCGGATCAATGTAAACTTCACGGAAATGGAATAAAGTCCCTGGGGCGGAGAACACAGAAGTAAGGACTACAAGATGTTAGCAAATGATGTGCAGTCCCCAACAGTTTTTTTGGTAAGTTGTCGATGTTTCCTCTGTCATTACTTTTTCTTATCCATATAATTAGGAACTCAAACAAATATTTGTTAATTTGTTTTATAATTTTGCTCTTTCGAGAATTGATGGCCTTCAACTTTCTCCTGAGAAATCAATTCGTGAACCCAGTGCCGATGAAGATGAAGTCGATGTAAGTATTTCTTTTCATAATCAATTATGATACCCCTTGATTGAAGTAATTGTTGCTGATATATCTAGGAATAAATTCTTATGGACAAAGAAGGCGCTGATGATGCCCATTCGTCTTCAAAAGATGGTGATAAAGAGAATTCTCCATAGTTGGAACCGAATGATGGTAATAATGCCCATAATGGTGATTCCGGAAACATTGATTCTTTGAACGGCTTATAGACCCCTAAAGTAAGTGTTCCTCCTGTATTTTCTTCATAGAAGTATGAAATTGCTGATTTGTGAATGAACGAGCGAGAACCCATGTGAATGAATGAAAATTTTGCCGAAATACGTCACCAGAAAATTCAGAATTCGGGATCTTAATGAAAACGCTGTAGAATCTTCTTCCGATGTCGGATTTTCGTGATCTACCAATATTTTTTCATCCTCGGAAAATTTCCAAGCATTTTTGAAGAAGATTTTTGAATTTTGAGCACGTTTAGGGGTCGAAATCGATGAAACAGTAAACTTCCATGAGGTTTCCAGAAAATTTTCAACTGTCATGTAGTCCAAAGTTTTGGCCACATCGTTTTGCTCGTTTATCCGATTGCTCTGAATTTTGGATATGATATATAGGACATACATACGAATAGAATGACATATAACTAAATCTTATATTACATACCAATTTCTCCCAGAGCGTCGCTTTGTACAGGGAAGTGTAAAACCACTTCAGACAGGCTTGCTGTAAAATGCCTCTTTTATGATTTTTTTGCCATTTGCTTGTGTCTTGGATGCATAATGAAGTATCTTGATGATGTTGCTTCACTCTACTTCTGAATTTTATGATTGTAATTTGAATTCCAAGCTTGAAAAATTCTACTATGTATCCTTGCTGTATTAGGTGGAAAGCGATGGAGTTGAGCATAATGGAACCAATAATGATGATTAGAGCAACCTCAGGGTCATTGATAATGAGACAACCATATATCCACTTCAGGTCCGTGAAAAGGTTCTTTCTGAGACCGAAACTCCAATTGTTGTTACTTTGGAGATGGAAGAAACCGGGCCAAGAGTAGAAGAGACTGCACCAGCAATAGAAGAAATTATTTCCATAACTGTTGAAGTTGCTCCAATGATTGAGAATCACATAGTGGTGCACAAATACCCTAATGTAGGTATGATTTTTGATCCTCCATTCAGCAAGTTACTCCTATGTCATAAACCAGTTGGTGGATTTAACGTTCCCATTGGATATGAGGATATGTATGAGAAGCTATGGAAGATGTATGGTCACATTGTTGCTGCCAAAGACCCCAGCGCAATTTCTTCTTGATAATGCAAGTAGGAGCTATCTTGCGTGTCATAGATGATTAATCGCTGTCATATGCATCAAAAATAAATTTACTTTCTCACTACTCAAAATATAAAATATAGCAAGGGCAAGAAAGGATCGTTCCCACAAAGAGGACTAGGTTGTCAATATATTTTTGGTTTCCTATAAATAACACAGGGGATTTTTCTGATTTTTAATAAAGCAAACAAATATAAAAGCAAAGAAAGAAATAAGCAAACAAATCAAATAGAAGAGATATTGGTTAAGGATTCATCTTCATTCACTAACATATTCTTGTCATAATAATTAGAATTGATATTTTAATATCAACTTTTATCAAAAGCCCTAGGATACCTTGATCGCAAGTTTATCTCGCAAATCTCCTCTTGTCATCAACAAACACATTAAAAGATGCGAATATGAATTCTATCTAAGAGAACAACCTAACGTGTAAAATCACTAATCAAGTTTAATTCCCTGGATGCATTAAGTTCTATGAAATATGTCCAATCAAAGCAATCAAACGTGTAAAAGCACTAATTTGATTTAACAAAGGTTATGGTTCACATATGATCATAAGGATGCATCACTACAATCTATAACCATATTCATGCTACTTGTAATTAGGAATCTATCACTTTTACGTATAACAAACCATAATCTAGCAATAGAGATGAAAACAAACTCAACCGATTCGCGACTCGATCAAACAAGCATTCAAATCATGTAACAATATAAATAGTGAATCATAATCGATAATATGGAGACAAAACTAATTTATCATATCAAAAAGCATATTATGTGAAATCCAATTATTCCATAACCAATAATAAAATTAAGTACTCATGCTCAAGGAGTTCATAACAAGAATAAAGAGAAACCCTATCATATTGTAAACCCTAGAACAAAAGTAGAAGATGAGATATCTAAGATTAGAGAAAAGTCTTCTATTTTATATGTTTATCAATTTCCATAAAGGATACTCCTTCCAATATTAGGTCTTCTCAAAACCCATCTCCAAGTGGTCCACTAAGCCCATGTGTGAGAAAAACTCATGTAAAATTATGTCCAAAAACCGTCACCGGAAAACTGGGGTTTTCGCCGAAAGGTTGCCGGAATTCAGCACCGCCGGTCAACCTGAAAATTCATCTCAGTTGATGGAATATTCAGCCACTAAACCGTCAAGGTTAACGGTCAAGATAACAGTCTTCTATTAGTCAATGTGCCAAAGGAGGGGAGTCAGCCGAGTCAGTTAGACATCTGACTCTGTCTTATGGGCAGAGTTGCTGAGAAGGATCTGTCATCGGCTCACCTGAATTGGGTAATCGCCGGTACTGAGTTGACTCACCGTAGCAGCGATTCGGCCGAGTTCTATTTGTTTACAGGACATTCCGGCCATTGTTTATGGCCATTATTTCAGCTCCATACCTGCGACTTTCCTAACACATACATCTAAACATTCAAGACATTCCACCAAAAGGGCTTCACCCATTGTTCTTTTCTGCTTGTAATCTGGTCCTCATACATCCAAGGCAGCAACAGATCTATCTTCTTTACCAATGGCAATAACCTTTCTCTCTGCAATCTCTGTCTCCACTGATAGGTGTCTAAAACACCGTATTATTTATCTATTGTTTATGCTTTCTCTGCTAGTTTTCTTGTAAATTATGTATCTTATGTTTTGTTTTTGAGTATTTAGGTACTTTGGAGTCATTTGGAACAAAAGAGGAATAAACAGCGCGGAAGTCTCATCTCATGTGCAATGGATATTGGAGACAACCTATTTCTCATTATTTGCTTTTATTTCTTCATCTCTATCTGAAAAGTATGTCAGCTTTAGTGATGCAAATTATGTCTGAAAAGCATGACAACTTTAGTGATGAAAAGACATTGAAGGGAAGAAGTGAATTTGAGATGCAAGAGGCGGATGCAGCTGGTGGAAGAGCATTCATTTGGATCATGAAAGGGGCAAATCTGTCAATTCCTAGGCGAACACTATCCAGAGAATCGAGCCATGGATGAGGGTCGACCAATTCTACAGGATCACTAAAGATCCCTGAGGTTAAGGGGTGGCTAACTGTTATAGGGTACCCATTGGGGTGTCCCTTAGCCTATGTGTTGGAGTGTCAATAACCACCCAATCATTTCTAACCCTAAATCGAGAAGAGTATCTTCTCCCAATTATTTTCATTCAGTCCATCACTAAAACTGAGAAAGAACAACAGCCATGATCGCGACGCTGAGAGATCGAGAAGTGAGTGAAGAGAACTCTGGTCCTTTTAATTGAAGTTGGTGATTGAAAGGGGTTTGAGTCTGTTGAGAAGAACAAAGAAGGGAAATGGATAGAAATTGGAATGTTGTGGGTATTCAAGCTACAAACTAGGTAAGTTCTTAAAATGGGAACTGAATTGATTATGGATTGTCTGGTTTGCTTTAGATTTTAAAGTGTAGAAATTGGAGGCCACATAAAATGATTTCTAGGTGTAGAACAACATTAAACTGTGCATAAAAGATGTTTGACGAAATGGTTGAGAAGTTCAGGTAATTGGGAAATTTATTCCTGAAGGCAACGAAGGAGGCATTACTGTGATTATGATATGGTGGCTTTGGGTTCAATTTTGAGCTGATTCTCAGCTGTAAAACAGGAAGTTGAAATGGGTTTGATTTGGGACCAGTATTATATCAAGGAAATGGGGTCTGTAGTCATGGGTCGCTGTTGGTGAAGTGAGACAAGCTCAAGTCTGCCATGGAAGCCGGGAGTGATGATTTTTGGGTCGAGATAAGACATAGAAGGTGGAGTTCGAGAAGCTACAGAAGTTGAGAGTTGCAGTTAGGGAGTGTAGCTATAGATGTATGCTAGGAATTATCTGAACTGAAGTGCCAGGAAATGTGGAGTTTTGATTTAGTTTGGATGTTGGTTTTAGCCACCAAAGTCAGTGGAAGAAAATTATTGCGGAGCCACGAATTCAGTGAAACAGGTAGGTGTTTTCCATGGGTTTCGAGAGGTGTTCGAAGCTTGAAAGAACATGACAGAGATGGTGTGGTGTTTGGTAGTTTTGGCTCAAGCTTGGATTGATTTCAGGAAGTTTTTGACTTGACGGTTACCCAAGTTTTCTACAGATTGTGTGAACTGAGTTCTGGTGGTCGATTTGATACTGAGTGAGATTGTTTCGATGCCGGAAGGTCAGTAAAAGAAGGTGACTTTGTAGTTAGTCGCCATGGACTTTGTATGAGGTATGTTGTTCCTGAAATTCAGTAGAGAAGGGGCTGGTGATAGCTTTGCTATTGTTTTGGTAAAGTGCAGCTGGAAATTAGTGCGAATGAATTGGAGATGCATAAGATTAGTGTTGGTATTGAGCTAAAGGATGCAGAGAAGGTTGATTTGATTGCTAGTAGATGGTGTTTTTGCAGTATAGTTGATGCTGCAGTGACCAGCTGGAAGAGAGTGCATTTTGAACTAAAGCAAATCGAGTAATGAATCCAATGGTTAGTGTTGTATGAAGTTGAGTTTTAGTGATGGCTGGTCTGTAAGTGCTGTGTGAATATCTTGAGCTCATATTGAGATGGGAATTGTCAGGGTAGAGTGCAGGTGGCTAGAAATGGTTGATTGTTGAACTGGTCAGTCTGTCTTGAACTGTGGAGAAAGGGTAGCTAGGAATGAATGCAGCTGAGATCGAGCTATACCAGGAACGATGGCAGGTTATGGCATGTTCGAGTCAGCGTTTACCGGAAGGAGGAATTAATGTTGTGGTGCTGCTGTGGTTCGAGCGGGAGAGTTGTTGCTCGAATTTGAGAAGTTTTTAGAGCACAAAGAGTTGGAGTTATTGGTGCTGCTTCTATGGGCAAAGGCTTGAGTTAAGATGTGGCTGGTGATGCTAGAACTGACAGGAGTTGCAAGGCAGACACATGAATGCTGTGATGATGCTGGGTTATGTTTAAAATGAAGAGATGGTGGTTGCTCTCAGTGCAACCTGGTTTCTTTGGTTGTTGCTGTGGAGTGAGAATGAAGAAGCTACAGCAAATGTGCAGGCTTGAAGGGTACTGACTGTGTGGCATTGCAGTAAGATGCAGGGTGTTGGCCGAGTCGCGGAGACGAGTGTTGCAGGTGATTGAGATCTGCAGTGATGGAACTTGGCGAGAATTCGCCAAGGAATGGTGGTCTGATGTTGTAGTAACAGGGTTCAGTGCCTGGGAAAGTAAAGGAGAAATTATGCTAAAATGGAGCGAAAATGGCGCGCCAATGGTACTAGCTCCGGTAGTCGGATTTTGGAACCGAAAGTGGGGATTTTCAAGATTCAGTGAATCATGAGGCGGGTATGAGTCGAACGAAATAGTTGGCGGCCTGACATATGAGCTACGTGTCGCGCTTTTGGGTGCGTTTTCGCAAGAAACAAGGAATTGGCTAAAATGGTTTTTGTGAATGTGTGTAATGCAGAGAAGCAAAGTTGAGCTACTGGAAGTGTAGAATTACCTGGTGATAGTTTCAGATGGAAAAAGCGGGATGATATAATTTTCCGGCGACCGGATTCCGGCGACCCGTTTTGGACCCGAAAATTCCAGAGATATATTTTTCACACATGGGCTTGGTGGACTGATAGATGGACGTGGACTTGAAGATTTTGAAGACTTTGACCTATTTTTGGAAAGCAAAGGGCTATAAAAAGAGAGTTTCTACAACAAAGATATAACGTTTTTATTCTATTCTTGGAGCTTTTGCAGAGAACTACTTCTAGGGTTTGCTTTCTTTTATGTTTCATCTATTTTCTTTGAATATTCTGATGATGAACTCTATGAATATGAGTATCTAAATACAATAATTGGTTATGGGATAAAAAGTTGATTTCTTCAAGCATGTTATTTGATTCTATGAATTAGTTTTGTCTCGATTTTATCGTTTATGATTCATTGTTTTATTATCATATGATTTGAATGCTAGTTTGGTTGAGTCCGGAATCAATTGGATTTGTTTTCATCTCTATAGATATATTAGGGTTTTCAATACGTAAAAGTTGTTATCTCTGATTTTTAGTAGCATCTTATGGTTAATACTTGTAGTGAT
The DNA here is from genome assembly GCA_023529315.1 of Papaver bracteatum. NCBI lineage: Eukaryota > Viridiplantae > Streptophyta > Magnoliopsida > Ranunculales > Papaveraceae > Papaver > Papaver bracteatum. The sequence continues at coordinate 376,034 of JAJJWX010005220.1, read as the reverse complement.
ACATCTTTTTAATCGCATATGAATCATAACCTTTGTTAAAACGAATTAGTGCTTTTACACGTTTGTTTGCATCGATTAGTCTTATTTCATAGAACTTATTGCTCTTAGGGAGTTAAATCTAATTGTGCTTTTACACTTTAGGTTGCTTTTTAAGAAGATTTCATGATAGCATCTTTTAATGTTGTTTGTGATAAAATCAGGAAATAAACGAGATACTCTTGCAATCAAGATATCTTAGGGCTTTTGATAATTGAGAGATTAAATACCAATTCTAATCATAGATGAAAAATACATGTTTATGAATGATACTATCCCTTAACCAATATCTTATCCTTATTGATTATTCCAACTATTTACTTTGCTTTATTTACTTTAAATACTAAGATAAAAACAAAAACACACCTTGGGTTATTTGGTTACATAAGAATCTGAAAATTGCATAACAACAATCGCCTCTCTGTGGATACGAACTCTTTCTTATCGAATACTATATTCATAATTAGTAAAGTAAGGAAGTGAATTATTTTTGACGCATACGACACGCATCAAATTTTGGCGTCGTTGCCGGGGAGGCATTCGGCTTGTTATCTAGTTTTTAGTTTCTTTTTAATATTTCTGTTCGCATACTGTTTTTTGTTTTTTGTCTTGTTTTCTTACTTGTTTGTGAGAAGTGTGTTTCAGGTACCTTACCGAAATATAAACAAGAAGAAGCAATGGGTGACCTTGCAAATCGTACACTCAAGGACTTGGCTTCTCATAAGCTGGATACACAGCAGGGTTGCATTCAAACCAACTCTACTTTTGAGATAAAGCCGGGATTGATTAGAGAGTTACCAAAGTTCCATGGAATGGTGAATGAAGATCCAAACAAGCATCTTATGGATTTCCACACCATTGTCATGGCCGTGCTTCCAGCGGGTACTAATGTGGATGGTGCAATGTTGAAAGTTTTTCGATTCTCTTTGGTGGATAGTGCTAATGATTGGTTATATTATTTGCCTCCCGAAAGTGTCACCACATGGAATGGGATGAAGAAACTCTTTCTAGAGAGATATTTTCCAGCATCAAAGGCTACTCAAATTCGCAAGGAGATTTGCGGAATGAAGCAACATATGGGAGAATCTTTATATGATTGTTGGGAATGATACAAGAGATTGGTGGCAAGCTGTCCTCATCACCAATTCAGTGACGCGCTGATTATCCAATACTTCTATGAAGGACTACAATCGAGTGATAGGAATCTTATTGACGCTGCAAGTGGTGGTGCACTTATGAACAAGACGGTGACACAAGCTCGAGAGTTGATTGAGAGTATGGCAGCAAATTCTCGACAATTTTCAATTCGTGGGTTAGAACCATCTATCAAGGAAGTTAATCAAGTTGGCGAGATTATTGAATTACGTCAACAAATGAACAATATGATGGCAATGATGCAACAAATTGCAGCAGTGGTTGTAAAATCATCACGCCCAACTTATGAGAACGTAGAGCATGTCAATGCTATATTCTCAACCCAGCCGTATGGTATTTACTCCAACACTTACGAGAAAGTTGCAAGTGCAAGTTCTGTTTCCAGCCATCCGCATGAGTTCCAACAACGAGTGCAACAACCACAACAAGGGCATAATCCAGAATTGGAGAAGATGGTTACTTTGGTGGAGGCTCTAATGTCCATGGTACAACAAAATCAACAACTAGCGATCTTAAATCAGCAGAAAATGGATAATGCAATTAAGGAGTTGCAATCACAAGTTGGTTTACCGCAACAACAACCACCTGAAAATCAAGGGTCCAATATGGAAGAGTTGCTGAAATCTTTTATGCAAAGAACGGAGGGTGTGGTCCAGGACTTGCAAACACAAGTAGGTTCAATGGCCGAGGAGATTAATTAGTTGCATGCACAAAATGGTGAGAAACTCCCTTCCCAACCTCTTAACTCAAGTGAGGGTGTCAATGCTATTAAGTTGGGAAGTGGTACACAATTTGTGCAACCCAAAGTTACATATTCGGGTGAAGAAGAAGCGCCAAAGGAACCAATTTTGGAGGAAAAGAACGCAGATTTTCCCCAAACTCCCGAGGTAACTAAATCAAACTATAAACCTCTTGTTTCTACTTATGTTCCCCCTCTACCTTTTCCTGGCAGGTTAGCTAAAGCTAATGAGAAGGTGGAACAGGATAGGGATATTTGGGATGTTTTTAAGAAGGTCCAAGTGAATATTCCACTCATTGAAGTAATTAGGCAATCTCCTCGCTATGCAAAGTGTGTAAAGGAATTGTGCACTAACAAGCACAAGCTAACCGGTAATGAGGTAATGAGTGTGGGGGAGAACGCTTTGGCGTATCTTAAAAAGAAACTCCCACCTAAATTGAAAGATACCGGTAGTTTCACTATTCCATGCACAATTGGTAAAACACATTTTACAAAATCTATGCTAGATTTAGGAGCTTCCATTAATGTTATGCCTACTTCCATTTATAATGCTTTAAATCTTGGTCCTCTTAAGGAAACCGGCGTAGTTATTCAACTTGCTGATAGATCTAATGTTTACCCTAAATGGATTGTTGAGGATGTTTTGGTGCAGGTAAAAGGACTAATATTTCCAGTGGATTTCTATGTTCTAGACATGGGTAATGTGAATTCATCCTCGTCTACACCGTTACTATTGGGTAGACCATTTTTGAGTACCGCTAGAACGAATATTGATGTTTACAATGGCACCTTGACTATGGAGTTTGATGAAGAAGTCATTCACTTCAACATCTTTGAGGCGAGGAAACACTCAAGTAACATACAATCGGATTTCCATAATGTGTTGGACGCCGGATAAGGCGTAACAAACGAGGAGCACGTCGGGCTGACGACTTTAAACCAAGCGCTAAGTGGGAGGCAACCCACCGGTTTTCTTCTTATCTTTTTATTTTTATGCATTTGCTTTTATCTTTATTTTCTTTGTTTTTGCATATCATTTGCGGAATTTCCCACCTTGAACTCTCTTTGGATGATTCAATTTTACATTGAGGACAATGTAAAGTTTAAGTGTGGGGGAGCATTTATATGTTTGTATAGTTTGTTTTAGTGTGTTTTATGCATTAAAAAAAAAAGAAAAAAAAAATCAGAAAAATTGAAAAACCAAGAAAAAATTTGTGCTTTTTGAACTCCAAAATCTAGAAACTTGTGCCTTTAGGATGACACCATTAGTGGATGGAACCATTTTGAATGCAGGAGTTGAGGAACCGATTAACTATAAAGGGGACGAACATGGCTCAGAAATCACAATTAACATGATAGTTGTTACCATATCTCGGAATATCACCATATCGCATTCTATTTTTATTTTTCCATATTTATCTATTGTTCTCTAAGTGTTTTGGTGGGTCACTAAACATCGACGTGTTATTGATGCTAGGATGAAATAGAGTGATTGAGTTACTAGAAAAAGAAAAAATGAAAAAATATATGAAAAAAAAAAAAGACCGACCAATTAGACCAAAACGGAATAAAATGACACTTGGGAATAGCAGTATGTGTGAAACGTAGTCCCTGTCTCCGTCGCCTAAACAAGCGTGGAATGCAGGATCCAAGGAAACTATCATGTACTTGCTGACAAGAATCATGCGATTGGATCCAGTTTGATCCAATCATGTTGTCTAAAAAAAATTAAAAAAAAAGAAGTGAAAAAAAAATAAGAAAAAAAAAAGTGAAAAAGAAAGGAAAAAAGAAAAGAAAGTATTATATTGGTTGAATAAAGTCACTCCTGGTTCCCTTGTATATGCTAGTGAGTTGATGTAGAATTCAAACAAGTAGATCAATCCAATAGGTATAGGTTCATCTTGACAGTGACCTTCAGACAGATATGGGAAACATCGAACACTTGTGAACATTCGCCAATATCTACATCTATATCCATCTTCTTAATCTTTTCATTGTGATTGTGGTTTGTTAGTTTCCGAGTATTGTGGCTTGTTTGACTATCTAATTAGAGTCTATTTACTAATATATGAATTGAATTTGCAAGGTACCTCCTCCTGTAGTCATTTTGGATTCGTTCATTGATTTGTCACAAATAGACGGAGTTTGAAATATAGGTTTTGTAGGTATACCTCTTGTAAACCTTCACGAGACTAAAAATCGTCCACTAGGGACACCTAGGGGTTTAAAGGCTTGTTATTTATGCTAAAATTAATCGTAGCATCGACGAGACGGAGTTGTATGTATTTGTTTTAGTTTTATTTTGTTTGATTTGCTCGAGGACTAGCAAAGTCTAAGTGTGGGGGAATTTGATAGGTGTCTAAAACACCGTATTATTTATCTATTGTTTATGCTTTCTCTGCTAGTTTTCTTGTAAATTATGTATCTTATGTTTTGTTTTTGAGTATTTAGGTACTTTGGAGTCATTTGGAACAAAAGAGGAATAAACAGCGCGGAAGTCTCATCTCATGTGCAATGGCTATTAGAGACAACCTATTTCTCATTATTTGCTTTTATTTCTTCATCTCTATCTGAAAAGTATGTCGGCTTTAGTGATGCAAATTATGTCTGAAAAGCATGACAACTTTAGTGATGAAAAGACATTGAAGGGAAGAAGTGAATTTGAGATGCAAGAGGCGGCTGCAGCTGGTGGAAGAGCATTCATTTGGAGCATGAAAGAGGAAAATCTGTCAATTCCTAGGCGAACACTATCCAGAGAATCGAGCCATGGATGAGGGTCGACCAATTCTACAGGAGCACTAAAGATCCCTGAGGTTAAGGGGTGGCTAACTGTTATAGGGTACCCATTGGGGTGTCCCTTAGCCTATGTATTGGAGTGTCAATAACCACCCAATCATTTCTAACCCTAAATCGAGAAGAGTATCTTCTCCCAGTTATTTTCATTCAGTCCATCACTAAAACTGAGAAAGAACAACAGACATGACTGCTGACGCTGAGAGATCGAGAAGTGAGTGAAGAGAACTCTGGTCCTTTTAATTGAAGTTGGTGATTGAAAGGGGTTTGAGTCTGTTGAGAAGAACAAAGAAGGGAAATGGATAGAAATGGGAATGTTGTGGGTATTCAAGCTACAAACTAGGTAAGTTCTTAAAATGGGAACTGAATTGATTATGGATTGTCTGGTTTGCTTTGGATTTGAAAGTGTAGAAATTGGAGGCCACATAAAATGATTTCTAGGTGTAGAACAACATCAAACTGTGCATAGCAGTTGTTTGACGAAATGGTTGAGAAGTTCAGGTAATTGGGAAATTTATTCCTGAAGGCAACGAAGGAGGCATTACTGTGATTATGATATGGTGGCTTTGGGTTCAATTTTGAGCTGATTCTCAGCTGTAAAACAGGTTGTTGAAATGGGTTTGATTTGGGACCAGTATCACATCAAGGAAATGGGGTCTGTAGTCATGGGTCGCTGTTGGTGAAGTGAGACAAGCTCAAGTCTTCCATGGAAGCTGGGAGAGATGATTTTTGGGTCGAGATAAGACATAGAAGGTGGAGTTCGAGAAGCTACAGAAGTTAAGAGTTGCAGTTAGGGAGTGTAGCTATAGATGTATGCTAGGAATTATCTGAACTGAAGTGCCAGGAAATGTGGAGTTTTGATTTAGTTTGGATGTTGGTTTTAGCCACCAAAGTCAGTGGAAGAAAATTATTGCGGAGCCACGAATTCAGTGAAACAGGTAGGTGTTTGCCATGGGTTTCGAGAGGTGTTCGAAGCTTGAAAGAACATGACAGAGATGGTGTGGTGTTTGGTAGTTTTGGCTCAAGCTTGGATTGATTTCAGGAAGTTCTTGACCTGACTTACCCCTGGTTTGCTACTGATTGTGTGAACTGAGTTCTGGTGGTCGATTTGATACTGAGTGAGATTTTTTCGATGCCGGAAGGTCAGTAAAAGAAGGTGACTTTGTAGTTAGTCGCCATGGACTTTGTATGAGGTATGTTGTGCCTGAAATTCAGTAGATAAGGGGCTGGTGATATCTTTGCTATTGTTTTGGTAAAGTGCAGCTGGAACTTAGTGCGAACGAATTGGAGATGCATAAGATTAGTGTTGGTATTGAGCTAAAGGATACAGATAAGGTTGATTTGATTGCTAGTAGATGGTGTTTTTTCAGTATAGTTGATGCTGCAGTGACCATCTGGAAGAGAGTGCATTTTGAACTAAAGAAAATCGAGTAATGAATCCAATGGTTAGTGTTGTATGAAGTTGAGTTGCAGTGATGGCTGGTCTGTAAGTGCTGTGTGAATAGCTTGAGCTCATATTGAGATGGGAATTGTCAGGGTAGAGTGTAGGTGGCTAGAAATGGTTGATTGTTGAACTGGTCAGTCTGTCTTGAACTGTGGAGAAAGGGTAGCTAGGAATGAATGCAGCTGAGATCGAGCTATACCAGGAACGATGGCAGGTTATGGCATGTTCGAGTCAGCGTTCTAGGAAGGAGGAATTAATGTTGTGGTGCTGCTGTGGTTCGAGCGGGAGAGTTGTTGCTCGAATTTGAGAAGTTTTTAGAGCACAAAGAGTTGGAGTTATTGGTGCTGCTTCTATGGGCAAAGGCTTGAGTTAAGATGTGGCTGGTGATGCTAGAACTGACAGGAGTTGCAAGGCAGACACATGAATGCTTTGTGATGATGCTTTGGTTATGTTTAAAATGAAGAGATGGTGGTTGCTCTCAGTGCAACCTGGTTGCTTTGGTTGTTGCTTTGTGGAGTGAGAATGAAGAAGCTACACAAATGTGCGAGCTTGAAGGGTGCGACTGTGTGGCATTGCAGTAAGATGCAGGGTGTTGTCCGAGTCGCGGAGACGAGTGTTGCAGGTGATTGAGATCGTCAGTGATGGAACTTGGCGAGAATTCGCCAAGGAATGGTGGTCTGATGTTGTAGTAACAGGGTTCAGTGCCTGGGAAAGTAAAGGAGAAATTATGCAAAAACGAAGCAAAAATGGTGCGCCAATGGTACTAGCTCCGGTAGTCGGATTTTGGAACCGAAAGTGGGGATTGTCAAGATTCAGTGAATCATGAGGCGGGTATGAGTCGAACGAAAGAGTTGGCGGCCGGACATATGAGCTATGTGTCGCGCTTTTGGGTGCGTTTTCGCAAGAAACGAGGAATTGGCTAAAATGGTTTTTGTGAATGTGTGGAATGCAGAGAATCAAAGTTGAGCTACTGGAAGTGTAGGATTGCCTGGTGATAGTTTCAGATGGCAAAAGCGGGCTGAGATAATTTTCCGGCGACCCGTTTTGGACCCGAAAATTCCAGAGATATATTTTTCACACATGGGCTTGGTGGACTGATAGATGGACGTGGACTTGAAGATTTTGAAGACTTTGACATATTTTTGGAAATCAAAGGGCTATAAAAAGAGAGTTTCTACAACAAAGATATAACGTTTTTATTCTATTCTTGGAGCTTTTGCAGAGAACTACTTCTAGGGTTTGCTTTCTTTTATGTTTCATCTATTTTCTTTGAATATTCTGATGATGAACTCCATGAATATGAGTAGCTAAATACAATAATTGGTTATGGGATAAAAAGTTGATTTCTTCAAGCATGTTATTTGATTCTATGAATTAGTTTTGTCTCGATTTTATCGTTTATGATTCATTGTTTTATTATCATATGATTTGAATGCTAGTTTGGTTGAGTCCGGAATCAATTGGATTTGTTTTCATCTCTATAGCTATATTAGGGTTTTCAATACGTAAAAGTTGTTATCTCTGATTTTTAGTAGCATCTTGTGGTTAATACTTGTAGTGATACATCTTTTTAATCGCATATGAATCATAACCTTTGTTAAAACGAATTAGTGCTTTTACACGTTTGTTTGCATCGATTAGTCTTATTTCATAGAACTTATTGCTCTTAGGGAGTTAAATCTAATCGTGCTTTTACACTTTAGGTTGCTTTTTAAGAAGATTTCACGATAGCATCTTTTAATGTTGTTTGTGATAAAATCAGGAAATAAACGAGATACTCTTGCAATCAAGATATCTTAGGGCTTTTGATAATTGAGAGATTAAATACCAATTCTAATCATAGATGAAAAATACATGTTTATGAATGATACTATCCCTTAACCAATATCTTATCCTTATTGATTATTCCAACTATTTACTTTGCTTTATTTACTTTAAATATTTAGATAAAAACAAAAACACACCTTGGGTTATTTGGTTACATAAGAATCTGAAAATTGCATAACAACAATCGCCTCTCTGTGGATACGAACTCTTTCTTATCGAATACTATATTCATAATTAGTAAAGTGAGGAAGTGAATTATTTTTGACGCATACGACACGCATCATCCACATAGAACAATGAACACGGCTAACCCATTGCTTTATCATTCTTCAAAACCTAACTAGATTCAGAAACCCATCTTGCCTGAATTTCATCATCGCTGATTTACATTATCAGCTCAACCCCCATCTGTTTCCTCCATCAATTACAAAACCATTAGCTCACAGAAACCGGGAGAAAAACCCCCAATTCCTTTGAACTCAACAACCACAACCCATCTGTTCTTCATCAATTTGTGATTCAACGCCACCATATTTACCATCTCAGATACATAGCCACAAACCCCTGAATTCAATTCAACCATTAACCCATCACCACAATTTCTCTTGTTCTTTAGCCGCAGATACCGAAACCATCTCAGATTCATCAAGTTCTCGATCTCGAACAGCCTTCAATCATTCCATATCACAACACACAAACTCGAACCCATTTCAAATCGAAAACAACCTCTTATTTCTTCTCATCTGTTTCGAATTCAACATCTCACAGATCCCCTTAGCTTACAATTCTTGGCTACAAACAATCATCTTCATGAGCTATTCAAGTTTTCATCACCTAATCCACCTTCCAAATCTTTGGATCTTTCGATTTTCTCTTGGACACAACAACAGCAGCCGCTGTTTTTAATTCTCACTTTCAGGTGAATGCTTGGAATGAATGAGAAACATTTCTCAAATTTTTGGGTTATAAAAACTGGGTCCGGACTTGGGCACTAATATGGGCCGCCCAATAACATCCCAAGCAAGCTAGGTGTCATGAGTATCTAACCTGGTGCTTTTAGCAAACACAACACATGCTATCCTTTAACCTTGAGCTGGCTGTCTTTAATACTTCTCCAAAACAGAGTTGCCCCTTAACATTAGCTCGACTCCCAATAGTATTTGCTTGCGAAATAAAATTTTTGACCTTCTTGCTCAATTTTGGATGATTTCTTCTTCTTTTTCTCCACGTGACTCCAAAGTACCTAATAACTCAAAAATACACATAAAATACATAATTCACACGAAAAGTAGCAAAGAAAGCATAAATACTAAATATAAAATTAGGTGTTTTAGACACCTATCAAATTCCCCCACACTTAGACATTGCTAGTCCTCGAGCAAATCAAATAAAATAATTCTAAAACATACATACAACTCCGTGTCGTCGAGGCTACGGTCACTCTTAGCATGAATAACAGGCCTTTGAACCCCTAGGTGTCCCTAGTGTACGAGTTATAGTCTCGTGAGGGATTACTAGAGATATACCCACAAAACCTACTCCAACTTCAAAGCGTTCCAGCGTCCCAAACATCCAAAGAGCTATGAGGACATAGAGTTTCTGCATGCTAGTAATAAGAAGTTAGAAATACCAAAGAACATATTCATTTTTAAATCTTGAGTGAGAAATAACCACACCATAATGAGAGAACGCGTGTTTTAGAAACGATCAATAAGCATTTCGCCTCGACTTCTGCCTCACCATAAGGGTTTTATGAAATTGCACTCAAAAAGACGGCTTTTTTATGGGTCTCACATGTGTGCGGGTAGGAATGAAGAGAGAATTCCTGCAACACGTTGAATGGTGGGAAGGACAACTTCCGAAATTTTGAAAACCCACATCTTTTAATATTTTGAAAAACCATTTTTCTGACGATCTCTAAGAAAGGAAATCAACCACTATTATCGAGGATGAGATTACTTACTCACCTTCACATCCGATTGCCAATTATGATAACACCACTCTCACGGAATCCATTAGAAACGTCTTCCGCTCCCTGTCTTCATCTTCTTGGTCTTAGGCTTCGGCTTCAACTATTGATGATAAATTCTTGAACTTCGTAAATCCTTGACAATTTGTAACCTTTTTCCTTAAAATCCATGTCTCTTGAAACTTCCTTATAGATTTTCCTTCCCCACGGCTTATAAAAACACAAACAAAAACAATAATAGATATCTCTCTTGTCTCAATTTTTTTTTTTTTTCATTTTTTTTTTTTTGAGAAACAAGAGAAATAAAATACAAAAAAAATTAAAAAATAAAACAAACCATGGCCGTGGAAAAGTACTTTACCGCTTGATTCTTCGCAACTTGTATCGTCTAGAAATCATAAACTTCAATAATTCTCACCTTTTGATTTTCTTTGCTCTTGTAAATAAGTCTTCAACTTGGATATATAATTATGCTAATTATATTGTAAGTCTTCAACATATATGTAAAAATCCGCTCATTGTATGTTGCTTTACTTGAATATGATATTTGCTCTTTTCTTGTTCCGTTGCTTGTAAACCTTGAACGTCTTGAACTTTCCTTGTAGATTTTGATGTCGTTCCTTGTTGATGATTGTGGTGTTTCTATGGACCCGTTGTTGTTGAGAGAGAGAATGGCGCTAACTGCAAATCGAACTACAAGAAGGAGGCTTTCATCCATAGATGTCACCCTCATGATTGACAAAAATTAGCACTCAAGAGATCAAAAATAGTGCTGAAATTGGTGTGAAGTTGGGTAGCTCACCATTCTACCTGGAATTAACGTACGGTGACACACACTCAAAAGAAGCTCTTTAGTCATGGAAGAATTTCTGGTCGGTGCCTTGGTTGATATGAAAATAGGTAGTCTCCACTAATGATTGATTAGCAGCTCTAATAATGCATTTCTCCCTGCTCCTAATTTGCATCACCGACATGATTAAATCTGTTATTTAACACTCCAATTCGTAAGAAATCCGAATGTAGTTCCCTAACACTTCCAAGTTCATTTATGTCGGTCAGAATTCTCTATGTAAACATACCTAGAAGTATGCTAGTGACTCTAAAATCTCTACAAGTTGAAGTTTTTATGCAAAATTTTTGAAAAATCGACTCAAAAAGGCTAAAAACTCTATATGCAAAACATCCAAACACTCCCCCACACTTAAACTTTACATTGTCCTCAATGTAATTGAATCCTCCTAGTAAAGTCAAGGTGGGAAATCCTAATATGATATGGAACAAGAAAAATAAATAAATGAAGCACAAAGAAAATAAAAAGAAAAAGGATAAGAGATACAAAATCGGTGGGCTGCCTCCCACTTAGCACTTGTTTTAAAGTCGACGGCCCGACTTAGCTTCTTGTAAGATTCATTCCCCATATACCAATAATCTGAAAATTTGGGGATCCACCCATAACACCTGTTTTGCAAACACTAGCTCCATACAAATATTAGTAATATAAAATAGAAACGAAGCTATTAACCGATAAAAGCTTCCCCCACACTTATTCTTGTCCACACTTGGAAGTGCATAAAGAATATATAAGTCGGGTACTTCCACGGTTTCTTGTTCACAAACCTGCGTAGTATGAGAATCAAGCATCTCTAATGGCAGATATCGAGAAACAAAATCATTCAACAATGTTCTCGAAGCACATACATTCAAACCAATAGGAGTTAAAGGAGAAGAATCAATATGCAAAGGGTTAGACAAACCTATCACAATCTCTTGTATCACGGAATGCTCTTCATCCTTGAAAAACTCAAGTGAATTATTCACCTCTTGTATATCATGGTCCTCTATCAAACCTTGCAACCATTCTTCGTCTGTTTCTGCCTTAACCAAAGTCTCGACATAAACATCATCAATACAATCATATGCAAGCTCAATTGGGTCTTCCACAATATTGGTCATAACGGTCACATTCTCAACATACTCCTCTTTATTAGACTCAAACATTGTTGAAAAGTTCTGTAAAACACTAGTTTCATCATACTCATGTACCTTTTGAATAGGCGCTTGATCATTATAAAGATCAAGAGTTGAGTCAACTACACTAACGTCATCAAATATCTCTAAAGGTTGGTCCTTTTCAACACAATCATCTTCGTCTTCATTTTCAGACTCACCGAAATCAGAATCGTCGTCAGTTTCCCAACCTTTATCACGACGTCGTTTGAGTTCCATAGGGATGGTCCTAATAATTTCATCGACAAGCTCTTCCGAGGCTCCATCATCTTCCAACTTGTATAATTTCTGTGAAAGTTTCCTGACTTTCACACGCTTACCACCATTGGATACAATAGGTTCTCTTTCCCATGACTCTTCCCTTTGAATGGGTGAATGATCATAACTACGATCTGGAGTCGGGTAAGAAAAAGTGTTGCAGAAATTGGTTTGTGCGACGTTCTCTCTATCACGGTCAAGTTGGTCTAGTCTTTGTTGCATGTCTTGTAATTCATTCAAAATCTGCATACAACTCGAATGAAGCCAATTAGAAGTAGAATTATCCTACCTTGGTGCTTGACTTACATACCCACTACAAGGTTGTTGTTGGTATGTATGAAAATCACCATAAGGCTCTCTAGGATATGCATCGTAGGCATTAAATTGGTTTTGATTGCATTCCATAGATGGTGGGAAATTGTCATAGTGTTGAGGAGGTTGAAAACCGTATCCATTGCTCCAATATGCTCCTTCCATAGAAATTGGTACCTGAAACAAGATTCTCAAACCAACGTCAAAAACCAGAAAATAAGAAAAATAAAAAAAATAAGAAACAAAACTAAAAACAAAAATAAGAAACCAAAAACAAGTGGCAACCGCTGCTTCCCCGGTAGCGGCGCCAAAATTTGATCGTTGTCGTATGCGTCAAAAATAAATTTACTTTCTCACTACTCAAAATATAAAATATAGCAAGGTCAAGGGCAAGAAAGGATCGTTCCCACAGAGAGGACTAGGTTGTCAATATATTTTCGGTTTCCTATAAATAACACGGGGGATTTTTTTGATTTTTAATAAAGCAAACAAATATAAAAGCAAAGAAGGAAATAAGCAAACAAATCAAATAGAAGAGATATTGGTTAAGGATTCATCTTCATTCACTAACATATTCTTGTCATAAGAATTAGAAATGATATTTTAATCTCAACTTTTATCAAAATCCCTAGGATACCTTGATCGCAAGTTTATCCCGCAAATCTCCTCTTGTCATCAACAAACACATTAAAAGATGCGAATTTGAATTCTATATAAGAGAACAACCTAAATTGTAAAAGCACTAATCAAGTTTAATTCCCTAGATGCATTAAGTTCTATGAAATCAGGCCAATCAAAGCAATCGAACGTGTAAAAGCACTAATCCGATTTAACAAAGGTTATGGTTCACATATGATCATAAGGATGCATCACTACAAGCTATAACCATATTCATGCTACTTGTAATTAGGAATCTATCACTTTTACGTATAACAAACCCTAATCTAGCAATAGAGATGAAAACAAACTCAACCGATTCGCGACTCGATCAAAAAAGCATTCAAATCATGTAACAATATAAATAGTGAATCATAATCGATAATATGGAGACAAAACTAATTTATCATATCAAAAAGCATATTATATTAAATCTAATTATTCCATAACCAAGTACTCATGCTCAAGGAGTTCATAACAAGAATAAAGAGAAACCCTATCATATTGTAAACCCTAGAACAAAAGTAGAAGATGAAATATCTAAGATTAGAGAAAAGTCTTCTCTTTTATATGTTTCTCAATTTCCATAAAGGATACTTCTTCCAATATTAGGTCTTCTCAAAACCCATCTCCAAGTGGTCCACTATGACCATGTGTGAGAAAAACCCATGTAAAATTATGTCCAAAAACCGTCGCCGAAAAACTGGGGTTTTCGCCAAAAGATTGCCGGAATTCGGCACCGCCGGTCAACCTGAAAATTCGTCTCCGTTGATGGCATATTTCGTCACTAAACCGTCAAGGTTAACGGTCAAGATAACGGTTTTCTGTTAGTCAATGGGCCAAAGGAGGGGAGTCAGCCGAGTCAGTTAGACATCTGACTCGGTCTTATTGGCTGAGTTGCTGAGAAGGATCTGTCATCGGCTCACCTGAATTGGGTAATCGTCGGTACCGAGTTGACTCACCGTAGCAGCGATTCGGCCGAGTTCTGTTTGTTTGCAGGACATTCCGGCCATTGTTTCAGGCCATTATTTCAGCTCCATACCTGCGACTTTCCTAACACATACATCTAAACATTCAAGACATTCCACCAAAAGAGATTCACCCATTGTTCTTTTCTGCTTGTAATCTGGTCCTCAAACATCCAAGGCCGCAACAGATCCATCTTCTTTACCAATGGAAACAACCTTTCTCTCTGCATTCTCTGTCTCCTCACAGAACAATGAACACGTCCAACCCATTGCTTTATCATTCTTCAAAACCTAACCAGATTCAGAAACCCATCTTGCCTGAATTTTATCATCGCTGATTTACATTATCAGCTCAACCCCCATCTATTTCCTCCATCAATTACAAAACCATTAGCTCACAGAAACCGGGAGCAAAACCCCCAATTCCTTCGAACTCAACAGCCACAACCCATCTGTTCTTCATCAATTTGTGATTCAACGCCACCATCTTTACCATCTCAGATACACATCCAAAAACCCCTGAATTCAATTCAACCATTAACCCATCACCGCAATTTCTCTTGTTCTTCAGCCGCAGATACCGAAACCCATCTCAGATTCATCAAATTCTCGATCTCGAACAACCTTCAATCATTCCATATCACAACACACAAACTCGAACCCATTTCAAATCGAAAACAACCTCTTATTTCTTCTCATCTGTTTCGAATTCAACATCTCACAGATCCCCTTAGCTTACAATTCTCGGCTACAAACAATCATCTTCATGAGCTATTCAAGTTTTCATCACCTAATCCACCTTCCAAATCCTTTGGATCTTTCGATTTTCTCTTGGACACAACAACAGCAGTCGCTGTTTTTAATTCTCACTTTCAGGTGAATGCTTGGAATGAATGAGAAACATTTCTCAAATTTTAGGGTTATAAAAATTGGGTCCGGACTTGGGCACTAATATGGGCCGCCCAATAACATCCCAAGCAAGCTAGGTGCCGTGAGTATCTAACCTGGTGCTTTTAGAAAACACAACACAGGATATCCCTTAACCTTGAGCTGGCTGTCTTTAATACTTCTCCAAAACAGAGTTGCCCCTTAACATTAGCTCGACTCCCAATAGTGTTTGCTTGCGAAATAACAATTTTGATCTTCTTGCTCAATTTTGGATGATTTATTCTTGTTTTTCTCTACGTGACTCCAAAGTACCTAATAACTCAAAAACACACATAAAATACATAATTCACACGAAAAGTAGCAAAGAAAGCATAAATACTAAATATAAAATTAGGTGTTTTAGACACCTATCAATGATATATGGACTAGAGCTAGAAGTATTACTACTCAATATATACTCTTTGATTGGGAGTATAATTTGGGAAAGTCTGAGGAGCTTGGTTTTAATACAAAACGGCTTCGTCAAAGGATCACCACTATCAAGCATGCGATTGAGAACAGTGTACCTTTTCCCAGTGATACTATGGTGGAGAAGGAGGCCAAGGTTGCTAGATTGACCGAAGAGCTAGAATTGGAGAAGGCAATTCTGCAAGTCTTGAAGAATGCAGAGGAGAAGAAATCCTACTTTGCCGGCTTCCTTTAGTTTTTTTTCCATGATCTCTTGAACTTTGAACTTCTGAGAGACGTGAGGTTTTATTTTTGGTTTTGGTTTTGATTGATTTTGGATAAGTAGGTGATTGAGAATTTTCTTCTGGATTTGGTAGATATTTTCTTTAAATAAAATGAACTTTGATTAATTACTAAATTCAAATACTAAATGCAAGTATTGCAAACATTTTGGAGGAATTGAAATACAGTGAAAGAAAATCATAAATACCAAATCCATGTGTTTTGGATGCTCGTGTAATATACAGTACCTCAAACGTCCAATGTCTCAGGTTTCAAATGCTTTGGGCCAATTCTCATGTATTATTTCCACATTCGCCTTGCCATACATGTTGATCAACTTGTAGTATCCACCAACCACAGACTTAGCGACCATAAAAGGCCCTTCCCAATTGGAACTCATTGTTGAATGAAGATTGTGTTTACCTGCTTTGAGAACCAAATCTCCTTCATTAAATTTGTTAAGCTTGATTGTTTATTCCTTGAAGATCTTCTGCTGATTCGGCATTCCTCTGGCAATGGGGTTCCATGCTCGTGCGAACATCGAAACTTTCTGATTTTATAGTACATATGGACACTTATGATCAGTTATAGAAGGACATTCAACATGCTCTCCATTGTACTTGTTCATCATCTCAGCAATAAAATTTTTGGTGAGATGCTCAATTTGAAGAGGTTCCACATTCAACCATTTAGTAAAATACCGTTGAGGCGAGACTATCCACTCATAATATTTGGTAATAGCTAGGTTGTGAGCAATATTGAGTCCCCGGACCATGGAAGCATGTTTGAAAGTTGATAATATGGACGCATGAGGGGGAATAAGACTTTCCTGATTTAACGAATGCATGCACATTTTCTTCAGGCTTTTGTGTTAACTCCATCAGGGCCTTAACTTCCTCTAGATGCTTTAATGATGGAGTATCCTCTAATTTTTCTGAACCAGAGTTTTCTTTAACAGAAAAATATGCAATTGATGATGGCGTAGTGGTTACCTTTTCAGCATGGATCCACGTCCGTTCGAGGATCATGTCGTATCTCGGGTCTCACTGATTATATGAAACTTGGTCTCCGCCCATGTGGAACCAGTTTTTATTTTGAAAATAATGTAGTCGTACACATCTCTGAATACTCCTTCGTGATCTCTGATTGAGATAGGAGCATGAGTTTCTTCTTGACGAGTAATGCATGCGGCTCTGAGAGTCTTCAAAGGGATAATATTGATAGCAGCACCAACATCAACCAAAGCTCTCTTAAATTCATTTCCTTTGAGATTGACTGTGGTGCGAAGTCCCCAGTCGTACATCTCCTTGTCGGTTGTTGGAGGTTCAGGGAGTATTTCTGGAATGGGTAAGAGTTTACCTAACACTATGTGATTCAAATATATGAACATGTCCTTCCTTTGACCCTTTGACAAGTAAAGAAATTCACAGACGTGCTCGATCAAGGATTGAACTACTTCTTTGACCGGTTGTTCAGAAACTGCAAGGGTCCTGATCGGAAGAGGATTTTTGTGCACCCCTTCAGTCCCCAGTTTCCCTGAGTCGGATTTTTCTTTAAATATGTGCTTCAAGATTCTGCAATCACTTGTCGGATGATTGACAAACCTATGAAAGTGGCAGTATTGTGGATCCTCCATCTCCTCATCTGTTGGCTCTCTTCTGACAGAAGGTAGTTTGATCGCCTCATCTTGGATCCAAACTTCCAATAGTTCTATCACCTTTTCAATAGGAAAAGGAAAGTCTGGTTCTGTCTTGTCATTTTGCTGACGCTGAGTTGGTGCTTGTGCATTTCGACTTTGATTGTCCTTCCTTAATGGTTTTGTAGGATGGGATGCTGGTGGAACGTTCTTATGTTGTTGTGCCTCATCTTTCCTCTTGCTCCCTTTAACAACATTCATAAAAGGCTGGACATTATACTATTTGTTGATCAGGCGCCTGACACTACTTCGAGTTTCTCGTGGCTCCTCGACTTTTGTAGCTTTTTTCCTTTCCAGTAAGGTCGGAGCAGTGGTTGCTGGCCATTTGGCTGCTTCATAAATCTCTGAGAAAATTTAGAATCGCAGATTCTCTAGTAAAGCTTTGTAGACCGGGATCATTCCGTTGATGCACAAGTCCACCAGTTGTTGTTCAGTGACATTCAGATCATGACAATCCAAAGCTTGGACTCTGAACCTTTTCACATAGTCGTGCGGATGTTCATTATTTTTATGAGATATTCTTCATAAATTAAATAAAGTAATCTGCTCTAAGACGAAGAAATATTTTCGGTAGAAGGCATTAACCATCTCTCCCCAACTAATGCTGCTTCCTGGTGCGATGTTATTGTACCATGTGTATGCTTGGCCTATCAGGGATTTCGATAATTCTTTCAGAAGGACGACATGGTTGTATTCGTGTTCACCTAGTGCTTCCAGGAATCTAGAGACATGTTCTCGAGCGTTCCCTGTTACGTTGTACAATATGCACGTTGGAGAAGTGTAGCCCTCCGGGAGAGGAATTCTTTGCGTAGCAGCAGGATATGGAGGTTGATGACAGTGAACATATGGTGTTTTGTCTTTTCCTCGATCCTCCATATAGAGGTTGATGACAGTGTTTTGTCTTTGCATAGCAGCAGGATTGGAGTGACTTCAGGATCATCATCCAAAGATTTTTCTGTTTGTACCCAGAAATATTTCAAGGCACTAAACACGATGATTTTGGTGATGATGATCAGAACTAGGGTATTACACAAAACAAGCATAAAGATAACAGACACAAATTTAACGTGGTTCGACATGGTTTTCCTACATCCACGGATGAATCCCCGTATGGAGAGATATTTTATTGATGTATGGGTTATAATGATTTCTGATCCCCTTTAGGGGTTTCTGGTGTATTTTTCCCAATCAGGGCGTATCCCTTTTAGGGTTTTAATTCCCTTTTATTTATATAACTGGATACATGGGTTAAACCCTATTTCGAGATAAACTTCCTCTCCAAGTAACTTGGTCAGCAAGTCATCCAGAATCTTCTTCCAGGGTTCTTGAACTAGATCGATGGAAACGGGCTTAATTGATATGGGCATGCGGGTTTGACCGTCGACCTTGACTTTTACTGACAGGGTTGACTTTTGTTGTTGCCTGAAACTATCGTTCTTTGACTAGAATACTTCCTTGACTGGAGACATGGCTGGAGACTGGATGGAAACGCGACAGAGTACTTAGTTGGAAACTGGTTAACAGCATATCTGACTTTGACATTGACCGAAGGTTGACTTTGACCATTGATCGGTCGTTGACTTTGATCATTGACTGGTCAATGACTTCATGGATCATTGTACTAGCTAGTAGCTATGTCGGTTGGCTGGATGACATGCTTGTATGAGGGACAAATGGTGATTCAAGTAGTAATTTGGCCCATTACGTGCATTTTTACTCATGGTACAAACATCGGCCCCTCTTAACCTCTAACTTGTTGGGGGTTAAGAAAATTTCGATTTCCTTGGTCATTGACAAAATTCGCCCCCCAAGTGTGGATTATTGCTGCTGAAGTGATTGGCAACCTTTCCTTGCTATTTGCGTAAATCATAATCAAGACGCCCCCAAGTGAGTCTATTGTGATTGGAAGATCGGCGGGCAATAGTTGAGCATGAACCATTGTTAATTGCAAAAAATGGACTGAAGGCTGAACTGGTCTGCATCGGAAGCGTGATACTGGAGCGGAGTAGTGTCGAAAGTGAGCCGCAACTGTTGATGTAAAACTGAACTGTAGCATTTGCATAGAATGTGTTTAAGGTTTCTGCAAGTTTTTTGTGAACATTTGAGTTCGAATAAGTTATGGTTGATTGATTGAATTCTTGAGAGTGATTGCTCGAATCAGAATTTTTCTTATTGTTAAATCATGAATTCATAAACTTATTTATATTTCTAGAATCGTAGACACATTGATCCCCAGGAAGTGTGACGGATGCTCGAGTGAAAGAGTGGGAAAGTGGGAAATCGTGGTTTAACCAGTTCCAGGTCGTGCATACACTTGGTTGATTTTCCACCCACTACTTTTCTAACTCCCTCAACTGCTTGCACGACTTACTCATATTTCTCATCGTGGATGAACTCACGTGCCGTAGGCCGCCATACCAAAACCCTAATTAATATCCCCCATGTGACGTGATTGATGTCTCACAATCGTGGAGTCTACAAGGCAGACGTGTATTTGATTAGTCAGTCGTTGACTTGATTAGACGATGAGTCTAAGTATCGTTCAGTCAAGCATGATTTTTGAATGCTCTTGGATTCATGTATTGAACATGTCTGCTGGGACATATAGTTCTCAAATGAATGATGTTGATAATTGAATCAACATAATAAATATTGATAGTCTGAGCAAATATTGCTCGTATGATGAATTGTTGAATATTGATAGTTGAACCAATATTCGAGCATCTGAGAGCAAATATTTCTCATTCGATGAATTACTGAATATTGATAGTTGAATCAATATTCGAGCATCTGAGCAAATATTTCTCATTTTATTAATTACTGAATATTGATAGTTGAATCAATATTCGAGCACCTGAGCAAATATTGCTCATTTGATGAATTATTGGTAGCATAACCAAATAAAATATTAATTAAAATATTAGTAGCTGGACCAAATATTACATAATTAATCCAGATTTTGATTTCTAGATCAACACAAAATTATTAGTGCTTGAACTTTCTCAGAATTATGATTTGCAGAGCATTCGTTCGAAACCCTAATTTTGATCAATTGCTGATCAATTGATGACTTACTGAAAATAAGTCACCGAGTGAAGGAGGGACCAACTACATGGGATGATGGACGACCATGTAGCTCCCAGGTGCTCGAGTGAGCATGCACCAAAGTCCATTGTTGACCGGTTGGTGAAAGGATAATCAAATGCTGGTTTAATCATTTACTAAAATAATGCTCATCTGAGCATCAGGTAATAAAACCTAGTTATGGAGAGATGAGGGACCGACCAATGGGTCATATACCGACTCTTGGTGGTCTTGGGACCAACTGATGGTCGATTGAGCAAAATCCAAGTTGGTTGGAAAGAGTTTGGACCCAATATGAATTGATGAGAGAAAATTAGTTCAAAATAATGAAAGAGTGTGGAACCAGCTCCTTGCAAACCTAAGGGCCGACCTTGGTCGGTCAAGGAGGCATGACCGTGTCACTATAATTCCCGTGTCTCCGTCCTGAGAGTTTTGGTATTTTTTGGTGTGCGTTTGAGCAATATTTTGGATTTTCAGAAGAGTTTGATCTTGACTGAAATTCTCGATTTTGCTCAAATGAGCAAGTAAAACTTTGCTCATGCGACCAATATTTTGAGAATATTAAAATAATAATATTTTAATTTTTGATGTGAGAGGCCTAGTCGGTCATGTGATCATTTGACTTTTTGGCTTTTTCATGGTTTGAGCAATATTTGAGAAAATATTAAAAACTAGGGTTTTCGCTCAAACGATGGAGTTTCGTGAGATGAAGGAAATAATAATATGAGAAAATAAATAATTGCGAGGCATGGGACCGGCCAAGGATAGGGCATGACCGGACGGCTAGGTGGCCCGGTCCCGTGACACCTTTCCCTATTTTTTCATCGTTTGATGGAAAGTATGGAGAAACTAAGAGTTTTGCTCAAACGAGGGAGTTTGCTCAAATGAAGGAGTCTTCATGAGATGAGGGAAATAATAAATTAACATAAAATAAAATAATGGAAGAATGGGGCCGGCCGACCGGTGGGTCCCGTCCCACGCCTCTTGTTTATTTTATTTAATAATAGTTTTTTTCCTAATTGCATAGGTTCCTCGTTCGTCCATATTATTGAATGCTCGTTTGTGCATTATTTTCAGAGTAAACTTGCACTATTTTCGGGGCTTACTCGGTGATGGCCCAGATGCCCGATCAATGATTATTTATTATTAATTCATGAAATTCAATTGAGAATGATTCATGAAACAGAGTAATAAAATGAGTTGAGTATCTATTACTAATCCATAGAATCCAGCTGAGAATCAACCATGATACAGAGTAATGAGATAGGAAGGTTATCTATTACTAATCCATGGAATCCAGCTGAGGATCAACCATGGAACATAGTAATGAGATAGAATATATTATCTTCTAGGAATTCAGTTGATGAATGACACACTAGAATTAATCTATTTTCAAAATCGAGATATGCGATAATTGAAGCATCATATTCGTTTCTAGGGGTGTATAGTCAGGGAACAACGAATAATGTGACGTCTTGAAGGCGTTAAGATCTCTAACAAAGATTATGTCTAGGAGCCACCCAATCATTAAGAGATTCTATACACGGTCTCTCTACGTAGTCAGGGAACAACGAACAATGTGACGTCCTGAAGGCGTTAAGCTCTAACAATCATTATGTATAGGATCTGCCCAATCATTTTGATTCTATATAGAGGAGATGATGGAGTGTGTGAATCATCGACCGCTCAAATGAGAGGCCTTTCGAGAAACATATTCATCATAGCTCCGAGAGGAATGTTCCCTCAGTCAGATATCGTGAAATGGTTCACGGATCATATAATATGAATCGTCACATACATTCCTGAAACTCAGAAACATGCAGTATCATTATTTTACAATTTTGACCTTTGTCGAAAATCCACCATCAACAAGTTTCAATCATCCCAACCAGAACATTATCGTTATGGTTAATAGCATAACCAAGACGATTGTAGACGACGAACATTTCAGCATCAGCTCTTTCTGAAATATAAAATTCAGAAGGACCTGAGGAAATTAAAGCACGAAATGAAATCCGAGTTTAGAGAAAAAAAAGGGGTGAGGGGGTGGGGTGGGGGTGAAAATGAAGAGCATTTACAAGAGCGAGTCCTATCTTTGAATGAAGACCTCAGCCTCAATTCTCCAAGTAAAAGACCTTTTCCACCTTCCCAATTACCAAATAATATAATTAGTCTGGATCCATTTTTGGGAAGTTTATATTTCTTCTTCGGAATACTCTCCTCTATACCAAGAGTGGCATAAGAATTCCGGCAAAAAATATATACTTCATAAGAGGAAAAGCGAAACTTTTCCCACTTGATTTAAGAGAATTTTTCTGAGAAAGATAAAAAATAGTTATCTTTTCAGAATCCGATGCCGAATGGATATGGTCGATAACCGCCTTCATAAAGAAATAAAATTTGTGATTCATCTGCTCGGGAGGACAGTCAATATGAGTAAAAAATATTCACAGATAATAAGAGGAAAATGAAGAATAATGAAAGCAAGATGAGCTTCAATAAGGATAAGCTCACCTTCTGACAGACTTTAGGACAGATGGTGTTAGTCTTAAAACCCTATTCATGACGGATTTGGCCTGTCTTAAATTACGCAATTTGGACTAGTGAATGAGTAAAAGATACTCACGGATAATAAGCAGAAGAGGAAGAATAATGAAAACAAGATGAGCTTAAATAAGGATAAGCTCACCTTCTGAAACACTATGTACCTCAAGTATTTTAGAACAATAAGGCTTGGGGAAACGAATCACGAATAAATTATGAGAAAGAAAAGGATGTCTTTGATACAGAGAATCCACGGGTGGAAGAACGGACTCCGTAACCGTCAACTGGTCAGATTGGGCAGATTCCATCTTCTGAAGAAAAGAGAGGGAAGAAAAGTGTTCAAACCTAGATGAGAGATTCGAGAAGAGAAAACAAAAGAAGGCCAAATCTGAAAAAAAAGAGAAAATCTATGCCCTAAGCAAATTTTACAGAGCTTTACATTTATGCTAATTAAAAGATAAGGAAAGTGAAAGGGTTATAATAGGTAAAATGGTAAATTACTCCCACATTTCTATACACATTAAAGACACGCATAGTGGTAACCCACTACTACAAGTCAATAAAGTGCATGACTAAAAGTGGGTAAAAAATACCGCAGTAAATTACCAAAGTTTTGGTATTCCAAGAAGGTGAATAATACATCGAAAAATTGAAAATTGTGCTAATAGTTAGAAACAAAACAAAACAAAACAATATTTTAAGAGAATAATTGAGCATCACGAGATTGGCTATCTCGATTACTGAGCAAAATACAACTCAAAAGAAAAATCACGGTACAAAGTTGTGAAAAGCAACTAAGCTCTTAAGGCGGTACAAGATACATAGTTTGACATGACAAGATATTGATCAACAGAATATCAGATCTGAAGTATTTTTGAAAAGATACTTAATTTTTGAAGGGAAAAAAGGACAAGTGTATGGCCTAAAGAAACTCGGAATTCTCAGAAGTAACTTAAAAAGGGAATACACACCCAAAGAGGCTCCTAGTTACGCCGCCCCATCTGAAGTAACCTAAAGGGGGAGGGGAAACACCCTAAGAGACGCCCAGGTGCCCCATCCAATTTAAGAGACACAAGTCGGAATATAAAGCTATGAGATACCAAAAATAGTAATCGAGAGATGAAGAAAATAAAGCCACGAGCTATTAATGCAAAAATGAATTAGAGTTTAATAAAAGAAGTGTACTGACTTACTTTAATTAAACTGGGAGCAAATATGTATATAAAGAAATATAGCATCTACCCGAAAATTGATAACTGAAGAGTAATACAGCTGAGACATTGAGATAAAATTCAGGGTTAGATGTTGAAGACATGGTCCAGATATCTAAGAACCAAGACATAGGCGACCAAACAAGTCAGAGACACGGAGCTAGGCGCAGAAGACATGAGTCCAGGTACCAAAATGAGAAGATTCTCAATGTTGTAAGCTGAAGGGAGGCCTGGAAAGATGGATATCCATAACAAAGATCTGTCCTAGGTCGGTACAAGCACAAGGCGGGAATCATTAAGTCCAAAGTGTCACATGCTTAGTCATCTACATGTAATTGTCGTGTTCACATCATGCATAAATAACCGAAAGGCTGGTGATATAGACAAGTTCTCTATGATAATAGAAAATAGACTTCAGATAATTCTCTCTTCTCTCTCTTTGATTCTCTTCTAAGCTGCCATCAAATCACAACCGACTTAGAATATAATTAGGATACCCTAACTTTGCATCACCGAAAACGTGAACGAAATCAAATAACCGAGTGATAATCAAGATCATATCATAAGATTAAGGACAAAGATCAGACATTGTGAAGGTATGTGTGATCGCCGAAAAGACATATCTCATTTACCAAGTTTTTTTTTCTTCATATATTTTATCAAAGCAATACATCTATATCAAAAACAAGTGAATAGTTTGAAGTAATCAATAAGATAAATATATTTTTCAATGATTATTTTTCATTCATAAGCAAGTATTTGTAACAATAAAATTGATAATTTAATATCAACATTATAAAAGCCCTAGGATACCTTGATCACAAGAATATCCCGCTAATTTCTTGATTTTATCACACTTACATAAAACGGCGCAAGGTTGAATTCCATCTAGAAAACAACCTAACATGAAAAATACACTAATCAAGTTTAATTCCATAGATGCACTACGTACTATGAAATCAGTCTAATCGAATCAATCAAACATATAAATGCACTAATTCGATTTAACAAAGGTTATGATCCACTTGTGACTATTAGGATATATCTCTACAAGCAACACATACAATTGAGCTACCTGTAATCATAATTATTCAATGTTAGAGTATTGAAAACCCTAATCTAGCAATAGAGATGAAAACAAACTCAATCGACTCCGGACTCGACCAAACAAGCATTCAAATCATAAGTCAATATTAATAGTGAATCATAAATGAAAAATTACGGAGACAAGATTAATTCATTGGATAAACATCATTATGGAATTCCAACTTATTCCTTAGCTAATAATAAAATCTTAGCTACTCATAGCTATGGAGTTCATTATAATACTATTAAAGTAAAGAAGATGAAATATAAAAGAAGACCCTAGTAAAGAATCTCTCCAAAGCTCCAAGTTGTATGTTATAACTCTCATTGTTTTCAAAACTAGGTCAAGTCCTCAAAAGTCCATACCCAAGAATTCCACCAAGCCCAAGTGTGAGAAAAACCCATGTATAAATTTTGCTCCAAAAGTTATCGCCGGAGTCCATAAAAGTGGTTGGAAATTGGCAGTAAAAGTTTTCGGAAAACCATGTCAGGTGACCAAAAATTTGTCGTTGGTCACCAGTCAAACTAATGGTCAAAATTCACCGAGTCATAGACTAGTCAGGTCTGAGTCAAGACCGAGTCAGATAATTTGACTCGGCTGAGTGGCAAAGTTGGTTCTGGCATGAGCCATCTTGCACAACCTAGTCTAATAATGTGCTATCATGGCGCTTCACTATTTAATATTGCACCATCATGGTGAAACTTTCTTTTTTGCTATCATTATAACTCCCTAATCATTCATAATAATCCTTCAATTTGTTCAGGCGTTACTTCTGCAACAACTTCATGCAGTCTTGTTATCACCCGTAGTTTCATTGTCAGATTCAAAGCTTACAACTTACAGACCCATCTCTGCAACAGACTCACGACTTCATCATTCATATACCCATAGCCATTGTAATTACATCTTCACCATCAAACCCATTTACCAATTTCGATTATCCTGCATAACATTCATTCCAACATATCAACTACTACACCTGCAACTAACTACAGTTCAATGCCCTCACTTGTCTGCTTCGCTCTAACTGCACATCTTAGCAGCATCTCAGCTTTAGTGGTCACCTTGAGCTCAGAATCACCATGTACAATATACTATTTCAAGGAATTCAATTGACGAATATATCACTAGAATTAATTAATTAATCGCTCTATACTAGCAGTAATTTGTCTAAAAGAATTAAATTGATACGAGAATCGAGGTATGAGATGGTAGAAACATCATACTCATTCCGAATATTTATTTTTTATAATTAGGGAACATCTGGGGGAATAACATGACCAACACCAGTGACATCCTGGAGATATTATTGCTATATACTAGTGGTCAATCCATCTAGGACCTGTCCAATCATTCTCGATTCTATACAAAAATGGATACTGAATTGCACATTGTAAATGATGAAATATGCAGAATATTGAAAGCTCATTAGAGAGACTCTAATATTATCGTTGCATATTTATGCTCTGAATATGTTACATGAACAGTAAGAGATCATCGTAACAAGAGTTCTTGTATCTAAATTATGAAATATGAGTTTCATATATACGTCTGAAGCAGGGTCAGAGATATACAAAACTATGATTGCAATTTCATCCTTTGTTAAAAATCTACCATCAGCACTTCCGTGTTATATTACAAAATAATTAGTAGTGTGTACTCGGTACCCTCATCTTTTCAACTAGGTTCACGAACCTAAGGTGCTCCAAATTCGAATTGGTGTTTTGTTCAATAATCTTGACTAAATCCTAATTCTTAAATCTTAAATCTTGGTCATCAACTTGTTTACCTAAAAGGTAATGAGGTGTGGAATTTAAAAATCTTGTCATGCTTTCAAAAAAATAGCTTGAAGGCTGGTGAACAACTTCATGTTTCTTGGGCGAAAGTTTAAGTCCAGTTTTTTTTTTTTTAAACTCAACCTCTTTATTATTATTCTTAAAACAAGGAACTTTGGTTTGGAATGATATCTGTAAGGGTTTGGATGTTGTAAGAAGATAACATATTTAGAAAGTAGCTTTAGGTGATAAAATCAACATTTGCATGGTCGATATATACAACTGTAGGTATAAATTATCCACAGATACAGGTGGAAACATCCTAGGCCCGGTGTACCCAAATACGAAGAGACGTGAAGTATAGAGCGAAGATTAACGGGCGTGAGATTTAAGGAGCCACGTGGATCGGGCGTAATGATGTCGGACAAGACTCGACCCAGACTTCTGATAAAGCTGACAAGATAAGGCGTGGCGGGTCAAATGAGGAGCTATGGTCAAACGGATAAGAAAGTACGGGTCACATCGGATAACCATAAGGGCGATAGTCAAGATAGGAGACATCGTGTTAATAAAGCACCTGAAGAGATCGGCCCGAACGAAGGATAGGCGAGGAGTCAGGATGCATCGGCCACATGAGACGACGTGAATCGGCCCGATCACAGAACTGCTGAATAGATGTAACATGACCAACACCTTGATTTCGCTGTATACAACTTCTCCTATAAATAGAGGAACTTGTATTCAAGGAAGTTAGGTTGTAATTTAGGAGAGAGAGGGAGAGAAACTCGAGTGAACACTAAGAAGAAGTAAGTGAGTAGTAAGTTCATCTTGTAAGGAAATTCCACCAAGAGAAACACCTTTGTAACACTTCGAAGTAATAAGATTCATCCTTTCACCCCCGTGGACGTAGGTAATCATACCGAACCACGTATATCTTGTGTTCATTGTGGAGTGTTTACTTTCATTTGAGATGAGTAGTGCGTTTCTATCCTTTGGATGTAGTTTGTAGTAAAATGCATCTACATTCTGGCTCCGGCTAAGGGGATCCGACTAAGATCTCCGGATACCTTGCCTTGAAAACCTTCAGAGACGATCAACAGCTCCTCAATACACGTTAACGTGTTGGAGTAGAAGCTACGATGAACTCTGTGGGCCGAAATGATGGTTATTTTAAGTCATTTACTGAGAATTTAAAGTGAGAACAATAGTAGCGTCTTCTTAACACCTTCAATAGTTTGATCAGCAGAGAAACTTCACGAGCTCACCAGCGACTAGAAGTTCGGGTTAGAAGCTACGTGAATAATCTGTTGAAAGGACGACTGAATTGTTCTCGACAGTTGTATGATGGTTAGTGTTAAGCGAGTTGTTTCCCATCCGCGGTGTGAAGTTGGGTGCTCGGAGTCACTGAAAGTTCGCATTTTTGGATGTTTTATCGTGTGACAAACTGTCAAACCATATAGAGTTTTGTCGGCGGTGTAGCATAAATCGTCGGAAAGGCCGTACTTTTCAAGCATATAGAATTAGAACATGAGAAAGTGAAGCTGATGCAAGCATGATTTGGTTTTTGGGTTGCATGCCGTACTTTTTAAGCATCATGTGCATAAGTTCAATGATTTGGAGCATGTATAATAAAGGACAAACTAACTTAAATGCATAGGTCGAGTACAAAGAGCGACGTCGTACGGAGTGATAGCGAAGGGGAAGCGAGGTCAGCCACAAATTTAGCATTGGGACAAAATAGGGTAGATGGAATAACTGAAGTAGATCTTACACAGTGGCAGTAGTCGTACAGTAGAACTTTTTTCCCTTTTGTCTGAAATTTTTTAGAAAATCAGGTCAAAGTAAGGGGTTCTTTTTCGTATTTGCTGACGTAGGGACGGGCGATACTCGACATATCACGCGACGTGACCGATGGATAGCACTTCAGGGATGATAAGGATGTTGAGGAATCGTACAGTTACTAGCAGCAGCACGCAGGCAGGGATAACGGGGCTGAGACAAGAAGACAGACGACAACCACCACCCGAGGAATCTCATACAGCTGCGCGAGGAATGCTTGTTGTAGAGGAGGAGGTAGATTTGGGGCGAGACGATAACACCCTACCTATGGACCAAGTTATATTGACTCAGAGAAGAGTTGACCAAGTCGATGGACTCACATCTTCAGACACCGATGACGATGAGGGAGCACTTGCAGCGCAAGCTCAGAGTCAAATGACGAGGCGACAAGCTGAGAGTACCAGGAAGCTTTGGGAAGGGAACAAGAGAGTCTTAGGCAGATTCAGCTGGGGCGAGCAGCAGCAAGTAACATCGGCCAAACAACTATTCAGGCGGGCGATCGTGTAACCAACCCGATACTACCCCCACTACCCACATCTGCACCATTACAGCCTCGGCCACACCAACCCAATGGACATTCCAGTCATGAAAGTACGGACCCGACGTTGTTGGCCATTTTAGAGAGTCAGAGGAGATAAGAAGCGGCACTAAGGGAACTACAGCAGCGAAATCTAGCCTTGAAGTATGAGAACTACCAGTTGAGGAACCAGCGGACCAGATCAAGAGGGTCGTCCAGCCGAGGGACATCGGGTTATCGTGGCCGATCCGGTCATTCACCACCCATGATGGGGCCGAGTAACCTTAATCAGCCCGATCATTCAGGTCAACCACCATTGCCTCCGGTACCCCCCACGCAGAGATATGGACCACCCGAGGATTCGTCCACTGACGAAGAAAGGCGAGGAAGGGACGAGCGACAAGATCGGACAACAGAATCCAAGCTTAAGGAGTTGGAAGCAAAGATCAAGGAACTCTCGGGCGGAAGCGAAGAGAATAAGTTGGCCGAGATTATGAGTGAAGCCGAGAAAACGCCTTTCTCTTAAGAACTTGAACAAATGCCGTTCCCACCCAAGTGTGCTTTGCCTTCATTCCCTTCTAGATTTGATGGAACGGGCGATGCGATCGAGCATCTTAAGATGTACACCATGTCACTGATCCAATGGAGAAACAACCCGGTAGTTATGTGCAAATTCTTTCCAACTAGTTTAGAGGGAGAGGCGCGAGATTGGTTTTATTCGCTCACACCTGGGTCGATTAACGGGTACGATGCGCTAGTCGAGGCCTTCCTTGAGACCTACATGCATAACAGTCGACCTCGGCCAAGAATGAACAAGCTGTTTACTCTCGCCCGAAGATTCAGAGAGCCCTTGAGAACCCTGACCGATAGGTGGAGGAAATTGTGTACTGAAATCGGGAAGGTTCCAGTGGATCAAGCCATCTTTTGGTTTGAAAACACTTTGGGGAGATCGGACCCCATCTGGATTGCCATGTTCTCCTAAAAACCAAAAACCTTAAAGGAGATGAGAAGAATGCAAGAACACTACATCGCCTTGGAAGAAATTCAGGCCGAATCAAGAGATAGAGGAGTACAAGAAGCCAGTGCTTAAGTTGGTACTGAAACTAAAACGGTCACAGACGACCATATCAGGCGACCAGAAAAGAGATCGGACCCGCCCCCGAGAAGCAGTGAGAAGAGGGAATGGATGGCCAAAGGGAAGAATCCAAGGCAGGAAGCCCGATCGTATACCCCTATAAATGCTCCTTTGGAAGAGGTGTTCAAGGAAGTTGAGAAGAGAAACGACATCAATTACCCATAATCGAGGGGGGTACAATTCCAAGAGACCCGAGATCATCCCGAATACTGTCACTACCATCAATATAGGGGCCATTCCACCAACAACTGTCGAGAAGTAAAAGATATTGTTCAACACCTCATACACGATGGATATTTGAGGCAGTATGTCCGACACCCCCCTCGGCCGGAAGCAACACCCGATGCACCAGTTCATCAAGTCCGTATCGATAGGATGAGTCAGTTCGTGAGCACCATTTCACATTCGGCTATGCAAGACTACACCCTCGGCCAAGTAATCACTACCAGGATCCATAAAAGGGACCGTAATGGTAAGGAAATATGTAGTGTAGACAAGGCCCTGCCTATGGAACCTTGGATGATGCTGCCCATTTCGTTCTCGGCTAAGGATTTCCCAGTAAACGGACAGGCACACAGTGATCCACTGGTCATCACGTTATTGATCGAGAAGTGGGGAGTAAGAAGGATTCTCGTGGATAGCGGAAGCTCAGTCGAGGTACTGTTTTACGATACGTTCAGAAGAATGAAACTCTCGGACAACATGCTCGTCCCCTCAACATATCGCATCTACGGCTTTAACGGTACAGTAACTATCCCAAAGGGCGAAGTAACTTTGAGAGTTTCAGACGGTGGTGGCTATCTCGACACGCTAACTACCTTTTGTGTGGTGGACGTCGCCTCACCTTATGAGGCAATTATCGGGCGTCCCTGGATCGCAGGGATTAAGGAAGTAGCGTCGGCATACCATCAGAGGTTAAGGTTCCCAACTTGCAAGGGAATAGCAGAAGTTGTAGGCGACTCCCAGGCGGCACGACAGTGCATGAAAGTCGATGTATAAATTAATGAAGAACGGCGAGCTCGGCAAAGGCAAGAGAAGAACAAAGCAAAGAAAGTTCAGACGACAAGAGAGTTAGAAGAGGTGATTTCACAAGTGGTCCTGGCATATGAGACTCAAGAACAAGACCCTCTATAGCAATTAAAGGAAGCGTCCCCAGCCCGGAGACCAAATCAAACTTCTCAACAGTTGAGCCAACCCGGGAAGTAAACTTGGGAACGATAGAAGAACCCAGGGTCATAAGGATATAAGCGTTACTATCGGACGAACAAGCAAGTCAACTCACGATGTTATTAAAATAAAATTTGGATGCATTCGCCTGGGAAGTGCGTGATTTGGAGGGTATTGACCCGAAGGTTTGCTGTCACCACTTAAAGATTGATCCAAGGTTCAAGCTGGTTAGACAAAAAATGAGGCGTATCGCGCCAGAATTACAAGCGGCAGTCCAGGTCGAGCTGAAGAAGTTACAAGAATATGGAATAATAAGGAAATATCACTACCCACAGTGGATATCCAACATGGTTGTGGTTCCAAAAAATAAAGGAAGGGTCAGAATATGTATCGATTTTAGCGACTTGAACAAGGCCTGCCCGAAGGACAGTTTCCCACTCCCAAGTATAGATCAGCTAGTAGAATCGATAGTCGAATATGAAGCGATAACCTTAATGGATGGATACATGGGCTACAACCAAATACCGTTGGCGCACGAGGACCAGGAACATACCTCCTTCTTCACGCCAAGAGGACTGTATTGTTACACCAATATGCCATTCGGACTTAAAAATGTGGGGGCTACATATCATAGATTGGTAGGCGACATGTTTGAAGACAAGATTCACGATACCATAGAAGTTTATGTGGATGACATGTTAGTTAAGAGTCGCCGAGCTAAAAACCACGTCCGAGACCTTCAAGAGATCTTTCAAAAAATGAGGAAGCACAAGATGAAAATTAACCCCGCCAAGTGCGAATTTTGGGTTACGTCAGGGAAATTCTTGGGGTACATCATCACCCCTAGGGGAATAGAAGCGGATCCTTATAAGGTACGGGTAGCCCTTGAAATGCCATCTCCCGCGATAGTGAAAGATGTGCAGAAGTTAAACGGTTGCATAGCGGCATTGGGGCGATTTGTATCGCGATCATCTGACAAATGCAAGGATTTTTACGACATTTTGAAGAAAGTAAAAAAAAATCAGTGGACGGATGCCAGTGATGAGGCCTTTCAAAATATCAAACTACACCTAGCTAGTCTCCCGGTCCTTCAGAGGCCCGAGCCGTCAGAAATCCTCACCCTGTATTTGGGAGCGACACCCTATGCCATTAGCGCAGTATTAGTGAAATCGTAGGGAAGTATGGAGAAGCCAGTATATTTCATTAGTAAAACACTAAGTCCGGCCGAGAGAAACTATACGAGAATGGAACAGATGGTGCTCGCGCTATCCTTCGCCTCCTCAAAGCTCCGAATGTATTTTCAAACTCATCGAATACGAGTGCTCACCAAATCGCCTATCGAATCAGTCTTGGATAGCGCATGGCGATCGGGGCGGATCTCCAAATGGGGAGCCATAATCAAACAATACGACGTGGTATATGAGACAAGAACCGCGATCAAAGGGCAGGTAGTGGCCGACTTCTTGGCAGATTTCCCCCTCAGTGATGAGGACGAGGTAGAGGATATACCGGGGATGGTAGAAGAACAAGAGGATCCTGCAGACCTACTAGCCGCTAATAGTCCAACACGATGGGAGATATTTGTCGATAGGGCAGCGAACAAAGAAGGATCGGGCCTCGGGCTAGTATTCACCACACCTAAAGGGAGGAAGATCGTGCATTCATTCAGATTAGAGTTCAAGGCAACAAACAACGTCACTGAGTATGAAGCGGTGATCCATGCCTTGCAAATAATTGTGGAGATGGGACTACAGGAAGTCCGCTTGACTAGTGACTCACAATTAGTGATCCGAAAAATTACGGGCCAATACGCTACGCACGATCCTGTGCTACAAAAGTACGGGAGATCTCCCAATTTTACATCAAGAAAATACCCAACATCGGATTCCGCCACATTTGTCGAAAAGATAACAAACACTCAGACGCTCTATCGTACATCGCCTCACAGTTAGTAGACCCGAGCATCAAGGGCATACATGTTATGAGGCTTCTTATGCCGTCCATCCCAGAAACACCCGAAGTACGAATCGATGTGGCCGTTAACATAGCCGAGAGATACAAAGAAGGCGACTGGAGAAAACCGATATATCGATACCTGGAGACAGGCGAGCTGCCCAAGGGTCGGCCCGAGATAAATAAAATCAAAAGCAAGTCGGGCGCCTACGAGTTAAGAGAAGGGATCTTATATCGCAAATCCTACCTAGGACCACTCCT
This sequence comes from Papaver bracteatum, assembly GCA_023529315.1. Taxonomy (NCBI): domain Eukaryota; kingdom Viridiplantae; phylum Streptophyta; class Magnoliopsida; order Ranunculales; family Papaveraceae; genus Papaver; species Papaver bracteatum. Next base: position 341,983 of record JAJJWX010005220.1, on the reverse strand, counting down.
ACGATGTTTGAGTAAAGAAGAGGGCCATATAATCCTACACGAGATACATTATGGGGCGGCTGGAAACCATAGCTCGGGCAGAAGCTTGTCGGTTAATGAAAAAACAATGGGCTACTTTTGGATGTACATGAACGATGATGTAAAGCAGATGGCGAAAGCTTGTGAAGAATGCCAGCGTTTTGGGAAGAAAATTCATGCCCCAGGAGTACCTTTAAACCCAATTTTAAGCCCGTGGCCATTTGCAAAGTGGGGCGTTGACATTGTCGGACCATTACATGTGGGAACAGGGCAAAGGAAGTATTTGATCGTGGCTACTGATTACTTTACCAAATGGGTAGAGGCGGCACCGCTAAGGCACATTCGGGACAAAGATATCTTTAAATTTATTTGGGAACATATCATCTGCCGTTTTGGGGTCCCAGCGGCCATCGTCTCTGATAATGGGAAACAACTGCAAGGCGAAAACATTGATCTTCTGTTCAACACTTACAATATTAGGAAGAGCAAAGCTACCCCGATTTACCCCCAGTGTAATGGGCAGGCCGAGATCACCAACAAGACTATCGCCGATAACATGAAGAAAAAACTAGATGGGGAATATGTCAATTGGTGTGAGGAGCTATATAATGTCCTATGGGCATACAGAACCACACGACGAGAAGCTACGGGATTCTCTCCATTCATGCTTACCTACGGAACCGAGGCAATCCTACCAACAGAAGGCATGATCCCTACCACAAGGACAGAAGCTTGGAGGCGAAACGTGTCATCCGATCTAATCTTGGCTAAACTCGACGACTTGGAAGAAACAAGAGAAATGGCGTTACAAAAAATGGAAAATTATCAATGGAGGTTACAACGGGAATACAACAAGCGCGTCCGACCAAGAGAATTTAATCCCGGGCAGCAGGTGTTGAAATTTCTGGCTGAATGGGAGCGCGACAAAAGAGGCGGAAAACTAGCACCAAAGTGGGGCGGGCCATATATAATCGAATCTAAGGCGGGCTAGGGATCATATCGACTACTGCGACTCGATGGAACAAGAGAGCTCAAACCATGGAATATACGATTCCTAAAACTCTACCATCCTTGACGAGCGATGCGGAAAAACGGTAAGCAAACGTGTCTTCTATCTCTGTGAAACCGTGAGGGGTATGGGATAGGGCATGAGCGACTAATGGTCATTCGTATTCGGGGAAATTCCAGTGTGGAAGTGCTGAGGTGACTTACACTCGAATGGTCATTAGTACTCGGGGCAAAGCCAGTGTGGAAGTGCCGAGGTGACTTACACTCGAATGGGCATTCGTACTCGGGCAATGCCGGTGTGGAAGTGCCGAGGTGCCTTCTGATCGCTGGCTATTCGAACTCGGGGCAGTGGCAGTGTGCAAGTGCCGAGGTAGCCTAAGGGTTCTGGTGGTTGGAAACCAGTTCCAAAGGTTGTTTAGACGCGAGGTCTACTCAGCTAGGTGGCCTACTTACATCTGAAAGGTCAACCCCATCGCAAGTGGGCGTGTCCACTTGCCCGGGATCGGTTGATCGATAACCACTCGGGATTGTCGGGCCTAGAACTAGGATGACTGGTACCCTTCCACTGAATCCAAAGAGATAGTGATAAGATACCCCAATCAGGACATGTCATAGGGCCCGATGACCCTCCTTGTTGGGTGTGTTCGACATAAATGGTTAGAATACTGACTTACTTGAACAATGATTGCAGGAATAACATGTGAAACAAATGAGAACTCGATTGCGTCATGCGTCTATTAAGAAAATATGGAAAGCATCATGTGACCATGCGAAACGAAGCATCTAACGAAAGTAAAACAAACAACATCGGTGACGCAGCACACCCATTAAAACAAACAAGCAATGTAGCGGAAATTAAAAATGGGAGAAGTGTTCAGAGCGATTTACAACCCGATGGAAGGGGAAACATAGTGACGCAACACCACAAAAAGAAAGTTTAAGCCTTGGGAGGAGCCGCGCCGGCCTTCCTCTGCGCGACATCGAGCCGCTTCTTCTCCACCCAGTCCATAATGCCCGACTAAACCTTCTGGTCTAACTCCTCTGCATGGGCGACGCGTTCATCCTCGAGTTGTTGGGTAATCTGGGAAGCGTTTTCCTCGGCTTCATCTAACTTGGAGCCCAAATCGACCTCGGCCTGTTTCAATCGACGAACCTCCAGATCCATCTCCCGAGAGAGTTTTTGCTCGGCTACAAAATCACAAAGATAGAGTGTTATTCATCGGGCACGACTTAACATTTTTGCAAGAATATGACATAATTTAGATCTAAGAAACGGCCTCAACACATCGTCTAAGAGACCTGAAAGGGAGGGCAACACCGACTGAAGCGACTCTACCGACTTGGACAACTCATCCTCGACCTTGGACAACTTCATGGTTAACTCGTTATAGTGTTGCTCGTTGAACTCGTTACTGGGGCAATACTTCTTATGCTCATTCCAATCGTCCATTAAACGATTACGCGACACTTGGAGCACTGCAAGCTGCGATCTACTCCACTCTAAATCGCCCCTTACTTTATCGAATTCACTCACTCGGCCCAACAAATCGCTATTAGCTCGCTCCACCACATCTTTATCCCTCAATATTCGTCGGCGGTCCTCTTGAAGGTCTCGATTCTGCAATTATAGAGCGTCTACCCTTTGCTCCAAACTTGTGGCTAATGCAGCTTTTTCAGCAAAAAGGCGCTGAGAAGATCCCAAGTGAGCCCGTAAATTGTCCATCTCGGCAGGATCATAATCAAACCGGCGATGTCGTTCTAACTCGTCCTCAAGTCTTGCAATTTCCTCAGTTTGGCGGTCTATTTTGTCATCTTTGTTTGCCATTCGCTGACGAAGATTTTCCACTAGACCCTTCTCAATATCCCATTTTCTCTTCATAATCCTAAACTCCGAAGTAGCATCTATACCTATACTAGATACCTCGTCTAGGAAGAAGGAGACCCGACTCAGGATACTGGCATGATAAACTCAATCAACACAAGTTAAGGATGATCATATACCTTGAGCATCGGCAAGTTTGATCTCCAGCTCGTTCGCGCGACCCTTCTCATTCTGGAGTTGAAGTTGGAGAGACTCTATCAACTGCTTATCTCGAAGGCGATTGGCAGCATCCAAGCGTACCCGGTTCATAATCTAACACATGCAAACAAGTTTACATCATAAGCGACACTAAGAACAGAAATCAGAAGCGGGGCATTACCATACAGAAACGAGTCGCTCACCATAATGTCAAGTGTCAGGGCGATGTCGCCATAAATGGCACAACATTCAACATCTCTTAATCTGTATACTTCCCAAAGTCGGAGGAAGTAAGAGCACCCAAGGAGTTCATGATCGGGCCAGAGACAGTAAAGGAAGTTTCAGCACTAGAAGACGATCCCTCAATGTCCAGGGGCACACAAGGAAGCTCTACCGGTACATCAGTAACAACCTTCTCTACGACGGGCGTCTCCAAGGGCTCCTGCTGGTCGCCCATACCTTGTTCATCGCCTTTGTCACCCGAGACATTCTCTCCAAACAGCTCATCTTCATCGGAAAGATCAATGATTGGGCCATTTTCGGCGGGGGGTTAGCAATTTGCTTACCTCTGGTAGGATTACACCTAAGCGGATTGGGGTCAACATCGCCCACGTCATCATCATCGCATCTTGGGTGTTTATGCACAAGTGTCTCGTCAGAACATGTGAATGCAAAAAAAAGGGGCAAGTACATGTACTTATAAGAAAATCATTATGTTTGTCACCTTCCCATGGTCTTCCTCAACCCTTGTGCCAGCACCTCTCTTCCTAGATCCGACAGTCTTGGCGGAACCGACCTGAAATTTTCAAACAACAATAAATGACCAATTGACGCCCGAAGCTAACAAGATAGAAATCAAGAAAAGCGCATACCTTATCGGCCTTGTCATCATTAACCACCCAGAAAGAATAGGGCTCGGCGGGAAAAGTAGGCGACGGAAAGTCACCATGAAGAATTGGACCTCGAACAAGAAGTGGAACTCGGGGATAAATAGGATCATTAGAATGACGGGGTCGCCTGTTGCAGGGTTGGCCGATAGGATCGGCATCCAGCATCATCCTTTCAACACCCTCAGGCATAGTTTTGACCCAATGAGGACTAGCAGCAAAACCGGCAAGCTCGCCCAAGGTTGAAGTACCGGCTCGATAGTTGACAAGAAAATTGGAAACGGTATACTCGGGAGCGTCCTCGGGCTTGTAGGTTTACCACTCGGCAACAGAACCATGACCATCACGACGATCCCTCCACTTGTTCATAATTCGAAAAGTATTACCAGTCTATTGAGCCAAAGCACGAGAAGGCTTGATCTGAGAAAGGATCTCGTAATAAAAAGGGCTATCAGGGTTGTACATGGGAAGACGAAGGCCTATCTCCAGTTGACCCAAGGTAATGACCACACAATAAGCCGATTGCTCGTGCCTCTTCATGTCGGTCTTCTTCAAGGTACCATTTCGGCCCGAGAGAAGGGTCACTTCGTAATTCTGAAGATCGTACTTATCCTTCAACTGCTCAACAAACTCTTCATCAGAGAGATCTTTCACCCTTTTCTCGGACCTGCACGAAATAAAAGAAGAGCTATCAACAAAAATAGATTTTATCGCGCGATCATCATACCTAGAAGGGCTTTCAAGCAAAAACAGAGAAGTAAGGGAAGGAGCATCAAACTCGGAAAAAACGTCGTCAACAGACCTTTTTTCAGTCATGAAAGGAGAAGAAGCCATTAATGGAGATAATGCAAAGCTCGGTTTTCAACAAAAAAAAAGATGATGCGACAACAGCTACTGTAACAATCGGGGAGGAGGAGATAAAGGAAGAAAAAAGAAAGCTAGGGTTTTTTAAGCGCAAAGTAATGAAGAAATCTTGAAGAAGAGATTGCAATGGCGGAAGACTGAGAGAGAAGTGGTGAAGAAGAATAAAAAGAAAAAGGAGCGGGCTATTTAATGAGAATAAGCTGTAACCGATGCCAACGGTTACAAGTAATAAAGTGGAGATAGTGGGACGCTGCATGGCGGGATCTGCGGCATGGACGAGGACGTGGCGGTTGAAACGACTTTCTTCCACTCGTGTCTGCTACACGAGCGAAAGAAGGGGCATAAATGTAGGTGTAAATTATCCACAGATACATGTGGCAACATCCTAGGCCCGGTGTACCCAAATACGAAGAGACGTGAAGTATAGAGCGAAGATTAAAGGGCGCGAGATTTAAGGAGCCACGTGGATCGGGCGTAATGATGTCGGACAAGACTCGACCCAGACTTCTGATAAAGCTGACAAGATAAGGCGTGGCGGGTCAAACGAGGAGCTATGGTCAAACAGATAAGAAAGTACGGGTCACATCGGATAAACATAAGGGCGACAGTCAAGATATGCGACATCGTGTTAATAAAACACCTGAAGAGATCGGCCCGAACGAAGGATATGCGAAGAGTCAGGATGCATCAGCCACATGATACGACGTGAATCGGCCCGATCACAGAACTTCTGAATAGATGTAACATGACCAACACCTTGATTTCGCTGTATACAACTTCTCCTATAAATAGAGGGACTTGTATTCAAGGAAGTTAGGTTGCAATTTAGGAGAGAGAGGGAGAGAAACTCGAGTGAACAATAAGAAGAAATAAGTGAGTAGTAAGTTCATCTTGTAAGGAAATCCCACCAAGAGCAACACCTTTGTAACACTTCGAAGTAATAAGATTCATCCTTTCACCCCCGTGGACGTAGGTAGTCATACCGAACCACGTATATCTTGTGTTCATTGTGGAGTGTTTACTTTCATTTGAGATAAGTAGTGCGTTTCTATCCTTTGGATGTAGTTTGTAGTAAAATGCATCTACAACAACATAATTCTCGTAATTTTCTTAGGCCATTTGAGTTTTATTTTCAAAGATTATACCTGGGGGACTGATCTTTATAGTTTTTTTTGGGATGAGACATTACTAGATGAAATATTTACTGAAGACCAAATTAAGCTTGTTATTCATATTGGAGTCGTTCATGAAAGCTAGCTTAAGATGGTTTCTTACCACATCTGGCAAGTCTCTGCTTACTCTATTTTTGTGGATTTGGTAGCCTTATCTTGTACTACTACTCCATATGAGTAGAAACAATGGCTTTTTTTTTTGAAGCAACAATGACTAATGGTATGGTTATTTTTATCGAAATGTGTACATAACATTTTCCTCTAGAAGATTAGTTATTTACATCTTCTTTGTCATCCTTTGTGTAATGCTGCTACAAAAATATTGGATCATTTTTTCATCCATTGTTCATGTGCTAAAATAGTATAGGTTAGAAAATTATCCGAAGTTTTGCTGCAAATTCACTTTTTCCAATAGCTTTTAGCCTGGATAAATTACTAAAATGTTGTTAAACAAACTGAGGTGCTCGAATCACAAAAGAAATTGGTTGTAAATTTGTGGTAGCTATTGAAAGCCAGATATAATTCTAGTTTTGAAAATACAAAACAACAATGCTTTTGTATTATTCATCGGGCCAATTAGCATATGGAATTCATCTCTCAATCTTTGAATCTCCACAAGAAAAAAATGCACATTACATCGATTTCAGATAATAGTCTTAAAGAGAATTATCCAAATGCTCATTTACCATTACAATACAATGATTGTTTTCAAACGATTCTGGATGCTTCCATCTTTTCAAGTTCTTTAATTCCAAGGTGTACAATTGTTTAATATACCAGCTCATGACATTAATTTTTTATTAAGGAAATGACAGACCATCAAGCTTCTTCAGTGTGCAAGCAAAAACTCAGACTATATGAATGGGCAATAGATTAGACGACATCGTTAAAATCAGATATATTTTTTTTTCGAGTCTGGAAATATATGCTTTGTGAGTACTGTTACGGGAGATGAAAATAATATTAGTTAGTAAAGACTTTAGCTATGTAAAATAACATACCAGGGGCTTTAAACATTTCTTAAGGACGAAATATAACTATGTTCATGTTCATACAAAGGTCTATAAATAATGCAACCGATTGTACGGTTAAATAACCTAGCAAGAACAATGAATTCAATGCTGGATGCAAGTTAGGTTCCTCCTAGTAGAAAACTCTTCAAAACTTTAAAAACTACTGCTAAATGTTGAATTTATTAAACCAAATAAATAAATAAAAAGAGCGAATTCTTACTTAAACTCATGACTTAATTTTATACTTAATAACTCGAGCATCAGATGCAAGTGGATGGATGATGAAGGTTAACACGAAATTTTGAAAATAAGGAAGCTTTGATGTCGGAGAAAGTCAGAAACCTAAGTACGGTAAATAAAAAAGAGGGACTCACACTTTTATTATCACAATATCTCACACTTTGGACGCTGTTTTTTTGGAGAAAACATAAACCGTAGAGGATTTGAGACTAATATTTTGGAGATATATTCCTCTTACAGATCTCCAAATACTTACCATAATGAACATAATTTAAACTTTTGAAAATTGGTTGATTTTTTGATTACATAAGACAATTCGATGCTCGGATGCGTTTCAAGATCGAAGAAAGGAGTGACTCTCCTCCTTTTAGGCGAAGGTGGGACCAAGGAAGAAGTCACTTCATTATGGGGCTTTTCAACTCAAGTTTCGCCTAATTTCAAAGTATTAAATTGGGGTGTTATACGTCTCGATAAAACACATCGCCAAAAATATTACCTTCAAACCCTTAGACATTTAAATTTTATTGAAACAAAAATAATGTTCAAAATGTGAGATAATGCAAGAATTATCACTGTGCCCATTCCCACACTAAAAGAATATCTAAAATACAAAACAAATCTAGGCTAAGTTTGTCTGTCTTAGTGGTGGTCAAGATTTGTCCGTGGGAAAGATAAATCAAAGGCTGTGGTTCTCCCTGCCACACCCTACAAGTCGCACATGTGGTGTTAATTCCAATATTAGTAATAAAAAATGAATACTCAAGTCAAGATATGGAATTTAAAAAATTATAGCGGCGAGGTTCGAACTCATGACCTATTGTGTCATAAGAGTGACCTCTAACCATTGTTCCACCTTGGTTGGAATTGATAGAAAAGATAAATCAACAATGGTGGTTTGTTCAACTTAAATACCATAATTGCTCTATTAATTAGCGTTTTACTAATTGCACATAATAAATAATCTATTCATTATAAAGTGTTTTATTAATTAGTGTTTCACTAATTTCCCATAATAAATGACTAATCATTTTTTAATTATAAATGTTTTCTTAATTAATTATAATAAATATTTATTTCTATTAATAAATAATTTTGATAAATAATATCAATAGACACTTTCTGCGACAATGAGTAATAGAAGAGGTGGAGGCCGAAAGATTAGTGCTGATTAAGGGCGGAGCCAAGCACAATTATATTTATTTTTGTTCTTTTATCGTAAAATGGGATACGAAGTCCATTTATCACATGTATCTAGCTTGCCAAGAATTTTTTTATCCCTCTCTCCTAAAAATCCAGGCTCCGCCTCTGGTTTGTAGTGGAAGAAATAGTGACGGTGAGTTCTGGTGAGTAGCGATGGACAATATATTAATTTTATGTTGTCGTTACAACATCGATAACATCGTAGTGTGGAAGATGTGGTTGGTTGTTTTTAACACTTTTGATAAAGGAAGGTACAATATATTTCAGGGATGATATCATACAACCCAATATTTTCATGATCGTAGTTGGATCACCCAAATGGTACCCCTGTTATATCGTATAAATCATGATTTTTTAATGTTAAAATAAAATTGATTGCAATACAAAAAAAATATATACACGGAAAAAATTTAATGAAACTAATCAATTGACGAAATTTTGTTCAATCTAAACCTCATAATGGAATTTGTGATTGAAAATTAGAATTGTGCCCAACAACCTACATGGGATGGGTGGCAGTGATGGAGTCAAAAAACGACATTGAGGAGGCCTATTTTTTTTTTTTTTTTTTTTTTTAAGAAACATGTAAACTTTGGTAGACTAAACCATAAATATATATGGACAAAGTACTATCTATAAAATAAGATAAAAAAAATTATGTAGTTATTAAAAATTTAAGGGGTTAGAGCCAGGTTAGTCAACCCTTGGCTCCGCCACTAGGTGGTGGTGTATAGAAAAAGTGGATTCACATGGTTTTATGGTGGGGGCGGGTATTGGTGAACAAAAACATATTATGCTAATTTCGTAACGCCACAAAATGTGTAACATCATTAGTATAAAACATGGTTTGGACAAGTTGGCGTTTGTTAGTGGTGGTCAGGATTTGTCCACACAAAGATAAATCAAGGGTCGTGGTTCCTATGACCACCCCTACATCTCGCACGTGTGGCAAACCAAACCAAACCAAACCAAACCCTTCATTCGCATGTGTACGCCGAATCGTTCTCTCTCCCTTAGATAAATTCTTCGTCTTCCTGCCTTTAATCATTAAACATGGAACACGCATGTTCAATATTTGAGATTGGTGTCCAGATTTGTTTTCTCAGTAGATAAATCCACGCCATGGTGAATCTTACAACACTAAACTCATCGTGTGTAAGAGAAAATTCAGTTTTGCTTCTCAAGGAATATGCGTCTCTCATAAGCCTCATCATGTCTAAGAGAAGACGAAGGGAAAAGTTGAACCATCAAACTCTGAAAAGTTCCAATATGATTAGTCATGTTAATCAAAGGTAATTCATCTTCGTCTCCCTCTTTTTGGAAAATTTTTAGTTGATGCTAACAAGTTAGGGCTTTGTACATTTGTGCTGTGGATTTGAACTTAATTTTAGATTTTTATTTTTTATTTTATTTTTTTTGATATCCACATGGATACGTAATTTTCACCCACTTATTGACAGTGAAACGCCCAAATTCAACGATGGCAACCGAAGAATGAACAAATGATTTTATTTCCCATTATTTCCTTTTCTTCCTCTCACATTTTCAGTGGTTGTCTTCATCATTTTCCGATGAGATGGACGAATCAGTGGTCGCCGAGAAATAACATGTTGCGAGGAAAGAATTTTACATATGGACCGTGGAAAAAAGCACAGTTACCTAGAGGAAGAGAAGGCGGATGAAACTAAAATAGAACGAAGCAGGATTCAGTGGATGTCCATGTGAATCGCTGAATTTGTTGAAGTTGGACCTCCTATTAAGTTGACATCGAAGTTGGTTGTACAATTGTGATTCTCAGGAATATGGCACCAAGAAATGGTATTTTCAACTGGGGTATATTAATTATATGTCCCTACTTTTAACTCCCTACAAATATATCCTTATGCAACAATAAATATGTCCCTCCTTTTTATAACCTTATCCATTTAATATTAGATTACCTTAATACCCTCACCCATATAATATTTTTTTTTAATTTCAAAATGGAACAAATTTCTTCCACTACTTCACCACCACCACCAAAATTCAACTACCATTCCACCACCACCATTCAACAACCACCACCTACCAACCGCCACCACTACTAATATTCCACCACCACCATTAGTCCACCACCACAAGTTCGTCGTCGTCATCGCCACCGTCACCGCCGCCGCCGCCACCACCATCACCGCCGCCGCCGTCACCACTGGTAATAGTTGATCCAAATAAAAATAGAACCAACAGTAGAAGTTTATCTAGTTTAGGGGATCAACAACGATAGTTGATCCAAGAAAAAATGATCAACAGTAGAAGTTTATCCAATTGAGTGGATCAACTTCCATTGTTGATCCACCAAAATTGGATCAACAATGAATGTTGATCCATGTAAAATGGAGTGAACTTGGCGTGAGTCGAACACGCATCATCTGACATGGAGTCAGTCATGCTACCATTGCACCACAAGTTCAACATTGGAAGAAGTTTACATGATTTAAACTACAAAGCATGAGTTCAAAGGATCAACAACAATAGTTGATCTCATATAGATGGATCAACAACAGTAGTTGATCCAAAATATATGGATCAACAACCATAGTTGATCCAATATGACTGCCTACTTCAACCCATATAACCAGCATATTTCATTACATGTAGCTTCATAAACACCAACATCTCCAAGACCAGCTTCAAAACCAACCTCAAATTGAATCAACAATGGATGTTTATCCATTTCAGTTGGATCAACAGTGGATGTTTATCCATTGAAGTTGGATCAACAACCATAGTTGATCCAATATCACTGCCTGCTTCAACCCAGATAACCACCATATTTCATTCAGCAACAGACTTCAATCTCTGTAACAACAACTCATAGCAACACTGCCACCAACAAATCACACATCTCTAGCACAACCACCACCACAAACACCACCAAAACAACATATAAACAACAAAAATTGAAACACCATTAACTCGAGTCATTCATTATCAACACCGGTGCATATCCAGCCATTTATCCAGAAACCCCCGTGACAACACTGCAACAAACACCACAAAAATTTAGGAATACCTTTTCGAGTTGTTTCTTGGTGGAAGCAGGTGTTTTAGGTAACTCCTTAAAACTAACATCCTTTTCATTTTTCTTCTTCTTTCTTTGTTTTGTCTTTTTTCTCTTCAACTACTTCCGACGGACTATGCCGTTATCTGTGTTAACAATCCCCATTTTTGCTCTTAATTGATTTATTAAATCACTTTATTTAACTACAAATTAAACTTCTCAGTATCAACATCTAAACTATTTCCAAAACCATCTTCAACATCAATTGAATCGCCTCCTTGTTCAAAACCCTCAGATCCAAAACTGGTCGAATAGGATCCACTAAATCCATTGCATCTAGAGTTTTATTTGAAACTGACCAAAACCCTTAGGATCTACCGGATCCGTGTACCTAGGGTTTTAATTAGATTTCCTTCTTGATCGAAACCCTCGAATCCTAGAGAAGACGGAAATGAATCTACTGAATCCATTGTGTATACGGTTTTAATTGATGAATTATTAGAAAGATAGATACGGTGACGGGGGTTGATATAACTTTCCCAAAACATATTAACGATAATAGATCAGTTGATAATGGTGGCGGAGGTGTTGGTGTTGAATGTGGTGGAGGCAGTCGATATGAAGATGGTGGTGGGAGGAGAGATGGAGTGTTTTTCTGCTTTTTAAGTTTTGTAAATTAAAGAAGAAGGAACGATGATGGAAGGTTAAAAGAGGAATCATATGATTTATTATTTTTTTTCTTTATTTCAATTTTGCCATCAGGGATATATTTATTGTGTGATAAGGATAATTGTATAGACCATCAAAAGTAGGGACAAAAATTCAATTACCACTTTCAACTGAGCAAGACTGGGAGTGGAGATGGGTCTACCACATCCCAATGCAGTAAGAGCTACTATATCGATGGGAGACATTCAGGGCAAGTTAGTATTCATTCTGAGTATATAGCTCACTCCATCTTCGGGACAGAATCCCGTTAGAATGCCAAGGAGGCAATTTCCGATAATGTTGACGTGGGAACCAATTTAAAAAACCCCGTGATCAGTCATGGATAACTATACGTGGCATTGTCTAAATGCATAACAACAAGGAGATCAAGGTTGTTGATTCTAGAAAACGCTAAAATAATGTGTATGGTGAATGTGGTATATCCGCGAAGTTATATATATGATACTGTTGTTTTACATCCATGACATGATGAAGTGTTGGTCGAAAAAATATCCCAATTTCATATGCATGCCAAAGATATAACCAGCGACCAAAAAATAACACTCTGGGCTAAACATTGAACTTCCAAAGCGCTATATATTTATTTTTCAGAATTTACACATAAAAAATGATTATTGAATGATATTTAAAGATTCGGAGCACCCCACATCCACCCCGATTCATTCAAAGTGGATACAACATTATAAAACATATAGTAAATGAGTTTACTTACAAATAGATGATAAAATTTAAGTTCTAAACTACGATATGAATTTCCAATACACCAAGAAACATTAAATCTCCACAGTTGGAAAAGCTTTTAAATACACAAACTGGTGTTAATGGGATGTGCGGTGTCCCATATTATGCAACTTAAACAAATCGTTTCGTGACAGAATGTGGTTGATTCGCTAATCCTCTTACTATCACGTTCATTGTCACAACCCGAAATAATAACAATGGCAATATCAATTTGTTTTCCCATTTTATAATAAATTGAATTTTATTATGAAAATAAATAAATATAATAATATTAATTATTATTTTTTAGATAATAAATATGATAATATTAATTTATTATGAAAATTATACAATACATATTTTTATGAATAAATAATCTTTTACTAAAAATTACATTAATAAATATTAATATTAATGGTGGTAGTGGAAGAAATAGTGGGTGGTTGAAAAGTTGGCGGGCGTTTGTGAATGGTGGAAGCGGTAATATTAATGATGGTGGAAGAAATAGTAGTGATGGTTGGTTTTTATGGCAGGTGGGTGTTGGTGAATGTAGTGGACAATAATAGTTTTGTATCTTTACAAAACGAGCAATATTATATTGGGAAAGATGTAGTTGGCTGTTTTTAGCGCGGTTGGTAAGGAAAAAATCCAAACATTTCGAGGACGATACCAGATCATATAAAAAAAATGATGATGACCATAGGATCACCCAAATGGGATCCCTTCTATCCATGGTACCCGATCGAATAAATCATGGTTTTTAGTGTTATATCAAAGTGAATATAACAAAAAACTAATGGAATAAATTAATTGACAACTTAAGTTTGTTCAATCTAAACTTTACACATGGCATTTGTGATAAAAAAATTTAAAAGCACGCCCATGAGCGGTGGAGGTGAGGGAAAGAAATGGTATTAGTTGATTTTGTGGTGGTAGGTTGTGTTGGTGAGTAGTAATATATTTTGTCATTTACATGTCGCCACAAATCGATTAACATTATAAAGCAGAGAAGATGTACGTGGTTGATTGCCTAAATGATAAAATAAAATCGGGTAAAATACATGACAATTAAAAAAACACTAGAATGCCACGTTATATAATAACCGCAAACGAGTGATACGAGTCAAAATCAGTACACAATAAAATAACTTATTGTTGAGTCCTACAATTACGGCACGGATATCCAAGCTCCTATCGAAGGCGATCCCCACTTCTTCTCACAAACATTGGAGTGTGGATCGCCTTCGATAAATATGTAAACTTTGGTGTACTAAACCATAAATATATATGAACAAAGTACTATTTATAAAAAAAACAAAAAAAAACATGTAGTTATTAAAAATTTAAGGGGTTAGAGCCAGGTTAGTCAACCCTTGGCTCTGCCACTAGGTGGTGGTGGATAAAAAAAATGGATTCATATGGTTTTATCGTGCTGGCGGGTATTGATGAACAAAAACATATTATGATAATTGTCACATTGGAAAGTTTGTATCATCCGTTTGATGCAAAAAAATATTATTCTCTGCTTATTTGAAGGATCGACAACATGACCATGATAAATGAGTCAACTGGAACGAAATAGGAGCATGGGGAGACCTTTATGGATAATATTGATTAGTTAATTTCACTGAAATGAGCGTTGCTGACGACATATTTCCAAAAAATATTTAAACTTCCATGTTCATGTAGAGCATTATCTCATTATAAGCAATGAACCTAAATAAAAAAATTGTCTGGAAGTTAAGATTATATTTCTTTCGTTTGAGCAAATTTCCGACGGTAAAATATTAAAGGAAAAAAACAAGAAAAAATGAGGGGAAAATCCCAACTATTTTTATAACAAACCCATATTAAATCATAAGGAGTTGATAAGTATCGGGACACAAATTATACGATATATTAAAAATGAACCAATATTATGACCTGTGCCGTTACGGCACGGGTTAAGGGCTAGTATATAATATAATGGGCTACATAAAAAGAGAGAGAAAATTAGTCCGTAGGTTTGTCTAGGATGATTTTGCATTCACTGAAAACTGAATCTCTCACCGTCAACTGCATCAAAAACTTAATCTTGCACGGTCCATTTCCATCAATGCACAGATGGCACCTTCACACAATTTTGCTTCACAATTACGCTAAAAAAAAGAGTTTTACTCCTTCAAAAACTCTTGTTTCTTTATAGGGAAACCTAATTAAATAAAGAAAGAAAGGAAAACCGGAACCAAATTTATCTCCTCCCCATATATATAAAACAAGAGAGAGATTATTTTCTCTCACGCTTGCTCGCTCTAAGGTTTCCACTGCTACGAAGTTATCTCCAGAAGAGGAACCCTAAGAAGCAGAACAACTAACCAGAGAGGTAGAATTGTTTAATTAATTCATGTTTTTCGCAAATCTATAGTTGTTTAGTGATGTTGAATTGTTTGTTTATGGTTTGGGATTTTTAGGTAATTTTGATTTTGATGATGTTTTTTTTCTTCTCCCGATTCTTTAAGATCAAGAGAAACTCATGTTTGATACTCATGTTTTGTTGATCTACTTTAAGAAACTAGGTTTTCTATTTTTATTATGTCTGATTGATTAGATTTTGTGGATATTGATTTGCGGAAGGATGTGGATTTGTTATCTGTGAAATAATTTCATATTGTGCTTCCTCTTTCTGTCTATGGGTATTTGTTAGAATAGTGATTTGTTGTTCTGATATTAATGGTTATTAGGCATCTTGATAAGATGAATTGGGATGTGTTAGGTAGTAAGGTTAGGGTATTCATCTCTTTGGCGTCCTATACAAGCAAGTTTTTAGGTTGTTAAGAGTGGATGAGTAGATAACGTTCTTTTTGTTTCTCTTTCAGCAAGTAGTAACAAATAATTAGAGGACTTCTGAGGATTCTGTTGTGTTATCAAAACCGGCTCTTCATTAGTTGATCCCAGCCATCTTCTCATGATTTAGTTAACAAACTTTTACTTGGTTATTGTGCTATTTTTAAAAAGATATTCCTATTTGTTTGTACGGCCATCAGATTACTGTTTTAAGCTCCATGATATATATATATATATATTATTGATGTGGTTATGGTTACTTGTCCTTCTCACATCTATTTCTGTGAATTATTGTATATTTGTTACTGTACGTTCAGTTGTATTTCTGCTCCTCTTTGTATTATTCGCTTGTGCTGATTTTTGTGTTGTACGCAGGTTAGGATACTCTTTATATTTGTGTGTCTGTATTGCTGCTGCTACAATGTCGGACTCTCACGAAACTGATAAGAACATTGAGATCTGGAAGATCAAGAAGTTGATTAAGGCACTGGAGGCTGCGAGAGGCAATGGCACCAGCATGATTTCTCTTATCATGCCTCCACGTGATCAGGTAGCTCGAGTTACTAAGATGCTGGGTGATGAATTTGGTACTGCTTCAAACATTAAAAGTAGGGTTAACCGTCAGTCCGTGCTGGGAGCCATTACTTCAGCTCAACAGAGGTTGAAGCTTTACAATAGGGTCCCCCCCAATGGTTTGGTTCTGTATACTGGAACCATTGTGACTGATGACGGGAAAGAGAAGAAGGTGACCATTGACTTTGAACCTTTCAAGCCCATTAATGCATCGTTGTATCTCTGTGACAACAAGTTCCACACTGAGGCACTAAATGAATTACTGGAGTCCGATGATAAATTTGGGTTTATAGTGATGGATGGGAACGGAACCCTTTTTGGTACATTAAGTGGAAACACACGTGAAATTCTTCACAAGTTCACTGTTGATCTCCCAAAGAAGCATGGGAGAGGAGGACAATCTGCTCTTCGTTTCGCTCGTCTTCGAATGGAGAAACGCCATAACTACGTGAGGAAGACAGCTGAGTTAGCTACACAATTTTATATCAATCCAGCAACCAGTCAGCCAAATGTGTCAGGGTTAATTCTCGCTGGGTCTGCTGATTTTAAGACAGAATTGAGTCAGTCTGATATGTTTGATCCTCGTTTACAGGCTAAAATTTTGAATGTTGTGGATGTTTCTTATGGTGGTGAAAATGGGTTCAATCAGGCGATTGAACTCTCTTCAGAAATTCTTGCCAATGTGAAGTTTGTCCAAGAGAAGCGGTTGATTGGGAAGTACTTTGAGGAGATTAGCCAGGACACAGGGAAGTATGTCTTTGGCGTTGAGGATACACTGAAGGCATTGGAAATGGGTGCTGTTGAGACTCTAATTGTTTGGGAAAACTTGGATATCAGCAGGTACGTCCTTAAGAACAGTGTTACTGGTGAGACTTCAATCCAACATTTCAACAAAGAACAAGAGAATGACCAGAGCAATTTCCGTGATCTTGCCAATAATGCTGAATTGGAAGTTCAGGAGAAACTACCTCTCCTCGAGTGGTTTGCAAACGAGTACAAGCAGTTTGGTTGTGCTCTTGAATTTGTTACCAACAAATCTCAAGAAGGTTCCCAGTTTTGCAGAGGCTTTGGGGGGATCGGTGGAATTCTCCGCTACCAGCTTGACATGAGGACATTTGATGAGGTGTCTGATGAAGAAATTGATGAAGATTCTGACTAGCAATCAATCAACCAATCTTCAATTGCCAGTGCAAGAGGAGAGACAAGTGCTTGCACTGGATGCAGCAGCACGCGGCCCTGCACTCGCTGCCAGTCCGCTTTGCTCCCTAAATGCGCTAAGTGAAGAGATAAATAATTAGGTTTGTAGGGTTATATTCTCCTTTGTGTATATGTCATTTACCTTCATTTGTTTAAGCTTGCTCATCTTCTTAGTTGGTAACTGGTGCTTTGTTTCTTTACATCAGGTAAGGGAGCACAATAAGGTGACTTCGTAAGGTATTTTCATGGATAGTTTCAGAAAACGTACTTATGCTGGCTCGGTAACACTGGATGTCTCAAAAGCTGTAGTTCTATTTTTCAATTCAAGGAATGTGGGCGTTGAATCAATGGACGACACGAGGGGATCTTGGAGGGGGAAAACAAGAAGGGTTTTTATTACGCTATGTTCAGTTTATGGATATTATTTGGTTCTGCTTCTTAAGTTCAGGGTGCAAAATAGTCTTTGGCTCTTAGTAGTTTACTTATGCGTTGGATTTACTCCCTGTTCTAGTTTAAAGGATATGTTATTGGTGAACATCTATGTCATCTTTATTAATTGCTATCTATCTATTAGTGCTTGCAGTTTGAACTTAAAGCATGCTTATTTGTTATTGTTGAATTAGTGCTTGCAGTTTGAACTTAAAGAATGCTTCTTTGTTATTTTTGAATTAGTGCTCTGTGGTCATTTTTGTTGAAGTTACATTTTGCTTATTTCTAAAATAATGAGCAAGTCACTGAAATCTACTGTTGATGATGTAGAACTTGTTTCCTTGCCTTCTTTGCCAAAGCTTATTGTGCTTCTTCAAGCAGAGTCGGAGCTTTTGCTTCTTCAGGGCTGGTTGGACTGAAGGTCCTAATTCTAGCGTTGGTAGATTTTGATCGGTGAACCTGCATAAGATCTTCAGGCTGGTTGGCTTTTCTTTCATGAACTTTTGACTAGGGGACTAATACCCCACAGATCTTAGTATTAGTCCGTAGCCTGCGTTTCGTATCAATCCTGGATGCATGATAATTTCTGAACTGTGTTTGGGGGCACATATCAATCCTGGATGCATGATAATTTCTGAACTGTGTTTGGGGGCACACTAGTGACATTTACGAGTTATCCTTCTTTACTCTGGGGCAGAAAGGAGACTTGTGAACTGCTTGTGAATTGTTGCATGGAATAAATGCGTTTGTTCGTTTTCGGAAACGGTAAATGCGAGTTTAACGAAGGGGTAGGATTCCGAGATGTATAAGATCATCATCTAACCCAGGGCCGTCTCTGACATTTAAATGACCTTGTGCTAAAGAATTCAGACTGCTCTTGATGCAAAAAATAAATAATAAAATCATGCATATAAATTATATGTTTTCTTCGTAAAATCTAAAACAGCTAGCTTTGGGAGTTAGTAACCCTTACATTCTAAATAGTAGAGATGTCTAATGTAAATTTGATGTATTAATCTCTAACATTAGATTTATCTACTTTTAAGTTTGGTAAAATACAACTAGGTGGACTCTTGTCCCAATTAGTAATCTTAACATAAAATTTTGCCTCCTTGGCTAAAGTATCCGCCACATGGTTTGCTAGTCTAGGAACATAAAAGAAACCTTTTTTTTTTTTGCTTCTGTTGAAGTTACATTTTGCTTCGTCCATCAAAGTCTGATTCTGCCATTCAATTTGAGAGGGATTCCCATTTAAGTAGTCAATGAGGTTTTTGCAGTCTCCTTCCATACTGAAATTTGTCCATCATTCTCTAGTGCCAATTTAGCCCCTTGACAAATTCCTAGGGCTTCCTCTTCTTTAGGGGTAGCTGCTGAGAGAGGACATGCTCTTCCATCTTCCCATTCTCCTGCATCATTCCTCAGAATTAAAGAAAAACCTGCAGGCAATGAACTTGAAATCCAAGCAGCATCTAAATTAAGTTTCAGTTGAGGTTTCCTGGGTGGTTTCCATATTGGTAACTCAGTTAAGTTATGGGTTAACTGTTCTAGTAAAGTAGTGTCATTCTTCCAGAACTGTAAATATCTCTCTATTTCTATTCCTAATTGAGTACTGGTTTGCTGTCTGTTCTCAAAGACTACTGCATCTTTCCTTCCATATGAACCAAGCTTTTGTTAAAAGGGTTTCTAATGAGATAATTTGGTTGTTCTTTCCAAACCAATTCTTGCATATGTCTAAGAAAGTAGTAGTATTGTGAAAATGCATAGTGATAGGAGAATGAGCAGTTGCCCATACAGATTTGGCATAAGGACAGAAAAGGAGAATATGTTCTAAAGATTCTGGAACATTACAACCTATAGAGCAATTAGGATTGACATCATGCATAAATTTTGAGAGCTTTAAATTTGTAGAGATGGCATTATGAAGACATTTCCAAGAATTTTTTTTTATTCTTTGGGAAACTTGAAGATTCCAAAGAAGAGACCAGAATGCTCCTGGTTGGACTAAATTGTAGTGATCTACATTTCTTTCATTAAGCTTATTGTACATGGATTTAACAGTAAAAGTTCCAGATTTTGTGAGAAGCCATCTTAGGGTATCAGGCTTACCCCTGGCTATTCTAATATTACAGATATTCCTAGATACCTCAGTTGGGAAAAGTTCAAAAATGGTTGTGGCATTCCATTCCAATGAACCAGGTATCATAAGGTCTTTTACAAGAGTCAAATTAGAGTTTGTACTATTCTTAAATCTACCAAGATTATGATCCAAGTTTGGTATCCAATTATCTTCCCAAAGATTCACACTGTGTCCATCTCCTATTTTCCATATGCTATTTTGTTCCACTAACTCATTATTTCCTTTACTAATGCATTTCCAGATCCATGAGCAGTTAGAAGGAATTTTAGCTCTGAAGACTGATGTATTTCTAAAGTATCTAGGTTTTAGTTGTGCCACCCACAAAGCTTTTGGTTCAGTCAATAATCTCCATGCAAGCTTAGTAATCATTGCTAAATTAAACTTACTAGCATTTATAAAGCCTAATCCCCCCTTTTTTAGGGGTTTACATAAACAAGAATAATATTTAGGGTAATATCCTTTGTAATTAGTCTCTTTCCCCCACCAGAAGTCTCTTCGTAATGCATCAATTTTCTTAGGCAGAATAAAACATCTCATTTGAAAGCTTGCCATACTGGCTAAGGTATAAGACCATTTTACTAGCTTGAGACAGAGTTTTTCCCATCCATCTTTGAATTTTTTGTTCATCTTTTCCACTATTAAATCAAAAAGTTGTATCTTAGCTATACTTATGAATATGGGTGTTCCTAAATATGTGTCTTTTGGGTCGATTTTCTTTATCTTGAGGAGTTTACTAATCATTCTCTGGTGTTTGGGATGTACTTTTTTACTAAAGAACACTCCAGATTTTTCGAAGTTAATCATCTGTCTTGAAGCTTTACTGAAGGAATCAATGAGAGTGAGAATATTTTGACACTCTTTAAGATCATCTCTTATGAAAATCAGGCAATCATCTGCAAACAATAGATGAGAGATAAGACTATTTTTTGGAGTGATTTGCACTCCATGAATGATCTTCTCTTCTTCTCCTGAAAGAAGGAGCCTAGAAAATATTTCCATGCAAATGATAAAGAGATAAGGAGAAAGAGGATCTCCTTGCCTAAGTCCTCTAGAAGGTTTGAAATAGTTTCCAGGACAACCATTTAGCAAGATTGTTATAGAAGAGGTTGAAATACATTGATGTATTAAGTTGCAGAAATTATCATCAAAACCAAAGGCTTTCATAGCATTGATAAGGAAATTCCAATCATCTCTATCAAAAGCCTTGGACATATCTATCTTAATACCCATTCCAGCATGCTTCACTTTCTTCTTCTTAAAGGAATGAATGATTTCTTGAGCAATAATAATATTGTCAGAAATTTGCCTTTTAGAGAGGAATGCAGCTTGAAATGGGGAGATAAAACTATTAAGCAAAGGTTTTATTCTATTGGCCAAGATTTTAGTTATAATTTTGTAAATAGTATTGCACAAACCTATTGGTCTGAATCCACTAGGGTCCTTAGGATATCTACTTTTAGGAATAAGAAAAAGAAAGGTCTTATTGAAATCAGAGTGCAAATAACCAGTAGAGAAGAAATGCTGAATAGAGGAAGTGACCTGCTCTCCTACTGTTTCCCAGTTTAGCTTAAAGAAACTAGCTGGGAAACCATCTGGGCCTGGTGATTTATTTGGTTTAAGTTCTTTAACAACGGACCAAATTTCATCACAAGAAGGGACATCATTGAGGAGTAAATTATCATCTAGGGAAATGCAAGGGGAAACATTAGCAAAAATATCAGAGAAAGGCAAAGAAGGGGGAGAAGGAGCAGTAAAAAGCTTAGAATAATATTCTAACAAAGTGTCTTGTGTTTCAGATCTTTTGAAGGTTAACTCTTGATTACTTTATCTAATGCATTCTATATTATTCCATTTTCTTCTTTTCATAGTTTAGTATGAAAAAATTTGGTTTTCTTTTCCCCTAATTGAATCATATTATCTCTAGATTATTGTTTGGCTATTGCTTCTTGAGTAGCATATAGCTTTTGTAGATGTGTTAATTTTCTTTAATCTGTTCTTCTTTCCTATGAACATGAAGGGATGAGTTTAAGTTATTAATTTGGGATAAGACCTTCTTAATCTGCTTAGAAGGTAAACCAAAAATGTTTTTCTTCCAATAATCTAAACTAGATTGAAGGGATTTGAGGTTTAGAGCTAATGTGTCAGGAGATGAGTCTCTAATACAATGGTTCCATGAGTCGTTTATTGTTTGGACACAAGACTGTTCTTTTCGCCAAGTGTCATAAAACTTAAAGGTATACTCTATTTTGTAAAATTTTGTGTCTAAGTTTAAAGCAATTGGGCAATGATCTGATCCTGCTGCCACTAAGTGAGAAAGCTCCGAGTTAGGGAATTATGAGATCCAATCAACATTAGCAACAACTCTATCTAATCTTTCTTGGATATTCTAAGCACAATCCCTGTGGTTATTCCAAGTAAATTCATAACCTTTGAAACCTATGTCTAATAAGCTAGCATTGTCTAAGATATTATGGAAATAGCTACAATCAAACTTTATAAATGGTAGGCATCCAATTTTGTCCTATTGGATAAACATCATATTAAGGTCTCCTAATAATACCCAAGGTATTGAACTCTTTTCTACCTGTGCAGCTATTTCTGCAAGAAAATCCCAAGCTATCTTTCTATTGTATGGGTATGGGCTTCCATAAAAGCAAGTGAGAAGCCACTTTTTAGTCTGAGAATTTGTTTGGACTAAGACATTTATCATATTGATGTTCCAATGGAAAATTTAAAAAGAAAAGCCATCTACCCAAGCCAAGGCAAGGCCACCAGCTAGACCTATTGGGTTTAATATATGAGTATTAGGATAATCCTTAAGGAATCTCTTAACTAGATGTTTTCGTGACTTAGTTTCAGAGATGAACATAATTTACGGTTTATCTTTAGATATCAGTTAATTTAGGTGATTTTGTGTGAAGTGATTACCACATCCCTGCACATTCCAGGCTATTATTTTCATTGTTACAGGATAAAGCCTAAGGCCAGCAGAGAAAGAGATCCTAAAAATGGAAATATAAGCAAGCAAATGCAGGAACAAGACTACACATGAATTGTTTCAAAAGTTAATCAAATAAAACTAACAACAAGAGAAAATTGGCAATTTATAGACACTAGTAACCAGGCATATAATAAATGGACAGACATCAAGAATTTATCGATTTAGGGAGTTTTAAGAAATTAGGGTTACCTGGAATTCAACCCCTTGCGCAGATGAGGAATCCAACTTGAAGGGCACCGTTAGAAATTCCTCGTCTTCCTATATTAGCTTCTTTAGATTAGAGCCGTATTAATCAAAGTGCAGCAACGAATCCGAATCCGAAGCCATAATATTCAATCCTTCAGAAGAGGATGATGAAAGAAATTCTGGGATAATAATATTGAATGCAGACCTAGGTTGGGTTGTAGGAGATGCTTATGATGCATGAATGATGATATGATTAGAACTAGAATGTGAATCAAGCAAAGATGGAGAGACAGAACCCCCTGGGGAAGGCAAATTTTCTTGAGCATCCTCAAAGGAAGAATAAGAGAAATATAATCTTCTAATGACTAAATTTGGCTCGATGGCTGGGCACAGATTCATGCCGATGGTCGGAACCACAGGAAAAGCTTGTTCCAACACCAGAATTTCTTTTATTGGTTCCATAGAGTTGATAACTCGGTGAGTTTCCGAGTTGCCCGTGTCTACCGATTCAGAGGACGAGTCATCTAAAGGGATATAATTTTCTGGTAAATTGAATGGGTAGGTTCTCTTACCTAGAATGGAAGCTAGAGGCATCTCTTCATCATATGTAACAATTCCTAAGACTTCATAGGGTTTATACTGCATTTGATTGGAAACTGATACCTCTCCCCTCACCGGGTACTCATCACGGAATAGCTCATATAATATTTCTCTATTACCCGGAATATCTAGAAAATTTTCCACTGATTCCATGTTTCCATGAGCATCCACACTGTCTTTGGGATTCCAAATTTGTATTGGGGTATCGTTGATCCAGAAGATATCATCTCTCGGAGAAGGAGAATGCATAGTTATATCATAAATATCCTCTAGTGGTCTATGTTGCATAATAACATTGGTTAATTTTATGCCCAAAGAGAGCACAGTGGTTACATAACTTAGAAGGAAGGTTGTGATAATTAAACACTAGTTCTCTAACAGAATAATGTTCGACCTTTACTAGAAACTTTAGGACTAACGTTTTTTCAATATTGACCCAAACTAGGACTCACGGTTCACAATCGAATTGTCCAGAACCATTACAGATTTGACTAACAATGCCTACTTTGCTAGCTATCAAACCTAACCTTTCTCCAATCCTGTGTTCCCTGCCATAGTTTGAGATACTAGACCATAGAGGGATTTATTTGACCACATCAGTGGAGATTTGCATACCTAGAGTGGCTGAAGTAGCATAAAGTACATTACCATACGGGTACCATGGACAATTTAAAGCAATCCATTTCAAGTCTTCAGCCGCTCGAAAAGAAATAATAAACATATTTGGGTCAGTTTCTCTGATTTGAAAGAAAATATTATGCCCCCAGAAATGATGCAGCACACCCCTAATATCTTATACAGAATATAACTCGGTGGAGAAGATTCTGGATAAAATGATGTTTTCTTTAATACCATAGTCTCTAATTAGGGCAGGAGTTAATGGGAGGATTCCTACATTGGTATAGTTGGCATAACGTTGAGCTACAGACAGGACACTAAGATGCTTGTACAAGTTATAACTACTCATAATGGAAGAGAAAGAAGTAAGCAGAAGGGTAATGCAGCCCGCATTAAAGAACCAAGGATAGAAGAGAATTAAGGTGATATAACACTTTGGAGGATTAAAGAAGCAGGTAGAAGGGAACTAACGAAGAGAGAAAAAAGAAGTGAAATAAATGCATAAGGGATATCTTCTTTTTAAAGAAAGATTCTACACAAATTCTCGGAAAACTAATCTTAAAGAAACAAAGCATCTTTTCTAATTTTAAACCTCAGCCAATAGCTGCTCGACAACCAAATACTCGGTAAAAAAAAGAAGGTAACTTTGAAGACAATAAATACCGTTACACATAGACAAGAAAGACCGATCCTAAATGACAGTTGCTAAACATTAGACCTTACAAAATACAGAGCCATAAATGCAATCAGAAGGCTAAACAATGATACTTGACTAATCATCCTAGAAGATTAAAATGCTATAAGTATATCGTCAGAAAAATAAATGCAAAGGAAACCGAGGAAAATCGGGGTTAGATACAAAAACTACTAAGGAGGGATGCTACAAGAAGATAATCATAAATTATCCATGCATGTATCGATTTAATACATGGAAAACACAGATCCTGAAAGATCCATTCAGGCGACGAACACAAGAAGATTAGACGTCTGAACTTCAACAAGTCTAAACATAAAGAAAAGGGTAAAGAATTTACTGCTCCAAGACCAACTATGGAAAACTGTATATAAGAGCCGTACTACGAGCGTTCCTCAAAACACAGAGAAAGAAAGCAAGAAATATAGAAAACAACATCAGGAAGAGGTAGAGGAATGGCTTGCAATCACTTTAGGATCCCCAAGGTGTTCAAATTTCATCAACTAGGGAAATACATTGCAAAGAATGGCAACTCCATATGATTCAGTATTATCGATGTAATGTTTGTCATCGAGAAACTTTCATGTATCCAGCTCAGGCACAAAGATTGTATCTTTGCAATTTAAGCCAAAAGGAGAAAACAAGATTGGGTGTTCAAGCAATCAAGGATCTGCATATTAGGCTAGCCACCAGAGTACCAGTAACTGCAAACTATTTCCTTACCGAATATCCTCCCGGCATGGACTATGCTTATGTCCATGATAAGTCAGCCATTTATCAACAGGAGAGTGGAGAGATAATTGAAGTTGAGGAATCCGAAGAAGAAGAAGAATAAGGCCCCAGAAAGAAACATCAGATTACTCAAAAAAAAAAAAAAGGAGAAGTTATGGCTTGTTATGGTTTATTTCATGTTTTTATTTTCTTATTCCTTTACTAAGTAAGTTGAATGTTTTTAGTTCGTATGTTTTTCTGAAGATTAGTGGTCTATATATTGATCTTAAGTTATGAACTCTAAATTTTTATATATTTTTTGAAAAAGTTGAACTATCTTTCCTATATGCAATTTCTTCTAATTCTTAATCATCCCAAGGAGAAGATAATACATCGATTATAAGATGCTAAAGAAGATATGAAAGAGTATGCAAATGCTAAGAAAGGGGCTTTGCTTAAAGGTAAAGAAGCACACCCCCTAAGAAAACTGCAAAACATAGATGAGAAAAGTGAAAGAACAAAATTTCGGATTCTGCTGCCTGCACAGATGAAAGATCAAAACAAACATTAGTGGAAGATTAAAAATAAATCTTGGTACCCTTTTCATTCGTCCCTATCTGGATCAGGGCCGAGATCCATATGGGATGGATTACTCCATCATCGAAGAACAAGAAGAAGAAAGAAGAGATTAAAATGGAGGAAGAGATGAAGAAAGGGGATGAAGGGAAATAGCAGTTGAGACTAGGAGAGAGGGGAGAACAAAGATGCTTGAGAAAAAAAGTGTTTGCTTTTATAACTGCAGTGAATTTATTACCCACAACTTTATAACATAGTCAAATTGCAGCACAAAACATCTGAAATGAAATTAGAAAATCTAAGGACTAAGACACGTCCACTGTTAAGTGCATATTTTGCATATATTTAGTGTCGAATCCATGCTAGTAATTGCTTTTATTCTTGCAAATTATTGTATATTACGTTTGTTTTTCTCTATTTATATTTTGCTAGGTGAATCATCCAAAGGAAGTGAATTTGCACTTTATTGTGCAATAAAAGAAGCTAGTTACAAATGTAGAAGGGCCAAAGACCAAGTGGAACACGTTTAAACCTATAAATCCTTACTATCACATTGACAAGGATGAAAATACGAAGCCAACGGCGAAATAATGGAGTCATTCCGAAGTCGTACGAATAACTTATGGGAGAAACAAGAAGTTAACCTTGTCGGTTCTCCAAAACTGACAGTTACACTGGAGGTGCTAAAGGCAGTTGCTGGAACTACTAGAGGGCAGCTGAAATTCATTTATGAAGGCGTTTTCAGTTCTGCTCAGGGAATCCACGAGTTGAGGGCAGCTATCATTATCTCCATCACGTTTACGTGACTATCAGGGATAACATGGAGTTATTGATGCTGGTGAATTTCACGGGACAACATGGAATGAAAGGAGCTATTGTGTGATGAATAAGTAACGGAAATATGGAAGGTAATGGTGGTAGTTGGATGTGGTGGATTGATTGGCAGTGGTTAGAAGGACTCGAGTGAGTCTAAACAGGGAATGAAAGTTGGAGCTCAGGTTTGGAGTTGTGATGATGGGTTCAAGTGTCGATGGAGTTGCTGCTGTTAGCCTGTTATTATGTTCGAAAATGAAGATGCTGTAATGACGAGAAGCAATGGTTTGATGAAGGTCTTGAGATATCGAAGTTCGAGCATAACACGTATGGAAGAGTCCCTCCTGCCATTTATGAACGCGCAAAGAGTCTGGATCATTAGGAGCTTGTAATGGAGGTGATGTCATTATATGGTGGGAACTCGAGCATAGCAGCGGTGGTGAATATCGGCAATGGTGTTGGCTGACATCAGCGACAGTGCATGGGAAGAAGTACCGGTAGTATGTTTCCGATAATGGTGTTCAACGGAACTGAAGGTTACTAGAGATGGACATTGGCAGTTGACTGAAGTAATGGATATGATGGTTATCAGTGACGCTGTCTCAGTGATTAATTTTGAGAACTCGAGCTCAACTGATGAAGAGAGAAGTTTGAATGTTGCTGCCATTATGAAGTTGTGAAGAGAGGGATGATGGCAAAGGTTGATGCTGGTAAACGGTGATTCTGTCAGAGGTGCATGGTAATGGTAGAAGGAGCTGTGGACTAAGACTGCTGCATGCTGCTGCCGGAGGTAATGAAAGATGGTAAGTGATCATCAACTCGGTGATAAAAAGGCAGTGGTGGTGTTGAGCTTTGGACGCTGCTGCTGGCAGTGATGAAGTCTCGGTGATTGATGACGAGAAGCTGTTATGAAGTTGTATAAGAACTCGAGTTATATTACAGGGAGGCGAGAATGAAAAGGAATGAAGCTGATATCGATAAGAAGGCAACATGGAAAAGAATTTAGGGAGGTTTGACAGTGAAGGCTTCATAATGGGATATGATGGATAAGAGAAGACGATGGAAGTATGATTCTGCCATTTGAAGTTGCCAGAAATGAAGATACATACGGACAGAGCTGTTGGGACAGAGATTAGCAGTGATGGAAATATCACGAGTGTTGCTGGCATGATGCATACTTGAGTTTGAATGGCTTGCTTCCATCATGGAGATAGGTGGACTGTGGAATATCAACGATAGAGCTGTTGCCATTAAATCAGGGAAAGACAGAAAACAGTGTGCGTTGCCGATGGTGGTTGGATGAAGGAGAAGAGAAATTTTGAGGTCGAAACTAAGATGGAGTTGGTGATAAAACAACAGGTGCTCGAGTTAAGAAGTTATCAGAGAAGCTAGAAATAGAGAAAAGTTATCGGCTGGAAAGTTCCAGCCGTAAAACTATAGAGAAAGTAAGAGCAAAACATCCAGGAGGACATTCGTACAGGAAATCCCAGCCGTAGTAAGAGGAGAAGAAAATAGGCTATCAGTTCCATGGAACTGACAAGCTAAATATTATATGGGCTGGACTTCTCATCTTTGCATGCGGCCCATTTGGCTATTTAACAGTTTATTCACACGCCAGACTTTGGACGTGAATCCTTTTTGGTATATTTTGCCGAGTTTTGGAAACTACTTTGCACGGAGATCGAGCACGGGTACATCTATAACTTGAAGACTATAAAAGAAACACTTCTTAACCTCATAAAAATATCCCACATCTCATAATTCACTTTTGTGCTTAATTAATATTCTAGGGTTTACCCCTTTATGGGGAAACCGGGAAAGGGTGTAAACATTAGAGGCTAATCTTTATTGATTAATGATGAATTCAATGTTCTAGCGTGAAGCTTTATTATTATACAAGTTTGTTCGGAGTTTTAATCATCTTATCATTTGTCTTTACCATATTTGATCTTTATGAGTGATTATTGGATTGATTTGGAGTGCACGCTAGATTTATTTACTAATTGTTCTATTGCTAGTATCGAGTTAGGAGATAAGTAATCATCGAATAATTCATACACTAGTAGAAATCGCGAGACCTTGCAGAGGGATTCTGTGGAGCAATTGCGAGTGAAGATAACACCAACAAGTGGACCTTGAGCTAAGAGTTTAACTATTGGTATCAACCTAATTCACAAAGCCTAAATCGTTTGATTGGATTACACCTTGAGTGAGCTACTACTTGGTGGTTCGGTTGGATATAATCTGATATTGGAGAGCTTCCGTATCTGTGGTAAAAGGAGTTTTGGGCATAGCACTGAGCTAGCTGTTGTTCTATGGTTGGTGATGAATGGTTCTTACGAAGATAGATAAGTATACTAATCCAGTTATCGCTTGGTAACGACGAAGGATCCCTTGATCATCCCTTTCATCTTTCTTTTATTTGTTATTCTTTTTATTTTACTTTAAACCAATCCCCCTTGTCTTTTATTATTTTGCTGAACTAAATAACATATCAATTACACAGCTCTCTGTGGGAACGATCTCTTACTACCGCTATATTACCAGTTAATTAGTGGGAAATATCTTAATTAATTTGTTGTGGTTACGACACGCATCAAATTTTGGCGCCGTTGCCGGGTGGCAGTGGTTAATTAATTTGTTATTTGTTTAACTTGTTTTTGTTTTTATTTTTTTTCTTTCGTTCTTGTGAGTCGTCATGTTTCCTTACGGAAATAACATGTACGGAGGACAAGACCAATCAACATATAATTGTGGTAATCAATATGGTTTTCGATCTCAATATTATGACAACTACCGACCATCCTATGGGTATAATCAAAACCAATCTTTTGGCTATGATCAATATCCCACAGAGCCTTGTGGATATTCTCATACATATCAACAACCTTATGACGGGTATGTAAGTGAGGAAACACAAGTATGGGAGGATAGTTGTGCTTCTAATGATAATTCTTCCAGTCTTGCAGATCTGATGCACCAATTTATGGATAATTTGGATCGAGATAACCAACAGATGAAAAAGTACCGTCAAACAATGGATGAGTACAACAAAAAGACTGAAGATACACTTCAATAACTTCAAGAGGTTATTGACAACCTAAGAAGAGAGATGGATCAAATGAAGAAGGAAATAACATAGGAAGAAGTTTGGCCTCAAAATCAAATCAATTCCGACGTTCCCATGATCAATAATGGATATACGATTCATGAGTATCATGAAGATGAGCAACCTTTGGAAAATCCTTGCAATAATGGTAAAGTTATTCCAACCCCGGATCATAATAATAATCACTCGCCTATTCAAAAGGAGGAGAACGGATATGACATAACCGTTGTTATCAATGGTGTAACGTACAAGTGAAGATTTTAGGATTTGCACCAATGAACTAGAATTTTTGGGAGAGGATTCCGATTCTGATGATGAGGTTGTTGACGAGAAGATGATTGAGAATGAAACCAAATTGATTGAAGTTGTGGAAGACCCAATTGAGTTAGTTGATGATGCTGAGATTTCGGTTGAAGCGGAAATTAAGAGTTTGATAGAGGACCACGGTATACTTGAGGTAAATAATTCAATGAAGTTAATTAAGAAAGATAAGGATCTCGAACAAGGTTTGTCTAATCCTTTGCATAATTTTACATCTATTGATCCTTTCCATCCAATTGAAGTAGATTCTAAAAGAGTTGTTAACCCAAATTTTAGGAAAATACCTCACTTAGGATTGCAGTTATGTTCTTCCAGAGTTTTAACGAATTATTTTTCTTCTAAGTATCCACCACTTGATATGTTTGATTCTAGAATTGTGCAGGTTCACCAAGCTGAGGAACCTTTTGAAGTTCCTGAATTCTATGTTCTCTATCCACTTTCGAGTGAAGAAATGTCTAAGTGTGGGAGAAACTTTAATAAAGTGATAGCTTCAATATTTATATCTTGTGCTAATATTTTTGTGAAGCTGTTATTAGAATAGCAGATTATTTTCTGGGAGGACTACCAGATTTTCAGATTGTTGGTATATGGACGATAACAAGAGAGTCGGGCTGACGACTTTAAACCAAGC
Source organism: Papaver bracteatum (assembly GCA_023529315.1). Taxonomy (NCBI): domain Eukaryota; kingdom Viridiplantae; phylum Streptophyta; class Magnoliopsida; order Ranunculales; family Papaveraceae; genus Papaver; species Papaver bracteatum. Next base: position 310,653 of record JAJJWX010005220.1, on the reverse strand, counting down.
ACTAAATGGGAGGTAAACCATAGGTTTTGTATCTTAAACCCTTTTATTTTTTTATTGTTTTCATATCATATTTTCATCCCCATGTTTAATTTCATTGAGTCTGTAATCTATATTAGAAGAGAATTATGACGAATACCTTTTCATCAGAAATATTCAGACTGCGCGTAGTTTAGTCCATAGACCATAAATGTCAGACCGTTTAATTAAACACTGTGAAATTTTTACACTGTGTATAAAACACGTGGATGAAAAACTTTTGTGAAATGGAGTTTTTCCAAATTCCTTACCAATTTGCACATTTTTTGCGTTTTATCTGCTGTTACATCAGAATTCAGAATTTTGGTTTTACGCATTGAGGACAATGTGAAGTTTAAGTGTGGGGGAGTCTTTTTCATATAGAGTTTTTAGCCTTTTTGAGTCGATTTTTCAAAATTTTGCATAAAAAATCTTCAACTTGTAGAGATTTTAGAGTCACTAGCATACTTCTAGGTATGTTTACATAGAGATTCTAATCGACATAAATGAACTTGGAAGTGTTAGGGAACTACGTTCAGAATATTCTTACGAATTGGAGTGTTAAATAATGGATTTAATCATGCCGGTGATGCAAATTAGGAGCAGAGAGAAATGCATTATTAGAGTTGATGATCAATCACTAGTGGAGACTACCCATTTTCATATCAACTGAGGCACCAGACCAAATTTTCTTTGTAGCTGACTAAAGAGCTTTCTTTTGAGTGTGTGTCACCGTACGTTAATTCCGGGTAGAATGGTGAGCTGCCCAACTTCACACCAATTTTTAGCGCTATTTTTGATATCTTGAGTGCTAATTTTGTCAATCATGAGGGTGACGTCTATAGATGAAAACCACCTTCTTGTAGTTTGATTTGCAGTTAGCACCATTCTCTCTCACCAACAACAGGTCCATAGAAACACATCATCATCAACAAGTGGAGCGACATCAAAATTTACAAGGAATGTTGAAGACGTTTAAGGTTTAAAAGCAACAATACAAGAAAGAGCAAATTTCATATCCAAGTAAAGCAACATACAATGAGCAGATTTTATATATACATGTTGAAGACTTACACATAAGGAGCCTAATTTATATCCAAGTATGAAGACTTATTTACAAGAGCGAAAATAATCAAAAGATGAGAGTTATTGAAGTTTATGATACAAAGACAATATAAGTTGTGAAGATCAAAGTGGTAAAGTACTTCTTTCATGGCCATGTTATTTTAATTTCGTTATATTTTTGTAGTTGCAATCTTTTTGTTTAAAAAGAAAAAAAAATATATATATATAAAAAAAAGAAAAAGAAAAAGAAAAAGAAAAAATACAAAAAGATTTGCATTTAGGTTGTTATTTGTTTAATAAGGCCATGGGGAAGAAAAATATATAACGAAGTTTCAAGCAACGAGGAAATTGAGGAAAAGAGTTACAAATTGTCAAATTTCTACGAAGATCAAGAGTTTATCATCAACAGTTGAAGGCCGAAGACCAAGACCAAGAAGATGAAGAAGACGAGCCGAAGGAAGGAAGACGTTTCTATTGGATGCTTTGAGAGTGGTGTTATCATCATTGCAATCAAATGTGAAGATGGTAAGTACTCTCATCCTCGCAATAATGGTTGATTTCCTTTCTTAGAGATCATCAGAAAAATATTCTTGTTTTCCACGATTTTGTGGAGTCTCCAGAAATTATTTCGGAAGGTTTCCTTCCCACCATTCAACTTGTGTAGGATTCTCTCTTCATTCCTACCTGCACACATGTGAGACCCATAAAAAAGATGTCTTATTGAGTGCAATTATCATAAAATTCTTTTAAGTGAAGCAGAATTCGAGGCGAAATGCTTATTGGTCTCTCTCAAACACGTATTTTCTCATTATGGTGTGGTTATCTCTCACTCAATATTTAAGAATGAATATGTTCTTTGGTATTTATGACTTCTTATTACTAGCATGCAGAAACTCTATGTCCTCATAGCTCTTTGGATGCTTGGGAAGCTGGAACGCTTTGAAGTTGGAGTAGGTTTTGTGGGTATACCTCTGGTAAGCCCTCACAAGACTATAACTCGTCCACTAGGGACACCTAGGGGTTTAAAGGCCTGTTGCACATGCTAAGTGCAACCGTATCCTCGGCGACATGGAGTTGTTGTATTTTAGATAGTTTGCTCGAGGACTAGCAAAAGCCAAGTGTGGGGGAATTTGTTAAGTGCATATTTTGCATATATTTAGTGTCAAATCCATGCTAGTAATTGCTTTTATTCTTGCAAATTATTGTATATTACGTTTGTTTTTCTCTATTTATATTTTGCTAGGCGAATCATCCAAAAGAAGTGAATTTGCACTTTATTGTGCAATAAAAGAAGCTAGCTACAAATGTAGAAGGGCCAAAGACCAAGTGGAACTCGTTTAAACCTAGAATGCCTTACTATCACATTGAAAAGGATGAAAATACGAAGCCAATGACGAAATAATGGAGTCATTCCGAAGTCGTACGAAGAACTTATGGGCAAAACAAGAAATAAACCTTGCCGGTTCTCCAAAACTGACAGTTACATTGGAGGTGCTAAAGCCAGTTGATGGAACTACTAGGGGGCAGCTGAAATTCATTTATGAAGGCATTTTCAGTTCTTCTCAGGGCAGCCACGAGTTAAGGGCAGTTATCATTTTCTCCATCACGTTTACGTGACTATCAGGGATTATATGGAGTTATTGATGCTGGTGATTTTCACGGGACAATAGGGAATGAAAGGATCTATAGTGTGATGAATAAGTCACGGAAATATGGAAGGTAATGGTGGTAGTTAGCTGTGGTGGATTTATTGGCAGTGGTTAGAAGGACTCGAGTGAGTCTAAACAGGGAATGAAAGTTGGAGCTCAGGTTTAGAGTTATGCTGATGGGTTCAAGTGTCGATAGAGTTGTTGCTGTTAGCTTGTTATTATGTTCGAAAAGGAAGATACTGTAATGATGAGAAGCAATGGTTTGATGAAGGTCTTGAGATATCAAAGTTCGAGCACAACACGTAAGGAAGAGTCCCTCCTGCCATTTATGAATGCGCAAAGAGTCTGGATCATTAGGAGCTTGTAATAGAGGTGATACCGTTATCTAGTAGGAACTCAAGCATAGCAGTGGTGATGAATATCGGCAATGGTGTTGGCTGAAATCATACACAGTGCAGGGGAAGAAGTACCGGTAGTATGTTTCCAATAGTGGTGTTCAACGGAACTGAAGGTTACTAGAGATGTCCATTGGCAGTTGACTGAGGTAATGGATACGATGGTTATCAGTGACGCTGTCTCAGTGATTAATTTTGAGAACTCGAGCTTAATTGATGAAGAGAGAAGTTTGAATGTCACTGCCATTATGAAGTTGTGAAGAGAGGGATGATGGAAAAGGTTGATGCTGGTAAATGGTGATTCAGTCAGAGGTGCATGGTAATGGTGGAAGGAGCTTTGGATTAAGATTGCTGCATGCTGCTGCCGGAGGTAATGAAAGATGGTAAGTGATCATGAACTCGATGATAAAAAGGCAGTGGTGGTGTTGAGCTTTGGACGCTGCTGCTGGCAGTGATGATGTCTCGGTGATTGATGACGAGAAGCTTTTATGAAGTTGTATAAGAACTCAAGTTATATTACAGGGAGGTGAGAATGAAAAGGAATGAGGCTGAGCTCGATAAGAAGGCAACATGGAAAAGAATTCAGGGAGGTTTGACAGTGAAGGATGCATAATGGGATATGATTGATAAGAGAAGACGATGGAAGTATGTTGCTGCCATTTGAAGTTTCCAGAGATGAAGATACGTACGGAAAAAGCTGTTGGGACAGAGAGTAGCAGTGATGCAAATATCACGAGTGTTGCTGGCATGATGCATACTTGAGTTTGAATGGCTTGCTGCCATCGTGGAGATAGGTGGAATATGGAATATCAACGATAGAGCTGTTGCCATTAAATCAGGGAAAGACAGAAAACAGTGTGCGTTGCCGATGGTGGTTGGATGAAGGAGAAGATAAATTTTGAGGTCGAAACTAAGATGGAGTTAGTGATAAAACAGCAGGTGCTCGAGTTAAGAAGTTATCAGAGAAGCTAGAAATAGAGAAAAGTTATCGTCTAGAAACTTCCAGCCGTAAAACTATAGAGAAAGTAAGAGCAAAACATCTAGGAGGACATTCGTACAGGAAATCCCAGCCGTAGTAAGAGGAGAAGAAAATAGGCTATCAGTTCCATGGAACTAACAAGCTAAATATTATATGGGCTGGAATTCTCAGCTTTGCATGCGGCCCATTTGGCTATTTAACAGTTTATTCACATGCCAGACTTTGAACGTGACTCCTTTTTGGTATATTTTGCCGAGTTTTGGCAACTACTTTGCACGGAGATCGAGCACGGGTACATCTATAACTTGAAGACTATAAAAGAAACACTTCTTAACCTCATAAAAATATCCCATATCTCATAATACACTTTTGTGCTTAATTAATATTCTAGGGTTTACCCCTTTAGGGGGAAACCGGAAAACGGTGTAAACATGAGAGGCTAATCTTTATTGATTAAGGATGAATTCAATGTTCTAGCGTGAATCTTTATTATTATACAAGTTTGTTCGGAGTTTTAATCATCTTATCGTTTGTCTTTACCATATTTGATCTTTATGAGTGATTATTGAATTGATTTGGAGTGCAAGCTAGATTGATTTACTAATTTTTCTATTGCTAGTGTCGAGTTAGGAGATAAGTAATCTTCGAATAATTCATACACAAGTAGAAATCACGAGACCTTGCAAAGGGATTCTATGGAGCAATTGCGAGTGAAGATAACACCAGCAAGTGGACCTTGAGATAAGAGTTTAACTACTGGTATCAACCTAATTCACAAAGCCTAAAGCGTTCGATTTGTTTACACCTTGAGTGAGCTACTACTTGGTGGTTCAGCATAGGATCTGATATTGGAGAGCTTCCGTATTAGTGGTAAAAGGTGTTTTGGGGATAGCACTGAGCTAGATGTTGTTCTACGTTTGGTGATGAATGGTTCTTACGAAGATAGATAAGTATACTAATCCAGTTATCGCTTGGTAACGACGAAGGATTCCTTGATCATCCCTTTCATCTTTCTTTTATTTGTTATTCTTTTTATTTTACTTTAAACCAATCCCCCTTGTATTTTATTATTTTGCTGAACTAAATAACATATCAATTACACATCTCTATGTGGGAACGATCTCTTACTACCGCTATATTACCATTTAATTAGTGGGAAATATCTTAATTAATTTGTTGTGGTTACGACACGCATCATCCACAACCGATTAGGAGGCACATCCTAAGTAAACCAAGACTATACAACTAGGAAATCAAAAGGCAGGACAATAAGGTACCTACAATAAGAATATGTCATATAATCACTTGTAATCAGTTTACAATTCACAAGGATTTATTCAATAAATTCAATTGGAATATTTTGATGGGAAATGGTCCGTATGGTACTATCAAATTTGAAACAAAATCAATAGATACGAATAAAAATTTACCATTCAAATGTCAGTGCATGTATTAACTTAAACTTGAAAAACCATGAAAAACAAAAGACCAAATCAGTTAGATACTTTGATCAACACCGAAATCAGTTTGATCCAACAAAGTGGAAAATTAACATAAGTACTGAATGGAAACCCAAACACGAACTCTAGTTTGATGAAGTTATACAACTTATGAATAATGAATTTGAACTGTTGATTTTCTCGTACCACTCGCCTGTTTCGATTGGAGTTCAAGGTCTGGTCTAGCCACTTGGGTTCTTGACTTCTATTTTCGTTTAAGAGAATATGTTAACTTTGTAGTTTCCATACACGTTTCTTTAAATCCGGAACAACCCAAAAAAAAATGGGGCCCTCCAAATATAAGCCTTCAGTAACTTCAAAAAAATCCCGCCTTGTGATCTTGCACAAGTTGAGGGGCTTCAAAGCCGGCACTTTTTACCCCTTTAATTCTTTACATTCCCACCAAAAATGAAAGCATTCAAGATGTATAAGACCATCTACCATTTTGAATATCAATCTTTGAAGATTAACGGTTGAAATTAAAATTTGTTTATGGTGAAGTTTCGTATTTCGGAATATTTTTATTTTTGGTAGGAATGTAGAGATTTATAGGAGGAACATGTCACCAAAATCTTAGCTTCAAATTAATTGCCAGTTGAATTTGGTAGAAAAAATGGCGCGAAAATGTCAAGATTATGTCATTATACCCATGTCAACGGATCCTTCCCCTGTTAAATACATATTTGTGCTAGATGTAAATTTGATTGAATCGATTAGTTGTTGATATGAAGTGATACTAAATATATTTATAGATGAATTATCATTATATTTCGATCTGTAACGGTAAATTTTGGACTTTATGCTTGTTTCTCTTGAACTGCTAATGAAGTTTGTAGACTAGTGTTGAATTTATTATGGAAGATTTTCAATTTCAGTGTCATTAGTGGAACCTGGAATCCAACTAGAAATTAACGAAGATTCTGACCTCAAATCAAGCCTGCCAATGAAGGCAACAACCGTACTGACTTAGTATAAGAACAATCAAAGAATAGGTGTTTAACAGACTTCATCCATAGTGATTGTTACAGAAGACACAACTGTATGTTATCTATGAGTAGTCCCAGTTTTTTTTTCATAAAAAGACTTCAATCCTCTGGGGAACATATAATTTCCATAATCCGTGGTCATTTGAATGGGGTGATGGCCTGATGGGTGGACGCAACATTTGGTATCGGCTATACTGTTTAAACCTGTTACTGGTCACCTGTGCAATTTTTGTTTAGATAACGGAACTGTTAGTGCAATGTCATGCAAAATTCTGACGCAAGATGCGGGTCGGTCTAATACCTGCACCTTGGGACGCTATGGAATTTGGAATTTTAAAATGTAAAGTTCTCAAAGAGAACAAAATTAACTTACAATACTCTCAGCATCCCTAATATTTGCAACAAAAACATCCTTCAAATGGAAATAGTAAGAATAATAAGTCAAATAGAGGTAAATGCTCACTATGCTATTCAACATGCAATAGTTATTTCCAGTAAAGGAACTTCAGCTTTAATATTGTGCAACAACACAACATTAATTTAGGAACCATGTTTAAACTTTAGGTCTAAGGGAAGGTGTAAGAGAGAAAGGGTTATTCAACTGGTAGTTACAGAAATCTAAGAATTTCAATAGATGCAATTTCCTATTACCTTCTTTTTGACCCTGAAAGGCATCAGTGATCTGCTTTATTAATCTTCCCTTGTCTTTGGGAGAAGGGAAGATTAAGACAATTTTAATATGGAAGGCAACACAATTTTTAAAAATCTTCAGCTGAAATTACATTTGTTCCCTTTGAATAAGACGTTATATGTTCTGTTTGTTGTTGTGTTCTACCCGGAGAAAGCAAGGCATGTTTTGTATGGCTCATGCCTTGATTACTCCTAGACCAAGTGATGGACATGATCATGTGTCATGCAGAGTGCACTGAGATATGTATTCAAGTTTCTATGTTTCTCACTTAATCAATCACCGCCGTGTATCGAGTAACCATGTGCCATGATGAGTGCACTGAGATATATTCACTAATAATTTCTATGTTTACCACTTCCTCAAAAAATCACTGCCGCTTCTCGTGTGCTGCTGTTTTTGTTTGATTAGTATGTTATGTTTGGATTCTGTAAGTCTTTATTTTTCTAGTCTGGGTATTTTCTATCCTGGAGATCCTGACATTGTTGTAGCTGTTTGTTTTTTTGTTAGGCCCCTACCTATGGGTGTGGAAAACATTCATGTTTGCCACTTAAGCACCCACTATGGAGGCGGAAAACATGCAAACCGTCCAAGATAAGTGGCAAATTTTCCACTTAGCCAGGCCAGGTCAAGTTTTTACTGAGCGATTGAGACTCGACCGCTCGGTCCAGTATACACCGCTAGCGGTTTCTGTAAGACCGGCAGGTGTATTTTACACCGTTGTGTAGAATCTGATCCAACGGCCATAAATCTCCCCCTTATAAATACCACATTCCTCTACCATTTTAACTCACACCTTCTCTTCTCTACTCTTCACATTTGTTAATATAAAACAAACTTCATCATCTAACTCTTTTATTCACCCGTATTGTATAATTTCTTTAATATGTCCCAATCTAATACTCAATCTAAACAACAAAAGAAGAAGATTAGGGGTCCAAAATTTACCGTAGATGAAGATGAAACCATTTGCAGAAACTATGTGTTCTTTACACAAGATAGTATCTATGGTTCCAGTCACCAATCTACAAAGTTGTGGGATAACATATTTGCTAACTTTTGTCAAGAAACTATGAACATCAACGAGCGTGATGCAAATGGATTGTCTGGTTGCTTTGTTACAATCAATGCCCAAGTTTCCTTGTATGTCGCTGCTATAATGCAAGTTGTCGTGGTCGAGAGAGCGATCTTGTCGATGTTGATGTCGAATGAAAGTGCCGAACTGATTGGCACCATAAACATGGGACAAATTTTGCTTATGAAAGTTGTTATCATATTTTGAAAGTGTTGCTTAAATATAATCCAGAAGTGTTAGCAAACATGCAGAATATACCTGCAAGTTCACCATACACTTCTTCACCTTCGACGCCAGCTTCACAACCATCTCAATCATCTCATCCCCTTTTAGATAATCCATTTTCTTCACCAGAAACCACCAGAAACAATAATTCCAACTTGAATGTCAATACTGCAATTAAGAGAAAATTATTAGGAAGAAATCATGCAAGAACAGCGAGAAAAGCTTCCCTAGAAGGAGAAGCAAGTGAAGGAGGTAATAGTACTATGGAAACTTTGATAGAGCATCAGAAGACCGTCGAAAAACAAAAAGTCATAGACCGCAAGTTCTTGACTAAGGAGATGAAAAAACATCAAATAACTCAAGAAAATTTTGTTTCAGACTATGACAACAATAAGATTCTAAATGCAAATACCGAAAAAATGAACCCCAGACAATTGATGGTATGGGAGATGGAGATGGACAGGTTAACATAGGAATTGGAAGAAAAAAGAAACACGAGAAACATGGAAAAAAAATTGGGGTTTAAGCTGAAGATGAGGATGATGAAGACGACAATGAAGTAGTGCTACTTAATTAATGTATCAGCTTTTAATTTTAATGAATTAGTGCCACTTAATTAATTTTTTTTATTTTTTAAACTATAGCTATTATTATTATTATTATTATTATTTTTTATTTTTTTTGGTTCAAAAAAGAAAACCTAACAATATATAAAAGAAATTATGAGATAAATGGTTCACAGGTCGGTGGAAGGAAGCCTGGCTACAAGCTGGGCGCCAACCCCTTTTAATTAATTAATGTTAATTTTAATAAATTGTTTTACTTTTTTCATTACATTAAAACTTAAACAATTGTTCTATTTTTTCATTACATTAAAACTTAAACAAATTTTTTGTCATTACATTAAAACTTTAACTTGACAACATCCATGAAAACATTATTAAGCCTAACATCCCATACGAGTTATTAAAAACTCCTAAAGAATTCGGTAATGCACTTCATATTCGAAATCATTTTGTTTCCATCTTCGCCACTTGTCTCGAGTTCGTATTCCCAATTCAGCATTGGTCTCACCTCTAAGACAGTACCGAGTGACAATCCTTTTCATAGCTATAAAATCCACAAGATATTTTTTCATATCCATGAATCGACAAAACAAATCAGCACGATCCCAGTTATGAGGATTACCTGTCTCTGTGCAGAAGGCATCATGAATTTTACCCAAATAACTCATACTAGGTAAACCGCTCATCCGTCGTTCTTCACCTCTCTTCGGGTAGTATATTACATAGTTTCTAAAAAGAGATAAATCTTCATCTTCAGTGAATCTAGGATCATCCATAATTTAACCAGAAATTAGAGATTTAACCAGGAATTAGAAAGAGAAGTTATGTGTGAGTTTGAAACATATGAAGTGTAGTATTTATAAGGAATGATAGCGGTTGAGTCTAGACCGCTACTTTTAATGACCGTTAAAAAAATTTAAACTTAGAACAGCTACAAAACAAAATTATGGAAAAACAAATGAAACTTAAACAATTAAAATTAATTAAAATAAATAAAAAACAAAACAATAATAAAAAAACCAAAACAAATGAAACAACACTACTCGACTCGTCCCCCATCTCTTTAAAACTCAGCCCACTGATTCGCTCTGAGATCTTCCCTTAACCTGTTATACAGAGTTATGTTCTCAATATGACTGGTCATTTGAGCATAGTTCCTTATAGGTAATCCTCTTGCTGGTATAATATCAGGCCTTAAGTCTTCATCTTAATGGTTAGTCCAATACTTATTACGACAAGTCTCCTGGATAACCATGTTATGCATAATTATGCAAGTCAGCATAGTCTTATGCATTTCACGAGCACTTAGACCACGATAAGGCCCAAAAATGATTGCGAACTTCCGCTTCAGAATCCCAAAAGCCTGTTCCACATCCTTTCTCAGATTCATTTGTTTACTATTGAAATACGAGTATGAATGACCCATTTCACCGGCAGGTGGCTGACGGTAACATTGAACTAAAGTTGACCATTTTGGATAAATATCATCTGCAAGATAATAACCATGAGTGTAGTGATTCCCGTTGATAGCGAAATTTACCTGAGGAGAAATTCCATACATTAAATCTTCAAACAAAGGCGATTTGTGTAAAATATTTATATCGTTTTGAGACCCCGTGAGACCAAAAAAAGAGTGCCATATCCAAAAATCATAAGAAGCAGCATCCTCAAGGATCACCGTTGGTTTTGCGTAGTGCCCTTTATACTGACCGACCCAATAGGTAGGGCATCCGGTCCATACCCAATGCATGCAATCAAGACTACCCAGCATTCCGGGAAATCCCCTTTCCTGATTTTGCTTTAATATTTCTCTAACATATGCATCAGTTGGTTTTCGTAAATAGGTAGGACCAAAATTATTAATCATTGTTTCGCAAAAAAATGCAAGATACTTGTATGCAGTTGTTTTTCCAATGCGAAGGTACTCATCATTAGAATCCGGAGGCCTGCCATATCCTAAGATCCTCAAAGCCGAAGTAACCTTTTGTTCAGGGCTATGACCCTAATATTCAGTGCATCATACTGATAATTAAATTGAGGTTCTACCTGACAAAGCTCACCAATAATCTTTAGCACCAAATGAACCATCTGGTGTTAGCCCAGTTGGCCAGGAGCCTGACTCTCAAACAAGAGGTCAGCGGTTCGAGTCTCCGCTCAAACACTAACAAACTAACATTAACATGACATTCTTTACCAATCAAAAAAAAAAAAATCTTTAGCACCAAATGTCTGGGCATACGGAATCGGCCTTGGAAATTTTCATCAGAGAACACACAGTCAGGAAGAAAATAATCGTCCATCAGCTTCTCGTTCCATTCATCCCGACCACGGTATGTATATCTTCTTGTGAAAACTTCTCTTGGATCTGGATCTCTAGGTATTTTCCCCGATGAATCTAGCTGCATCAAGGTGTTGGTTAGTTCTTTATCTTCATCTGACTCATCATAAATTTGTTTCAAGGCCTGAACGAATATTCGTTGTTGTTCTTCAAAAATCGATCCATATGAATACTCACTTGTTCGTCAGAATAATCCATATCCATTGAGTTGAAAACAAAAATTAAACAGATGATTAAGGTACAAAAGAGTGAGTAAAGATAGAGTTAATGAGAAAATGAGGTGTTATTAAATTTAATTGAATGGGGCGAATTTATAGATAAACATTGGGGAAATAGTGTATGCGTGTCGTAACCACAACAAATTAATTAATATTTTACTACATAATTAACAAGTAATATAGGGTAGTCAAGATCGATCCCACGAGGAGCAAGAGATTATAGTTGTCTTATAATGTCACAAAAAGGGGGGGTATTGGTTCTTATATTTAAAAGCAAAAGAAATAAACAAAGTAATTAAGAGTGTAAGTTGAATTCAATAAGAGAGAATATATCAAGGAATCCTTCTTCGCTGCAAAATAATGATTAAAGTTATGTTCTTTTCCACTTTTTATTAGTCATAGATTATCACCAACCGTAGGATAGCAAGTTCGCTTAGCTAACCCCAAAATTCCTTTTTTCACCGAGTAACAAGTCCGCTTAGTTATCAGATTCTATTCAAAAGAACCACCTTGAGGTTCGCTTACAAGATGTAATTCCCCGAATGCATTAAGATTTATGAACTTAGGTTTAGTACTAGTAGTTAAACTCGGTTCGCTTGGTCCACTTTCTAGCGTTGTTTTCACACACAATTGCTCCACGAAATCCCTCCGCAAGGTCTTGTGTTTTCTACTTGTGTAAAGAGTCAAGAAACTATTACGTATTCCCTAACTTTCACTAGCTTTAGATTAAATTAACAAATCAATTTAGCGTGCACTCCAAACAACCTATCAATCAATCATAAACTTTAATATTAGTAAAAACAAACGATAATCATATGAAAAACTTTAAAGTAGAATTGAAACAAAACTCAAACCATATGTTAAGAACTAGGAATTCATCCTCAATCAATAATAAAATTAGCTACTCATAGTTTAGAGTTCACACAATAATAATAATAATTAAGGAAGAAAGAAAACTTATTGAAAAGATGATGGTTGCTCCTTTCTCCAATCCTTGTGCACTTTAACTCCTTCTCCAAAGTAGATGTGTGTAAAAAGTTGTAGAGAACTCCTTTATTTATAGGCTTCAATACTCTCCATGTCTTTGTAGGAAAAGAATCCTCATTCCAAAAGAACACCACTTTCCCAATTTGAGCCATATTCCAATTTCTAGTCCAATTCTCCAAAACTTCCAAGTTTTCATCCAATTCCCAATTCTAAGTTTTCACACACATGAAAGAAGTCCACACAAAATTCTGTAATTTTGACTCACCGAAAAACTGGGTTTTTGGCCGGAAATAGGCCGGAATTCGTCACCGTCGGCAACCTGAAAATTCTGTCCGTCGACGGAATATTCCGTCAGTCCACCGTTAGGACTAACGGTCAAACTGGTCATCCGTCAGTCAGCAAGTCAAGTCAAAGGGCGAGTTAGCTTCTTAGTCAGCTGAGTCGGCTGAGTCACTGAGTTGAGTTGGAGATAAGGATCGGTCATCTGCGGCAACGAGTTGACTCGCCGGGGTATAAAATCGGCCGAGTTCTGTTTAATTACATGACTTCCTGGCCAAATTCAGGCCTCACTTTTCTTCACCTGTTACACACCTAACATTCATCTATAGACTCATTCATTCACAACACAGTTGATAACCCATGGAATCAATAACACTACTTCCTCCTTCTCATCCCATCTCCTCTGAACCGCTGCCTAATTCACTCTTTGCAACAACAACTTACTAAACCTCAATTCTGATGCTAAAAACCTTCTGAGTTCAACAACAATAGCTCTAAATCATTCACAAACACAAACCCATTTACCAGACCATTAACATCTTCTGATTTACTTCAATAGCAAACCCTAACTGATAATTCTTCCATTAACCCATCTCTAATTTCTCGAATTTTCTCTCAAGAACAGCATCTTCACAGAACACCACCACAAACCCATTTCATCATTTGAACCAATTAACAACACCAGATTCAGAAACCCATCTTTGATTTTCCCTCAAATCTCACTTCAATCTCCTCCAATTCCTCTTCTGCAACTTCTTCGATCTCGAAAACCCATTCTCGGAAACTTAATTCAATCGATTACCGAATGAATCCTTCTTTTCTGCCCTAATTTCCTTCATCAACAACACCAATCTCTCCTCTTCTTTGTTTTAAACATCACCAGAAACCTAAATCTGGTCTCGGTAATAATGCAGCAGCTGCTGCCTCTTTCTTAATTTCAGGGAGGGACGAAATGATTTGAGAGAATAAACTTCTCTCGAATTTAGGGTTTAGAATAATTGGGTGGCTATTTGCGCCCCACATATACATCAACCAAGGATATTTACACCTACTCAGAATGATAAGGGACACCCAGATGGTAACCCCTTAACCTTGACTGGACTTTGTTTAGTATTCCACCAAAGAGCTGCCCCTTAACCATTGCCGGGCTCCAGATAGTGTTCGCCCTTGAAATGTCCTTTTTTCCCTTTTTGCTCAAATTGGGTGATTCCTTCTTCTTTTCCTCCGTGCGACTCAAGAGTACCTAATAACTCAAAAACACACGTAAAATACATAATTTACAAGAAAAATAGCAAAGAAAGCATAAACTCTATGGATAGTAAATACGGTGTATTCTACACCTATCAAATTCCCCCACACTTAGACTTTGCTAGTCCTCGAGCAAATCAAAATAAAACTCACAACTTCAAAGCTTTCTAGCGTCCTAAGCATCCAAAGAGCTATGAAGACATAGAGTTTCTGCATGCTAGTAATAAGAAGTTAGAAATACTAAAGAACATATTCTCATTCTTAAATGTTGAGTGAGAAATAACCACACCATAATGAGAGAATGCGTGTTTGAGAAACGATCAATAAGCATTTCGCCTCGACTTCTGCCTCTCTTAAAAGGGTTTTATGATAATTGCACTTAAAAAGACCGCTTTTTTATGGGTCTCACACGTGTGCAGGTAGGAATGAAGAGAGAATTCCTGCAACACGTTGAATGGTGGGAAGGATAACTTCCGAAATTTTGAAAAACCCACATCTTTTAACATTTTGAAAAACCATTTTTCTAACGATCTCTAAGAAAGGAAATCAACCACTTATATCGAGAATGAGATTACTTACTTACCTTCATATACGATTGCCAATTATGATAACACCACTCTCACGGAATCCAAAAGAAACGTCTTCCGCTCCTTGTCTTCTCTTCTTGGTCTTCGGCTTCAACTATTGATGATAAATACTTTTTTCCTTAAAATCCTTGTCGCTTGAAACTTCCTTATAAATTTTCCTTCCCCAGGGATTATTCAATAAATAAAAATTAAAACAAAACAATAATAGATATTTCTCTTGTCTCATATTTTATTTTTTTTATTTTTTTAGACAAGAAAAAAAAAATTCAAATCAAAGTGAAAAATAAAACAACCATGGCCGAGGAAAAGTACTTTACCGCTTGACTCTTCACAACTTGTATCGTATTGAAATCATAAACTTCAATAATTCTCACCTTTCGCTTTTCTTCGCTCTTGTAAATAAGTATTCATACTTGGATATATAATTACCTCATTGTATTGTAAGTCTTCAACACATATGTAAAAATCTGCTCATTGTATGTTGCTTTACTTGGATAAAAATTTGCTCTTTTTCTTGTTCCATTGTTGCTTGCGCACCTTGAACCTTTTCAACTTTCCTTGTAGATTTTGATGTCGCTCCTTTGTTGTTGATGATTATGGTGTTTCTATGGACCCGTTGTTGAGAGAATGATGCTAACTGCAAATCGAACTACAAGAAGGAGGCTTTCATCTATAGACGTCACCCTCATGATTGAAAAAAATTAGCACTCAAGAGATCAAAATAGTGCTGAAATTGGGTAGCTCACCATTCTACCCGGAATTAACGTACGGTGACACACACTCAAAAGAAGCTCTTTAGTAAAGGAAGAATTTCTGGTCGGTGCCTTGGTTGATATGAAAATGGGTAGTCTCCACTAATGATTGATCATCAACTCTAATAACGCACTTCTCCCTGCACCAAATTTGCATCACCGGCATGATTAAATCCATTATTTAACACTCTAACAAGCAAGAAATCGAACGTAGTTCCCTAACACTTCCAAGTTCAATTATGTCGGTCAGAATTCTCGATGTAATCATACCTAGAATCATGCTAGTGACTCTAAAATCTCTAAAAGTTGAAAGTTTTATGCAAAATTTTTTTTTTTTTATATGCAAAAATATATGCTTAGCCACTCCCCCACACTTAAACCTTACATTGTCCTTAATGTAATTGAATCGTCCAAGTAAAATCAAGGTGGGAAATCCTAATATGATATGGAACAAGAAAAATAAACAAACAAAACAAAAAGCAAATAAAAAAAAAAGGATAAGAGATACAAAACCGGTGGGTTGCCTCCCACTTAGCGCTTGTGTTAAATTCGACGGCCCGACATAGCTCTTGCTTCACATTAATCCTCTAGAGGGAGCACATCTCGAAATCCAATCACATCCACATGCTCCGTTGGAAAGTTTTCATAATATGGCTTCAACCTATGGCCGTTGACTTTCAAGGGTTGTCCTGTTTTTTCACTAACAATTTCAACTGCACCATGATCATAAACATTAGTAACAATAAATGGTCCCACCCAACGGGACTTAAGCTTACCCGGAAATAAACGTAAACGAGTATTAAATAAAAGAACTTTTTGCCCCACAACAAAACTTTTCCGAGAAATCATCTTGTCATGAAAAATCTTGATCTTTTCCTTGTAAATCCGGGCACTCTCGTAAGCATCATTACGTATCTCCTCTAGTTTATTTAGTTGCAACTTTCTTTAGTTCCCCGCTGCATCATACTCCATGTTGAATTTCTTTATCTCCCAATAAGCCTTATGTTCAAGTTCAACCGGAAGATGACAAGCTTTGCCATAAACCAACCTATATGGAGACATACCAATCGGTGTCTTGTACGCCGTTCTATATGCCCAAAGCGCATCATTGAGCTTAAAGCTCCAATCTTTCCTTGTGGTATTCACCGTTTTTTCAAGAATGGACTTGATTTCATGGTTTGAGATTTCCGCTTGTCCACTAGTTTGTGGATGGTAAGGCGTACCAATCTTGTGTGTTATGTTGTACTTCTTGAGGAGAGCATGGAAAGACTTCTTAAAATGTGAGCCTCCATCGCTTATCATCACTCTTGGTATGCCGTTCCTAGTGAATATGTTTTCTCTTACAAAATCACAAACAACTTGAGAATCATTAGTTTTTGTGGCTCTAGCCTCCACCCATCTGGAAACATAATCTACGACAAGAAGTATATAAAAATTTCCATTCGAATTGACAAAAGGGCCCATAAAATCGATTCCCCACACATCAAAAATCTCTACGGCGAGAATTGGTGTGAGTGGCATTTGATTTCGAGCACCTAGATTGCCCGTTCTTTGACATCTATCACACGATTTACAAAAAACATATGAATATTCAAACAAGGTGGGCCAATAAAATCCACTTTCAAGAACTTTGAGAGCGGTACGTTTAGAACCAAAGTGGCGACCACAAGCAAAAGTATGACAAAAGGAGAGAATAGATTGAAATTCAGAGTTAGGTACGCACCTTCATATGATTTGATCAACGCCATATTTCCATAAGTATGGTTCATCCCACACATATTGCTTGGCTATCTTCTTAAGGTTCATCTTTTGGAAGTTGGACATTGTACTAGGTACCTTCCTTGTCACCAAATAATTCACTATATCCGCATACCAAGGTGTGGATTCTTCCAAGGAGAAAAGTTGTTCGTCCGGAAAACGGTATTGTAATGGAAGTTCTTCTTGAGACATAACAAGTCTACTAAGATGATCCGCAACGGTATTCTCCATACCTTTCTTATCTCGAATTTCTATGTCGAACTCTTGTAGTAATAGAATCTACCGGATTAGTCTTGGCTTAGCTTCTTTCTTCTTTATTAAGTATCTAAGTGCCGCATGATCGGAATACACAATAACCTTTGTACCCACCAAGTATGATCGAAAATTTTCCAATGCAAACATTATAGCCAATAACTCATTTTCTGTGGTAGAATAGTTGATTTGTGCATCATTAAAGGTCCTAGATGCATAATGGATAACATGGGACAACTTGTCCACTCTTTGACCCAAAATGGCTCCAACCGCATAATCACTAGCATCACACATTAGTTCAAATGGAATATTCCAATCCGGTGAATTGATAATCGGCGCACTTGTCAACATTGCCTTCAATTTGTCAAAAGCATCCTTGCATTCCTTGTTGAAGTCAAAAGGTACCTCCTTTTGTAGTAACTTGCACATCGGCATGGAGATTTTGGAGAAATCCTTGATAAACCGCCTATAGAAACCTGCATGGCCAAGAAAAGAACGAACTTCCCTCACCGAAGTGGGATATTGTAAGTTTATTATTAAATCTATATTTGACTTGTCCACTTCGAGCCCTTGAGAGGACACAATGTGACCAAGTATTATGCCATGGTTTACCATAAAATGACATTTCTCCCAATTAAGAACAAGGTTAGTGTCTATGCATCGTTTAAGAACTAGTTCAAGGTTATCTAAACAAATATCAAAAGAATTGCCATAAACACTAAAGTCATCCATAAATACCTCAATAATACGCTCCACGTAATCCGAGAATATACTTACCATGCATCTTTGGAAAGTAGCCGGTGCATTGCAAAGACCAAACGGCATCCGTCTATACGCAAACGTTCCAAAGGACAAGTAAAAGTGGTCTTCTCTTGGTCCTCCGGTGCAATAACAAGTTGATTGTATCCCGAATAACCATCCAAGAAGCAATAATAAGAATGCCCCGCTAACCGCTCCAACATTTGATCAATGAAAGGTAAAGGAAAGTGATCCTTTCGGGTTGCGGAATTAAGCTTTCTATAATCAATGCACACTCTCCAACCGGTTTGAACTCTTGTAGGAACAAGTTCATCATCTTGATTTCGAACAACCGTAACACCAGACTTCTTTGGCACCACTTGTACCGGACTAACCCATTTGCTATCGGAAATTGGGTAGATCACCCCTGCACTTAGCAATTTGAGTATCTCTTTCTTCACAACCTCCATCATGGGAGGATTAAGCCTATGTTGAGCATCACGTACCAGCTTCACGTTCTCTTCCATTAGAATCCTATGCATGCATATGGATGGACTAATGCCTTTGATGTCCGAAATCGTCCAACCAATAGCCGTTTTGTGCTCTTTCAAGACTCTAAGAAAACAGTCTTCTTGTACCGGTGTGAGGTTCTTTGAAATAATTACCGGAAGCTCATCTCCATCTCCCAAAAATGCATACTTCAAATGGTCCGGAAGTGGCTTCAACTCTAGTTTAGGTGCCTTCACAATAGATGGTACAAGTAATTCATCATTCACGGGTAAAGAAATATGTGAAATATTACCATTAGCTTCTTGTAATGCCGTCAAAGCACCACACGTCTCCACCAATTCCGTGGAAATTTCAACATCCAAGTTAGGAAAGCCGTGGACGTCCAATTCAATGCTCTTTTGCAACACCACATCAAGTTCGTCCTCTCGATTCAATTCCACCATTTTTTGCGCTAATGAACTAACCACATCAATGGAGTAAACGGAATGCACATCACTTGGGTAGTGCATGGCTTCGAATATGTTAAAGTGTATTACTTCCTTGTCGAACTCCATAGTGAGTGTACCCTTATCAACATCAATCTTCGTCTTTGCGGTCTTCATAAATGGCCTCCCAAGAAGGACAGAAGTATACGAACGATTCTCATTATTGTCCATATCCACCACAAAGAAATCCACCGGAAAAATTAACTCATTCACTTGCACTAGAACGTCTTCTACAAGTCCATTTGGATAAATGTTAGACTTGTTTGCTAGTTGGATAATAACTCTTGTCTCTTTCAACGGTCCAAGATTCAAGGAGTCATATATATCGGCCGACATCACACTAATGGAAGCTCCCAAGTCAAGTAAAGCATGTTCAAACCTTTCCTTACCAATAGTAATTGGCACCATGAAACCACCGGGATCCGTGCACTTTGTAGGCATCTTCTTTAAAAGCATAGCCGACGCACTCTCGCCAACTTTAGTAATTTCATTATCAAGCAACCTATCCTTCTTTGTGCATAATTCCTTCATGAATTTAGCATACCTTGGCATTGTCTTGATGGCCTCGATGAAGGGGATGTTGATTTCTATCTTCTTGAAGATATCCATGAGTGCCTTATCTTGAGCTTCCTTCTTGGACTTAGAAAAACGACTAGGAAAAGGAGGTGGAGTAGTAAAAGTAGGAACCGGTTCCTTGGATTGGGCGGTTGGTGTAGAATTCTCCTTTGGTACGGCTTCCTCCTTGTCTTTGACTACCTCTTCACTAGCTTCTTCATGATGACTTGGACTCTCTACTTGTCTTCCACTTCGTAAAGTAACCGCATTAACATTCTCTCTTGGGTTCACAAATGGTTGTGAGGGAAGCTTTGTGGATGTTTGAGCTTTCATTAAGTTCATATCGGTCGCCAATTGTCCCATTTGAGTTTGTAAATCCTTGATTGCCGAACCGGTCCTTTGTTCTAAAGATTTGATTGCCGAATCGGTCTTTTGTTGGTTTTTTTGTAACATAGAAGTGAGACCTTGCATGCTTTGCATTATCACATTCAACTTATCATCATTCGAAGAATCTTGCTCCTTGACTTGTGGTGGGAATTGTTATTGTTGAAGTTGGAAACATGATTGTTGGAATCCACCTTGTTGCGCATATGGATTAGGAGCCGCCGCTTGCTTGTTTGCATAGATAAAGTTGGGATGATCCTTCCAACCGGGATTGTAAGTATTTGAGTATGGATCGTACCTTGGTCTTTGATTTGGATATAAAGCATTTACTTGTTCGGTTTCATCATCCGGAATAATTACCGCGGCCAACCGTTGCACTACCCTCTCGATGTTGTTTAACCGGTGATCGGATTGTGAAGACGAGTCACTAAATTCATGCACCAACTTAACCATTGAATCACCTCTTGCATAGAATTGTTGCGAGTTTGCCGCCATACTTTCAATCAATTCGGTAGCTTCGGCCACCGTCTTGTTCACTAGTGCACCACCACCGGCGGCGTCAAGAAGATATCGATCACTTGTTTGGAGACCTTCATAGAAGTATTGGATTATCATGGCGTCACTAAATTGATGGTGTGGACAACTTGCCACCAATCTCTTGTATCGATCCCAACATTCATATAATGACTCTCCCACATGTTGTTTCATCCCACAAATCTCCTTGCGAATTTGAGTAGATTTTGATGCGGGAAAATATCTCTCAAGGAAAATTTTCTTCATCCCATTCCATGTTGTGATACTTCCGGAAGGCAAATAGTACAACCATTCCTTAGCATTGCCCGCCAAAGAGAACGGAAAATCTTTCAACTTTGCTCCATCCGCATTAATATCCGGTGGAAGCATGGCCATGACTATGGTATTGAAGTCCATAAGATGTTTGTTTGGGTCTTCATTCACCATGCCATGAAACTTTGGTAATTCTCTAATCAACCCCGGCTTGATCTCGAAAGTTGAGTTAGTTTGGATACACCATTGTTGTGTATCGAGCTTGTGAGAAGATAGGTCCTTGAGTGTACGATCACCCATTACTTCTTCTTCAATATCCGAATCTGCGAACTCACTTGATGTAGAACGAGGAAGCGGAGTGTTAACCGCTCGAATGAAATCCTTTAGTTGAGTGCCGGATCGAAGACGTATTGGACTCGGCCTTCCCTTTTTAAGCATTCACCAAAGATATAGTACCTACAACAAGGTTCAAAAAACTAAGTTAGATACGGTATAGAATCCAACAAATCAAGAATAAAGCAAAAAGAAAAAATAAAAGCAACTAAAATCGCCCGTTGCTCCCCGGCAACGGCGCCAAAATTTGTATGCGTGTCGTAACCACAATAAATTAATTAATATTTTACTACCTAATTAATAAGTAATATAAGGTAGTCAAGATCGATCCCATGAGGAGCAAGAGATTATAGTTGTCTTATAATGTCACAAAAAGGGGGGTATTGGTTCTTATATTTAAAAGCAAAAGAAATAAACAAAGTAATTAAGAGTGTAAGTTGAATTCAATAAGAGAGAATAGATCAAGGAATCCTTCTTCGCTGCAAAATAATGATTAAAGTTATGTTCTTTTCCACTTTTTATTAGTCATAGATTATCACCAACCATAGGATAGCAAGTTCGCTTAGCTAACCCCAAAATTCCTTTTTTCACCGAGTAACAAGTCCGCTTAGTTATCAGATTCTATTCAAAAGAACCACCTTGAGGTTCGCTTACAAGATGTAATTCCCCGAACGCATTAAGATTTATGAACTTAGGTTTAGTACTAGTAGTTAGACTCGGTTCGCTTGGTCCACTTTCTAGCGTTGTTTTCACACACAATTGCTCCACGGAATCCCTCCGCAAGGTCTTGTGTTTTCTACTTGTGTAAAGAGTCAAGAAACTATTACGTATTCCCTAAATTTCACTAGCTTTAGATTAAATTAACAAATCAATTTAGCGTGCACTCCAAACAACCTATCAATCAATCATAAACTTTAATATTAGTAAAAACAAACGATAATCATATGAAAAACTTTAAAGTAGAATTGAAACAAAACTCAAACCATATGTTAAGAACTAGGAATTCATCCTCAATCAATAAGAAAATTATCTACTCATAGTTTAGAGTTCACACAATAATAATAATAATAATTAAGAAAGAAAGAAAACTTATTGAAAAGATGATGGTTGCTCCTTTCTCCAATCCTTGTGCACTTTAACTCCTTCTCCAAAGTAGATGTGTGTAAAAAGTTGTAGAGAACTCCTTTATTTATAGGCTTCAATACTCTCCATGTCTTTGTAGGAAAAGAATCCTCATTCCAAAAGAACACCACTTTCCCAATTTGAGCCATATTCCAATTTCTAGTCCAATTCTCCAAAACTTCCAAGTTTTCATCCAATTCCCAATTCTAAGTTTTCACACACATGAGAGAAGTCCACACAAAATTCTGTAATTTTGACTCACCGGAAAAATGGGTTTTTGGCCGGAAATAGGCCGGAATTCGTCACCGTCGGCAACCTGAAAATTCTGTCCGTCGACGGAATATTCCGTCAGTCCACCGTTAGGACTAACGGTCAAACTGGTCATCCGTCAGTCAGAAAGTCAAGTCAAAGGGCGAGTTAGCTTCTTAGTCAGCTGAGTCGGCTGAGTCACTGATCTGAGTTGGAGATAAGGATCGGTCATAGGCGGCAACGAGTTGACTCGTCGGGGTATAAAATCGACCGAGTTCTGTTTAATTACAGGACTTCCCGGCCAAGTTCAGGCCTCACTTTTCTTCACCTGTTACACACCTAACATTCATCTATAGACTCATTCATTCACAGCACAGTTGATAACCCATGGAATCAATAACACTACTTCCTCCTTCTCATCCCATCTCCTCTGAATCGCTGCCTGATTCACTCTTTGCAACAACAGCCTACTAAACCTCAATTATGATGCTAAAAACCTTCTGAGTTCAACAACAACAACTCTAAATCATTCACAAACACAAACCCATTTACCAGACCATTAACATCTTCTGATTTACTTCAATAGCAAACCCTAACTGATAATTCTTCCATTAACCCATCTCTAATTTCTCGAATTTTCTCTCAAGAACAACATCTTCACAGAACACCACCACAAACCCATTTCATCATTTGAACCAATTAACAACACCAGATTCAGAAACCCATCTTTGATTTTCCCTCAAATCTCACTTCAATCTCCTCCAATTACTCTTCTGCAACTTCTTCGATCTCGAAAACCCATTCTAAGAACCTTAATTCAATCGTTTAACAGATGAATCCTTCTTTTCTTCCCTAATTTCCTTCATCAACATCACCAAGCTCTCCTCTTCTTTGTTTTAAACATCACCAGAAACCTAAATCTGGTCTCGGTAATAATGCAGCAGCTGTTGCCTCTTTCTTAATTTCAGGGAGGGACGAAATGATTTGAGAGAATAAACTTCTCTCGAATTTAGGGTTTAGAATAATTGGGTGGCTATTTGCGCCCCACATATACATCAACCCAGGATATTTACACCTTTCGGAATGATAAGGGACACCCAGATGGTAACCCCTTAACCTTGACTGGACTTTGTTTAGTATTCCTCCAAAGAGCTGCCTCTTAACCATTGCCGGGCTCCAGATAGTGTTCGCCCTTGAAATGTCCTTTTTTCCCTTTTTGCTCAAATTGTGTGATTCCTTCTTCTTTTCCTCCGTGCGACTCCAGAGTACCTAATAACTCAAAAACACACGTAAAATACATAATTTACAAGAAAAATAGCAAAGAAAGCATAAACTCTATGGATAGTAAATACGGTGTATTCTACACCTATCAAATAGCCATTACTTCACTAAAATAAGCGACGATTACAAGACCGGCCGGTTTTAAAAAAACCGCTAGCGGTTGAGACTCGGACGCTAGCGGTGTACACTCGACCGCTAGCGATTTCCTTAAAATCGGTCGGTCTTTTTTCCACCGAACGATGTAGACTCGACCGCTTATGTTTTCTCCCATAGTGGCGCGGCCAGTTTGCCTGGCCGGCTGGCATGGCAAATGGAGGGTTTAGCCCTTGTAGAAATCAATGTTTAATCCCATTTTTATTGGGCTTTAAACAGTCTAGTCCTATCATCTCAAGCCTAGTACTAGGAATTCCAAATTTACACAATTTGAAGCGAGTTAGTCCTTATGTGAACAATTCAGTCCAAAACTTCAACAAATCCATGCCGAAAATGACCCTCATACAAAACACATATCGATCTGTTCACAAATCATTTCTTTCACTTCATTGTCCTCGATCTGTAGAGCTCTGCAACAATAATGAAACTCTAGGTTTTAGTTTCTCACTTTATTTTACTTGGTTACTCCTTCAACATTGCTTGGATTTCTGTCTCCAATCTTTTTTTCTTCTCAGTCTAGTTTATCTATGAAACCATCGAAAATGAGAGAGAATGCGATCATTGGTGATGTTTATTTACAAATCAGACATGAAGGAGGAGGTTCTGATTTCCTATATATCATTTTCAGGTTAGTATTTGAACTTTGATTACTCTTGATTCATTTATCCCTTATTCGATTTTGTTTTCCGTTCGATTTTTACCGGGTTTGGATTTTTTTTTTTTGATCGAACACTATATTCAATTTTATTTGAACAAAACATTGATTGTTTTCGTGTCTTGATAATTTAACTGTGTTATGAATTATTCCGATTAGATGTTTTGATTTTAGGTTTTAGATATTTGATTTGTGTTTTTTTTAATTTGGATGGGGAACTAGGGCTTCTGAGTATTTCGATAAGCATCCAATTAAGAATGTAGTTGGAGAAGATGGTGAAGAGATTGATTGGGAAGGGGAAATTGATGAGGGTTGGCTTAAGGAGATTAATTGTTTGGAATGGGAGAGTTTCATCCTAGTCCGTTAATTGTTCTCATCTTTGAAAGATATAATAGGTATGCAGCTACTCAAAATTCTTCTATTAATTGTCTTGGATGCTTTCTTTATTTGATTGGTTGCATAATTTATCAAACTGAAAATGTTGAATTTAGAATTACAAAAACATTTTGGTGATAGAAAATTGACCTGACCACAATGAACACAAATTTGTACTATTTTTCCCTACATATGGCTTTGGTAACATTGAGAATCTAATCTTATCTGCAGTGGTACTAAATGTGAGTGGAATGGACATTTTTTAGTAGCATATTTGGCCTAAATGTGGGTGGCTGGGTGCAATTGTTTTCAGGGCTAGTTGTAACTAGAATCTTTTGAAGGATCTAGAGAAGGCCGCTAAATTCTATTGGAGTGCCAAAGATCGATTACCACCTCGAGTATCTTGCATTCCCTTCTTGTTGCAAGATATCTATTTCTTTCCATTTTGCTTTTCTCATTAGACAATTAAATGAGTCTAAGCTTTTGTTATTAGATTAGGTTTAGTAGTTATTATAATCTTGTGGAGACATTTCATAGAAGTTCAAGAATTCTTTTTTCTGCAAAGCTAAATGAATCTGACTGTATCTAAATGACCCATGTGATCTTTAATTTCATATGCAAAATCTTTTCTATACAAAAATAAAATAAAAATGGTTACTTATTTGGGTCTATTGTTATCCATCACTTCACATTCTTTGAATGTTTTGATGGAAGAAATTATAAATTAGCAGACAGAGGAGCAAAGATGGTCAACTAGTGGTAATTTTATTTTATTGCTGCTGGCCAAGTAGTGGTAGTTAAAATTGTGACTGGTGATCGACGAAGGTGTCTTTCTTATTCAACGTTATAGTTTCTTATGAAAAGAAATTAAAGTGTGCGACCTGCTTTTTGTTACTTCCTTAAAATTTATTCTAGTAGGTGGTAGTGGGGGTGCAGTAATTCTAACTAATAAGTAAACTTGATTCATTTATACAAAGGGATTAGACACAAGCTAAAATGACCCAGTGTAGAAGACTAGATGTGATGTGACTATCGGGGGACTAATGGTATTCAGCAATTTCAAAACTACATATAGATCGCAACTAATGAGTGGGTGGCCATGCACATAGAAAATTACAAAGGTAATACTTGTAGAAATTGTGGTACCAATAGTGATGTTAATGTGGGGGTGGCCATGCATTATTCGACTGCTACAGTTACTAGTAAGCACTACAATTTACATATGCTAATTATGGTGTACATATTTATACACACGTTGATATTATGGTGTACATAGTTGTACACATGTAGAAATTGTGTTAACAGTAGTGATGGAATTATTAATGTGTACATATTTATACACACGTTGATATTATGGATAAGTCATGTTTGTGTTGTATTCGGCTTGCTTTAATATTTGTAGACATGGTATTGTTGTTGTGCTTTTGCACCAGTAAGATGTGAGTGACTTTTTACTGATTTTAATGTTGTTTTTTCTATCAGAATTAATTTGTCGAGACCATGGCTCAAAGTTGGTTCTGTTGCAAGCGATAACTCATCGTTTGTTAAGCATGCGAACATGTACTACAAGCAGATGATTGAGAAGAACAAGCAATTCAACTATTTTGGATACCGTTGATGCTTGCAATCTCTTGAAAGCCTGAGAAAGCCTCCTAGGGAGATCAGTTTCACATGCATCAAACAAGAGCTTTTCTCAAGCTTTATGGAGATGGTAATCTTATTGTTACTATGACGATAGATTGCAGATAATAAGAAATGAAATTGGTTTCGAACTGATTACTCTGATGCCGATAGAGCTTTTACATTTTGCAGTGTTATCTCTCCTATCTATCTTATGTTTTGTGTTGCCTCTCATGCCTTCCAGCTCTGTTCATTTGTGCCGCTGCAACGTTATACGAAGTCTTTATCTGTTGTGCAAAGATCTTTTTTATCTGAAAAAAGTCCCAAGCCTCTCGAGTGTATCAAATCTCTGACAGATGTAATAATGTTTATGGTCTCTTCAGTTATTAATCATATCTCTTGAATTATTCATAACTAATATTCGTCTTCGAGTTTATTAACAACATCCGTTATGATGCAGACCCGTCACTAAGTGCTTGGGGGGTGTTCATTGAGAAACATTTGATTCCAGTTGAGGGACATGTTCTTGGCACGCCGGGGGTCAAATTTTATATTGATCATACATTTAAAATATGTGTTTAATGGTGCAGTGGTTTACATTTTCACTATTTTATTGCTGTTAAAGGTTGGTAATGATGTTGATTACTTCCCTGATTATATTTTCGACAGATGCGCCTTGCGAAAATGGTATTAACTTTTTTAGCACAACAACTCGTATAGAGCTTCTAGCTTCAAGAGTAGATTTTAGTGAAGCAAGACTCTCTTACTTAAACTTCGACTCTTCATTGTTATTTCTTGCTTGAGCATAATTGATATTCCATGGGCCTATTTATAGGAAGCATTACATGACTTTTGAATCCTCTAGATAACCGACTTAATAAGACATGTTTTTAAGATTAACTTCATCCTCTGGATATTACAAATTACGTACCATAGTCCAACTTACTATATTGTAGGGGTATCTTAATGTGTACATAATTATACACATGTCGATTGTTAATGTGCACATAGTTGTACACCTGTTGATTGTCAATGTGTACATAGTTGTACACCTTCTGATTATTAATGTGTAAATAATTGTAGCCACATTATATCCGACCTAGCTTTTGCAATGGGAGGGTTAAGTGCGCCATATGAGAAGGTTTCATAGATACATGAAAGGCCCATGCTCAATTGGCTATGGGGCCTACTGTCATCCATTTGGACCATTCTCTAATAATTCTGAAGTCAGCCAAATGCTTCAGCATATCGCTTTGGTAAGTTGGGAATCCCCCTATAATCTTATTTTTTGGGTTTTTAACTTAGCCTTCATGTTATCCTATTACGATATTATTACTGGAGTAGTAAATTATTTTGTTAACATTGTTGTTAATTAGCATATGGGTATACTATTTCTAAACTAGAGAAATCTGGTGAATTACATATGGATTGAGGGTTAAAATCTAAAATGTTAAATACTTGTATGTACTTCATGTGCGAGTCATAGGAGTCACCCTACCCTAGTTGTTTCCTAAGGGATTTTCGGCATTTAATTTTGACGGATACATTGATATTTGAACTGGCTGCACAAATTATCTAATTGTGTATGCATATAAATGTTTCCTAGTCTGAAGAAGGAATCTATTTAGGCGAGTTTTGCTTGATGATGTTTCGAAGTAGGGAATCACCTAGGACAACAGTTTGCAGTGTGTCGGCATGGTAGATCAGATATTTTTTCTCCCACCCATTGCACTTAAACCCCTTATGTTTCTCTATTCTTATCTCTTCCACAAATGACATGTTGACTGAAGCATTCCATATTAATTTATCTCACTTTCTTGTCATTTGCAGAGGAGGGGTTGATGCTTCGCTGAGTAGAATCCCTGATACTTCAGAGGTGAGGACAGTCATACTATAAAATTTGTTACATAATCATCTATTTGAATCTCGATACATGTCATGTTTGCTAACAGTGAACATAGTTGTACACCATTGTGTTATCTTTTTGTTTATATTTTAGTTGTACACCACGTTGATTCCTTTTGAAGCTGGGCATAATTATGTAATTTAGTTATTTTTTGTGTATACTTCTTTTCTTCAGAGCAACTTACTGATGTGTAATTTTTTTTTCCAGGTTGAATATCATTAGGATCATATCTTAACTGTTCTTTAGTTGATTTGATACAAGGCATAGAGATCCCGGTCAGTGATTATTTATCCAGGTTTATATAGCTTACAGAAGTCAGATGTGTTTGGGGTAGCATAAAAAAGAAGTCTACCAACAACATTCAAATTGTTCACATGTGAGCTTTTTCACGGCGTATTTGAATTTTTGTTGAATGATCTTATAATTCTTAAACTCGGATCTTGCACCTCTAGAAATGTTCCATCATTATTTTAGGATAGTTATACTCGCACCTAGAACTCAACTTATATAAAATAGTTAACCAAGAATGTAGATTGCTAGTCAGCTGATGTTTTTGTCACACTATTATGACTTCCAACCTACTTTCTGATCTTCAGCATCAAACTTTACTAATCCATTTGACAATATACAATGAAACATCAGCTTTATAATAGATGTGCACTAACTCTTTGAACAACTGAGGTTTTTGAAAATCGTTGTATTCTTTTTACCACCACCCCACCGTTGTAATTATGTATTTCTTTTACCAAAATTCTTAGTGTATACGTAGTTGTACACATGTTATTTATTAATGTGTACATAATTGTACACATGCTGATTTTCAATGTGCACACAAATTTCGTGGTATATGTTATTTTTATTAGAAATTGCTAATGAGATACTGGGATGGTATTAGGCCTTTGTAGCTTAATATTAAATATCTATTTTTACTTTTCTATACCATCTAGTTTCTAGGTTAGAAAGAAGTAAGCGCGATACTTTGAATATGCTTAATTTTGGTGTTACCAAAAAAAATTCTTCTTAGAGAGGGCCGATGACCGATATTTGAAAAATCCTAGGTAACATTCATCTTTCTAGTTTATTATCTGGATCTTCAGTTAATGATTAAATTACCAACTCCATACTAGGTATCTAGGGTAATGTGTACATATTTGTACACATGTTAATTCTTAATGTGTACATAATTGTACACATGTTAACTTTTTACGTGCACATTGTTGTACACTTGTTGATCGTTAATGTGCACATGGTCGTACACCTATTAATTAATGTGTACTAACACTTTCATTACTGCCATATAACTCTGCTTCATGGATTCCAGAATTCCACAATGATAATCAAACAAAATTGGTCGCATTCGTTTGTGGGATAATCTTAATGGTTGTCTATTGTATTCTTTTTGTTTGGAGAACTAATTTTCTTAATGAGCAAAGATGTATTAGAGGTTACCTTAATGATAATGTTACTACAGGAACAACGACAAGGATGACTTGATTTAAAAGTGATCGTAAGGTTTCTGGTTTTTGCCTATCAAGAAAATGAGTTGCATCTCTAAATAGCAAAGTTGGGAAGGTAAATTCATCACCTGTGCCCCCTCTAACCATTTATACCTTTCCTTGGAAATCTTCGAAGATATTCTTTTGAAAGGTTAAATACCGGAATAATCTTTATGTGCATTGTTTTTATATACCGGTTGTACGAGGTGCACTTGTTTGTACACCAGTTATGCGCAGTGTACTTTTTAGTGCACTAGTTTTATCGCACGTACTTGTTGTAAGTCGTGTACTTTGTTTCTGCGTTGATTATGAACCTTAATCTAACAAACTAGTACTTATATTTAGACTTATTTATTCACAACAAATGTATAATTCTTCGTATGTCGGATATCATCATCCCAAGTCTTAGTTAGGTAGTAAAATTTAGGGACTCGGTATTAACATAGTTGTTGAGTGCGCACCCTCTACATCTATTTTTTCAAAAAATAAAATTGTTTTGTATTATCTGCATGTTGCACCCCGGACTTTTCTGACATATACGTCGACGAAAAATCCCCAATGCTCATGCTAAATTTTTGCCGTTTAGTGTTGCAGGTTTGCTTAGTTATTCAACAGCTTATTTGTGTCAAAATAACTGCCACTTTTCCTTACTGTTTCAGAGAGTAGTATTAAAAGTTTCTTATCCAGTTAAGGTTCTGTAGAAGTCATGTTTTGGTTTGATTTGATTCTATATCAAATGCACAAGTGATTAATAGGCTAATGATGATAAATTTTATATCTTAGTGGGTTCAGTGAGATTTTATCAATGATCTGAATGTTACACACACTAAAGCCTAAATCTTTTCTCACAGAGCTTACTTCAAAATTATACTCTCCCAAGGTGTTGGATTTTTTATAGGTGTGTACATAGTTTTACACCGTTGTGCTATTCAATAATATATGCATGTTTTGTGGCATACATTCTTTTTTGTGGGTATGGGTGTTAGATTTTTTTTTTTTTTAGGTGTACACATAATTGTACAACATTGTGCTCTCTCAAAAATATAAAGAAACTAACTATTGATGAAATCCTAAGTTGTTGTTTTTTGATATCATGAGATGATTTTAATAGCATGCTTTCCATGTGTTTAGGTACTTTTGGAGGGAGCTTAAGAAAGTGGAGAAGAAAAATGGACAAGTTTTGTAGATGGGCGATTTTATGGATTTTTCGATTTGAATAGCATGCTTGCTATGTGTTTATGTTATTTAAAATTGCCGACATCATTGTGAGTAACTTTGGATTAATTTGTAAATATTTGGACTAAATTGTAAAATTAGGAAGGTTATATGTGTATTTTTCATATATTTGGACTAATTTGTACCTAGTTGACTCGAGCTGGACTAAACCGTATTTTTGGACTAAACCGTATTTTTCCCTTAGCCCTTTGCCTTAGGAACCGGCCTTATTGATGAGTAGCTCGGAGGAAAAAAGAAGGAGGTTATCGTGGGTAAGTCAGCACTCCCCATACTACCCCAGTTTTCTGACCGTTTTAACACTGACCATTCTGCAGTCTTAAAACATGCTTTGACCATTCTATTTCTACCTCATCTAGAAATAGAACAAAACAAGGTTGGTAAAACATTTTATTGAAATGGTTAGATAAATCACGAGCATTCAAGATTCATTTTCAAGCTCAGGTCAAGGTTCATTCGGCTCCTGGCTATCCGAGGAACCAGCCATGCTGTGTGGATGGAAATACCTGGGGGCAGTAGGGTCCCTAGGGTCGTTGTCAGCCAACTCTTTAAAGAAATGTACCTGGTTTAAGTTAATAACACTATTCATCTTCAGCATAAATAAATAAAAGGAATGCATTGTCCAGTAAGTAAAGATAATAACTACCTTCAACTGGCTCCCCCTTCCCCTGCTGGGTGAAGCAAAACCGACATTGTCACACAAAGCCACACTTGGATGAATTCCTTTTTTCTCAGTAGAAGTTTAGATGTGAACCAATCTCAAAATTAACATCTACTACAATTGAAGCACAAATTACATAATACATACTACAAAAGAGCCCGAGTTCTTGAGAACAAAAAAGTAACGGAAACACATTTAAATCAGTACATTACATTGCTTTGACATATATAGGCAAGGAGGAAAATGCCCATTTTTCGAACCCTGCTCAGAAACTCCTCCACACAACTAAATAGGAAGAAGAGAAAAATAAATTACTGGACCTTCAATGAAGCTAATTGAAGAATGACCTACTAATATAACATACAGTACCCAACTTAACTTGGATTAAATGAACTAATTCCTATCTTTATCCCTACATATACAAATACAACAACAACGAAAGCAGCTATAACAACCAAGTCTACACAAAACACCCTAATAAGAATTGTGTTACTCAGTTAATATTCACAGAAATTACTTGAATGTTTTAGATCCAGGAACAAAACCCTCCATTGTTCTTCTTAGACCAGTTTTCTTCCTCTGGTGAATGGAATAAAGCCACAGCGAGGTCTGTGAGTTTCTCCCGGCTGATTCGACGCCTGTAAAACCAAATACAAATACTAATTCCTATCTTTATCCCTACATATACAAATACAACAACAACGAAAGCAGCTATAACAACCAAGTCTACACAAAACACCCTAATAAGAATTGTGTTACTCAGTTAATATTCACAGAAATTACTTGAATGTTTTAGATCCAGGAACAAAACCCTCCATTGTTCTTCTTAGACCAGTTTTCTTCCTCGGGTGAATGGAATAAAGCCACAGCGAGGTCTGTGAGTTTCTCCCGGCTGATTCGACGCCTGTAAAACCCTTGTTTTCCAGGAGCATTTGGTGTTTCCATATCAAATCTACTTAGATCTTCAGATGAATTGAAAGACCGTAAAGCAGCAGTTTTTGCATTTGGAGTACTAAATTCAAAATGCCATTTCTTTGCAACCAATGCCTGATCAAATAAACACGCAATAACATCAAAATCTTAGCAAAAAAGTAAAAAGACACAAGACAAGAAAATTTGTTTCAGATAATGTTGCTTACAGCATCTTTCATCGATTTCGAAACATGTACAAGTTGCTTAAGATCTTCATGGTCCACACAACATAATATCCTCACCTGCAATCATTCAACAACAAATATATGAGCTTGAAATCATTAAAATTTTAACCCGAAAAGTGAAGATTGATAGAAGTATGCTCACCAGAATGTCCTGTGGTAGAGATTCAATAGACAAAATGTCCTGCTGTAGAAGTGACAAATTCTCCGAATCTAATCGAGTAATAGATCGTTGCTTCTTTAATGGAGTTCTGATAGGAGAATTAAAAGGAAACGTTTCCATATTGTTTGATACGGTAATCCTTTTCCTTCTTAATGCTCTTGTGCAGTTGACAAATTCTGAACCTTCTGAATACAAATTCTTCCCCATTACCATAATTTAATAAATAACGCAGCCAAACTGCAAACATAAAATTGATACATATCAGTAAAATATATCAAAGAAATCCCAAAAATTTCACATTTTTGGATATTGTAAAACCCTCTCAAAACCCTTACCAAATTCAAAATCAAAGAAATTAAAACAAAAAAATCAAAATCAAAGATAAAAAGCTTTTTCAATGAAATTTATTTTTTCAGGTTACCCAATTTCAAAATCACATTACTTCAGAATAAAATCAAAATAGAAAGGAAAGCAAGAGCTAAGACAAATTGTTCTTACCTTAAAAAGATGAATACAACTTCTGAAACCAAAACCAAACCTTAAATACGCAGTAATTTCTTTGTCCAGCAAAATCTGAAGATAAACCAAGAAACTGAAATGAACTAACCTAATCTGCAATATATATCACTATCTCCGCAAATTTCTTTCTTAAATCAACTTCTTTAAAACCGTCAAACTGTACTTCATATACAAGCACTCAGATTTGCTTTTCAGGAAATAAAAAGTGAGAACAAATCAGGAACGTTCTTCTCGAAAACCCTGGAACTTAAAAGTGACCGTTGATAGTGTTCTACTTTAAGATCTTCTCCATCGGTTTCTTAAACCACTATTGTATAACACGTGGTGATCATCTGATGGAGGTGCAATCAGATTCAATGTATAGAGGTTAACCACGTGTTGTTTACGTGGCCACTAACATGTCCTTATCTTGTGGATGTAATGGAAATATAGCCGTTAGGAAATCCACGTGTCAGATTATAAGGTGGGTTTATTTTTTATAGGGAAAATTATGGTTTGGTCCTTTTTTAGGTGGGCCCATATCTGTTTAGTCCTTTGATCAAACGTCTTTACTGTTTGGTCCATAATTTTAAAAAATACTTAAATGGACAAAAATATCCTTTTCTTTCCCCCGGAGTTTTTTTCGCTTGCTACAGTAACTACATGCTTGCTACAGTGACTAAAAATTGAACTCCATACAAAAAATTGAACTCCATAAAAATTGAACTCCATACATAAATTTTTTTTTTTTTTGCAATTTTCACCAGACTTCATTCTCAGGAATGAACTCCATACAAAAACCTAAAAAAACAGAGTTCATTCCGTGAAATGAACTCCATATAAAAACCTAAAAAAACAGAGTTCATTCCGTGAAATGAACTCCATATAAAACCTAAAAAACAGAGTTCATTCCGTGAAATGAACTCCATATAAAAACCTAAAAAACAGAGTTCATTCCGTGGAATGAACTCCACATAAAAACCTAAAAAAACAGAGTTCATTCCGTGAAATGAACTCCACATAAAAACCTAAAAAACAGAGTTCATTCCGAGAAATGAACTCCATATAAACCCCTAAAAAAACTGAGTTCATTCCGTGAAATGAACTCCACATAAAAACCTAAAAAAACAGAGTTCATTCCGTGAAATGAACTCCATATAAACCCCTAAAAAAACAGAGTTCATTCCGAGAAATGAACTCTATATAAACCCCTAAAAAAACAGAGTTCATTCTATAAATGAACTCCATATAAAAAGCTAAAAAAACAGAGTTCATTCCAAAAAATGAACTCTATATAAAAAGCTAAAAAAACAGAGTTCATTTCAGAAAATGAACTCCATATAAAAACCTAAACACACAAATCTTCATCTTCTTCATCGTCTTCATCTATTTCATCTTAAGCAGCAGCAGCAACAAAACACATAAATCTTCAAACAGCAGCAACATCGTTTTCATCATCTTTAACGGCAACAACAAAAAAGAACACAAAACTTCATCGTCTTCGTCATCTTCATCGACTTCAACATCATCATCAACAACATCAACACCAGCAGAGAATAAAAAACCCTAAAACTCCGTCGTCCATCATCTTATTCATCGTCTTTATCATATTCGCCGTTTTTCATCTTCGTCTTCAACAACAACGATCACCGTCTTCAACAACAGTAGATCTCGAGAAAGTTTTTATCATCTTCGTCGTCTTCAAATAGTAGTCGATCAAATCTTGAAACCAAGATTCATTTTCTGCAACATAAACAGAGAGCGAGAAAAGAAAAAAAGAGAAAAAATGGAGAGAGAAAAAAACTAGATCTGAAATTGAATTATAGATGAGAGAGAAAGTAAATCTGAGAATGATTTATTCTCTCCTAATTTTGACTATATATATGGTCCTTATCCAAAAGGGTATTTCTGCCACTACAGGGTGACATTTACATCATCCATGACATCAGCATAGGACCAAATGATAATTTTTAGGACCAAATGATAATTTATATTACCAAATAGGACCAAACAGACAATTGACCGGGTCAAATGGACTAGATCCTCTCTAATATATTATTTCAAGGACCAAATGGTATTTCCTACTTTTTTAAAATATTTCGATGGGCGACTAATTATAAGTCGGTTTGCACTTTGGATACTTTTATGCGGTATAGCCGTATAGGGATGCGTGTGGTGGGACATACATATGTCATGCTGTGTTTGTAAGGTTGTGTCCCGGCACCCATTCATAAACAATGTGGACGACACATTCATATGTGCAGTGGATTTATGTCGCCCGGGGCTTGGGATGCCAACTTTTGATGGAAATGGTGAGCAGAGTAGTTATCGTCCATCCAACAAGCCGCGGGTCATAAAATTTATCCATAAACCAAAATTTATGTGTAATTGTTATTGAAGAATGATCCATTCACACTTTTATTATCACATTATCTTACATATTGGACGCCATTTTTGCGAATAAAAACCAAACTGTAACGGATTTGAAGCTAATATTTTGAGGATATGTTCCTTTTACCAAGTTCTATATGCCTACAAAAAATGAGCACATTTCGAAATATGAAATCTTACAATCTACCGGTCTTAATTTCGATGGCCAGAAATCCATTGATTTTCAACGACTAACTTTCAAAGTAGTATGTGGCGGTGTTATACGTCTCGGAATATGCTCATTTTCGGTAGGCATGTAGAACTTGGTAAGAGGAACATATCCTCAAAATATTAGCTTCAAATCCGTTACGGTTTGATTTTTATTCGCAAAAATGACACCCAACGTGTGAGATAGTGTGATAATAAAAATGTGATGGGATCCCTCCTCATTATTATTATACCTGATCAAAAAATTATTCCGAATATTTTCTTTGACACCAAGAATCATCTGCTACAACCTAAAATCTAACAGTGCAAGGTAAATGACTTTTACGATCTAGCTATGGTTTTGATATCTAAATTTTATTTCGTTAAGCTAGTGGTGATTAGTAAGTCCCATAAATCAAATCAACATTATGAAACCAAAGTTATACATTAACTCAATATTTACCATACAATCCTGTATTTGGCGATTTGATTGGTGATCTCTTTCCATTGTGGCCATAATTTGCTCCAGGGTTCGAAGTATGTCTTCTAATTCAAATTTTGTTAATGAGCGCTCAATATCTTCAACGCAACTTCCAAAAATATGTTTATGTTCTTAAGTTTGTCCCATGATCTAAAATTTATTTATCATATAATTAAAGATTTGCTTAATGTTTCAAATCCTTATTCATCTTATACTATAATAAAGAAAAGGGCCACTTTTCGACCTGAGCATGTTCCTTACATTGACCCTGAAATGACGTGAATGCCCCCATCATAGATTTTAGTTTATGAGAAACATTCAACATTTGTTTAATTTCTTCACATATTTACTTAAACCTAATACTCAACTTAATCTCAAAGTTGCTTCGTCAATCGTCGATGATTGAATTGTTTATTGATCACAATAAACTATTTTTAAGATGATTCATGATAATCCATTAGCTTCAATTTAAATTTCTAATAAATTTGGTTAGAGGCATCTTCGTATTTCAACCTAATTGAGTAACTCTGTTGCCGTTGAAGAAAGGTAATCTGAAAGAAAAGGAAATTGATTTCAAAATCTCGATGGTTGCAATGTTAGCATAAAGTAAGTCTTCAAAACCTCCATTAATAGCAAACGAGAGAAGCAGATTTGGAACCATGACTAGCTTCTTGAATCACGTCCAACAAAAGGGAGCCATGATCATACTGCTCTGGATGGATTTTGTTGTACTTAGTTATTTTTTTAGATTGGCTTTGTCGTTTGTGATGATTGGACGCGTGTTTGTAAGGTCATGGTTGCTGAACGTGTGTCTTTGGTTTAAAGTTGTAGGGACATGAACCAAGCTACCGACGGTGCACACCATTTCACTGCGCTAGTGTTGATGGTGGATTTTAGTTCATGGCTAAAGTTGTAAAACCAATATTTTGTACAAGCCGTCCTACAGAGGATAAGGCCATTTGATAAGTGATGAATGCTTCTTCGCTTTATTAATTCACCTAGAATGGAGCATGTAGCAACAATCCCCCGAATATTCTGTGAATTTTAGCATTATTGATTAATGCATAAAACGCCTTGTATTTCCTGTGTTGTTCCTAGAAGAACTCTCATTGTTGGTGTGGCATGATGACTGATTGTTACTCGCAGCAGAGTAGCATGAATATCCAAGTACCAACAGTGATGCATGCACAAAATGCCAGTACAGGTTGTAACTCTCGGAGTGTTATACTAGCCTGATTGAGCATCCAGGCTGTCCATAGCAGTCTAGGAATGATCACGATCATCAAACTTCACCAACATGATTGGATGGCCCAGATCGAATCCATGACCCCAAACAGGTATTGGAAATTTCATTGCCGACCCAATGCAGGTCCCGCATGGTCGGCCTCCCAAAAAGGGGTGGCATAGCTTTCCAAACCGTCCAACCCAAGCAGAATGGACAAGTATGTGTCGCAAAACGATCTCAACCATCCATCTTCGCAGGCATAAATGGAGGGTGTAGATGTAGATTCAAAGGGCCCAGAGCATGTCAACACAATCACCGTGGGCCCGTCTACACACATGACTAGTCGGTCAAGAACAACTATGGTTGGTTTTCCAAATTCGTGCACCCAAAACAAGGCATGACGCACGGCCAAACCCTAAATTAGGGTTTGTATTGATCACGAGCATCCGTTTTCTCCTGATCGAATGAAGGGTTTAAGAGACAATTGAATAGGTCCAGTGAACATCAACATGATCACCGTGGATCCATCTATCTCCTCACCCAACCGACCAAGGCATACCATGCCTGGTTTTTCCAAATCGCACGCCCAAACTAGCATGGTCACACTTCCCAGATCATAAACTGATCTCGACCACTCAACTTCGTCGGACGAATTGAGTGGCTTAGATCAAGTTTCCATGGGACAACCAGATATATGTGTGAATATTAGCCTACCACCTACACGCCGGACCAAACGGCCGAAATAGACCAAGCTTGGTCGTCTCGAAATGCGCGCCTTGAAGGTGGCATGCTGCGTCCCTTTAGGATTCCTTTGCGACATAGAATTTCTGTCGCAAATCGATCTCAGCCACTCAACTTCACCGGTAAATTTGAGTGGCCTAGATCAAACCTTCGTGGGACAGTGAAGCATGGACATGGACATCAGTATGCCGTCTGCACGCATGCCTGGTCGGTCCTCCATGAAACGTCTCCCAGGCTTGGATTCGACCAAGATGAAAGAGTGCACTCGCGCACCTCCTAAACCCTAATCCGATGGTCACAGATATGGGTCGCAAGTCATCTTATCTTCCCAACTTTTCCAGCCTGGACGGACGGCCTAGGATAGGAGTTAGACGACCAGTGAGGTATCACCGTGATCACCGTCTGCCACTCTATCACACCATGTGGTCGGCCAAGGGAGGGTTTGCTAGCGCAGCCTCCAAACCATCACATGAAGTAGGCAAGGCATAATGCTCAACATCGATGCTTCATATATGCCGAATACATTCAATGCATAACATGCATAAAATACACACGATACTTTACAAGTGTCGACTTCCTAAATAACTTAGTTATTTAACTAGCATTACATGCTACCTTCTGTGGGTCCCAAGATCCACACACTCAAGACATCAATCATGTCACAAACTGGGGGATACATACTGGGGGATTGGTCTTGCGGTTTACAGTGTGCATCGTGCAACCCGCCATCACAAGAACGTGTCAGGAAGACATGAACGTTAGTGATGATGGGAGAAGTGGGCAAGACTGATCGTGTGACGCTAACACACAACTCCACTACTCCATCACTCCACTTCCTCCACTTCCCACGAGAGACGTGAATTAGCCTCAAATGACTTGCATAAATAGGTTCTCCTCCCTATTTCCAAGACACATAACACAACACAGAAACCAAGTGTTAATACACAACGTATTTAAACACCCAGAGCCTGCTTGCGTTAATTGTAAGCCTGCTCACCTTTATGTTACAATTCAAAAACAAGCCTACACCTTCACAATATCAACACTTTCTTCGCTTCCCTCCCTATGATCAACCCCATCTCTTTCACTTTGTGACCGAAACAAGTCTGGAACGGACATTTCTTGGTTTAGGCCAGAATTGTATAGATTGATCTCTCGAATCAAAATCATTCCCGTGCAATACATTTGTTTAGGGTTTAGATTCATTTCTCATTCACATACCCCAAATTACCAAAACCAGCAGAAATAGTTTTCACCCATAAACAGCGAGGAAGCAAGCTGGAGCTTCATAAGAGAGACTCATGGACGTGTAGAATAGAAACGTAGGTGCATCGCACGTGCATATTTTCTAGCACCTATTAAATCTTCACTCAAAAATGTAGAATGGACTAGTTTCAAGATACATTTGAATTGTATTATTAAGCCTTATACATGCTTACAGAGAGTTATTTATGTATTAACTATATTCGATGTAGCCCAGTTGATAAACTATACACTTAAATGTAATCGTGGTCTTTAGTTACGCGACTAACCTTCCTGCTCAGTACTTGATGTTAGTGTTTTAGTTCATGGAGCTCTCACTCAAATACGCAATACCTAAATTTCCGTGATACATAATTATTTTTTTTGTCATCTAGTCTTTTTTCGTACACTTCGGAAAGGGTAAAAAACAAGAGTGGTGAACTTTCAAAAATAATAAGTGAGCGCAAAACAAACACATGCATAGGACTGCACAGAAACCGAAAAGTACCCGTGGAACCGTACTTGTACCGTACCGGAACCGAATTTTAAGGTACATGTACAAATACCAAAAACAGAACCGAGCCCACTGTAGGTACAAGT
The DNA here is from genome assembly GCA_023529315.1 of Papaver bracteatum. Taxonomy (NCBI): domain Eukaryota; kingdom Viridiplantae; phylum Streptophyta; class Magnoliopsida; order Ranunculales; family Papaveraceae; genus Papaver; species Papaver bracteatum. Next base: position 269,869 of record JAJJWX010005220.1, on the reverse strand, counting down.
ACTGGTCACAACATATTCCCGTCCCTGTACTGTACAGAAGTACCGAGAGTTAATAGCCGTCGAGATTAGGGGTTACAATTTAATAATAAAAAATAGTGAGACTAGTATAATTGATAGATCTTGTAAATCACATAGAAACTTACGAACACATTGATTTATAAGAAGAGTAAACAAATTATAATTACATAAATGTTAATAATAAAAATGTTATGATAGTATTTATTAAATGAAAATAATAGTAACAGTAAATTTTAATAAATTAATATTAGCATTTATTAATTAGAATCATATTCAACTTAACTTAACTAAAATATTATATTAAGGATATCTAATGAAAATAATAATAATAATAATAATAATGATTGATTAAATAATTAAGGAAAATTAATAACGCTTGTGTACAGTTAAGTCTTATAAATTAAACTAATTATAAATTAGACATATAAGTTTTGTGTCTAAACTAGATAATTAATATACTTACTAGGAGGCGAGGATATAATACATAAAATAAAAATAATTAACTTGTTCATAATCTTGTACTGAAATTATTTTTAAACTAATATATGATCCAGTAAATCTTTAAAATAAAACAAATATACATGAAGTAGTAATAATAATATTCAGATGCTTAGTATAATATTAAAATTAAAAGAAAATAAATTTGTATATCAAATAAGATTCTTCTTTGTAACTAGATTTAATCATCTTTTGGAATGGAAATATTAGTATGACGAATTTAAATTGTTAGGATTTAAATTAGAATTATATTGAACATAATTTAAATTGAAATTTCATTAACAAATATATAGCGATAAAATAATGATTATGATTAAATAGTCGTGGAAAATTATTAATGCTCATTTATAATTAGGTCCTGCAAAGTTAAATAATAAAAAATTTGAATTTTGTGTTTTGCGTATTAAACCAGATAGATAAATAAGACTTCTTCTGTAGGATTTAGAACATGAGGTCATATAAGGCATAAAATAAAGATTAAAACTTGTTAACGATCTTACACCTAGATTATCGTTAGTCCAACAAATGATTCACTAAATTACTAAATTATACACATGAAGTGATACTTATAATACTCGAATACTTAGAACAAAATTAAACTTAAAGGAGAATAAAATTGCATGTGAAATAGATACTTATTATTAATACCCAAAATCTAAAGACTATTAAGTCATATTAAAAATGTTATGCAGACTCAAAATTTAAATAATATTAAATTACTAACGCCAATATGTAACAAGATATACTATATTACAAATTCAATCTGAATAAATAAAATCTATTATAACAATCTTTACGTGAAAGTAGAATTATATTTACAAGATTCGGGCTTAATAAAATTAAACTAAGAATCCTTATTGAGTAGTTATTCTGGTTATATTTTAGTTACACTGGTAATCAAATAGGAAAATTTGATAAGACAATAAGGAAACTGATAATGCTATTAAGAAAATAACTTTTGATAAGATAAGCAAAGAATAATAATATATAATGCTAATTACTATAAAAAATTTTGGGTCATTGTAAATATCAATTGGGAAAATAATCATGGGATAGAAATTGAAAAAAAAATGTAATTTTAGTAATATAGTACAACATAAGGATTACTTAACAATAATATAAATGTAAGGAAATAAAGTTAGATCAAATCAAAACTAGTATTAATAATGAAATTTAAACTTGGCATTACGATTAACTTTTATCAGTCTAAGAAATAAGAAATAAATGTGATAATAATAATAAAATATTAATACCAAACAACTATGAAATATTATTAGCGGTTATTTACTTATGTCAAGTCACATAATGAAATAAACAAATAAATACCATGAAAATAATAACAGTAACTTTTGGATAATGGTTGTATGTTAAATTTTTCTTTAATGGTACATGAATTTAAATTTTTTTAGTTATAATAATATAGTTCCTCTTGAAATTAAAATTCAATTTCATTAAAATAAGTAAAATAATAATAATGGAGAGTAAAAAAATAGAATAAAATAAATTTTGACGATTAAATTGCTTAAAATGATGTGAACTATTTAAATTTTTACGAAGTAAATTATCAGAATTACATCAGTTAAGTTAGAAATTAATTAATCTTAATAAATTAATCTAGCACTAGAGAATAGTGAAGGTTGTGTTTTCTCTGTTCGTAGGAAGGCATTGTCGGGATTGGCCAACCTTGACAGGGAAACTACATTCATAGATGACCGATCATAGAAGGATGAATTAGTTCTTTTGGAGAACCTATAGTTTCAACTTTAAAAAGATTTGTAGGTTTCTTCCTTGAAGTTAGAGACATATATGTTATAAAATAGAAATTTGCAGATGAAACTTAGACTTCCCTATTTGATAGAAATTAAATTAGCGTAGTTGAACTTAGAGCCACAAACTTTAGTTGTAGAAATCCATTTAGGTTTGTGCTTTGTTTCATGTTGTTTGCGCATAGATATGAGAGAGGATTTTTCTTTAAGGTGGGGAGTTTTGAAGATTAGAAGGGTGGTTCGATTTTCGAGGATGAAAATGAAATAAGGTGGGGAGAATGTAAGGACCCTCAAGCTCGTCAACGCTATTAGACCGGTCAAGTGACGAAGTAGCCGATAATAACTCGATTAGTTTAATACGAACGTTAATTAATAGGAATTAATCTAATAACGTTTTAAATACAAAACTAGTATCATCGGTTAGATCTCAAAAATTTATGCGGAATGGACTACTCAAACGTGCCAATCGGATACCGGGCGAAGAAGATATCACCGGATGAGTATGAAGGGAAGATTAGTTATTTTGTAGACAAACCGCCTTGGCTGCCCTTATCTTTTGGTCGGGTGCCTTTAACATTTTGGTCGACCTTATCTCCAGAAACAGATCGAGATAAATGCCCTTATCTCTTTTCTTTCTTTTTTTCTTCTTTCCTTTTCTTCCTTGCGTTCCCTCTTTCTCTTCTCTGTTCTTCTTCTTCTTATTTCTTCGTTCTCTTCTCCGCCGTTTATCAGTGAGATAAATTGGGAAGATCAGTTGATGATGTGTAGATGTTTAAGGTGAAGGTTCTGCTATGAATAATAAAATAGAACGATTATGGATAGTTGGTGTTCGTGAGGAATATAGAGAAGCAGTTATGGTTTTGATTTTTTGATACAATTCTAGAAATTGATTGAGGGTTTAGAATTCGGATTGAAGGTGGGTTTGATGTGAAGTAAGAGTTAGGGTTGATTTGAAGATAAGGCCGATAAATTGAAGAACTATGGTTTGTAGATTGAGTTGTTTATTTGTATGGAATTGATAAGTAAACCGAATTGGTGGTGGTTGAAGAGTAACTGGGTTGCGGTTTAATTGAACATGTGAAGTGTTTGGTTGGAAGTTAAGTGAATTAGGGCTTTCAAGAGGATTGAGAATAAATGGCAGTGATGAAGATTTTGAGAATTGTTGGGTGTTGTTGAATTGACTTGATAGATTGATAATAGTCTTGAGATGATTTCTGAATCGGATTAATGTAAAGAAGCATTCGATCCTCAACTGTTGGCGGGAGATACTATTTTGAGGTAATTGTTAACTTCAGTAAAGATTAGTTCCATTCCAATATTGTGTTTATTGCTTCTCAGTGAACTGTGAATGGAGTTTTTTTATGGTTTGAAGCTGTTAATGATTGTTGGTGTTACTTTGGTTGTGTTGGTGTTAACTGTGATGTTGAAACTGCCTGGGACATCAGTGAGTGGTGAACCGGCTGGTGATTGAGTAAATGAGTTGAGAGAATGGAGATGTAGATGATGGAATTCAACAGGTGATGTTGTGTGTTGATGTTGGTTTCTGAATGAGATGAGTTTTAGATGCATGCTAGGCTGATGGAAAGTGAAGCCAAGAATTATAGGGTGAAGGTTCGTCATGATTCACTGGCAGTTGTAATGAATCTGGTGAATGGGTATTATCTGAGTGGTAAATTGGTTGAGCTATGGCTATTGTTGAGTGGAATCGTCATGAGGGAGAATGAGAAGTAAACGGTGTTGGTGAACTGTGAAAGTTGTGTAATTGAAACTGTAAGTTGTTATGCAGGTGGTAGTAATTTGAGAAGGTGCGATTGATATGGTGATGGTGCTGTTGTGTTTTGTTTGATTGTGCAATCCAGGGAAGAGATCATAGTGTTTCTCGTATTGATTGTGTTGAGCTAAGAATTAACAAAATGATAAGTGGTGGTGATAGTTTGGAAAGGTACAGAGTTTTGGAATGATGAACTAAACTTAATTTCAATCAGTTGCGTGAGTATGTGCTGAGTGTTGTTCAGCTGATAAGAATTATTGTTTCAGATGGTTCAATAGTAGTGAGGTAAGGGTACTGTTATTGGAATTATGTTCTCAAGCTAGATGTATTCTTGAATGGGAGTTCTAATGAGTTTATTATGACTGTAGAAGTATGAATGTAGAAAAGATGTTGCTTAGAGCTGCAATTGCAGGTAAAATTAGTTTACATTTGTAATTGAAATTCATTGTTGTCATGTATTTGAGTTAAAGTTGCTTTGTTAATCAAGAAGTTGAGAATATAAGAAACAGGGTTGAAGTTTGGTTGCAGAAGTAGTATGCCTATTAGTCATCCCAGTCAGCTTAGCTGACTCAGTGTATCTGTTTGAGTTGAATCAGCTCGACTCAGAATCGGCTTAGTGAGCCAAGACCAGACTGAGTCAAATCGTTTTGTATAGGTTTGACCCACTGAGTCAATGGTATTGACTCAGTTGACCGATTCATATCTGACTCATTGACCATTTACCCTGGACTTGACCTTGACTGGACGTGGACTGTTAGTTGACCCATTTGACCGTCAGTGACCGTTAGATTGACCAAGTTGGGTCAGGTCTTGTGTAGTGGGCCGGACTAGTGGGCTGTGCCGAATCAGGCTCATGGGCTTGGCCTTAAGGCCAACAATCTTAATTAGTGTGTGAACCACTTATGGTCTGAGTTAGCCTTTGCTTTCTTTTACAAAGTTGTAGATGCTCGATGTTCATAAGACTTAGTTATTGGACTTTAGAATTGACCTAATTGAATTAATAAACCTTTAGAAATACAAGAGATGGATAATGAAGATGTATAGAGTCATAAATGGGCTTAAAACCATTAAATAGATTTGTATGATTCTTGTTTGAGCCACTTTGGTTAGACTCTTAGACTTCTTGTGTGATTAACAGTTCGTTATTAACGACGATCGATTCAAAGGACGAACCAGTGGATCGTGGATCACGAGGTAGGCGTGGCTTGTCATCAAAAGGTGTGGGAATGCATTTGACTCTTTGTATTCATTATTATTTCTTTTATAAAAGTTTATGATTAACAAACTCATGCATTGTCTGTTTCTGCATTCCATATTTTATTTAAAATGCATTATGATAATCCTGTTATTTCTGTGAATCTTTCAACGATGTGGAAATGACTTGTATTGTTTCGTCGTCAACATGAATTGTTATGGGAAATGAGAATTTCCACTTGTGGTATATAGGATACGCTCCTTCACATTTATATCTACATGAATTCAGCTTTTATTGTTTAGAGTTGGTCTCCATGGTCTTGGTGGCATCCATAGCTAAATAGGTGTGAATTGCCGGTTAGGAATTCACAACCATATTAGTACATTGTTTGACGAAGGAGTTGTTCTATATACATGTATGATTATTTTCAGTGACTTAGTCACTGTTTAATATTTTCGGAAAAACATTATTGTTTTCCAAATCTTGCATATGATTACTTAGAAGGTTAAATGTTAATTATTCCCACGTCAGTTTCAGTGACAGAGCAGAGTTGCGCAGCGAAAGCTTCGAGAAGTTAACTTCGTTATTTGTCTATATTCTGATATGTTTATTTTGTTGTAAATTCTATTTGTAAACCAAATGATTATTTTATATGTATCACTGGAGAGGAATTCTTGTATATATATTTCTGAGCGGGGTTAGTTTTGGGTTAAGTTTTATATCGCATTTCTTAATTGAATGCTTAAGTGCATGTTTTAGATTTTTGCGCCTCTTTATTTAGTTAATTCATTAGATTAGTCAGCTGTTAGCTTAGGAGGCGCTACAGTTTGGAATCGATTTAGAGAGAAATATATAACTACTATAAATTCGGATACAAGACAGTGGTATCAGCCTTACAAACTGGGAAAATTGTTATATGTATGAACCCGTATTACATGTACTCGTACATGTAGCGGAGTAGCTATATATATTAACTTACAGATTTGTGATAAGCATATTCTTATGCACATCATATGAAAATCTGTTTAACTCATGAACCAGATCGGTAAGCATACTCATATACAAACCACTCTTGAGATGTGGTTACGAAACCGGGGTGAGTATCCAAACAGATACACAAACTAAAACAATTATGTGTTCCTGAAATCGATATACAAACCGATTTAGTTCCGTGAACTCCGGAACCGTCGAAATTCTTAAGGTTTCCAAAGAGGTATGCAAACCTAAAAATTTATGTGAACTCCGGAACTTTGGTTTGGTGGAAAGTTTCCAAACCGATACGCAAACCTTAAAAGTTTTGTGAACTTCGGAACTTTGGTTTGGTTAAAAGTTTACAAACTGGTACGCATACTATGACTGAACTGACTCACGAACGATAATGGTATTTGTATCTTGTACACCTACTAACCATGTCGATTATATTTTTCAAGTTTGTTTAAATTATTTATACGAGATAATTAGCATTTGATTAATTATCTGAAAACACTAGACTTATTTAATCACATGTTTGTGACTCAGAATTAATGTCTTGTGTGTTCATGAAAATGGAGGTTAAGCTTTTAAGTTCAAACCGGCTAGTTTTGGCTAACCATGTTGAACATAGTCTTTGTACATGGTTCGGTTACGGTCTCACCTAATCAAAGTGTATATGTTGCTTATGTAAATCAGATTCATAGATTCATCTAACAGTGGATATTGTTTGCTTGGTTCCAAAGCTATCTTAGCTTAAACCTAAAGCAACCTATGTTTTGAATGTCGATAAAAGGGGAACTTCAAGCAACCGATATCTTTGAATCCCGATACTACTTTTGGTGTGTCCTAGTTAGTTGTATCTAGAGTCGTCCTCTTCCTAACCTTTTTAGGGTTTGACGACTACAAAGTCTTCATAGGGATTCGTGAAGCCAGGTCCAGTTATCTTTCCTTGATAACTTGAGTATCCTGATCTTGATTGTTTTTTGAGCTTGATCCATCGATCAAGATATATAGAAATCATCAAAGTTCTCTTCATCTCAAATTTTGTTTATTCCACATTTTTTATACTTGTAAGGTGAATAATAATCTAGGATGCACTTCGGGTTGCATAAGTACAAATTTTGAGGTTAGTTTGACTTTTTCTATTGTTATTGATTTCCACACCTTTGATAGAATTATTTGATTGTAAAAGGAAATCACATATAGGTTCAATCTGTGGGAGGAAGATTTGGTTTAAAATCTTCAATTGAGTTCAAGCAACTCTCAGTTGGTGTGACATCATCTAAGGGAATCAATTGTATAGAGTGCTGCTGGGATTCAAGAGGCGTAAGGAGCACGATTGTACCTTAATTGGTGGGATACCTTTTAGGGATCAACTACATTCCAGACCGAAGTTAATTGGTAGTAGGCTAGTGTCTGTAGCGGCATAATACAATTTGGTGTTCAATCTTGATTAGGTCCCAGGGTTTTTCTGCATTTGCGGTTTCCTCGTCAACAAAACTTCTGGTGTCTGTGTTATTTATTTTTCCATTTTATATTGTTTATCTTTATAATTGAAATATTACAGGTTGTACGTTGATCAATCTTAGTAGATACATCCGACCTAGTTTGTTGGATACGACTAGATTAATTTTTAGACAATTAGGCTTTGGTACCGTCCATTTAATCTCTTTGTGATTAGGTTCACAGACTTGTTTCTATAAATGTTCTAATCGCAAGAGATAAAGAGATATAACTCTATATATTATTCCTTGATTGAATTCAACTCTCGGAGTTGTATTGAGTTCGTTTATACAGATTTCCTAAGAAAAATGTGGTGTTATATTTTGGTACCCCCGCGTTTTTAATTGGTATCATAGCAGGCAAACATGCTACGACTAATAAGTCTGTGTTTGAAGTACTCTGACTATATGGACAGAGAAGAAATCTCTAAACACATACACCATAATTCCTTAATGATTCTTCAGAGTTTATTTTCCTCCAGACTTATTGTCTCATAGAATGCTCTCGACTCATTCAAGATTTCCAATACCTTGATTATTTGTAAATAATCTACAGGAAAAATTAAAGAATCCACTGCAAAGGTTAAAAACAAGAAACGTCTTATTAAAAGTAAAAAGATCCGCTGTCTTAAAATATTTATAAACAGTCTGGAATGCAACAAAAGAAGTTCTGTAGGCGAAGATCTCTTTTTAGCTTTTGAAAAAAAAATTAAGTTCTTGGATTACATTGCAGTGATCTTGAACAAGGAGGCGCCCATTCAGGTTTTAGTCTCTGATAAAACTTGTTATCGGTGTAGTAAACCTGGGCATGTCAGACAAAGCTAGCAATCCTCACAAATCGAGAACTTACGATTCCCGAAGAGCATCCTAGATTATTAACCATCTCTCAAGAACAATCTTCAAAAGATCAGTTTTCATATATCTATCTTGAGGAATCACAAAGTATGAGACGAGAGAACTTTGTGATTACTATCTATCCTGCCTAAAAGAAAGTACGAAAATCTCGATAACAGAAAATCAAGATCAGGATACACGAACTATCAAGGTAAAGATAGTCGGACTTGGCTTCACGAATCCCCAAAGTGAAGTCTTTTAGTCATATACTTAATTATGTTTCTCGGAGGAAACCTAGGTTCATAGAGGATGACTCTAGAATCAACTAGGACACAAAGTGTCATGGAGTGAATTTCTCAGTTGAAATAGCATTTTTATTTGTAGATTTTCATGGACCAGAGGTTGCTTAGAATTCAAGATAAGATAACTTGAAAATAAAACAAACACTTTTAGGTCTTGAAAAAACAATATACACTAGGAACCGGTTCTGGAACCATGTATAATCATTGTCCGGTTTGGAAAGTATGCCAAAGAACTAAAACAATTTGATGTTTATTTAAACACCTAAGAATTTAATGAGGATGCACACACACACAATGAAGTCTTAAAAGTATTTGAGAGGGTTAATTTAATGCTAAACATATTTAAAAAATAAGACTTTGGGCATATAATAAAATCTTAAACTGGGACGGTTGGTACACAAGTCAGGGCGCAACGATTAGTGAACCAGGTTCGCAAACCCTATAAGATTATGAAACTTAGTTGACCACGGTTAGTGAACCGGGTTCGTCAACTGCTAGCCTATAATACCAACTTTCAAAATTCAGTTCACAGCGGTTCATGAACTGTCCCCATATGAACTTGCGGTTTGAAAACTAGTTCGCCAACCCTCATGTATTTCTGAAACTCAGATATCTATGGTTTGTGAACTGGTTCGCCACACTACCCTGAGGAGAAATATCATACAGTTCAATATTTCTCTCTTATGATGTTTGAAACACTTCCACGTGATAAAATCATTTGCATGGGCAATTTTCAGTTGATCCACAAATTAACTCACACCATAAATTATTTAGGACTAATATTGTTAAGGATCGTCAAACATCTTTGCTTAGATTCATATTTTGAGATTTTTAACCAAACAAGCTTGACTCAAAACTTTTTCTTTGTAAATCTACTAGAAGTCACATGACATCATCTCAAAAAGATAGAATGGTAAGATATTGAGTAAAATAGAATGGTTCAGTCTTCACATACCTGATACAGAAGTTCTCCAAACGTCTTTGTCGATCTTCATTCTTCAAGTATGATGTCTGATACTAAACTACCAAATTCTAACCTAGTCCGAGACTTGACTTAGTATAATAGAAATCAAGATATAGTTTTGATCATCTAACATTGACAATAATAGGTGTCTAAAACACCTTGATATTTATCTATTGTTTATGGTTTCTTTGCTAAGTTTTCTTGTAAATTATGTATCTTATGTTTAATTTTGAGTTTTAGGTACTTTGGAGCAAAAGAAGAAGAAACATCACTTAAAAGAGCTAAAGTGTCATTTCATGTGCAACTGTTGTTGGAGGCGAATTATTTCTCATTATTTGCTTTTATTTCTTCATCTGAAAAGCATGTCGGCTTTAGTGATGCAAGTTATGTCTGAAAAGCATGACAACTTTAGTGATGTAGAGAAATTCAAGAGAAGAAGGGATCTGAGAGGTAAGAGACGGCTGTTGTTGGTGGAATAATTCGAAGAAGTGGTATATTTTTGGCATTTGAGCCCTCGGGAGAAAGTACTGGAGGCACCCCAGAAAAGTGTTAAAGGCACCCGGGGGAGTTGATAAAGGCACCCCAGGAGTTTCACTATTTATAGCTCAAAAATTATCTTTATACCCCAAAAATTGCTATTCGCACCCCAGGAATTGCTAAACGTACTCCAAATTGCTAAAGGGACACCATAACTGGATAAGGGGTGTCCATCTTCAAGATTTTGAATTTGCATTTTGGTAGGAAAAGTGTTCTTTAAACATGCAAAATTAGGGTTCGATATTTAGTCGAGTTTTAATGAGTTTTAACAAAATCATGGATCAATATCATATCTAAAATTGATGCAGCCAATAGTGAGAGAAGAATTATCCTCGAGAACTGGTTGCAATTTATGGACTGAAAATAACTTGGAGAAAGTTGATTGTGTGGTTGTAATACGAATTTGAACTGGTTATGAAATTAAATATAATAGATTTATAGTTGTCGTTAAACTTTAGCATCACAAGTTAAAAAGTAGTTACACGTGGACGACAACCCTTAGAAAATGAATGGGTATACAATACATGAGTTCTGACGCATTTGATTCATATTTATATTCTCTCATCCACTTTTTTTTTTTTCACGTACTTGGAAAAAAAATTAACGAGTGATTTTAATGTTTGGGTTCAACTTCTGACTCCTCAATTTTATACTTCAAATACTTGTTATTTAAATTCATTAGTCTGAGCTTGTTGATTGTGTCTCGTTGGACCTTGGAAACTATAGTTTTACAGGGTCAATTTCAGGGAGAATTGTTGATTTAGATCAGCTGTAGTGTTTGGTTCTTTCCGTATTCGGGTTTTGTTCTGCACCAGGGTTTTTATTGTGTATCCAGTAGTAGGTTGTCTGGTTCAATACCAGAAGAGTTGAAATTACTATCTCTCTTGGATTTAAACTCAAATGACTTACTGGAGTGTCTCCATCATCTCTATATAGTTGAGAAAGATTTCTCATAGAAAGGAAGATTTTACGTGATAGATCTTATTTGTAAGACTATTTGCTTAAAAATAAGATATATATTGTTTAGCTTATTTGGCCTCTTTCTTGGGGGTTTGTTGGATGGGAGGCGCAACAATTCATCTAATTGCTCCCTTTATTTTTAATCAAGTAAATATTCATATTATTACTCAATGGATAAATAAATTTTATAAGGGATTGATTAATTATACATAAGTATACTCGGTTGTATGTTGTTTTGTTTGGTTTTGTCAGTCGTAATCTATTTTGCATCTATAAAAATGTCTACATAACCTGTTATGCGTTCGAGAAAATTGTTGCATAATGTCGTATGCATCAACTTTTTTTTTAAGAACTGAAATCAACCGAGAAAATTCCTGTATAACCTGTTATGCAGCTATGAAATTGTATGCATAGCTTGTTATGCAATCGAAAAAATTGATGCATAACACATTATACAACCACTTTTCCTTAGCATATATGCATCTGAGAAAGTAGATGCATAACCAGATATGCATCCGAAAATATGGTTGCATAACGTATTATGCATCAACTTTTACTTTAAGCACTAAAAAAATCAACCAAAAAAAAAATGGTTGCATAACATGTTATGCAGCTATAAAAAGAGATGCATAACCTGTTATGTATTCCAAAAAATGAATGCATAATTCGTTATGCGTTTTTTGTTTTTTTGAATTTTATTTTTTAGGGATGTATATCGTTTTAGTAGTTGCGCAATCCAACTAGTAGATGCATGAACTAAAATATGGCTGAATAAAAAGTTATGCATCATTTGTAGTGGCTACATAATTCATTATACATCTTTTTGTGTGTGTGTGTGGAAATGTTACTTATTAAATGTATACATCGTTTTAGTGGTCGCATAACCAAATTAATTGATGCATAAACCAAAATATGACGGAATAACGTGTTATGCATCTTTTTATGGTGTCTTCATATTGTGTTATGCATCTCTTATGGTGGCTGCATAAAAAAATATGTAATCAGTTTTCGAAAAAAAATCCAAAAAATTAATCACCTTGGACTTTTTCGTAAAAAACTAAAATTTAATTTTGATGTATGTGTTCGTTGTATAGATCTCTTTAAAAAAATCCAACGAGATATATTTTTTAAAATTCTAAGGGACGGTTTTTTAGATATGTTATATTTTTTTTGCCAATTATACCCTGAAAAAATAGAATGCATAATGAGTTGTGTAGACATTTTTCATAATTTCAAATAATTGTGGGTGCGGGTCCAAGGACATAGCTCAAGAGTATCCCATCAACTCCAGTAAGGATGAAGTCGGGGGGTTCAATCCCCACTGTAGATAGAGATTTGTCTATTTAAATTAGTTGTATAAAGGGGTTTGGCGGGGTTGGATCTAGCAGTAGGGGCATGGATCCGGATTTATCCTAGCAAAAAATTTGTGGGTGTGAAAAATATTTCAGGTCTGATAATAGTTAGTTGTATAAAGGGGTTTGACGGGGTTGGATCTAGCAGTGGGGCTAGTCCAATTGGCTGAATTTGGGTAAGGGCATGGATCCGGCTTTAGCCTAGGAAAAAAATAATTGTGGAAGTGAAAAATATTTTGGGTCTGACAATAATAGAAATAATATTTTGGGGCCTTAAGGGCAATTCATATGGCAATGAACTTTTTTTTTTGTTGAGCCACGTGGATGAACAAACTGTGTTTTCCACTATGGAAAACTAGAGCAAAATGAACAGATTTGGGTTTTCAGGGTCCCACTAATATTTCTTTTTAATATAAAATGTTTTGTAGGACAAAGATAAAGAGTATTACATTAACTAGTTGGAAGCCTAACAAGCTAATCTCCAACAACATACTACTACATTAATTGAACAGGTCGATGTGCTAGCCTACCAGCGATCCTCATGGGTAACCTAGCCAAGGGAGCCGAAGCGGATGGTGGGGTTGAGATTGTGTCACAAGGGGGCAAGCTAACTCTACCTTCCATGTTAATTCCTCCAATGTTACGTCATTGGGGAATCGAACCTGGGACCTCCTGGAGCGCATGAAACTTTGGGAAACGGGGATGACCAGCTGACCTCCTGGATAAAGATAAAATATAAAATAATATATTTGGTGAGATAAAATAGGATAAAGTGAGATAAAAAAGGATAAAGGGAATAAAAAAGTAGTAAAGTAATTGTTGGGAATCTGAAATTGTACTGGGCGAAGGAGGAATACACGCCAGCGTTTTTTCTTCCAATGCCCGCGATTTTTTCTTCCGATGCCCACTCTTTCATCAAGCGCTCGCTACATTAATGCGTGTCGTAACCACAACAAATTAATAGAAATATTTTCCACTAATTAAATAATAATATAGCGGTAGTAAGGATCGTTCCCACAGAGAGCTGTGTAATTGATATGTTATTTATATATCAAAATAAGATAAAACAAAGGGGGATTGGTTTAAAGTAAAATAAAAATAATAACAAATAAAAGAAAGAGATGATCAAAGAATCCTTCGTCGTTACCAAGCGATAAATGGATTAGTATACTTATCTATCTTCGTTAGAACCATTCATCACCAATCGTACAATAACAACTAGCTCAGTGATATCCCCAAAACTCCTTTTACCACGGATATGGAAGCTCTCCAATATCAGATTTTATTCAACGAACCACCAAGTAATAGCTCACTCAAGGTGTAATCCAATCGAACGCTTTAGGATTTCTGAATTAGGTTGATCCCAATAGTTAAACTCTTAGCTCAAGGTCCACTTATTGGTGTTATCTTCACTCGCAATTGCACCACAGAATCCCTCTGCAATGTCTCGCGATTTCTACTCATGTATGAATTATTCGACGATTACTTATCTCCTAACCCAATACTAGCAAAAGAACAATTAATAGATCAATCTAGTGTGCACTGCAAATCAATCCAATAATCACTCATAAAGATCAAATATGGTAAATACAAACGATAAGATGATTAAAACTCCGAACAAATTTGTATAATAATAGAGCTTCACGCTAAAACATTGAATTCATCCTCAATCAACAAAAGTTTAGCCTCTCATGTTTACACCATTTCCCGGTTTCCACCTAAAAGGGTAAACCCTAAAATATTTATTAAGAACAAAGTGTATTATAAGATGTGTAATATATCCAGGTTAAGAAGTACTTTTATAGGTAACCAAGAGAGAAATCTCGTGCATCGAATCCCGGTCAAAACTGGTTTCTAAAAACTAGCCAAAATAAGTCACGTCCAAGGATGGTCACTTCATAAATTCCGCAAGCATAAACTGGGCTTACGTCAAATGCCTAAGTCCATACCATTTTCTCGTTAATGGATAGTTAGATACATGAGACTGACAGCCTATTCTGCTCTTCTTTCTTTTTATTTTCTGCGTCGAGGACATTCTGTCCATGACTTCTCCTGTAACTTTTCCTTGGTTTCTCGAACTGATTTACGGCTGAAACTTTTTAGACCATAACTTCCCAGTATCTTTTCTCAAACTCGAGCACCACAGACTCGAGATATCTCCTCATTGTCCCCATTAATCAGTCTTCATAGCCAGCAAAGACTTCTTCTTTCTCGTTCTTATTTATTATCAATGGAGGCAAATATGCATCTATTTTCACTGCCAATGGAAGACCCAAGAGCCAAACCATACATAACATCGTCACTGCCAAACACGAGTTTCACCATCTCTGTTGATATTCAGAACCAAAGTGTTAGAGCATTGCTCGGTCTAAATCGCATGCGTTGCTATCTCTAGCATGTTTTTCAATGTTAGTGATCAAAAGTATAAAGTCTTGATTTCTAGTCTACTATAGCTAAGGTCTCGGACTAGGATAGAAAGTGTAATTGAGCTCAAGAACTCCATGTCGATCATCATACAAGACGAAGGACTACTCAAGAAACCAGTGGATCTTCATCGACTAAAAGGTATGTGGAGACTTGAACTTATCTATCACTCAAAAGTATATCTACTCTATCTCCTATCTTGAGACAAAAGTCGTATTACTATATAGACTAAGATTATACACATATGATATTTCGAGCTGAGTATATATCGCTTATCTATTTCTAGAAATATGTGTTGGTAAAGCTTTCGCTTTATCCAAGTTCATCTTTACCTAGTGACGAAAGTTATGTTATGTTTCAATCATCTTGGAAATCGCTCTGACGAAAAAATAGTTTGTGAATAACAACTATATAACGCCCTCTGAGAATGTTTCAATGATTAAAATGAGAGTTTAGACAATATAACCATTGGAGGATATAAACATTGTTGTGGTAACACATATATGTATAAGTTCCTTATTGCTTGAACCGAAGTTTGCGAACTTTGTTGATCAAGTGAAACCAGAGTAGTATGCAAACTCAGTCTGCGAACTTAGTGTGCAAACTCAGTCCGCGAACTCAGTTCAGGAACTGGAGGAAGTTCTTGTCCGAGAATTTCTGCTGGAGTTTGTGAACTCTGTTCGGAAACTTAAGTCCGCGAACCCAGTCTGAGAACTTGAGTAGGTTATGTCTAGAAACGATGTTTGTGAACTTATCTTAATAAACTAAGGAATGCTATTACAAACCGTGGATTTATAGTTCATGAATCAATTCGAGTGAATCACATTATTTTTGCTTCAATTGTGTCTTGTGTAGTACATGAGATCTCATAGAAATTGAACAACTCTCTAACTAGTTCATTTGAATCATTTGGACTAGTTATGGTGAAGAAGAATATGGTTGATATGAAAGTTATCATTTGACTAACCATTTGGTTAACTAGTGTTGAACCAACTAATGTACAAGTTTGGGTACGGTTACACAAACCCAAAATCGTCAAGTACATGTGTGTATAACAAACTATATTTTCGATCTAACGGTTGAAAAATATTAGCTTGTATCTAATCAGGTTTTCATCTAACGATGAATATTGAATGCTTTGTTATTAAGCTAACATTGGTTGCAAACCCTGATTTGAAAGACTATATAAGGGAGAACACTAGCAACTGGGAAACCTCATCCCTACACATTCCGTGTGATACTAATTGTACTAAGCTAGAGTCAATTCTCCTTTAACCTTTGGTTTTATTCTTCTAAAACCTGGTTAATGACTTACAGACTTCATTGGGATTGTAAAGCCAGACCCATAATACTTTTCTTATAGTTGTGTGACCTGATCTTGCTGTTTCTATCGTACGAGTACAATTGTAATAATTAGGTTGAGATTTCTATCTCCGATAGGCAATATATAAAAGTAATTACAAACATCTTCGTCTCATCGTTTGTGATTCCACAATATCTTTTTTCGCTGTGTCGATTAAGACTATTGTGAGGTGATAGATAAAACTAAGTTGTTCTTCGGGAATATAAGTCTGGTTTTATTGATTGGTTCCTGTTCACATTGATTTATTAAAAGACGGAACAAAACTCATAGGTCTATTCATGGGAAACGAATTTATCTATCTTGTAGACTTTTCTGTGTGAGACAGATTTGTTTATTAAAGTCTTCGACTTTGGGTCGTAGCAACTCTTGGTTGTGGGTGAGATCTTCTAAGGGAATCAAGTGCGCAGTATCCTGCTGGGATCAGAGGCGTATGAGCATAACTGTACCTTGGATCAGTGTGATATTGGTTGGGGTTCAACTACAGTCTAGACCGAAGTTAATTTGGAGTAGGCTAGTGTCTGTAACGACTTAATATAGTGTATGTTTAATCTGGACTAGGACCCGTGGTTTTTCTGCATTTGCGGTTTCCTTGTTAACAAAATTCTGGTGTCTTTGTTATTTCTTTTCCGCATTATATTTTTAGATAATTTAAATAATACAAGTTGTGCGTTGTTCAATCAATTAGAATATCCGACCTTATTGGTTATGGATTTAAATTGATTGACATTTGGATATTGGTCTTTGGTACCATCCAAGTTATCTCTCTTTGATTAAGACTCGCAGATTGTATTTTCTTGAGTAAATCAAATTGGGAGATTGAGATAATAACTTCATGAGATATTTTCTATTGATTGAGTCTGGTTGATTCTCTAGAAAGTAACTCGGAGTTATCCATACAGATTGCTAATCGAAATATTGGGTATGGTTGTTAGACCCTCGCTTTTTCAATTGGTATTAGAGCAGGAAAACACGTTCAAGACCTCACAAGTCTGTGTTTATAGCGATCTGACTCTATGGACAAGAGTAGTATCTCTGATAAACACATCACCAGAAACAAAAGTTATGTCTCGACTATTATAGATGAACCTCATTTTCAAACTAGACAGACAGATTCTGACATGTGTTGTTCTGATTACATTTCAAAAGAGTCTATTTCTCAAAATAAATGGGAAACAGCTGAAGAGAGTGAGTTGATTCTAAATCTTGTTAGAATCCAAGCTGATAGACTCAATCAGATGAAACAACACGTCAGTATTCTTCTTGGTATAATAAGAGACTGCAAATCCAAATAAAATACTGAAGATAATCCTTCATGTATGACTCTTGATGCAAGCCTCAAAAAGGATGTGTCAGAAATAGAACATCTCTTGAGTAAGATCTTTATTCAAGGATGCTCTAAGCAGTCCAATGTACCAATTACTTCTCCTATAACTGAAAATGCTTCAGCACCTGAAGTAAAAATGGAGTCCCTTCCAATTAAGAAAGATATGTTAGTTTCCTCTGATCAAGGAAATTCCACACCATATGGAAGGGAGAAATCTCCTTACAATAATATTAAGACTAAACTGCCTAATCACTCGTGTGATCAGAAAGTATATCCCTTTTGCGAATAAAAAGGTTCTGTTAGACAAAAGAGAAACTCTAAGTTGAATAAAAATTCTCTTGTTCAACTTCAACACACCTTAGATTTAATCTTCGAAGGTGTAACTGACATTCGTATGTCGAAACCCATTGATTTTCATACGTACCATGTGTATGTTACCAGGAAGGTCAGTTCAATGAGTTCCTCAAATGTTCGAAATCAGAACAAAAGTCTTACTAAGAATCGTCTGAGGAAATACCAAGCTGTTGTTTCTGAAAATAACGTGTCTCTTGATTTGAGAAAAATTCCAGGAGAAAGAAGGAAGAATGATGATATGAGAAATAACCTAATAAAAATAATTCAAGGCTACAAAGAAATTGTCAACAGGTTGTCATCCTCCTCAAGTCAAGACTCTTCTGGTAAGAACTCAAACTATGTATCATATTTTGATGACAGTAAGTTTTATGATAATTTATCAAATCAAAAGGAATCTCTCTCACAGTTCAGGAGGAAAAAGAGACTTGATCATAAACATAGTTCCTTAAATGAGCTCAGAGCTCAGACTTGTGCTAATTAATCACAAGTTAGGAACTTTCTCATAAAAATCCTGATGAGCAAGATAAATAAATTCAGGTGTACTTTTGCAATTTGCGTTTTGCCTAGTTGAGCTATTCTCTTATCGTTTATTGCTAAACTAGTGCCAGCAGACAATATTGCCTAAAAAGTATTTGCAATGTCTTTTATTATTTTCATGTTTAATTGTCTTGTGGGGTGCATTGTGTTCGAATGTGTACACGGGTTACCATTTCGAGTTTACAGCTTGGAAACCCTAAAAGCCTTACTTCTAAACAAAACCTTTAAATAGACGACATATTGAGTTACATATGTCACGTACGCATATTGATAAAAGAATGAATAGACTTTTGGCAAAACACAAAAGTTAAGCATATATTGTCAATTACTGATGTAAGATATGTTAAAATCTTTTGTGAATCAAGGATTATTTCTATTGTGTGTCATTGTGCAAATGGTGATGGAAACATAGAATGAATCATTGTGTATTCCGCAATAATTGATCTTCCCTGGTCCTTTTTATTTGTATTCCTATGAGACTCTGTATTGTGTCTTCTGTTGAGCACTAGACAACCAAGTTGATTATTTTTGTAATTAGCTTAGTTGTGTTCCATAAGGTACTTTATGTAGAGTAAATTGAACTAAATCAATCATCTTGTGTGATTATTTAGTTATGACTCCGTAAGTTTTTCTCATGTTTGAGCATGATTGACTGGGTTGGTTATTATATGATTAACCTAGTCATCGCTCCATAGATTTTCTTATGTGAGTATAAACGATTAAATTGATTACCTTTGTGATTAATTTAATTGTGTATTCCGGTTAGATTAACTATGAGTTCTCTTGTGAATAATCTAATTGAGTTATTAAGTATCCATAAGTTTACTTGTGTTGAGCATATTTAGTCAAATTAATCTTGGTTCTCTTTGGTTAATATGATTGAATATTTCTTGTTGGATTCCAAATTCATACTTGTATGTAATTTGTTGAGTCTAAAGAAATCCTTCTTTTTTTTTGAAATTAAGGTCGCTCTTGTTGTTCCCTTGGGAATGACATTTATGGGGGGGGAGTTCTCTTGAACTTGTGCTTAATTTCCAAATTTTTGTGGGGAGTGCGGCTGTGGAATATTATAGGGGTTATCTTGTATCTTTATAAACTCCTTGATGAATGCATTTAGCTTCGGCTTTATGATTGCATCTAAACAAGATGATATACATTTACCTTTGGTCATGAAATGTCTCTTAAGAAAATTTTATTAGGATCTCGTTCTTGTACCTTTACCCATTTTATTGACAAAAAATGGGAGAATTAATATGTAGTTCATACTACAAATACATATGGTTTTTGGATCATTATGTAAGGGGGAGTAGATTCCATGTGAGATGGAGTATTGACTAAGGGGGAGTGAAGTATCACCACAGTATTGTTGTTAAAGTTGTGATGCAATTGGACTTTGACGCTATGTAATAATACTATGACACTGTATAACAATGATTGAGAACTCTTGTTTTGTCATTGTTATAGCTACGGATTTTCAACAACGATGATGCTCAACTTACAACCTTTGGGATCATTGGACTACTTGGAAGTGACGAAGATTTCGAGTATTGTTGAAGATTAGACATGTGGAATAGGAGCTACAAAGTTTATTTATATATTTTTTTATTCCATACATATTAATAGTTTTGCCACTAAAATTGACAAAGGGGGAGATTGTTAGAGCATTGCTCGGTCGAACTCACATGTGTTGCTATCTCAAGCATGTTTGTCAATGTTAGTGATCAAAACTATAAAGTCTTGATTTCCAGTCTACTATAGCTAAGGTCTCGGACTAGGATAGAAAGTGTAGTTGAGCTCAAGAACTCCATGGCGATCATCATACAAGACGAAGGACTACTCAAGGAACCAGTGGATCTTCATCGACTAAAAGGTATCTAGAGACTTGAACTTATCTATCACTCAAAAGTCTATCTACTTTATCTCCTATCTTGAGACAAAAGTCGTATTACTATATAGACTAAGATTATACACATATGATATTTCGAGCTGAGTATATCTCGCTTATGTATTTCTAGAAATATGTGTTGGTAAAGCTTTCACTTTAGCCAAGTTCATCTTTACCTAGTGACGAAAGTCATGTTATGTTTCAATCATCTTGGAAATCGCTCTGACGAAAAATTATTTTTGAATAACAACTATATAACGCCCTCTGAGAATGTTTAAATGATTGAAATGAGAGTTTAGACAATATAACCATTGGCGGATATAACAACTATATAACGCCCTCTGATATGTATAAGTCCTTATTGCTTGAACTAGACCTGGCAATTAGGGTCAAAACCCGCGGGTTGGACCGAACCTAGCCCATGTAAACACGGACCTAACCCGACTTGTTAGTTAATATGGTCGGGCTAGAGTTGAGGTTTCAGAACCCATGGGTAATTAGGGTTGACCCGTCTAACCCGCGGGTTAACCCGTCAACCAGTTTAATAAACTAATTGGTATAATAATTAGATATTTGTCAACCTATTACCCAATTTGGAGGTAACTTTTGACGTATTACCCGGGTGACCGGTCAAAGGTCAGGGTATTTCTCTCACAGAACCTTATCTCTTCGGTTCCAAATCCAATTTTCCAACTTAAGAAACATAACTTTTGTTTCCTTTTTTTCCCACTTTTCTCAACTAAACTAGATCTGGCCATAACTGCAGTAGTACTGTCGATGATCGATCAGTTCAAGTCATCATTCCTCTACAAGTAACCCATATTATTCACCTTTTAATCTCTTCTTAGTGGTGGATTGTGATTAATTTCTCTAAATAAATTTTTTTTTTTTACTAATGGTATGTGACTCTGTGAATATGTGATTGTTTTTTTTTTAGGTAAGTTGGGATCGTTTTGTGCTCATACTCGGTGGTGGATCATCTTTTGCGTGTGGGTTTATGGATTTGTTTTTTAAATTAGATTCATTGTATTTGATTTCTTTTTATGATGGATCATGTTAACGAGATTTTGTTAAAATTTTTTCCTCTTGCAGTGGCTCTTTCCCATGGTGGTCTTGGTATGTATCTATTTCTTTCCCTTTGTTGGAAGATTCATTGTTATTGATGGTTATGGTCCTTTTGGGTGATGGGTTTGTTCAATTTTTGATTTTAATGAATGGGATTGCGATGTCTTGATTCTGATTTTTCTTGGAAAAAATATGGTTGTTGCTATTGATGCATGATATTTGTGTGTGAAACTATGACACATTTGTTAAGTAGGTGATTATCAGATGCAATGGCATTGGTACTCTGAACTAGAAGTTATTTAAGCACTTGAGAAAAGATCATCTGACTGATGGAGAGTGTTATGTATTTTTAATGTGGTAATTAAAGTCTATTTGTTGTTGTGCAAAAATTAGATGCCATGTGAAGGTAAAGTCTTTGTTTGCATCTATATTGGTCATTGTATGTTGTAAAATTGATGAATAGTTAGTGACCCAATTTTGATTGGTGATATTCGATCTTGACCAACTGTATATACAAATTTTGTATCTATTTATGATCCAACCAATAGTGAGTTTTTATGTTGGCTTGAAATTATGAACGAGACAATATTTCATTTCATGTTTTCAAAGGGATATGAACCCTCCCATGTGATAATTTTAACTAGAGGTTGCATTTGCACCCACTATGTCCAAAGGTTTTGAACACGCACCTGCTTAATTAATTAATCAGATTTAATTCCTCAAAGACCATGCGATATTGCGATCTAACTGCTGCTTTACTAGTTAGAAATAAGATGTTCTGAAAAAAAAATTGTATGATTTACCTAAACACGCTTTGCCTTAGTCTTAGTCTTTCTCTTCAATGCTAGTGTTCAAGATATGTTATTGTTGTATTATATTTATATGTCATTGTCCAATGGATAGGATTAAATCTGATTTTAACCTTTTTGATTTTCTTATAGCTTCATAAAATGTCCAATATTTGGGCTCTCTTTGAATTGGTAGAACAAGCTGATGGTTCAGTAATGGTGGTGTGCAATGTTTGGCCAGAAATATTCTTATGATAGTCACAGAGGTGGCACTTCAACTTTGTCAAGGCATAAGTGCCCTAGGCGTGAAACGCAAGATGTGGGACAAATGTTATTTGGAAAGAATGGACAAGTGTATACTCGCGCACGCAAAATAGATCAGATAAAGTTCCAGGAGCTTGCAAGAAATCTTCCATCAAGTTTAGTGGAATTTCCAGAATTTAGGGACTTGTCACTTGTGTGTCTATCTAAATGTTGATGTTAAAATCATCCTCACTGCTGAAATACTGCAATTCCAAATATATTTAGTCTTTTTGGAGGTTTAGTTTTCTTTGTTAAATAGTTGAATGCCAGTGATGGAGGCTGCTGGAGCAAGCTCTTTTGTTATGCTTATTGTTGTAAAAGTAAACCATCGTAAATTTGTAAGCGTATTTTTTTAGAGTGGTTTTAAGACTTGCAGTATTTCAATTTTGGAAACACAAGAATTTCTGATATATGATAAAACCCAGAGCCAACCCGCCAACCCGCTGAGCCAACCCATCTATGGTTAGGGTTGAGGTTTCTCAACCTGATATATAAATTTATAGGGTTAGGGTTCAGCACTATCAACCCGTAACCCGTCTAACTCGACACGGGTTGACCCTAACTCGGCCCGTTGCCACCTCTAGCTTTAACCGAAGTTTGTGAACTTTGTTGATCAAGTGAAACCGGAGTACTATGCAAACTCAGTCCGCGAACTGGCGGAAGTTCTTGTCCGAGAATTTATGCTGGAGTTTGTAAACTCCGTCCGGAAACTTAAGTCCGCGAACCCAGTCCTCGAACTTGAGTAGGTTATGTCTAAAAACGATGTTTATGAACTTATCTTAATAAACTAATGAATGCTATTGAAAACCGTGGCTTTATAGTTCAGGAATCGATTCGATTGAATCACATCGTTTTTTCTTTAATTGTGACTTGTGTAGTACATGATATCTCATAGAAATTTAACAACTCTCTAACTAGTTCATTTGAGTCATTTGGACTAGATATAGTGAAGAAGAATATGGTTGATATGAAAGTTATCATTTGGCTAACTAGTGTTGAACCAACTAATGTACAAGTTTGGGTACGGTTACACAAACCCAAAATTGTCAAGTACATGTGTGTATAACAAGCTATGTTTTCGATCTAACGGTTGATAAATATTAGCTTGTATCTAATCAGGTTTTCATATAACGGTGAATATTGAATGCTTTGTTACTAAGTTAACATTGATTGCAAACCCTGATTTGAAAGACTATATAAGGGAGAACTCTAGCAACTAGGAAACCTAATCCCTACACATTCTATGTGATACTAGTTGTGCTAAGATAGAGTCGATTCTCCTTTAACCTTTGGTTTTCTTCTTCTAAAACCAGGTTAACGACTTAAAGACTTCACTGGGATTGTGAAGCTAGACCAATACTACTTTTCTTGTAGTTGTGTGATCTGATCTTGTTGTTTCTATTGTACAAGTATAATTGTAATAATTGGCTTGAGATTTCTATCTCTGATAGGAAAGATATAAAAGTAATCACAAACATCTTCGTCTCATCGTTTGTGATTCCACAATATATTTTTTTGCTGCGTCAATTAAGACTATTGTGAGGTGATTGATAAAACTGAGTTGTTCTTCGGGAATATAAGTCTGGTTTTATTTATTGGTTATTGTTCACCTTGATTTATCAAAAGATGGAACAAATCTCATAGGTTTATTCGTGGGAGACAAATTTATCTATCTTGTAGACTTTTCTGTGTGAGACATATTTGTTTATTAAAGTCTTCGACTTTGGGTCGTAGCAACTCTTGGTTGTGGGTGAGATCAGCTAAGGGAATCAAGTGCGCAGTATCCTGTTGGGATCAGAGGCGTAGGAGCATAACTGTACCTTGGATAAGTGTGAGATTGGTTGGGGTTCAACTACAGTCCAGACCGAAGTTAATTTGGAGTAGGCTAGTGTCTGTAGCAGCTTAATACAGTGTATGTTTAATCTGTACCAGGTCTCGTGGTTTTTCTGCATTTTCGGTTTCCTCGTTAACGAAATTCTGGTGTATGTGTTATTTCTTTTCCGTATCATATTTTTATATAATTGAAATAATATAGGTTGTGTATTGTTCAATCAATTAGAATATCCGACCTTATTGGTTGTTGATTTAAATTGATTGACACTTGGATATTGGTCTTTGGTACCATCCAAGTTATCTCTCTTTGATTAAGACTCACAGATTGTATTTACTTGAGTAAATAAAATTAAGAGATTGAGATAATAACTCCTTGAGATATTTTCTATTGATTGAGTCTAGTTGATTCTCTAGAAAGTAACTCGGAGTTGTCCATACAGATTTCTAATCGAAATATTGGGTGTGGTTGTTAGACCCCCTCTTTTTCACAAAGTATGTACCCAGATCCATGACCATGCTCAACTGACCCACCATTCTCGTCATCACTATCATATTTCTTCATTACCAATCCCGAGCACCATTATTATCACTGCCAAGCTCATGACATCACCATCTCTTTATTGTCAATGGTTGTTAATGGCATCAGCCATTTTCTTCTTTTTTCGGTCTCTCGAGCTCGTCATCCATTCTCCTTGAACGAGATCCACCTTCAACAATAAAGCTCTTTCATGTTCTGAACTGCCATCATCTCTGTTATTTCTCTGTATCATCACTGATCGTCCTCACTATCATAGCATGCAGCATCAGCAACCTAATCGAACCCCAACTCCATCGTCAGTTGCATTATCCATAATGGCAGCAACATCAGTCACCACTATTCCCTATCCAACTTCGAACATCAACCTCGGCAATGAGAGACTCCATCTTTAGCTCAAACTAGCACGAACTTTATGTCTTCGCCGAATGCATCAATGTCAACAAACTGTTCTTCTCTGTCTTGCCACCAGACACCATTACAATCACTGTTTTCATTGGAAGACCCCAGACCGGACTCATATTCCATCAACAGTGAACCATTGAGAATCACCATCGTGATCTGCAGGCAACATCACTGGCCGGGTATTCTCGGTTAGAGTTGGAGAAGAAGATGATGGCCACCTCATAGTAATCCTCCTAGTGCCTTTAATAATTGCCTTCCAACTGTCTATTATCTTCCCTGAGTAGAAACTCGGGTGCCTATAACAATTCTGTAGGTTCTCTACTTTTTGACAACTTCGGCTTGCTTCGAATGTTCCTAGATTCTTCATACGACGTCATATTGACTCCGTTCTTTCGTCGTTGGCTTCGTATGTTCATACGCTTCAAGATGATAGCAAGAACTCCAATATTATAATGAGTTCCATTTGGTCTTTGCCCATTCCACACTTGTATCTAACTTATTTTATTGCACAATTACGTGCAAATTCACTTGTTTTGGACGATTCACCTAGCAAAACACAAATAAAACAAAAAAAAAGTAATATACAATAATTTGCAAGAATATATAACAATTACTAGCATGGATTCAACAATAAATATATGCAAAATATGCACTTAACAAATCCCCCCCCCCCCACACACACACACACACTTGGATTTTGCTAGTCCTCGAGCAAACTATCTAAATACAACAACTTCATGTCGTTGAGAATATGGTTGCACTTAGCATGTGTAATAGGCCTTTAAACCCCTAGGTGTCCCTAGTGGACAAGTTATAGTGTCGTGAGAGCTTACAAGAGGTATACCCTCAAAACCTACTCTAACTTCAAAGCGTTCCAGCTTCCCAAGAATCCAAGGAGCTATGAGGACATAGTGTTTCTGCATGCTAGTAATAAGAAGTTAGAAATACCAAAGAACATATTCTCATTCTTAAATGTTAAGTGAGAAATAACCACACCATAATGAGAGAACGCATGTTTGAAAGCGATCAATAATCATTTCGCCTCGACTTCTGCCTCACTTAAATGGATTTTATGATAATTGCACTCAATAAGACGTCTTTTTTATGGGTCTCATATGTGTGCAGGTATGAATGAAGAGAAAAATCCTACACACGTTGAATGGTGGGAAGGAAACATTCCGAATTATTTCTGGGATTCCACAAAATCGTGGAAAATAAAGATATTTTTCTGATGATCTCTAAGAAAGGAAATCAACCACTATTATCGAGGATGAGAGTACTTACCAACTTCACATCCAATTGCAATGATGATAACACCACTCTCACAACATCCAATAGAAACGTAGTCTTCAGCTCGTCTTCTTCATCTTTTTGGTCTTCGTCTTCGGTCTTCAACTATTGATAATAAACTCTTGAACTTCATAGAACTTTGACAATTGTAACTATTTTCCTCTATTCCTTGTTGCTTGAAACTTCCTTATAGATTTTTCTTCCCCATGGCCTTATTGAACAAATCTTTTTGTATTTTGTATTTATTTTTTTCTTCTTTTTTTTCTTCTATTTTTTTCAATTTTTTTTTCTTATTTTTTTCTTATTTTTTTTTTGTCTTTTTTTTTTTGACAAAAAGATTGCAACTACAAAAAGAATAACGAAATTAAAATTAGCATGGCCATGAAAGAGGTACTTTACCACTTTGTTCTTCACAACTTGTATTGTCTTCGTATCATAAACTTTAATAACTCCCATCATTTGATTTTCTTCGCTCTTGTAAATAAGTCTTCATACTTGGATATAAAATTACGCCCCTTATATGTAAGTGTTCAACATGTTTATAAAAATCTGCTCACTGTTTGTTGCTTACTTGGATATGATATTTGCTCTTCCTTGTATTATTGCTTGTAAACCTCAAACGTCTTCAACTTTCCTTGTAGATTTTGATGGCGCTCCGCTTGTTGATGATGATGGTGTTTCTATGGACCTGTTGTTGGCGAGAGAGAATGGTTCTAACTGCAAATCAAACTACAATAATGTGGTTTTCATCTATAGACGTCACCCTCATGATTGACAAAATTAGTACTCAAGAGATCAAAGAGTAGTGCTGAAAATGGCGTGAAGTTGGGTAGCTCACCATTCTACCCGGAATTAACGTACGGTGACACACACTCAAAAGAATGCTCTTTAATCAGCTACTACGAAAATTTAGTCTGGTGCCTCTGTTGATATGAAAATATGTAGTCTCCACTAATGATTGATCAGCAACTCTAATAATGCATTTCTCCCTGCTCCTTATTTGCATCACCGGCATGATTAAATCCATTATTTAACACTCTAACAAATAAGAAATCCGAACGGGGTTCCCTAACACTTCCAAGTTCAGTTATGTCCGTCAGAGTTCTCTATGTAAACATACCTAGAAGTATGCTAGTGACTCTAAAATCTCTACAAGTTGGAGGTTTTATTCAAATATATACAATTTTTTTTTGAAGCTTTTGACTCAAAAAGGCTAAAAACTCTATATGCAAAAGACACTTAAACTTCACACTGTCCTCAATGTGTAAAACTGAAAATTCTGAATTCTGACATAACATCAGATAAAACTCAAAAACAATGCAAATTGGTAATGAATTTGGAAAAACTCCATTTCACAAAAGCTGTTCTCCTATGTATTTTATATAAAGTATAAAAAGGGAACAATGTTTCGATAAACGTTCTGACAGTTATGGTCTCTGGTCTGAACTATGTGCAGTCTGAATTTTTCTGACGAAAAGGTATTCGTCAAAATTTTCTTCTAAAATAGATTTCGAACTCTATGAAATTAAACATGGGGATGAAAATATGATATGAAAACAATAAAAATTAAAAATAAAAGGGATTAAGATACAAAACCTATGGGTTGCCTCCCATTTAGCGCTTGGTTTAAAGTCGTCAGCTCGATTCTCTTGTTATCGTCCATATACCAACAATCTGAAAATCTGGTAGTCTGCCCAGAAAACAATCTGCAATTCTAATAACAACTTCACACAATGATTAGCATAATATATGAATAGCGAAATTGTTATATCTTGGAAGTTTCCCCCATACTTAGTTCAATCTGCAGTCGAAAGTGGATAGAGAACATAAAATAAGGGAACTTCTTCGGGTTCCTCTCGGTGAACCTGCACAATGCTAGAATCAAACACATCAAGTGGTAAATACTTAGAAGCAAAATAATCCATTAAAACTTTGGAAGCACCCAACTCTAATCCTAAGTGATGTCGATCAAAAAATTTGGAAATATGAAAAGGATTAGACAAACCTTCCGCAATCTCTTGTATTATAGGATCCTCATCATTCTTAAAGAATTACAATGAATTATTTACCTCGTTTGTATCATGGTACTCTATCAAACTATTTATCCATTCTTCGTCAGCTTCAATCGTAATCTCAGCATCATTATAACCCTTGGCTAGCTCAATTGGGTCTTCCACAACTTAAACCAATTTAGTTTCATTCTCAATCTCTATCTCTTCAATAACCTCGTCTTCGAAATCAAAATCATCTCCTAGAAAGTCTAGTTCATTGGTACAAATCTTAAAATCATTGTTTGAGTACGTTACACCATTTATAACAACGGTTATGTCATATTCATTCTCCTTCTTTTGAATAATCGAGTGATCATTGTTATAATTCGGAGTTGAAATAACATTACCATTATTGCAAGGATTTTCCAAAGGATGCTCCTCTTCATCAGAGTCTCCGTCAATCTCATAATCTTCAATATCCCAACGACGTTGAAGTTCCGCTCCTATTACCTTGTTAATTTCTTCGAGAGTGTTTTCTGATGCTCCAGCTTCTTCTAACTGATCATATTGATTAGAAATTTTTCTGATATTAATACGTTTTCCACCATTATTCACGATGAAATTTTCAGAATGTATCTCTTCTTTTGACATCAATGAAGAAAGAACGTGATAACGAGGAGTAGGTTTTTCCAAACTCTCTGTCATCTGCACATTACTAGAAAACAATTGATCAGAAGTATAACTATCCTCCCATCCCTGTGATTGCTCACTTACATACCCGTCATAAGGTTGTTGATATGTATGAGAGTATCCACAAGGATCCGTAGGGTATGGTTGGTCGTTGTTATATGAATGAGATTGAAATCCAAATTGATTACCACTATAATATGATAATTATTCTTGTGCTCCGTACATGTTATGTCCGTAAGGAAACATGACGACTCACAAGAATAGAAAATCAAAACGAAAAATCTAAGAACAAAAATATAAACAAGCTAAACAAATAACAAATCAAATAGCAACCGCTCCCGGCAGTGGCACCAAAATTTGATGCGTGTCGTACCACAACAAATTAATCAAAATATCTCCCACTAATTAAATAATAATATATCGGTAGTAAGGATCGTTCCCACAGAGAGCTGTGTAATTGATATGTTATTTAGATAGCAAAATAAGATAAAACAAAGGGGGATTGGTTTAAAGTAAAATAAAAAGAATAACAAATAAAAGAAAGAGATGATCAAGGAATCCATCGCCGTTACCAAGCGATAACTGGATTAGTATACTTACCTATCTTCGTTAGAACCACTCATCACCAACCGTAGAATAACATCTAGCTCGGTGCAATCCCCAAAACTCCTTTTACCACGGATACAGAAGCTCTCCAATATCAGATTCTATTCAACAAACCACCAAGTAGTAGCTCACTCAAGGTGTAATCCAATCGAACGCTTTAGGATTTGTGAATTAGGTTAATCCCAGTAGTTAAACTGTTAGCTCAAGGTTCACTTACTGGTGTTATCTTCACTCGCAATTGATCCAAAAAATCCCTCTGCAAGGTCTCGCGATTTCTACTTGTGTATAAATATTTCGACGATTACTTATCTCGTAACCCAATACTAGCAATAAAACAATTAATAGATCAATCTAGCGTGCACTCTAAATCAATCTAATAATCACTCATAAAGATCAAATATGTTAAAGACAAACGATAAGATGATTAAAACTCCGAACAAACTTATATAATAATAAAGTTTTACGCTAGAACATTGAATTCATCCTCAATCAACAAAAGTTTAGCCTCTCATGTTTACACCATTTCCCGATTTCTCCCTAAAAAGGTAAACCCTAAAATATTTATTAAGAACAAAGTGTATTATGAGATGTGTGCTATATCTAGGTTAAAAAGTGCTTTTATAGTTAACTAGGAGAGAAGTCTCGTGCATCGAATCCCGGTCAAAACTGGTTTCCAAAAACTACCCAAAATAAGTCGCGTCCAAGGATGGTCACTTCATAAATTCCGCAAGCATAAACTGGGCTTACGTCAAATACCCAAGTCCATCCCATTTTCTCGTTAATGTCTTGTTAGATGCATGAGACTGACAGCCTATTCTTCTCTTCTTTCTTTTTATTTTCTACGTCTAGGACATTCGGTCCATGACTTCTCCTGTAACTTTTCCTTGGTTTCTCGAACTGATTTACGGCTGAAACTTTCTAGCCGATAACTTCCCTGTATCTTTTCTCAAACTCGAGCACCACAGGCTCGAGATATCTCCTCATTGTCCCCATTAATCAGTCTTCATAGCCAGCAAAGACTTCTTCTTTCTCGTTCTCATTTCTTATCAATGGAGGCAACTTCTTCATCTATTTTCACTGCCAATGGAATACCCAAGAGCTAAACCATACATAAAATCGTCACTGCCAACCTCAAGTTTCACCATATCTGTCGATATTCAGAACCAAAGTCCGTACCCAGCTCTATCACCACGCTCAACTGACCCACCATTCTCGTCATCACTGCCATATTTCTTCATTACCAATCCCGAGCACCATTATTATCACTGCCAAGCTCATGATAACACCATCTCTTCATCGTCAATGGTTGTTAATGGCAGCAGCCATTTTCTTCTTTTTTCGGTCTCTCGAGCTCGTCATCTATTCTCCTTGAACGAGATCCACCTTCAACAACAAAGCTCTTTCATGTTCTCAACTGCCACCATCTCTGTTCTTTCTCTATATCATCACCGATCGTCCTCACTACCATAGTATGCAGCATCATCAACCAAATCGAACCCCTACTCCATCGTTAGTTGCATTATCCATCATGGCAGTAGCATCAGTCACCACCATTCCCTGTCCAACTTCAAACATCAACCTCGACAATGACAGACTCCAGCTTTAGCTCAAACTAGCATGAACTCTCTGTCTTCGCCGAATGCATAAATGGAAACAAGTCGTTCTTCACTGTCTTGCCACCGGACACCACTGCAATCACTGCTGTCATTGGCAGACCCCAGATCAGACTCAAATTCCATCAACATTGAACCACTGAGAATCGCCATCGTGATTACTGGCCGGGTATTCTCGATTAGAGTTGGAGAAGAAGATGATAGCCACCCCGTATTAATCCTCCTGGTACCTTTAATATTTGCCTTCCAAATGTCCAGTGTCTTCCCTGAGTAGAAACTCGGGTGCCTATAACAATTATGTAGGTTCTCTACTTTTAGACAACTTCGGCTTGCTTCGAATGCTTCGAGATTCTTCATACGACGTCGGATTGACTCAGTTTTTTCATCGTTGGCTTCATCTGTTCGTTCTCTTCAAGATGATAGCAAGAACTCCAATATTAGAACGAGTTCCACTTGGTCTTTGGCCATTCCATACTTGTAACTAACTTCTTTTATTGCACAATTACGTGCAAATTCACTTGTTTTGGACAATTCACCTAGAAAAACACAAATAAAACAAAACAAGAGTAATATACAATAATTCGCAAGAATATAAAACAATTACTAGCATGGATTCGACACTAAATATATACAAAATATGCAATATATACAAAATATGCACTTAACATATATATCATCCAACTCAATGAACAAACCAACAAATTTTGTTGGTTTGAACATCCATTTTTCATGTTTGTTGAGTCCATAGTGAGATCAAAATCAACAAACATGAAAAATGGATGTTCAAATCAACAAATCTGATGCTTTGAACATTGAGTCGGAACATCCAGCGCGCATATGTGGTAAAGACGAGCGTCATTTCTGCCAATGCTGGCGTTTTTCCTTCTGTCGCCAGCGCTCGTACACATAACGCGCATCATCAGTTAGAACGCTAGAGTTTTTGTTAATGGCGTCGCGTTCTTTCTGAGAGCGCCAACTGCTCTTCCAATCCAGGCACCATCGTTCCTTTCCTTTCCCTATAAATTCACGTTGTCTATGGACTTTAGACTCACACCTTCCTCAACATTACACAATGTCTATACCGTTTTTTTTTTTCCAAACAAAACTATTAATATCAATTCAATCTTTCAGAAAAATTGAATCTCTAACAAATATGACATTCTCACAACAACGATCACAACAACAAACACCATAACAAACACAACAATCACAACAAAGGAACACAAGAATTCGTGGTCCCAAGTGTACGATGGATATTCAATCTTTCAGAAAAATTGAATCTCTTACAAATATGGCATTCTCACAACAACGATCACAACAACAAACACCATAACAAACACAACAATCACAACAAATGAACACAAGAATTCGTGGTCCCAAGTGTACGATGGATGAAGATGAGTCACTTTGCAGAAATTATGTATTATATACATTAGATGAAATCAATGGTGTTTGTCAAGAGAAAAAAACTTTATATGGTAATATTTTACAAAAAAATGTGAAGAAACCGGTAACATTCATGGTCGTGGTGCGAAGGGTTGTGTCATCATTTTTGCACAATTTCAGGGGACGTTAGTAAATATGTAGCTTTGATCACTCAAGTGTGGAATAACAAAAGAAGTGATGAAGGCGAACCAGCGAACCAGATGTGGAATGAAGATGTCGGAAAGAGTGGAAAAGAACCCACAAAGGTTCAAGATTCCAACATAAAACTTGTTTCACCATTTTGAGGGTGCTTAACAAGTTTAATCCATACTTTCTGGAAGGTCATCAAGTGCTTGTAAGATCACCACATGGTCCAATCTCGCAGGATTTTCAGAATGGAGGGTCTGCTTCCTCACCTGATGGAACTCTAGGTAGTCAGTATCAACACAATAGTAATCTAGACGTTAACACCAACTGCAAGAGAAGAAGAAGAGGTGGTGTGAAAGATGCAAAAGCAGCGAGAGACGCAGCCCAACGAGCAGCAGAAGGAGGTTCAAGCGAGTACAACTATGCTGATCACAAGGCAATGGAGATGCAAATGGAGGCAGATAGAGTCAGGGACCGTGCCATTTCTTTAAATAATCAACATAAAAGTCGTTTTCCATGAGAACAATACTACAGGGATTGTAAGCTAAACAAGTTACTCTCCTTGGACACTGGAAAAATGAATGAACGACAACTTGCTATATGGACTAAGCAAATGGATGCGGCCGAACAACAACAAGTCTAGGCCGAACAAGTCCCCCACCAACAAACTAAAGTCACCCCTTAACAAACTGGCCAGTATGTGAATGTGGAAGACGACGATGATTCCTCGGAAGAAAACAAAGAAGAATTCAGTCTTGCTAATGAATGAACAAGTTTAGTTTAATTCAGTGTAGTTAAGTTTAATTTAATTCAGTGTAGTCATTTTAATTTAATTTAATTCAATTTAGTTTAGTTTAATTGTACACGTTTATTTAAAATTACTTTTAATATAATTGCCTCTGTTTTAACAAACAACTTTAAATTAAAAAAAACATATAAATTAAAATAAACAACAACTTTTAATATAATTGCCTCAATTGTACATGTTTATATCCCTATCCCTCTCCCTCACCACCACCCCTCCCCCCCCCTCCCCCCCGTCGCACCTTCTGCTGCTCCTTTTAAAGCCCAAAGGTGCTTTGTTAAATCGTGTCTTAGTTGTGCATAGATTCCCCGATTGTGGAGTCTGTCAGTGGCAAGTTTATATTCTCTTGTCGGACGTCCACGCTTTACCACAAGATCCTTGGTTAAATCTTCATCTGGAAAACTAGTCCAGGTTGGGTCACGCCTGGTTTCTTCAATGACCATTTTATGCAGAATAATACAAATCAGCATAATTTTGTTCATTTCTTGAATATCAAAAAAGTGCGCCGGCCCAGCTATGATGACAAACTTCCTTTTCGATATACCAAAAGTGCGTTCAACATCCTTTCTGCATGCCATTTGTTGGGTATTAAAGTACTGCATATCCTTCGAAGACGCCGGACCAAAGCCTACATGTTTGTAAGCTTGAACCATAGTTGACCATTCTGGATAGATTATGTATGCTAGATAATAATCCTGAGTGTAATGACGATCGTTGATGGTGAAATTACAGTGAGGCGCGACCCCATTCTTAAGATTTTCAAACAATGATGACTTATATAAAACATTGAGATCGTTATTTGAACCCGGGAGTCCAAAAAAGGCATTCCAAAACCAACAATCATAAGTAGTTGAAGCTTCCAAAATTACAGTTGGTTTTGGATAATGACCCTTATATTGGCATGCCATTTCTACTGGACACGCATGCCATGTATAGTGCATGCAGTCAAGACTACCTAGCATTCCTGGAAAACCCCTCTCGGTGTTTTATGCAGTTATTCTTTGAACATCTTCCTGAGTAGGCTTTCTTAAAAAGGTTGGACCAAAATGCTCTATTGTTTCGCAAAAAAGTTTGAGATACCTAAAGGAGGTTGTTTTCCCGATACAGATGTAATCATCCGTGGAATCCGCTGGTACCCCGTAACATAGTATAAGGAGGGCCGCAGTGACCTTTTTTTCGGGACTAAAGCCTCGTGTATGTCGTGCATCATACTGATAATTAAATAAAGGTTGTACCTGACAAAGCTCGTTAATAATCCTTTGTGTCAAGTTGCGGCCCATGCGGAATCGATGCTGAAAATCCTCATCGGAATACACACAGTCATGATTAAAATAATCATGCATCAGCTTTTCGTGGTAAAAATGTCGATTCTGCCACGTCCATCTTCTAGTCGCAGCTTCATATGGCTCTAACGGCTTTGGTATGATCCCGGTTTGTAATTGCAACATAAAATTTTGTCTTCTTTTATCTTGATATGCATCTTCATCCATTTGATGCAAAAACTCCATACACATTTCTTCATCTTCATCTTACAACATGTCATCCATATCCATATCCTCCCCAGAAGAATCAAAATCAGAATTCATGATTGAAAATTGAGAGTAATCGAAATTAAGAAAAGATTGATCGGATGAAAGATTGTTGTGTATTTCTGAGATAAAATCGAGCCGTATTTATAGAGGTGGAAACTAGCCGTTCCGGTGACCGTTATAAAATTTGTCGTTGCCGTTGGCGGTCGTGCCTCAAACGCTGGCGTCATCCACAAAAGCGCCAGCGCTTGTAGTTGGGGTGACAGCGTCAGAATTGATGTCGCGTGTTTAACTATCAATCACTCACTTCTTTTCCATAGTGGAGAATCATGTTTGACCATCCACGTGGCTGAACAAACAAATACATTTAAACATTGCCATACGAATTGCTCTAACCTAATTTCCCCGTTCTGATTTCTTAGGAAACAAAAAACAAAAATAGAAACGTGTTATAAACCAAGTTTATTTACTAAGATGCCCTTCGTGTCTAAGATTAGGGTTTACACATCTTGGCAACCAAGTCATCTATCTATATAAATAGAGGCTTAAGCTTTGTATTTTACATACACATATAAATATAATTTCTCTCTATTCTTCCCCTCTACTTTGTGTCTCCTTCTCTTTTTCTCTATTTTACAACACGTCATCAGCACGCTCCCGATTGAGCTATACGGTCGTCTCTAAACTTCCAAAGGATAAAAAGGGCGTTCTGAGATTTATTTATTTTCTTCGGCTGTATAAGATAGCAGCACAAAACAGGGAAGTTCTCAATCTGATACTTTGATTACTACATATTAATTATGTTGTTTTAT
The DNA here is from genome assembly GCA_023529315.1 of Papaver bracteatum. NCBI lineage: Eukaryota > Viridiplantae > Streptophyta > Magnoliopsida > Ranunculales > Papaveraceae > Papaver > Papaver bracteatum. The sequence goes on along the minus strand of JAJJWX010005220.1, from coordinate 233,474 downwards.
TTAATCTTAAAAAGATGTGTTTCGTCACATTCTGACATTAATATTGTTCATCTTTTGCATGTATGGATGCACCTCGGTTGGAGTTGGATACTTGAGGTGGTGTGAATATTAATATACGTGTGGTGTATTTTATTCCACTACTATGAAAGTTCTAGCCTAGACGCTATAATTGACGAACAAAACGTCAATACTCCCAAGTGATGATTAGGGGCTGTTAGACTCAACCAGACATTGATCTCGTAAGATGTTAATCTATTAAAAAAAATTTATTATATTATTGGTACCTTACTTTATTTTACATAAAATTTAATTTAATTTTATGTATATAAGCATTAGCGGGTGATCAACTTTGTCGAAAAGTTTGATATCCTTCTTTCTCTAATATTTTTCATAGGGAAAGAAAAATCAGTTTCTGTTCCCCGTAAAGAAACTGTAATCACCAATTTTTTTGGTATTATCGCAATTTGATTACATTCATGGTAATAATTCACATACATGGTTGAAAAACCTCTGTCCAATTAAGTTTGGTATCTTCGTCTATTTGATGAAGATCATGTGATTTTTATGATTGTTTTTTTTTTTTTTTTAAAGAAACCATCTATCAACCACGAAGTGGATTTTCCCTATGCGGTGACTAAGTCGACATTTATTTTTCTTTTTGTCGATGTAATTTTGGTGTATCGTATATACCAACCGATATTGTTTTTCTTCGTCAATTATGTGGAAGGAGATGTTAAAATTGGCATTCTAACAAATTTTAGCCAATATTTTTTCTCGTAGTTTGACGGTAATCGATAAAAAAACCTTTATCGATCATGGTTTTATTTTTCTACTAATAAACCATTGATTTCCATTTCTTATGGGGGAAACCATGGATTCCTTAACAACAAAATGATTTCTTTATTTCCTTAAAAAGAATCATATAAGCCAATTGATTTGGTTTTTCCCTATCGATCCTAAAGGGATATATAAAGTATCGTTATTATGATATTCAAAATTGCAAACACCTAGAGAAATTGATGTGTTCTTAAGGGATATTGAGCATTTTTTTTCTCATGGTAAATCTCTAAAATTTTAAAATAATTCAACTTGTAGTTGTAATTGGACACTAAAGATCAAAGGGTGCGCACTCGGCTTGTTAGCCAATATCATTAGTCCTTGTAGTGACTATATTTATCTTGATTGATTTATTATTTTGATAAAGAAAGTGTCCAATAACTTCAATCTAAGTCATTTTCTCGTTGGCCCTCGAGATCACGATATTGGAGATTTTATTTGCATATTTTGCCTGTAACCAGTAAAATCCATGGTTGATCTTTAATTTGTATGAACTATAAAAAAATTTGGACATTTTTATGGCTTTTGAAATCAGTACTACTGTCCAACGTTGTTTTCTTAAAATCCATAAATTATTATAAGTATATGTCTCGAATTAATCGGATAATACTTTATGAAACTTGAAGTTTTCGTATATGAGATGAAAAAGATTTTTCGCCATAATCAGGGGGAGACTATACACTATCAGAAGCTTGTGTAATTAACTTAAATGTTATATCAATTTCTCTCTCATCACAATCAAATTGATGTAGGCTGTCATTATATGATTGGGGTGAAATTTCTCATTTTGCTTTTATTTAAGTTTTTGCCTTTTAAGAGGAAATCCAGTCACATCTAGCAGATAAGTAGTGTTCTATAAGAGGAGGCTACAGGTAGTGCTCCAATTGAGTGTACCGAATTCACATTCTCACAAATAAAATCTTCTCACTTGAATATGAGGAGAATATAATGCCCGTTGGCGCTGGTACCAGTAATTGGTTGAATTTTTCAATATATGCATACATTTGAGAATTGAGTTGGTAAGCTAAATTATTGTCGAATATTCATTTATGGTAGCTACTGAAATAATAAAGATGGTGGTTTTTAACCCCTCTGCCGAAAAATATTGACGTATGTGATTGGTATGCACAAATTCCAAATTGTATTGGATTGAAATCTCTTGAATAACACAAAATTTGGATCCAAAATTTTACACCTTAACCGTGCAAGCATGATTTTGAAAATTACATGTTGGTGTAGTCTTCATGCGTTATATGAGAAATATGATCGTTGTAAAAACGATTTGAGGGTTTCATCTATTTTTTTTTCTCAAACCCCGGGATTGATTCAATAATTTTTTGTTCTCCATATATGATGCTTTTGGCATGGTAGTCCTTGAGGGACTCGTATTGCATTTACACAAGAAATGTGATCGGAGTACATATTCAATTTGTAATCCTTAAAGGATTCAAATTATTTATATTCAGACAGCCACCTGATTCTATCATATCAGGTTTAACAATCCTTTATGTGTTTTTAGAATTTGGTATAAAACCAATAATCCAGATTAATTAATTGATGCTATCAACTATATAGGTCTCTTGAGGAGTCCTTAACAACACATAAATCCACGCGTTAGCAGCATAAATTCTATTTTTTTCTTTCTCTTTCTTAAATCTGCAGTTGGAATTATGCTAGCTTAAACTCTTTTTTAAGATAGACTAGAGTTATTATTTTGATGCTTATTTCTTGAAAAACTCATGTAGTTGAGTCAGCATCGATAAATATGTCAAAAGTTGTACTCTTTTCCCTTGGCTTCAGGTTTTGTCCCATGTGGTTTTCCTGACAAGGTTTTAACGAGGCAACATCTCTGACGTTTTATATATATATATATATATATATTTAATGTTGATATTTGTGCTCTTTTTCCTTCGTCCAAATTTTTTCCCATTGGGTTTTATTGGCAAGGTTTTAGTGAGGCAATTTAATTCAACATGATGGTCATCCAAGGGGGAGTTTTATATATTTTGGTTGTTTAGTGGATGCCCACATTTTATTAAACCAAATAAACTTAATCATCTCCTAAGAATTTGGATTTCCTTCTAACAAATACGATTTGTGTTCACGTATGATAAGGTATTCATATCTTGGCACTTTGTTGAAGAAACTACATCAACTACATATGCAAATCATCTCTGAAGATAGCAAACCAAGACAGAAGTTCTCAATGCATTTGGAGAAGCTTGAAGATTCGAGTACACTACTATTAGAAGACTAACACAAAAGAAGACTTCATCAGAACAAATATATTCTACATTCAAGAAATTTGTTCACCGAAATTGGGACACAAAGATTTGCAAGACAAGAATTTACTGAAGTACTCATCAGGGGGAGCGTCATCATCAAATTAAGGTGCATTCACCGGACTTTATCAAGTTGTACTCTTTTTCCTTCTTCAAGGTTTTGTCCCACTGGGTTTTCCTTGTCAAGGTTTTAATGAGGCAACATATGCGTGTCCAACACTGTCTGGGTCTTTACATGCTTACATAATTTCAGGTTTTTCTCTTTTGAGTTTTCCTGATATGTTTGTAATGAATTAGCCACGGTGATCATCAGGGGGGTGTTATAAACCAAGTTTATTTACTAAGATTCCCTTCGTGTCTAAGATTAGGGTTTACACATCTTGGCAACCAAGTCATCTATCTATATAAATAGAGGCTTAAGCTTTGTATTTTACATACACATATAAATATAATTTCTCTCTCTTCTTCCCCTCTACTTTGTGTCTCCTTCTCTTTTTCTCTATTTTACAACAAAACGAAGGTTCCGTCCAAAAAAAAGAAAAGAAACCGTCAATGCACACCTCTAGATAAAAAGTGGGCGTTTTGGGCCTTTTGGCAACTAAGCTACCTGGTTAGTTGTTTCAATACACATACCATAATGTCTCAACTCGTCATATTGTGTGTTGGCCTCAAATAACTACTATCCTCTCCGTAACTCAACGCAACCACTTCAGCTCTGGGAGATAATCGAAAAGATCCAAGCATACCAACAAAAAGTTTGCCCAAATGATTTTGTGGAAGCTTTGTCTTTCGAGGACGGTTTCTTGGTGTGACCAAAACAAGAGTTTCCAAAGAGCCTGCTTTCCCCAATTGAACGTGATACTTGTTTTCATGCTTGAAACCTTTCATCTTGCATATTTGAGATGTTGAAACTTGTAATCAAATTCTTTCTTATGTAGCCGTTCATAGAAAAGACTAGGATTGAGTGAAGTTCCTTGAATCTGCACGTATAAGTTAACCGAAGTTAGTAAATACAAGACCGTAAAAAGAGCATTGAATAATGAAAATGCTAAACCAGCCACAAAAATAACATGCCGAGATTGGGTTATACCCAATAAGACAAAATATGGTCATTTGGAATTAAAACAAGCCACCCTTAACCATATATTTTCTAAATGGCTAATATACCCTTGTTTAATTAACACTAAAAATTCTGATTAGGTTAATTAATTGAGTTTAGATTGATTAATTGAGTAGATTAAAACTTATGAAATGAAATTTTGTTTTTGATTGAACTTATTTGGGAAGATTTTTGATGAAAAAAAATGTTTTGAGAAAATCTTTTGCAACGGAAATGAAAGCACACAACCCAAACACTTCTAAAAAAGGGGATTTCAAAGTTGTTGTATGAAATCATACTCAAAATTAGATCAGAAATCAACACTTTCAGTTCTGAAAGTATGAAAAGTCGGCAAGGTCGACGAATGAAGACCATGCCGACTATATTTGGCCGGCAAGGTAGATGAATGAAGAAAATGCCGACTACATTGGTCGGCAGGGTATTTAAGAAGAACATGCCGACTTTATTATTTTTTTGACATACAGGAAACGGCTATTGAAAAATATTAGTCGGCAAGGTCTACAAAAAAAAACCGCCGGCGGTATAAGTCGGCAAGGTCTTCAAAAAAATACCATGCCGGTTGTTGAAAAAAATTATAGTCGCCATGGCTGTTATGAAAAGTCGGCAAGATATGCATGTTACGACCTTGCCGACCAAAAACACAAAAATTATAATTTTCGATTTCTAACCTAATATAACAATCAAATCACACAACACAATGATGGGTTTGAGTTTAAACATCATTTATAGTCTTCTTTTCGCCGGTAGAGTCAACAATTTTTTTGGAAAATCAAAGTTGAAGATTTTTATATGGCTTTGGTTGACGGAAGATGAAGATGAAGAAGAAGAAGAAGAGAAGATTAAGAGTTGTTTAGTTTTTTAATTTTAGGGTTAATAAAATTAAGAAATGAGTTTATTTTTTAGATTTAATTAGTTTAAGAATATTAAAATAAAATCACACTTTTTAATAATAACACACTATGTCCCCTTAAATTTGGTTATATCTCAATTAATCTGGGTATACCTCAATCTCGTCAGGAAAAATAAGGCTCAACATTCATATCGTGAGTAAAAGGGTTTCCATTTCGAATTGAAGCAGTTTTTAGGGTCTTTTGAGCAACTAGCACATGGTAAAGATCGGGTGTGAACCTCTTTTTTGCTGTTGCTTGCCCATTGAAAAAAAAGATAATCTCATATACAAAAGCATACTTACATCGATGAAGATATTTTCAAGCTTTTGGCAGTATTTCATAAACAAAGCAATGTCACACGGGTTGCAATAGGCAGTGGGTTCAATCAATTGTAATTCCCTCAATTTTGGTAGACAAACTTCTGTTCTTCCTCGAACCTTCAAACAAAATCAACCATTAAAACTTAATTTCAACTCATCTAGAGACTCCACGGGTATGTGGCAACCATTTCAAGAATTTCGATTCATTTTAGAGACTAAAAGCATGTGTCAACCATTACCAGAGATGTTTGAATGTAAAAACAAAATTTCATATGAGGTCTTAAGGAAATTTCAGGGTAACTTTGAGTGAGTGCTGTAGACTTCAAACAAATAACAAAAGATGGCTAGAGTTACCTCAAGGAACACGCTAGTGATAGTGAGGATGCTAATACGAGAGAAATGCAGAAGTGGAGTTTCCATTGCCTCTAGTCTTTCTGTTTCTGTAAAGTGAAGCACTGCATCATTTGAATTCGGGAGTCACCGATGAATATTATATTCTTTAGTCTTCTTCCGTGGTAGACATGGCGGGTGAATTGACTGTCATTGAATGTAGGTGGGAACGACTGGAACTATTCACCACCTTCAACGCCTTAAAATTCTTCAAATTTTGAGCAGAGATATCGAGCGGCATATAGCCATACATACTGTAAGTGCATTCTACCAATTCCAAGATTTCAAGACTTGCACAATTGGAAAGCACAGCCGAGATCGAAGTTAAAGAGTGAAAGCTCTTGAAATATTGAGGAATTTTGTAACTACATCGCGATAAGTTCAATACTTTAACGGATCGCGATAAGTTCAATACTTTAACGGAACCACATTCAAAGATAAACTTATCGTCCATCTTTCTTGTGCAAAAATCAAGATGGATCTCCTCGACTCCTTCGTGACAGCAATTTTAATCCATCTGTCGACGTTAGAGTAGATTGACTCATTTGAGTCTTCGAAAAATAGTTTGGAGCTATGTATCTTAGGACCCGAATGAAGCTTCAACATTTGATTAATAATTGCACAAAATCTTTTTGCTTTTGATGTTTCTGGAAGAAGTCTTTATCGAAATGGAAATTTTCATTGATGGTGGGTTTGGATGTAGAATTTTAAAGATGGGATTTATGGGTCCAGGGGATTTGGTGGAATTATGTTTCCCTCGTTACATTTGGTTGCCCAAATCCCTGGAGTTACGTTTCCGACGGGATTCACTTTTCCAGCAAATCCTCCATATGGAGTCCGACCCCTCCCCCCTAAGATTTGCTGGGAAACTTATCAGGGGATTTATGAACCCACTTTTTTTTAGTCTAAATCCCATATATACACAATTTTAAGCTTCTTAGGGCAATGCCAAACAATACATGGACTTTAACACAATAAAATTTTATGAATCCTAGGAATCTCAACTGAGTTACCAAACATACGAGGGATTTACATGAATCTCAGAATTTGTAATCCCGTGGGATTACAAATTCCTGGAAATTGTGAATTCTGTAACCAAACCCACCATGAATTTCCATGAATTGTGAAATCTTTTTGATGGCCATCCTATCTCAGAAACTGAACATACAGGCAATAGAAAGAAGATTTTCTCGTCGTCAGGAATTCTCTTGATTTTCTTCTGCTTATGCTGTAAATCCAACATTTCCTTAGGGTTTACCGAGGTATAGACTTAAAAGTTGAAACCACGGAACTCATAGATATAGAGACTAGTGATACATTCAAAAGAAAATAGTTTTAGCAAACTTTGGGGCTTTAATTTCTAAAGAACCCTAATTTGGGGCATACAGACTGATGATGCCATCCAATGCAAACTGTTAAGGGTGTCCTAGTGATGCTAAAGATACTGTAATACCCTCATATAGTTTAAATTACATTACTACCCTTTTACTTAATTAAATTCTAATCCTAAAACTTTCCCACTAATTAACACATCCCCTAATTAACTACCCTCCCACTAATTAACCGTTACCCATTAATTAACTCACTCATTAATCCTAAAAACGGTTACTTAAACAAACAAAATAAATATTTAAAAGTTTTAAAAACCAAAAACCCTTATCTCTCCCTCTTCTTCTCATCTTCTTCTCCAAAATTTCTGAAAATTTGTTCGATTAAGTTCTCGATTAAACACATACATGGAACCTCGTGTTAAGCGATGCCCTAGAAATACGGTGCCGAATCCTGGTGTTGCTTTTGTAGCATCTCAATCTAGGGTTTTTGGAAAAGATGGAGATGAAGTGGATAGTGGATCGATTGGTGTTGGAGAGGGAGAAATAGAGGCCGATTCTTTAAAATTGCACATAGAAAGGTATTTCCCACAAACCCATTGTTTATTTTTGCGTATTTCGTTGATTTATGACATGTAATCGATGATTCATCTAGGATTTTGTTAGTTTCAGGGTAGTGTTCGGCTGAAATATCGCAACCGAACTTATTTTTTTTTATACAGACGAAGAACAGTTCGGCTTACAATTTGTTATATTTTGAATATCGTATGAGCCAAACCAATTAGTTCGGCACAAAAAAATTTGTATGATAACCTGCCGAACTTGAATACCATTATTTAATAACTGATCTATTACTGTGGGGTACATTGTTCGACTCATTGTGATAAACATCGAATGTGCCGAACCTTTCTCTGACCATGGCTAACACTGTTGGGCACCTTGTTCGGCTCATATTGATAAACATCGTATGTGCCGAACTTTACACTGTGTATGGCCAATAGCTTCCTCTAAACTTGTCCAGTTATAGGTGAGTTATCAAATTGTACGGTAGAATCATATTTATTTAATTTGGAAAACTAATTAAGGTTTGTCATTTGTTTTAGCACCTATCCGGGAAAATTCAAAAAGAATCTTAAAAGGAGATCAATGGAAGTGACTCCTTCTAACTCAAAAACTCCCAAACCTCGAGGTGGTGGTACAAAGAACTTACATGCAGGCAAAAGGGGAATTGACACGACTTGCTCTTTGCCTGTAGAACAAGAGGATCACAATGATGAAGATGTTGGTGAGGAAGGTCAAGAAGAAGAAGAACTAGAACAAGAACAAGAGAAAGTTGTCACATCAAGGGAGACATGTAAGCACATTCCTCATCCGGATACTGTGATACGTCCTCGCAAGGATGGTTTGCCCCATGGTCTCCCTGGAAACAGTGGAAGAGTGTGGATTGGCTACAAGGAGTCATGGGCAAAGATAATTTACCAGACTCCGGATCACAGGGATGCAGTCCGCGTACTTAGACACCAAAGCGCCGCACATTGGGATATTTTCAAAGAGGCTCTTGAGGTGGTGGCTTTAGTACAAGGCTCTAGTTTATGGCCTGTTATTTTCTATGCACAAGAGGAATTTGATGCAGTTACAAACTCAGCCTTTTGTGAGAGATTATGTCCGGAGAATTACACATTTCATCTCCCCTTTGGCGAAGTGTTGATGCTCAATACCTCCAATTATTAAGGGATTTGAAAAGCTACCACAAGTACTCTTGGGGAACCGCGACCCTTTCTTTCATATTTGAGCAACTTGGAACTGCGTCTAGGTTAACAAGTAAAAACATTGGAGGTTATTTCACAATGCTTCATGTAAGTTTACACACTGTAGTTCCATTTTCAAAAAAAAAAAACTCGGCTTTGAATTTTGGTTTTTTGTATGCCGAACTTACTTTTAAAAAGGCTCGGCTGTTGCGATTTTAATTTACTTAGCCGAACTTAGTTGGTTCGGCATTAAACGTTTTTTGAATATAAACCAAACTTTCTTATGTTTCCCAAAGTTTACAACCTCCATGATCCAATTCTACTGATCCTAATAAATAAGTTTTGTATTTTGTTTTTTATATTGTTGGTGTAGGTATGGATATATGACCATTTCCCGGATTTGAATTTAGTAAGGAAGATGACAAATGGGTAGACACATTCCCTACCTCGGCCAAATGGAGTTTCAAGGAAAATAAGAAGAGGAATAAAAAGGAAATTTTGATAGCTTTAAGAGAAAAGTTAGACTCTTTGACTGTTGAACAAGTTGTATTTCAACCATACAAAAAGTATGAAGAAGATGATGAAGTTGTTGAGGATGAAGATATGCCATTGGGATGTACTATGGGCCATTGTTTTATCCCGAAGGCTTTACAGTGTTTGATCCCCATTGAGTACTCCGTCAATATGGATTTATCCAAACGATTCTGGTGCTAGAGGAATCAAATTTCAAGTTGTTGGCCCAAGAGTTCTAAGGGAACAAAGAGTACGGAAAGTTCATGGAATGCCGAATATGATCCCAATCCTACCATTGATTGTTGGGATAAATTGGAAGATAACAAATTAAGTTGAGTTGACTTAGAAGAGTTTCGTGACGATCCTTGTGAAGTTGACCCAGCTTATATATCTTGGTATAACCAAATTTCACATCATTTAATCATTAATAAGGAAAGTCAAGCTTTGGTAGATGGTAAGAGGGGAAAGCGAACACAAAAGGAAGTCAAGCCGAAGACGAGGAAGAACACAAAGGGCATGGTTGAAGATGTTTCGAAGTCTTACCGAACTATGGTATATTGAGTGCATATTCTGAAACTTTTTTTCAATATTTTTGTATATTGTTGGTTATATGTTTTAACTAAATTTTATCATATGGTTGGGGGTAACGATGTGTTGAAGGCTATGAAGAAGAAAATTGATTGCAATGTGGATATGGCGGTGGAAGAGCAAGAATATATGTACAACCATTGGGATGGAGTAATCAACAAAGGTGAAGGTGCAAGTTGAAGTGGTGCTAAAAAAGGTCGTGGTGGTGGAAGACACAGTCGTTCTCAATAGATGATTTTGTTCAAATTGATCAAGTACACTAAGTTTTTACGGTTTGGTTTTTAAGTAATGTTTGATTTTAGCACAATTTTATTTACTTGAAGAAAACAATGGTATGTGTTTGGTTTTCGGTACAATGTTTTGATGTTTAACTACAATGTTATGCTTTTATGTTTAAGTGAAATGCTAAGCTTTGGGTGCACTGCGATACGTAAGTTACAGTATAAAGTTCGGCTTATAAATATGTAATACGTATTAGTCGAACCTTATTCTGACATTCCTCGATTTTCTAAGTAAAAAGCTCGGCTTATAATTGTTTAACGCGTATAAGCCGAACCTTACACTGTGACATTCGACTGTTCTCTTATTAGTAAGTTCGGCACCAAGTTCCATCTTAGTAAGGAATCATGTTCGGCTTAAACTGAGATTTTATAAAGAGCCGAACTATTTGCAAAGTATTAGAATATTCTAGAAACTTGTAAATTACTATACTACCCTTTAAGTTGATATAAAAGCAAAGAATTCTCTTTTGGGTCAAAGCATAAGGAACATCAAAAGAACCTTTTCGGTTCTTCTCCTCTTCTTTATTCAAACCAAGTCGGAGAAAATCGGTTAAAATCATATTTCATCGCCGAAATTGATCGTCGATTAAACACAACTATAAAATGGCTCGTGGAAAGAAGAAAAAACAATTGGTAAGCGGTCCAAATCTTCTTCTAATCCGTCAATTGAAAACCAACAACCGTTAAAAGGAGTTGAAACTGAAATTGACAAAGAAGTTCAATCAAGTGAAGAAGAAACACCAGAAATGAGGATTAGAAGGTATGTTATACAAACCCAACCATTTAATTTGTTGATCAATGCATTTTATTGTATTGTTAGATTAGGTTTAATTGGAAAAAAACCTAGGTTTTTTCGAAACACAGAGAACGATTCGGCTCATACAATATAATTTATTAGCTGCCGAACCATAACACTTGAATAGTTCGGCTAGTTTAGATAATCGCCGATCTTTGAGTTTCATTGGTTCGGTTGTTTCGTCTGGCGTTCGTATACGCTGAACTTAGTTCTGTAGGATTATACTTATTTATGTTTTTGTATTATGTATAGAACCAAAAGGGTAAAATGAAAAACCGGGAAGATCAACCAGATGTGGAAGATCAACCTGAAGTAGAAGAACAACAACAACCAGAGAAGCAAGATGCTACACCTCGTGTTGTTGGGTTTCACATTCCTGATAATGATGATGTAATAGATCCAAGAGATGATGGTTTACCACACGGTCTTCCAGCCGATGGAGGCAAGGTGTTGATTGGTTACAGAGAGTCTTAGGAGAAGAGGATATATGAGACTCCTGACCATTGTCGTGCGGTCAGAGTTTTGAGACATCAAAGGGCTGTACATTGGGATTTGTTTAAAGAGGTGCATGAGGTGATTGTTATAGTGCAAGCCTCTAGTTTATGGCCTGCCATTAAATATGGTCATCAGGAATGTGATAGAGTGACAGCCTCCGCCTTTTCCGAGAGATTTTCTCCTGAGACTTACACATTTCACCTCCCTTTTGGAGAGATGACAATCACTCCTGACGACGCGAATAAGATTACAAGCCTTAGTGTCACCGGAGAAAGCGTGGATGCAACATTTTATAATATGAGTTGGGATGAGTTGTATAAGTTGGCGGAGGAAACTCTAGGTTGGCCAAGATCAATAACCGATCTAGAGTTTTGTTGTTCTGTGAGAGATGTCACTTCTACCCATGATGATAAAAGTGCAGCCTACAAGAAAAACAAGAAGTTTAAGTTTTTGAGGTTCAAAACCTATTTTGAGAAAACAACGGATAGGGTTAAAGATGGAAAGTTTGTGATGACTGAGGAGTTAGTGAAAAAAACTGCAACAGCATATATGTTGTACACTCTTGGAAGAGATATCTTTCCAGACACTTCTGGGAACAAGATGAGTGCTCAAATATCCAATTTTTCAAGGATGTTCACTCGGTTAATAGTTATGCTTGGGGGACATCGTCACTTTCCTACCTACTCAATCAACTCACACAAGCATCTAGGTTGGCAAGTACAAACATTGGAGGAAATTTCACTATGCTTCAGGTAATAATTTTCATTAAATTTGATTTTGTTGTTCAAATTATACTTATTTAAAACAAATATTGGTTATTCAGTAAAAAGTTCGGCTTAAAACCATGCATATGTGTAAGCCGATCTTTCTGTTGTATAGGTTCGGCAAGTTAGTTAATTTTCATTATCTTCTGAACTTTTATAGTTCAGAGGATATTTTGAGAAATCTTGAATTATTTATTTAGGTGCGGGTATATGACCATTACCCGAAATTGAAATTGGCCAAAGTACATACAAATTAGGATAAAACAACGCCAACAATGAATCGATATGATATGGAAGCCAAGAAAGAAAGAAATAAGAAAGATGTGTTTATTAATCTCAATGAGAAATTAGACTATTTGGATGGGAGTGACGTCTTATTTGACCCATATTTGAGAGATGTTCAAGAAGATTATGTTATTCAAGATAATTTTGTGTCGATAGGTATGTACTACATACCTTTATTTTATCCGGGTGGTTCTGTAATATATGATCCTCGTCGCGTTCTACGTCAGTTAGGATCTATCCAAACGCTCCTAGTAGTTAACGATAAGTTCAGGTTGTTGCCATTGGGTACCACTGGGACTAATGAGTATGTACTACTTGGTCAAAATTCATGAAGTCTTCACCAATGAAACAGGTAATCCAAACAACTGGGATAGGGCATCACTGTTTTGTCGAATCGAAACAATTAAAAATAAAGTTAGGGACTTCATAGCTATGATTTGGATTGTCAATCGATATCAGCTTAAAGGTAAAACAAACGATGAGATTATTGTTCGAGCTCTAGAGGAATGACGAATATGGAAAGGAAAAAAGTTCAAATACCAAGCTCACTACAACATCCTTAGGAAGTTTGTCATAACTCGTTTTGGTTATGTTAGAGCGTTGCTCGGTCGAACTCGCATGCGTTGCTATATCAAGCATGTTTGTCAATGTTAGTGATCAAAACTATAAAGTCTTGATTTCTAGTCTACTATATCTAAGGTCTCGGACTAGGATATAAAGTGTAGTTGAGCTCAAGAACTCTATGGTAATCTTCATACAAGACGAATGACTACTTAAGGAACCAGTGGATCTTCATCGACTAAAAGGTATGTGGAGACTTGAACTTATCTATCACTCAAAAGTCTATCTACTCTATCTCCTATCTTGAGACAAAAGTCGTTTTACTATATAGACTAAAGATATACACATGTGACATTTAGGGATGAGTATATCTCGCTTATCTATTTCTCAAAATGTGTGTTGGTAAAGCTTTCGCTTTAGACAAGTTCATCTTAGCCTAGTGACGAAATTCATGTTATGTTTCAATCACTTTGGAAATTGCTCTGACGAAAACTAGTTTATGAATAACAACTAAATAACGTCCTCTGAGAATGTTTCAATGATTGAAATGAGAGTTCAGACAATATAACCACTGGGGATATAAACATTATTGTGGTAACACATATATGTATAAGTCCTTAGCACTTGAACCGAAGTTTGCGAACTTTGTTGATCAAGTGAAAACCGGAACTTGAGCAATCAACCCAGTCCATGAACTCAGTCCGCGAACGAGCGTAGTTCTCGAACCCGAGAATTTCTGGTGGAGTTGTAGCTCGGTTTCAGTCTTTGAACTGACGGAAGTTCTCAAACCCGAGAATTTCTGCTGGAGTTTGTGAACTCCAACCGGTTACTTAAGTCCGCGAACTTGAGTGGTTATGTCTAAAACGATGTTCGTGAACTTATTTAAATTATCTAAGGAATTCTATTGCAAACCGTGGATTTATATTTCATGAATCGATTCGAGTGAATCACATCGTTTTTGATTCAATTGTGTCTTGTGTAGTACATAAGATCTCATAGCAATTGAACAACTCTCTAACTAGTTCATTTGAGTCATTTGGACTAGTTATGGTAAAGAAGAATATGATTGATATGAAAGTTATCATTTGGCTAACCATTTGGTTGAATAATATTTAACCAACTATTGTACACGTTTGGTTACGGTTACACAAACCCAAAATCTTCAAGTACATGTGTGTATGGAAAGCTAAGTTTTCGATCTAACGGTTGAGAGATATTAGCTTGTATCTAATCAGGTTTTCATCTAACGGTGAATATTAAATGCTTTGTTACTAAGCTAACATTGATTGCAAACCCTGATTTGAAATACTATATAAGGGAGAACTCTAGCAACTGGGAAACCTAATCCCCACACATTATGTGTGATACTAGTTTGCTAATCTAGAGTCGATTCTCCTTTAACCTTTGGTTTTCTTTTTCTAAAAACTAGGTTAACGACTTAAAGACTTCATTGGGATTGTGAAGCCAGACCAATACTACTTTTCTTGTAGTTATGTGATCTGATCTTGCTGTTTCTATCGCACGAGTACAATTGTAATAATTTTCTTGAGATTTCTATCTCCGATAGGCAAGATATAAAAGTAATCACAAACATCTTCGTCTCATCGTTTGTGATTCCACAATATCTTTTTTCGCTGTGTCGATTAAGACTATTGTCAGGTGATTGATAAAACTGAGCTGTTCTTCGGGAATATAAGTTTGGTTTTATTGATTGGTTCCTGTTCATCTTGATTTATCAAAATACGTAACAAAACTCATAGGTTTATTCATGGGAGATGAATTTATCTATCTTGTAGACTTTTCTGTGTGAGACGGATTTGTTTGCTAAAGTCTTTGACTTTGGGTCGTAGAAACTCTTGGTTGTGGGTGAGATCATCTAAGGGAATCAAGTGCGCAGTATCCTGCTGGGATCATAGGCGTAGGATCATAATTGTACCTTGGATCAGTGTGAGATTGATTGGGGGTTCAACTACAGTCCAAACCGAAGTTAATTTGGAGTAGGCTAGTGTCTGTAGCGGCTTAATACAGTGTATTGATACTGCAAGTACATAGTGACAGTTTGTGTAAAGTGCAAGCACAGGTCGATCCACAGAGACTTGGAGAGTGCTAGGTTGATTCTTTGGTCTACTACACTGATTCTCTACAAGAAATCTCACAAAGGGGGTTTTGTTTTGTCGATACGACAAAGATGTTGGCAGTGACTGAAATATTAAAACAAGGTGCAAAGCAAGATGTAAGTAACACAAATGGGATGAGGTACTAGGGAAGTTGAGTCCACCACTAACTTACACTAATTATTTTACTGATGATACTAACCTTGTCCTTATAACCGATAACAGGGGAGATGTCAATCTTCGGTATATCTAAGGTAACTATAAGGTGAATAATCCAATCGCAACTAAAGTATCTTCCCTAAGCATTAACTGTCTATTTAAGGCACAACTAATCAAAAAGTCAATATATGTAATGAAGCATGAGATGCAGTTCTACAACACAGGATTGTTTTAACTACAATGGATACATGGCATAGACTATGAAAGTAAAGTGTTGAAGCCCCTAAGATGGAATTCTATTCTAAATCATTTAAGCACAACAAGATTATTATCAAAAGCATGAATAAAAATCAATAAGCTAAGGCTTCATATCAACCCTAGCAGGCAAATTTAGAACATGATGAACACAATAATGAAATCAAACTTAAACTACAGCTTGGAGCACCGACTAATCCGGGCATAAGTTTTTTCATACATAATTTGTTTCTTATTTATACATAAAATTTCTCTCAATTCTTTCAATTCGAAAATTGACAGAGACCCACTTACCGTGATAGCCTAAATTGGTTATCCCCTCTTCTAATTCAGCTCTACAACTCCATTAATTCGACGTTGGAAGAAACCCTAGCTCCATCTATCTCGAACTTAGCTTCTAGGGTTTTGGGAGAAGCTATGAAGGAGATAAAGAGAAACTAGGAGGTGGTGAAGGTGGTTGTGCTGGTGGAAGAGGGGTTTGGTTGGGATATGGAGGTGCTTCTGTCTTCTTCAAATGGTCGGGGGAAGGGGAAGAACTGGCAAAGAAGAAAGAAGAGAGGAGAAGAAGAAGAACAAATTGGGTTTGTCTTCTGGTCGAGTTGGGTGAAGGGGATAGACAGCTAGGGTGTGAGGCGGGAACAACAAGTGTTGATGCACGGCAAGGAGAGGACGTTAGATGCAGCTGCTAGATTAAATCCAACGGCTTAGGATGGAACCGGGCTTGGATTCGGGTCTTGGGTAGTTTAAGCCCATGTATTTGTAAACGGGTTACAACTGATGTGCAAGCGGGTTGCGACTGATCTTGCATAGACGCTGGTCACCAATTT
Organism: Papaver bracteatum; assembly: GCA_023529315.1. Taxonomy (NCBI): domain Eukaryota; kingdom Viridiplantae; phylum Streptophyta; class Magnoliopsida; order Ranunculales; family Papaveraceae; genus Papaver; species Papaver bracteatum. Next base: position 216,921 of record JAJJWX010005220.1, on the reverse strand, counting down.
CCTGCTCTTTTGGCTCCTTAATTCCTCCAAGCTTTATTTACTACCTAAAAACACAAAATTAATTAGCACAAGTATTTATTCTTGAAAACAAAGAAAATACAGAATTTGGGATAATATATGATTTTAAAGCGCAAAAGATGAGTTAAATGCCAATGAAAAGGTGTATAAATATGCATTATTTGGCACTCATCAAATACCCCCAAACCTGAATTTTACTTGTCCTCAAGTGAAACATAAATTAAGAAATCCTAATTATACCACTGTCGCTGGTCTCCCGAATGCATTTAGCGTATGCACTAAGCATTTAAACCCCTAGGTGTCCCTAGTGGACGAGTTGTAGTCTCGTGAGGGCCTACCAGAGATATACCCACAAAACCTTCTCCAACTTCAGAGCGTAAAAGAGTCTCAAGCATCCAAGGAGCTATGAGGACATAGAGTTTCTGCATGCTTGTAACATGAATTTAGAACTACCAAAGAACGCATTCTCATCCTTAAGAGTTGAGCGAGAAATAACCATACCATATGAAATAATTCGGGTTCGAGAGTAATCACAAGCCTCGACTTCTGCCTCACCAATAGGGTTTTATGATAATTGCACTAAAAAAGATAGCATTTTTAGTCTCTCATATGTGCAGACATAAATAAAGAGAGAAATCTTGCACACGTTGAATGGTGGGAAGGAGAACCTTTCGAAATAATTTCTGGAGACTCCACAGAATTGTGGACAAAAAGAATCTTTTTTCTGATGATCTCTAAGAAAGGAAATCAACCATTAGCAAGGATGGGAGTACTCACTTACCTTCACATCCGATCGGTAATCAACACCACTCTCACAGCATCCATAGAAATGTCTTCAATCTTCGGTCTTCAACTGTTGATGATGAACTTCTTGAACTTCTTAGAAACTTGACAATTTGTAACTTTTCTCTTCAATTTCCTTGTTGCTTAGAATTTTTCTTCTTGAATTCTTCTTCTTTCCCATGGTGTTGTTTAAACAAAACTAAGAAAATAAACAACATTTTTTTTTGATTTTTTTTTTAAATATGAAAATACAAACATAACCAATGAAACTACTAAAGCCATGGATGAAGGACTTTATCACTTAATTCTACACAACTTGTATTCTCTTGATTTTATGAACTTCATTATTTCCCATCTTTTTCTGTTTTCTTTGTTATTGTAAGATAAGTCTTCACTAGTGTATATAATTCTTTTTTTTTTACTGTATCTTCACTTGAATAAGACTTTTTCTTTTCCTTGAATTGTTGCATGTAAACCTTGGACTATTTCGACTTTTCTTCAAATATTCTGATGTTGCTCTACTCGCTGATGATGTTGTGTTTCTATGGATCTGATGATGTTGTCGAGAGAGAGAGAAAGAGAGAGTGGTGCTAACTACAAATCAAACTACAAGAAGGAGTTTTCATATTTAGACGTCATCCTCATGATTGACAAAATTAGCACTCAAGAGATCAAAAATAGTGCTGAAGGTGGTGCGAAGTTAGGTAGCTCACCATTCCTACCCGGAATTTACGTACGGTGACACACACTCTAAAAGGACTTTTTAGATAGTCACAAAAAAATGAAGGTTGGTGCCTCGCTTGATGTAGAAATGGGTAGTCTCTCACTAAGGGTGATCACAACTCTACTACCAAATATCTTTGCAGCACCTAATTCTCCCTCTGGCATGGTTAAATCCAACTTTAACGCTCTAACAACTAAGAAACCCAATTGTGTTCTCTAGTACTTCCAATTTCAGATATTTCGGTCAGACTCTCGATGTAAACATAGCTAGAAGCATGCTAGTGACTCTAAGATCTCTAAAATTTGGAGGTTTTATGCACAAATTTACAAAGATATTTTATTTTATTTTATATTTTTTTAATGAAAACTAAAGTAAGAAGACTAAAAACTCTATATGCAAAACACTCCCCCAAACCTAAAACATTGTCCTCAATGTTTCAAAGGATGATAAGAATTTAAACAAAAACATACCATGAGAACCAAGAAGATTAAAGAAAAGGGAAGAGATTACCGGTATGTCGGCAAAAGCAAGATTAGAGCTTCATTATTCAAGGCTAGAATCCAACATTAACTCAGTTAATGTCATATTGGATTAGCACAATATATATAAAAGAAGACTCAACCGATTCAAGATAGAAGATGTAACATTACCTACTGTATTATATACAAGAAAAATTCACCATACACCAACAATCTAAAGAGTTGAGGATCAACCCAAAAGATGATATGCAGAAACATCAATAGCCTTACACATATATAACATGAGAATGCACGTAAGACTACATATGTGAACGAGTTACCCCCAAACCAAAACTTGTCAACAGATATGTTTTTGAGCACAAAATCTTGCAATTTTAGAGGTACATCATGCACAAGGTCTAGTTCAAAGTGAACTTTGTTGGGGACGGGCAGAGAAACATCAATGCATTCTAACCGTGGCTTGTCAAAGATATTATATTTAGCTGCAAAATAGTCCAAAAGGACTTGAGAAGCACACACTTCCAATCCTAGATTAGGAACTCTCAGAATATTTGGTTTTAAAAACTTTTTGCAAACAGAATCTAAGTTGGATGAAAGATCATCAATTAGTGACACGGGCAGGGAGCTAGATACATCTAAGTTATGTTCATTTTTAGGTTCAAAAGCGTCACTGCATAGCCTAGTATCTCCCCAGTCAGAAACAAGTACTATAGTATCATGCTCATGGTCATTGAACAAATTAGCAAGCCCCAAATCAGCATCAAAATCATCTGGATATTGATTGCGATGAATATAAACATTATAAGAAACATGGTCAATGAAGATCTCTACACTATGGTCTAGCATTTTGGAGTTACAAGACTCTGAAATTTCATTTTCAAAATTAACGACCTCATCTAACATTATATCCTCATCGTCATCACAGATGCATGAAAATCCTACCCCATCAAAACCATTAGTGTTTTCTGCCCATACAGCTGCCTCTAAAATAGGTGAGCATGGACTGGCATTTTCAGCAACATGGTCTGAAACACTATATTCAGAAATAAATTCATTGGGGAAAACAAATTGACAGCTTGGCTCATCAACATGAGCATTTTCAGTCCACATGCTCATCAGTTCTTCCATATTCATTTAGTTCAGTGACAGCTTGGCTCACTGCAGGTTATAAACCTTGAGTAGGGCCAATAGTACATGAAAGATTCAGATTGTTTCTCCTTCCTAGTTCACAAGTTAGTGAGTATAGGTTATTCTCATGCATTTGATGGAAAGTATTGACACGTCCCATTTTAGACTGCTTAAAGGCGTGCAATTCAGGGAAATTCTCAGTCAAATGGCCTAAACTATCACACAGGATACAAAAAGAGAATTCAATCTGGTTACATAACTTGGGTGCATCAGAGTTTTCATCTGTGCATCTTTCTAGAGCTTCAAGTCTCCTAATTAATAATTCTACATTTGTATCACATTCAAAATTAAAATGTGACTCATGGAGATCACCCATATCATGTGATATTGTCCTAGTTTCCCTAATGGTCCCATTGATGGGTCTGCTCAGCAAGTTTAGCTAAAAATGACCATGCTTCATCCACAGTTTTATCAATGAACTCACCATTACATATAGACTCAACTAAGACTCGATAATTAAAGTATAATCCCTCGTAAAGAATGGTGACCAGTCTCCACTTCTCAAAGCTATGATGAGGACACTCAAACAACAAATTATTAAATTGTTCAAAATAATGAAAAAGTGTCTCTCCATCTAACTGCACAAAAAAATTTATACTTTGAAGAATACTTATGGTTCCATGATATGGAAAGAACTTTTTGAAAAATTCTGTTGCGAGTTGGTCCCAAGTGGTGATTGACTGCGGTCTGTAAAACCAATTTTTAGCTCTTTCCTTTAAAGAAAATGAAAACAGACGCAATTTTAGAGAATCTTCAGGCAAAGCATCAAATTGCATAGCCCGACAAATCTCGTCGAACTCTCTTACATGATGATAGGGGTTTTTAGATTCAACCCCTCGAAATATTGGAAGCATTTGTATCATGTTTGCATCTAATTCAAATGGGCCATCGGTCTGGGGTAGGACGATACATGATAACAATCTTGTTCCTATGGGGTACATGTTCTCATGGAGAGCGCTACTCATTGTCTAAACTTGAACAGATGTGTTAACAACTGAAAATGGGATTGCAGATAGGCAGTATTAATACAGACTAGCTAGGCAACCAGTTTGGTCACGAAAAGAAATGATCACAGCCTAGTCATACAGACAAACCATTCACATGTAATAGATGCCCAGGAAAAAAACATTGAACATATCAGGGAAGCAAGCACTTATGAGAATCAACAACTAGTCATATGTACACAGAATCAACATGATGTACCAATTTGTCAACATGCCATTGCGCAACTCAGCGCTTTAATGCTTATGAAAACGGCAGTCACTTCCAGGGGTGATTGCATACCAACACATGTTATGTAGAGATCAAGATATGCACAACAAAATGAAAATTTTAGCAAGTAAAAATTCTATTCGGACTTCACAGATCATGCAAAGGTACCGCAGCAGTTAGCAACAAAAGGAACCAGTTTGAAGTACTAATTCAGCTACCAAAATTGAGTTTCGTGTTGCGGATTTTGGCAATAGTCATTCAGGTAACTAGTTTACCAGGCAAGGAGCTAAGTTATCAAGTAAGATACATCACGAAAGGTTCGGAGAATCAATGGAGTTACAAGTTCAACAACTGATCATTGGAATTATCATAGATTTTAAGGTTGAGAATGATATCGCCGGTATAAATCGGATTTAGGCACAACACACAGGTTGCTTTGCTATTTTTCTCCTCCTCCTTGGGTTTGCTGCTTCAGCAATATTGCAGGTACATATTCCTTTTTCTCTTTTCCCTGAGTTTGTATTTCAGCTTTTCAAGTACCTGGTTTTCACAAAAGAAATTATCAGTTTCCGGAATTATGCAGGAAAAACAGATCAACATGCGTGTATCACTGATAGTTAACAAGTAAGGTTGCAAGGCATTTGTTGTAAACTACCCTGATGGATAAACTGAGAACTGAGCTTTGCTTAGTTGAAAACTTTGAACATGACATAATGGAACTAAAAGATGCAACATGTAAGCTTCCAATGCAACACAATAATACTTATTGGTGGATATTTACAGATTGCAATGTATATTATATACTGAGTAAACTAAAAATAATAGAAACCTAATCAAAATTTCAACTTGAGCGATAAACAGAACTAGCTACAGATCTTTACAGGGATCGAAGCTTTCACCTAGACTAAGATGCAGAATATACAGATATGTTGATGAAAGTAAAATCTAGGATGCGAACAGAACTAAGCTATAAAGTATAGAAACTGATAGTTTACAGATGATGATGGCAGAAGCCTGAAATGGCACCAGTTACACTACACAAATAACTGAAAGAGATCAGAAAAGTAAAAACCTACAGCTAAAACAACTACTGAAATGCAGATTATGAGAACAAATGGGTCACTCAGCTAAGTTATACTATCACAGCTGAAAAATTGGAAAATCTAAACATATATATACAATAGTAAACTAAGAATCAGTGAACTTTAACTATAGATTCAACTAGACTAGACTTTTACCACAATATGATGAGATGAAAACTACCAAGAAGCTACGGATTATAATCTAACAACGCACAAACTGACAGTTTCACTATCTGAGCTACAAGATTATGTTAACTATAAGTTAAATCATGTAATGAACTGAGAAAGAAAATGAAAGAAAAAGAACTAAAGGACTAACAAGATTATGATACAGACAACTTAACTGAAACGGAATTAGCAAATAGCTAACACTAAAGTGATGAAAATTATACACAGATGGATTGAGCTACTAAGTTTAACTAATGACAAACAAGCTGTAATCTAGAACTGAAACAAATAAGTACATAGTTTGAACTAAAATCAGGAAAGTATAACCAAAGAGAACTGCAGGAATACATAATAAAGACAAACTAAGAATCCTAGATGCAAGTGACTGAAAAATTACAACTACAGCTAACACTAACAACAAGATGCAGATATATACAGACTAAATCTAATCGAGAGGATACTATGTGACTGAGAATCAAAAGTTACAGTCAACACAAGTACTGATATGCAAATTATAAAAACAGATGAACTATACTACTGAGATGAGATTAATGAAAGTAAAACTAAGTCACAGGATACAACTACAGAATGCAAAACATGTTGTAACAGATGGATTATGCTAGATTACACCATAACAGTAGAAGAACAAGAGTCTAACACATGTGTACAATCATTAAAGAAAAACTGTAAAGTGGAACCAAAAAAAAAATCAACCACACCGCTACCGAGTCCCCGTCAGCGGCGCCAAAAACTTGATAGGCTCAGGAATGTTACCTACAATGATACTGCAAGTGCACAGTGATAGTTTATGTAAAGTGCAAGCACAGATCGATCCACACAGACTTGGAGAGTGTTAGGTTGATTCTTTGGTCTACTACACTGATTCTCAACAAGAAGTCACACAAAGGGTTTTTTTTTTTGTCGATACGACAAAGATGTTGGTAGTGACTGAAATACTAAAACAAGGTGCAAAGAAAGATGTAAGTAACACAAATGGGATGAGGTACTAGGGGAGTTGAGTCCACCACTAACTTACACTAATTATTCTACTGATGATACTAACCTTGTCCTTATAACTGATAACAGGGGAGATGTCAATATTCTATATATCTAAGGTAACTATAAGGTGAATAATCCAATCACAACTAAAGTATCTTCCCTAAGCATTAACTGTTTATTTAAGGCACAGCTAATCAAAAGGTCAATATATGTAATGAAGCATGATCTGCAGTTCTACAGCACAGGATTGTTCTAACTACAATGGATGCATGACATACACTGTGAAAGTAAAGTGTTGAAGCCCCTAAGATGGAATTCTATTCTAAATTATTTAAGCACAACAAGATTATTATCAAAAGCATGAATAACAATCAATAAGCTAAGGCTTTATCTCAACCCTAGCAGGCAAATTTAGAACATGATGAACACAAAACTGAAATCAAACTTAAACTACAGCTTGGAGCACCGGCTAATCCGGGCATAAGTTTTTACATACATAATTTGTTTCTTGTTCATACACAAAATTCCTCTCAATTCCTTCAATTCGAAAATTGATAGAGACCTACTCACCATGACATCCTGAATTGGTTGTCCCCTCTGCTAATTCGGCTCTAAAACTCCATTAATTCGATGTTGGGAGAAACCCTAGCTCCATTTATCTCGAACTTAGCTTCTAGGGTTTTGGGAGAAGCTATGAAGGAGATAGAGAGAAACTATGAGGTGGTGAAGGTGGCTGTGCTGGTGGCAGAGGGGTTGGTCGGGAGATGGAGGTGCTGCTATCTTCTGCAAATGGTCGGGGGAAGGGGAAGAACTGGCAGAGAAGAAAGAAGAGAGGATAAGAAGAAGAAGAAACTGGGTTTGTCTTCTGGTTGAGTTGGGTGAAGGGGACATACAACTAGGGTGTGAGGCGGGAACAACAAGTGTTGATGCACGGCAAGGAGAGTACGTTGGATGCAGCTGCTAGATCAAATCCAACGGCTTATGATGGAATCGGGCTTGGATTCGGGTCTTGGGTAGTTTAAGCCCATGTATTTGTAAACATGTTGCAACTTGCAACTAATGCGCAAGCGGGTTGTGACTGCTCTTGCATAGACGCTGGTCACCAATTTCCTTCTCTTTTGGCTCCTTAATTACTCCAAGCTTTATTTACTACCTAAAAACACTAAATTAATTAGTACAAGTATTTATTCTTTAAATCAAAGAAAATACAGAATTTGGGATAATATATGATTTTAAAGCGCAAAAGATGAGTTAAATGCCAATGAAAAGGTGTATAAATATGCACTATTTGGCACTCATCATGTATGTTTAATCTGGACTAGGTCCCGGGGTTTTTCTGCATTTGCGGTTTCCTCGTTAACAAAATTATGGTGTCTGTGTTATTTCTTTTTCGCATTATATTTTGTTATATAATTGAAATAATACAGGTTGTGCGTTTTTCAATCAATTAGAATATCCGACCTTATTGGTTATTGATTTAAATTGATTGACACTTGGATATTGGTCTTTGGTACCATCTAAGTTATCTCTCTTTGATTAAGACTCGCGAATTGTATTTGCTTGAGTAAATCAAATTGAGAGATTGAGATAATAACTCCTTGAGCATTTTCTATTGATTGAGTCTAGTTGATTCTCTAGAAAATAACTCGGAGTTGTCCATATAGATTCCTAATCGAAATATTGGGTGAAGTTGTTAGACCCCCGCTTTTTCAATTGGTATCAGAGCAATCAAACACGTTCAAGACCTCATAAGTCTGTGTTTGTAGCGAAATGACTCTATGGACAAGAGTAGTATCTCTGATAAACGAATCACTAGAAATAAATACTTTGTATCGTCTAATTCTAATAAAGTGAAAGATTCCTCTATCTCAACCATAGACGAACCATGTGTTCAAATTAGACAGATAGATCCTGACATGCATTGTTCTAATTACAATTCAAAAGAGTCTATTTCTCAAAATAAATGGGAAACAGCTGGAGAGAGTAAGTTAATTCTCAATCTTGTTAAAATCCAAGCTAATAGACTCAATCAGATGAAACAACATGTCAGTGTTCTTCTTGGCATGATAAGAGACTGCAAATCCAAAGAAAATACTGAATATCATTCTTCATGTATGACACTTGATGCATGCCTTGAGAAGGATGCGGTGGAAATAGAACATCACTTGAGTAAGCTCTCTATTCAAGGATGCTCTAAGCAGTCCAATATACCAAGCACTTCTGCTACATCTGAAAATGCTCCAGCACTAGAAGTAGAAATGGAGTCCCTTCCAATTAAGATTGTTGTGTTAGTTTCCTCTGATCAAGGAAATTCTACACCATATGGAAGGTAGAAATCTCCTGACGAGAATGTTACTGCCCAATCACTCGTGTGATCAGAAATTATGTCACTTTTACGAAGCAAAAGGTTCTGTTAGACAAATGAGAAACTCTAAGTTGAATAAAAACTCGCTTGTTCAACTTCAACACACCTTAGACTTAATTCTCAAAGGTGTAACTGACATTCGTATGTCAAAACACATTGGTTTTCATATGTACCCTGTGTATGTTACCAAGAAGGTCAGTTCAATGAGTTCCTCAAATGTTCGAAAGAAAAAAAAAATCTTAATAAGAATCGTCGGAGAAAAGACCAAGCTGTTGTTTCTAAAAATAACGTGTCTCTTGATTTGAGAAAAATTCCAGGAGAAAGAAGGAAGAATGATGATATGAGAAATGACTTGATAAAGATAATTCAAGGCTACAAAAAAATTGTCAACAGGATGTCTTCCTTCTCAAGTCAAGACCCTTCTGGTAAGAACTTAAACTATGTCTCATATTTTGATGACAGTAAGTTTTATGATAATTTCTCAAATCAAAAGGAGTCTCTCTTAAAATTCAGAAGGAAAAGAGACTTGATCATAGACACAATTCCTTATATGAGCTTAAAGCTCATACTTGTGCTAATTAATCACAAGGTTAGGAACTTTCTCATAAAATCTTGCTGAAAAAGATGTGTAAAAGTCAGGTGTACTTTGGTAATTTATGATTTGCCTAGTTGAGCTCTTCTCTCATCGTTTATAGCTAAACTAGTGCCATCAGACAGTATTGCCTAAAAATTATTTGCAATGTCTTTTAGCATTTTTCTGTTTATTTATCTCGTGTTCTTTTCTTGTGGGGTGCACTGTGTTCAAATGTGTACACGGGTTACCGTTTCGAGTTTACAGCTTGGAAACCCTAAAAGTCCTTCATCCAAACAAAACCTTTAAATATCCGACCTATTGAGTTACATATGTCATGTACGCATACTCTAGGTTTTCTGGGTTATCAATAATGTCCTCCTCCTCATCTTTCTATGGTGGTTTTGCAAAGGGATTTCTTGTAAAAGGTTTTGGTGTTGAATCAAAAGGAAGAAAGAAAAGAAATCTTGTGGGAGATGGAGCACTTAATGCCTCATGCTACTATGCCTACTCACATCAAGATGTTGAGAATGAGGATATGGTGTCTGCTGAAGTGGTTCATGACTTTCTGAAATACTTTGAGAAAGCAAAACTGCAACTTGTTGATACAATGAAGGATCTTGATGTGGTTAGAAGTGAGTTGAAAAAGGTTACTGCTCACCTTGGTCTCATGAAGTCACATGTTAAAGAACTTCTCAATAAGGATATCTTATCCGAAGACGCAGTTAATGATATGGATCACAATCTCAAAAGTATTGAAACTTGTGAAGTTGTAGAACGTGAACTTTATCTTGTGATCGGTTTCTAGTAGACATGTTTGAGTTAACATTATCTAGTAAGTCTTCTTTTTATCTTTTGTCTAGAAGAATAACTAGTTTTTTGGAATATCCATTATTGTGATTACACATAGCTATATCCAATGATTTTCATCTTCTTGTTTTTAGATTTTTTGGTTTAAAAATTCTAAATTTGTTTGGAAGATGATGGTTGCAGTATTAATCTTTATGGTTTTATATATTGCAATATTTTGATGGGATATGTATGTTTACGTCCGTGAACTTGATTGTCCCAAATTTTGTCAAAAGTAAAGTCATTCGTGAATTGATATGCATATATTGATAAAAGGATGAATAGATTTTTGAAAAACACAAAAGTTAAACCTATATTGTCAATTATTGATGTAAGATAGGTTAAAATCTTTTGTAATTCAAGGATTATGTCTATTGTATGTCATTGTGCAAATGGTGATAGAAAAAAACATAGAATGAATCCTTGTGTTATCCACGGTATAGATCCTTATTGATCCATTTTTTATGTATTACCGTGAAGGCTCCATTGTGTATCTTATGTTGAGAACGATACGACTAAGTCAATTCCTTATTGGCATGGTTGGTTGTTCCATGAGATGTTATATGTTGAGCATTAAGAACTAAATTAATCAACTTGTGTGGTTATTTAGTTTTTATTCCATAAGTTTTCTTATGTTGAGTACATGTACGGTTAAGGTTGTCAGATCTTATGATAATCTTAGTCGGAGTTCCATAATCTCTTATGTTGAGCCCAAATGAACTAAATCAATCATCTAGTATGCTTATTTAGTTAGCACTCCGTAAGTTCTTCTCATGTTGAGCATAATTGACTAGGATGGTTATTTTTATAATTAACTTAGTCATTTTTCCATAGATATTCTTATGTAGAGTGTGGACAATTAAATTGATTAGTCTTGTAATTAGTTTGGTTGAGTATGAAAATCAGATTATTTGCAAGTTTTCTTGTGATCAATATAATTGATTTTTTTTTAAGTCTCCATAAGTTTACTTGTGTTGAGCATATTTATTCAAGTTAATCTTGGTTCGCTTTGGTTAATTTCATTGAATATTTCTTGTTGGATTCCAAATTCATACTTGTATGTAATTTGTTGAGTCTAAAGAAATCCTTCTTTTCTTTTGAAATTAAGGTCGCTCTTTTTGTTCCCTTGGGAATGACATATTATGGGGGAGAGTTCTTTTGAACTTGTGCTTAATTGCCATGTGTGGAATGTGACTGTGGAATATTATAGGGGTTATCTTGCATCCTTATAAACTCCTTGATAAATGAATTTAGCTTCGGCTTTATGATTGCATTTAAACAAGATGATACACATTTAACTTTGGTCATGAAATGTCTCTTGCGGAAATTTCATTAGGACCCCGTTCTTGTACCTTTGCCAATTTTATTGACAAGAATGGGGAGAATTAATATGTAGTTCACACTACAAATACATATGGTTTTCGGATCATTATGTAAGGGGGAGTGGTTTCCATGTGAGATGGAGTATTGACTAAGGGGGGTGAAGTACCACCATAGTATTATTGTTGAATTTGTGATGCAATTGGACTTTGACGCTGTGTAATAATACTATGACACTGTATAACAATGATTGAGAACCGATGCTTTTCTCATTGGTATAGCTACAGATTTTCAACAACGATGATGCTAAACTTACAACCTTTGGGATGATTGGACTACTTGGAAGTGACGAAGATTTCGAGTATTCTTGAAGATTAGACATGTGGAATAAGAGCTACAAAGTTTATTTATATATTTTTTGTATTCCATATGTATTAATAGTTTTGCCACTAAAATTGACAAAGGGGGAGATCGTTAGAGCATTGCTCGGTCGAACTCGCATGCGTTGCTATATCAAGCATGTTTGTCAATGTTAGTGATCAAAACTATAAATTCTTGATTTATAGTATATTATAGCTAAGGTCTCAGACTAGGATAGAAAGTGTAGTTGATCTCAAGAACTCCATGGGAATCATCATACAAGACGAAGGACTACTCAAGGAACCAGTGGATCTTCATCGACTAAAAGGTATGTGGAGACTTGAACTTATCTATCACTCAAAAGTCTATCTACTTTATCTCTTATCTTGAGACAAAAGTGGTTTTACTATATAGACTAAAGATATAAACATGTGACATTTCGAGCTGAGCATATCTCGCTTATCTATTTCTCGAAATGTATGTTGGTAAAGCTTTCTCTTTAGCCAAGTTCATCTTTGCCTAGTGACGAAAGTCATGTTATGTTTCAATCACTTTGGAAATTTCTCTGACGAAAACTAGTTTGTGAATAACAACTATATGACGTCCTCTGAGAATGTTTCAATGATTGAAATGAGAGTTTAGACAATATAACCACTGGGGGATATAAACATTGTTGTGGTAACACATATATGTATAAGTCCTTAGCACTTAAACCGAAGTTTGTGAACTTTGTTGATCAAGTGAAAACCGAAACTTGAGTAGTCAACCTAGTCCGCGAACGAGCGTAGTTCTCGAACCCAAGAATTTTTGTTGGAGTTGTAGCTCGGTTTCAGTCCGCGAACTAATGGAAGTTCTCGAACCCTAGAATTTCTGCTGGAGTTTGTTAACTCCAACAGGTTACGTAAGTCCGCGAACCCAGTCCGCGAAATTGAGTGGTTATGTCTAAAAACGATGTTCGTGAACTTATTTAAATTATCTAAGGAATGATATTGCAAACCGTGGCTTTATAGTTCATGAATCGATTCGAGTGAATCACATCGTTTTTGATTCAATTGTGTCTTGTGTAGTACATAAGATCTCATAGAAATTGAACAACTCTCTAGCTAGTTCATTTGAGTCATTTGGACTAGTTATGGTAAAAAAGAATATGGTTGATATGAATTTATCATTTGGCTAACCATTTGGTTGACTAATATTGAACCAACTATTGTACACGTTTGGGTACGGTTACACAAACCCAAAATCGTCAAGTACATGTGTGTATGGCAAGCTAAGTTTTCGATCTAACAGTTGAGAGATATTAGCTTGTATCTAATCAGGTTTTTATCTAACGGTGAATATTGAATGCTTTGTTACTAAGCTAACATTGATTGCAAACCCTGATTTGAAAGACTATATAAGGGAGAACTCTAGCAACTGGGAAACCTAATCCCCATACATTATGTGTGATACTAGTTTGCTAATCTAGAGTCGATTCTCCTTTAACCTTTGGTTTTCTTCTTCTAAAAACCAGGTTAACGACTTAAAGACTTCATTGGGATTGTGAAGCCAGACCGATACTACTTTTCTTGTAGTTGTGTGATCTGATCTTGTTGTTTCTATCGTACGAGTAAAATTGTAATAATTGGCTTGAGATTTCTATCTCTGATAGGCAAGATATAAAAGTAATCACAAACATCTTCGTATCATCGTTTGTGATTCCACAATATCTTTTTTCGATGCGTCGATTAAGACTATTATGAGGTGATTGATAAAACTGAGTTGTTCTTCGGGAATATAAGTTTGGTTTTATTGATTGGTTCCTGTTCACCTTGATTTATCAAAAGATGGAACAAAACTCATAGGTTTATTCGTGGGAGACGAATTTATCTATCTTGTAGACTTTTCTGTGTGAGACATATTTGTTTGCTAAAGTCTTCGACTTTGGGTCGTAGAAACTCTTGGTTGTGGGTGAGATCAGCTAAGGGAATCAAGCACACAGTATCATGCTGGGATCAGAGGCGTAGGAGCATAACTGTACCTTGGATCAGTGTGAGATTGATTGGGGTTCAACTACAGTCCAGACCGAAGTTAATTTGGAGTAGGCTAGTGTTTGTAGCAGCTTAATACAGTGTATATTTAATCTAGACTAGGTCCCGGGGTTTTTCTGCATTTTTGGTTTCCTCGTTAACAAAATTCTTATGTCTGTGTTATTTATTTTCCGCATTATATTTTGTTATATAATTAAAATAATACAGGTTGTGCGTTGTTCAATCAATTAGAATATCCAACCTTATTGGTTGTTGATTTAAATTGATTGACACTTGGATATTGGTCTTTGGTACCATCCAAGTTATCTCTCTTTGATTAAGACTCGCGAATTGTATTTGCTTGAGTAAATCAAATTGAGAGATTGAGATAATAACTCCTTGAGTATTTTATATTGATTGAGTCTAGTTGATTCTCTAGAAAACAACTCGGAGTTGTCCATACAGATTGCTAATCAAAATATTGGGTGAGGTTGTTAGACCCCCGCTTTTTCAGGTTATTAAATCCTTGTAATTGTTACTTTGTAATGGTTAGTGATTTTATAATGGTTAATTTGTAATGGTTAGTGATTTTATAATGGTGATTTTATGATTTCAAATAATTTAGGTAATTGTTGGTTCAACATATATGGTTCGGATGTATAATTAAATTACCTATAATCCGAACTATATAATATATGAAATCGTATCAGGATCGGCTTGTTATTGAATATTTTGAATAAGCCGAACCTTACACTGTGTGTTGGGATACTTAGAAGCATTATAGTTCGGCACAAAGAAATCGTCACATTTAAGCCGAACCATAACACTTGGGTAGCCAACAGTGGATCAGATTATTAGTTATATTCCCTAATAAAGCGAACATTACACTGTATGTTGTCAAAATGTGCTTCGTCTGAGTTCGTCTCACAAGAATGGTCTTTATTAAGCCGAACCTTGACACTTGGGAAATACATTTTTTAAATATGAAAGGATCGGCTCAAATATATTTTTACTAGTTAGCCGAACCGTATACTGAAAGTTCTTTTTCTTCAAATCTTTGCACCAACAAACAAGTTAAAAAACTACAAAATATATTCAATTCATAAGATGCGCTTTAGGATACATTATGTACCATTCATAATCTCATATCAACCTAGGCATCCGACAAAAACAAAATGCAAAACAATTATATATATCCAATGGATTAAGTACTAGGGTGATCCTAACCTTACAACATCTTCTTCGTCATCTTCAGAAAAACCTTCTTCATCATCCTCAAAAATATCTTCTTCATCCACATCATCCATTAGACACACTAGTCCGGGTGGAAGAGGTGGATGCAAACTTCTCCAAAGCTCTATCTTCGTAGCGTAATTTGCACACCAATCCATAGAGTAATTTTCTTCAAAAACAGGCCAAAAGTCTAAAGGACACAATGGAGGTATTGGGCAACCGGGTCTAAGATTAAGACTGATATAATGGTAGCCTTGAACAAATGCAATAACAAGTATTCTATCTTTCACACTCTCATTGCAAGGCTTTGTTGGCGGCGCGTAGGTGAAACAACTTTCGTCCCTCGAAAAAGAATGAACAACACAATTACAGGTCTCCGCGATTAAAAACCCACATATCGGTATTTGCATCCAATGATCACGTGTGATGACGGCATCCCCATGTAAACGTCGTTCAAAACTAATGAACTCTTGTAAGACCCTGTGGTCTCCGCCACCTCGAATCATTGACTTATAGAAGTCCCTGTTTCGGCGTAGAGTTTGTAACAATCTTTGACGAATATAATTTACTTCATCCCCTTGGGCAACCAGTTGGTTCCCATCTTTAAAAGGTCCTAGTTTTTTCGCGGTGACATGGAAACCACAATTTCCATCCCCTTCAACATCTTCCATGGATATAATAAACTCATGAATGGCTTCGGGTAGGTTCTCCAAGTAGTTTTTGTAAATCATATTAGAAGGTCTCAAATACTTCCCCAAACTATCTATTTTAGGACCCTTCATTTTCCCTTCCGCATATATGGTTTTTTTCTCCTTTTTCTTGGGAACCGGAGTGGTCTTTGTTGTTTCCATTTGTTGAGATATAAACATATTACCCTCAAGCTTTATGTATCCTTCCAATGGTGGAGGATATAGAGGACCATTATTCTTAACTTCTTTGTTACTTGTTTCACCTTTATCCTTTCTCGGTCGACCACGTTTCTTTGATAGCTTCACTTCATCCATCTTGTCTAACTTCTCTATTGCCTTATTCTCTTCTTGGTACTTTGCATCATGGTACTCGACCTCGCATGGATCCCTTGTGGTAGGTGTGGGTTTTTTGGTAAGAGCATACACTCTTGCTCTCTGCTCTTTTCGGTTTTCTTTCGTGGGTGGCCTACCTTTTGGTGGCCCCTTTTTCGGTTCTAATATACCTTGTAGGGTGTGAGGATAGAGGATTGGCATCATGTTGTCCCATAATATATTTTTTTTGAGGTCGAAACATCCCACGATACATTTCGGCCAACCTTTTTCCATAAGGTGTGTCCCAAATCTCTACATCATCGTCCTCGTCGGGCATAGGATCACTACTCAATTGTTTCCAATGAGGATCAATATCCTCAAAAGGTATAAGACAATCCTTATACCGAAGTAGTTCATGCCGACACGGAAGTACCATGCTTTCCCTCATTTTACAAACACACTCTTCTTGGGAGTTAGCATCCATTTTGTCCATCAAATCCACTTCCTTAGTTCAATGCACAAATAAGAGACCCTATGGGTTAGTCCCCGAAGCCACTTATCATCCGGGAATTCATAATGCTTCATCATTATACTTTTTTAGAATAACGTTCTAATTCTTATAACGTCACTCATGAAATAGTCTTTCATTGCGTCAAACACCGTGACGAACATGTCCATGCACCCAAATAGATTCCTCTTCAAACGATAGTGAGCCGACTCTACCATACTTGTAGCTTGGTTGTCGAAGTGCTTGTGGCGGTTTTTAAATGCACTAACAAATCTATTTGCGTTGGTATCCAAGAATTGCTTGCGTAAATATATAATTATTTTCGGGTATTTGACGCCCCAATTCGCAATGAGATTTGCAATATTTTCTTCAAACACTTCTTCGGTGATGGACCAAGTCAAACCTTCCCAATCATTGTGGAAACATGCCCACATCCTTTCATTAGCCTCATATGATTTCTTGAATTATTTCTTCTTCACTTCTCGTTCTCCATCCGGTAATGTAGCAATATTCTCTAGCTCTTTCAACTTGAGCGGTTGGATTATCCCTTGGCATTTCTGTCTAACATTATTCCATACATAAAGGTACAAAGAAAGTTTTAAGCGTTCGGAAATACCTTCCTTATAGCAAACATCAATGCCGCCTCTTGGTCGGTTACCATGACCTTTGAAAGAGCATCCTCCTGGAAGATTAACTTCACTTGTTCCAATGCCCACACATAGCGTTCTTTCAACTCATCATGCAAAAAAAAAAAGCAACGGTGAACGGTAACTTGGTTGACGTATGACTAACAACGTTCATCAAGGGCATATCATACTTATTGGTCTTGTAAGTGCAATCCAATATGAGAACTTGTGGGAAGCATAACGCCAACTTTACGTATTCCGGACGGGCAATAAAAAGGTGCATCACATGGCCGAATTCATCCAATTTCTTTTGGCAAGCATAGTTCTTCTTTTGCGCCGACCACAATAATTGTTGCATCACCAACCCACCTTGCAAATCCTTTCTTCTCAAAGTACTTCTCGCGTTACAGATTTGTTGCAACGTAGTATTGTTATTCTTATCATCCGCCTTCAACTTGCTAAGAATTTTAGAGGGTTTCATATGTGCTCGTGTCATTTTATCTACCTCCGCATATTCATGAGCTTTGAGTCTTACGGATCTATAATGTCCATGAAGATCCTTTGGACGTGGGTGGTTATGACGGCAATCCATATCTTTATTCATTGTGAAAACTCTTTCATCTATGTTCCAATTTAAGACGATCTTGAAAGGACAATTTATCTTCCTTGTTTAAGTCTTATATTTTTTCCCGGTCTTCCCAACATATGGCTTACCTTTTTTCTTCTTGCTTACTTTCTTCCCACCCCTCTCACAAGTCATATCAACCCGCTCCTTTCGACTTTGTCTACCTTTAACTAGGATGCAATTGATTTTCCAAGCATGTTCCTCAACTCATTTAACAACTTCTTCTTTGGTTTTCCACGTCTGCATATCCACAAGTACAAAACTTAAGTTTTATTAATGATTTTGCATGCAACATACTTGAAAATTAGTAAAAACATAAACTACGTTAGTTACCTACCAAGTCAGTTTGAAAGTGATCTCTAGTATATTCATGAATGACATCAACAGGCGGTGGTTGATCCTCCATAGTTTCCATTTCAGGAACAATCTAAAACAATTTCGCACAGGTTTTGGGTCATGTTCGGCTCACACGCAGTACTCTATGAAATCCGATCTCAAGGTTCGGCTATTTCGTGTTTGACCTATAAAGCCGAACTACTTGTCAAACATGGATTCGGCCTATTGGGCACTAATATTATAAGCCGAACCATAAGACTTGAAATTTCTAAAAACAAAAATTAATGTTCGGCTAGATAACGTGTAAGCCGAACATTACACTGTAACTCGTATATTTTTTTTATACGGTTTGGCTTATATTATCACATCACATATGAGCCGAACCATGAAAATTATTTGGCGCGAAAATAATTGAATGACAGTTCGGCGTATATATTTCTCAATCGAAAAAACCGAACTGTTCTTATTTATTATGGTTCGGGCATAAATAATTTATGCCGAACCTTTCTCTGTTGCGCCGAACTAGTTGCAAAAATCATAACTTTTGGTGAAATCAAGCTACAAAACGGAAATTAAACAACTTCTACAACCATACATGTGTATTATTAGCATTGGGTTCCTCATCCATGTACTCATCTTCGGGATTTGATTCCATAAAGGAATCATCTTGAGCTTGAGAAAAAAGTTGAGTTTGGGTAAAATCATTTTCATAATCCAACAAATAAGCCATGATCTCCATCGTAATTGATATGTATTTTCTTAGCTTTACGTGATGAAGATTCACCTTCCTCACTCGAATTTGTATCACACTTCTCTCAATAATCACAAAGATCACAAAGAAAAGTGGAAAAAAAAATCCTCCTTCTTTTTCTAAAATAACTCAATATCTTTAAAAAGTAAATTATTATCCTAAATTAACACTAAACTAACTACAATCATTAACAACTAATTAATCAGATTAACACTAATTTAACACTAATCTCATAAGGGTATTTTGGCATATATGAAAATAGATTGGATAAGGAATAGCCTAGAAATACTATTTTCAACCCATTTTTTGTCTTATTATGTATGCCCCCAATTTATCTTGTATGCCCCAAGTTAGGGTTCTTTCTAAATGTCTCATTTCAGAGTTCAATTGTTTTTCTTTTTTTTTAATTTTGACAAGGCCCGTTGGGTTAAGAAAACTCAAACCAAAAAAAGAAAAAACACACAAAAATAGAAAAACAGAATAACAAGCAGAAAAACTAACTATCTTCTTCTGCGCCTATGGTAAATTTGTTGAGATTTGTTAAGCCTTGTCAGCAGCTAGGATTTCTCTCCTGATTTTGCAGGGTTGTATCCTAGTGATGGTTGCGTGGAGGTGAGACATGATGAGTTCTCTCCTGATTTTAGAGAAAAAGTGCAATTGTTATATTAACGAAATCATCTCATTTTCATATTTTTATGGAGATATTTTTTCGTGATCTGCATATCACCAGACCATCGACCGCAAATAAGGTTACATGTCTGACCTAGTCTGGAGTCTGGTACTAAGATTTAGTGAACCTGGCAGTTCAATAAATAATCGAATCTTCCGTATAAATATGCTGCGTTCATTCTTCAAATTCCCACAATGAAATTACAGATTTATCCTCCATGAGAACTGATACAGTTGAAGTTGCAAACAGTAATGGGGACCAAACGTTACTGTATGTTGCATTTTAAAAGAGAATAAAAACACACCCAGACATAAGCCAAGTAGATTGGAACCGTCAGAAGCTCACAAACAAAATAGAGCACAACAATATACACATTACTGATTCGGCCTATTGTAACTCAAGTATCTTGTTGGATGTTTTCAGGTTCAGTTTCCATGTTTGAATCTCCATAGTAAAAGTTAGCTGCGTCTGACATGGAATAGAAACTCCAAACAGAAGCGCAGTTTTCCTCACCTGCACGAGCAGAAAAATATATTTAGTGTTTGTGCAGAAGACATTCAACTACATCATGATAGTCCTTTTGGACATTAATGACGAAACATGAAACTTACAGGGTAGCAAACAAAGAAATGTGATTGTTTACATTAGCAAATTAAATAAATGCATAGTCACATGACAGATTACTAGAGAGAGAAAAATGTGACAAGAAATATACAGCTCAAGTTATAGTCGCATTCATCAAGTGTGCCAAATCTCCGGTGACCAGATGTCGTGGCAGCCATCGGGTGAAATGGATGGAAAGAAAAACCATTAACGGTATCTGCAATAAAATCAAGAATAATGGAAATAAGAGGCATTTACACAACTAATACAGGACATAGTATTTCATTTGTTCATTAATATAGAGATGAAAGCGCATACCAGACGCAGCTTGAAAGCTTGATACCCACTGCCCTGTCTGAAGGTCATAAATGTGAACTTGGCCATCCTGGTGAAGAATATATAGTCATTAATCGATTTGGTCTTCCATGATACCTATATATATACAAAGGAGTTGGGTAAGAAATACCTGACCGCCAGTCCCAAGATGTCGTCCAGAAGGTTCAATATCAAAAAATATCCGCTGATTTGTAGAATCTGAAGATCTATACAACCTAATTGCAGATGCCAAATAATGTCAGGCATGTGTGATCTAAACAAGCTCATCTCAGCTCCAAAAATCAAACTCGGATTCTAACAATTCACTTGAATGGTAATGTCAAGGCAGTAGGTTGCTTACTTGTAAACGATGCCAGCAGTTTTCCGTATGTCCCAGCAAAGTATGTAAGGATCCTTCAATGTGTCAAAATATTTACAGGATCAAGATAAGAGACTGATATTAAAAATCAACATTGTATCTCATGAACAATTTGTTCATCATAAATAAGTTTGACGAACATGGCCTGTCAACTAACTGCTGACTTTAGCTTAACTACATACAGTTGACCTCTAAACTCATAAATCATTCGTTACGTTTTTTAACTTTCATTTTTTGAATGGAAGAAGAGGCTACCTTTCGAGCACCCGTGTATAGATAATTTCCATCTTTTGAGAACTGTACCTGCAAATAAGTGCGGAAACTTGGTAACATAACCGGTCAACAAGATTCCTTAAAATCATATAAAATCATAGTCACTTACATGAGTAACACCACCTTCTTGGCCATGTAAAACATACAACAGCTCCATATTATCTTCTGAATAGATCGCGGTAGTCTGATTATAAGAACCAGTTGCAAGCATCCCAGAATGTGTAGGACAAAATGAAATGGCAGATATAATACCTGAGTTTTTGGAAAACATATGAAATATCTGACAGGTAAAACCCTCCTTCATAACAATTAGAAAGTACTAGAAAACTAGGTGTTACAAAAGTGTGACTAACAAAAGGGCCTCAACCATGAAACTTTTTTTTTGGGGATTTGGATCAATAAAGAATTTGGTGCTGATGAGTTTCAAACTCAGGTCATTGGTATCATCACCAATGACTTCACCACTGTACTAAAGAGACATCGGCTCAACCATGGAACTATGAAAGATCACTAGCTCGAAATTTAGGCTCTGCATACCATAGTTTTGGCAAAAAACAAATAGTAGTTCAAGCACAACATGTTGCGATGGACAGCAATATGTGTGGCACCACCAACAATGTCCGCATCCACAGATAGAAAATCCAGCTCACTCATCAGCTCATGAGAAAAATACTTAATTCTCTCTTCTCATGAACAGCACTTACATGTGGTGTAGGCATTATTTTCCCAAAGGCCCCAAACAAAAAGCTTAATTATATTACTCCTAGCAAGCTAAGTAAAAATACATGAGGGACAGGTCTGTAATAGAGCCGACATGTAGTAAATCAAGAGCGCACAATAATCCAGCTCACTCATCAGCTCATGAGAAAAATACTTAGTTCTCTTCTCATGAACAGCACTTACATGTGGTGCAGGCATTATTTGCCCAAACAAAAAGCTTAATTATATTACTCCTAGCAAGCTAAGGAAAAATACATGAGGGACCGGTCCGCAATAGAGTCGACATGTAGTAAATCAAGAACGCTAAAAGCTGATAGGATTATGGTGCAAACTGCCAGTCCCTTCTTGTGGCAATAAGGCCTGTATCAGTAACTGATAAAAATATGTACACTCATGATTAAAGTAACCTAGTTGTAAGTTGTAACCCAATTACCTGACTGCCCTTCTTTTTTGCCCCGAGTAGTTGAATATTGATCAAAATCTCGCCCAGGACGATGCAGATCAAATACCCTTATAGACTTATTGTATCCACCATAAACCCTACGAAAGAAGAAAAGTAAAATAACCTCATTTCTGTAAATAAAAAAAAAGTACAAAAGAAACAAGACATCCCTACAGGAGGAGCGAAATAATCAGCCTACCAAATGGGAAGCATTAATCCTTGCATGCCAGAAAAAAAAAATGTGAAAGTTGATCATACCAACGAGAATAGGTATACTTAGCAATCAGCTAGTCAATTTTCTGAACTGCTGAATATAATAGTTACATAAGAGAAAAGATAAAAGGGATATTGCTCTACTTTGTTCCGGAGTTGTTGAAAGCAACTGAGAAGGCAGCAGTTATTTCGTCCATAGCATCATAAGCCCGGTACGTGCAACGCAGCTGAAGGAATTAGATAAACATAATTGCATAGTAAGTATTTGACATAGAAGCAAAATGAAGCTGCAAAACAGAGAACTAACTTCAGCAAAGCTGCTAAAATGGTTGGCACTGCACCCTTTCGTGCATCATATGTATAGTTCAGCTATGATCTCTATAAATTTCAGAAAGAAAAAAAAAGGTTTCTTTCAAAAAATCATTCAGCACCTGACCAGAAGTGGCGTCCCACAGATGAATAGGATGATCACGAGTGGTAGTAGCAAATACACAGGTAGTTGGGTCTGAAATGTTAACCAGCAACCAATAAGCTAAGTCACCATAAAAGAAACATATACTCAAAGCATCCATCCATAAACCAATGCCATGAAAGGCCCACATTTGGGTGCAACAAATGAATCAAAGTTATACTATTTGAAGCAACAAAAAAAGAAGAAAAAAAATATGAACGAAGAATTGTACCTGAAGCGGACATGTATGGGTACCAACAATAATCATACACAGATTCTCCCTCATTCAGAACAAGGTTTGCTAGATAAGAATCTTTAATGAAAGACACAAATATAGTCAGAGAAAATAACATTTAACTAAACCAATTTGAAACTTGTTTAACAGAGAAATCCTGAATTGAAAGTATATTAAAATCTATTCTTTATGAGTATCTACTTTACCTTCATTAGCCGTATCTTCTTGAGTGCTATCAACATTATCCGGCCTGCTCAAATTAGATTTACACAAGGGTTTAGTAACCAAAACCCATAGTTCGGAGGTATTAAATGAAAAAGGTAAGAACTTAACAGATCAAATTTGCGAAGTGTGTTATCATCAGAGCTAGTAAGGAAGCAAGAACCATCAGGAGACCTACAACAGAACCATAAATTAATACGAAATTCATATTGGGGTAAGAAGAAAAGAGAGAGGGTAAAACTGTAGTACCACTTAACCCCTTTGAGAAAATTATTAGGGTTTGAGCTTTTAGTGAACTGTTTGTAAAATTGATAAGTCTTATAAGGAAGAACATCGAATCTAAGCACCGGCCAAGTGAATGCATTATCTACGGAGCCATCTGCAGTTGATGTAGTAGTTTCGAAGCTTTCTTCATTAATCAAATTAGGGTTTTGTTCTTCTTCTACATCGACTTCTTCTCCCATGATTTACAGTGAGAGCTGATGTTTAAGCCTCAGTTTTCTCACTCCCGGCCCGCCAATATGTTTATTTCCTCTTCTCAAGTGTGGGGAATCCCTCAATTCTACGACATAGAGATTTTGGAAAAGGGTTATTTCACACCAAAATATTGTTTACCAATTTAACCCCGATACGGTAATATTTTCCGGAAAGTCTAAAGTCACCGAAACAAATCACCGCGGATTTCACCGCAAGGCACAGGAAAAAAAATAAAAATAAAAAATGGGACCCACAAAAATTTAAAACACCAAAACCGTACGCCTTTTTCTCTGGTGGTCCCCAGGGTTTCTCTCAGTCGGTGATTTCACCGAAAAAAAGTCGCGGTGTGTCTAGCACAGCCGAATATTTTCTCCCTCCAAATTTGTTCACAAAACTTTGACAGTAGGTTTTTTTTTTTTTTTTGGGTCGGGATCAAGTAACAAACCATTTTAACAAAACTACTCCAATGAAGGAGTATTTGATAAAATTTCTAAGCCATAAGATGTAATTAATCGATATGTTGAGAATTTCCAATGAAGTGGCATCTAACTATTGTTATTCCTTGTTTGGTTGTATCTTCCCTGAAACTTAGGAAATAAAATTTTAGGAAATAATGTGATTTACCGATCTCATCTTGATGACGGTCACGCTTATCACCATGATCAATCATTAGTATAAAACAAAGCTAGACTAAGTTTGCCTTTATTAGTGGTGGTCAGAATTTGTCCAGACAAAGATAAATCAAGGGTTGTGGTTCCTCAGACCACCCCTACATCTCGCACGTGTGGCGTTCATTACAATATTATGAATGAAAAATGAGCACTCAA
Source organism: Papaver bracteatum (assembly GCA_023529315.1). Lineage (NCBI taxonomy): Eukaryota > Viridiplantae > Streptophyta > Magnoliopsida > Ranunculales > Papaveraceae > Papaver > Papaver bracteatum. The sequence continues at coordinate 191,887 of JAJJWX010005220.1, read as the reverse complement.
GTCAAGATATGGAACTTCAAAAATTATAACGGGGAAGTTCGAACTCATGACCTATTGTGTCATAAGAGTGGCCTCTAACCAGTGTTCTACCTTGGTTGGAATTGATAGAAAAGATAAATCAACAGTGGTGCTTTGTTCAACTTAAATACCATAATTGCTTTATTAATTAGTGTTTCACTAATTGCACATAATAAATAATGTATTCATTATAAAGTGTTTCACTAATTGCTCATAATAAATGACTAATCATTTTTTAATTATAAATGTTTTCTTAATTAATTATAATATATTTATTTCTATTAATAAGTAATTTTGATAAATAATATCAATAGAAATTTTCTGCGACAATGAGTAGTAGAAGAGATGGAGGCCGAAATATTAGTGGTGGTTATGGGCGGAGCCAAGCACAATTATATTTATTTTTGTTCTTTTATCGTAAAATTGGATACAAAGTCCATTTTTCACATGTATCCAACTTGCCAAGAATTTTTTCTTCCTCTCTCCTCAAAATCCTGGCTCCGCCCCTGGTTTGTGGTGGAAGAAGTAGTGACGGTGAATGCTGGTGAGTAGTGGTGGACAATATTAATTTTATGTTTTCGTTACAACATCGATAACATCGTAGTGTGGAAGATGTGGTTGGTTGTTTTTAACACTTTTGATAAATGAAGGTACCATATATTTCAGGGATGATATCATACAAGACAATATTTTCATGATTGTAGTTGGATCACCCAAATGGTACCCCTGTTATCTTTGGTACTATATCGTATAAATCATGATTTTTTAATGTTAGAATAAAATTGATTGCAATACAAAAAAGAATATATACACGGAAAAAAATAAAATTAAACTAATTAATTGATGAAATTTTGCTCAATCTAAACCTCATACATGGAATTTGTGATTGAAAATTAGAATTGCGTCCAACAACCTACATGGGATGGGCGGCAGTGATGGTGGCAGTGGTGGAGTCAAAAATTGACATTGAGGAGGCCTTTTTTATTTTTTTAAAGAAATATGTAAACTTTGGTGGACTAAACCATAAATATATATGGACAAAGTACTATTTATAAAATAAACTAAAAAAATTATGTAGTTATTTAAAATTTTAAAGGGTTAGAGCCAGGTTAGTCAACCCTTGGCTCCTCCACTAGGTGGCGGTGGATAAATAAAGTGGATTCATATGGTTTTATGGTGATGGCGGGTATTGGTGAACAAAAACATATTATGCTAATTTCGTAACGCCACAAAATGTGTAATGTTATATTATAAAGTATAAAACGTGGTTGATCATTCTAATGTTAAAATAAACTCGATAAAACACATGTCCATTTTAAAAAATTGGTGCAATCAATTGCCATGTTATGTAATAACTAAACGAACGACATGGATCAAGATCAGAACATATGAAATTATTTATTATCGATTTGTTTATGTAAAGAGTGGTCAGGATTTGTCCTTGGCAAAGATAAATTTACTGTTGGGGTTTGTTCAACTTCACCATTTTTAAACGTTTTATTAGTTAGTGTCTCATTGATTGTTCATAATGATTAATTAAATTTCTATTATAAATGTCCCTTTAATAATTTAACATAAATACATAATTTTATTAATAAATAATTTTACTAAAAACTATATTAATTCTAATGGTGGTAGTGGAAGTAGGGTTAGTATAAGTGGTGGCGGGAGTTTGTGAATGGTGGAGGTGGTAACATTACTATTGGTGGAAGAAATATTGGCGGTGGATGGTTTTTATGGTGGTGGGTGTTGGTAATAGTAGTGTATAATAATAGTTTTTGCTTTTTAGTGAGTTTTATTGACCAAGTAAAAAAATTAATCTTCACAAAACATGCAACAATGTATTGTAAAAGATGTAATCGGTTGTTTTTAGCACGATTGATAAGGACAAAAACCAAATATTTCTAGGATGATACTGAAACGTATAAGACAATATGATCATGACTGTTCGATAACCCGTATTATGCAAAGGCAATTGGTGTACCCGCATAAGAGAACATTATCGCTCTCTCAAGTACTATTACATTCTTTTTTCCTGAAAGACCATCAATGTCGAGTTGTTTAGCGCCAACTACCTACAAAGATAACAACTTTCACTCAATTCCCGATATAAAACCTTATTGACCGGGAAAATGTATTTTCATTCTAAAATATTTGTTTGAAAATTATGTTTGTTCATCAAAATCATCATAAAAAACTCTAAATCATAAATATAAATTTCCCCTCCGAAGTTTATAGAATATTTTTTATATTTTAAATTCTCAAATCATGCGACCTCTTGATGACAAATCAACAATATCAAATTACGGATCAATATGTGTAGGTTTCATTCACTGGGTTAGAAGGTAGAGTAGACACAGATGGGTAGATCATACAATGCAGAACTTGACTAAGAATACTTCAATAATTTGGTCAAGAGGTAAGGTCAAAAATTTAAGATTAACTTTCTATAAGACTAATTAGATCGGCTTCGATAGGAGATGACTAAAACATGGATTAATAATAATTTTCACGTAAGACAATTGCAAAACATAGTATGGCTAACTCTGCTTATGTAAAGAGTGATCAAGATTTGTCCTTCCTCAATTGCTATGTTATGTGAGAAGAAGGTGATATCTAAGATTGAGGTATAATTCAAATCTATTAGATTCATACCATTTACAACTGGATGCCTTGAAAAAAATTGACGTGTTGTTATTATTATTACAGGCAAGGGATACATTTACATTGACCACACTTGCGTAAATAGCTCACTTCGCAAATGATTGGTGTTGCATGTATTGTCTAGAACGAGGAATTTGAGGAAACAAGGCACCAGAAGCATTGTCCGGAGTATTTTGGATATAGTAACTTAGACCCGATGTAATACTTATGTTTTTTTTTTAGTTTTTCCACAATCTATTTATTTAATAAAAATGAACATTGCAAATACATAACATCAACAAAAATTAGACAAATTACGTTTGACAATAATGGCTATTGATGGTCCGAAAACGGCAAAAGAAAGGAATTTTTGTATAAGAATTATTGGGATATGCAATGGATTACTTGATACGAATGAAAGAGGTATAACTATTTCGATTCTGAAATCACATAAAGTTCACAGTAGAAGATGACATCAATTTTAAAGTTAGTAACAAACATAATATGGCTAACTAAAATTTAAAAAAAAAAACAAGATATATAAACTTAGAAAGCCAAGGGACTTGAAGAGGCCAATTTTGAAAACTACAATCTTAGAAAGCAACGATCCACAATACCATAATTTTTTTTAATAAATATTCAACGTAGAATATGTCAACTTTTGGTAAAGGATCTATTGACAACCTATTAATTTGAAATAGGATCAGGGAGTACAATATGTGTTCAAGGTTCTTTATGAGGTAATGTGTCGCCAGATTGTATTCCAAGTGAAGGTAGGAACATACGGAAGTGACAAAATGTCCAAGACTTTTGAAGTTACCAAAGCATTCGTTAAGACGAATTGTTGGGCACAATACTTCGTAGAAGATTTAATAGCATAGGTTCGCATATATACACTCCCCTCGAAAAGGTAATGGGTACACATTTTAAACATCGTCATCTAATAGTTTGTATCATTCGTTCGATGCAAAAAAATACTATTCTCTGCCTATTTGGAGGATCGACAACATGATCATGATAGATGAGTCAGCTGGAGCGAAATAGGAGCATGTGGAGACTTTTATGGACGATATTGATTAGTTGATTTCATTGAGATGAGCGATGTTGACGACATATTTCCAAAAAATATTTAAACTTCCAAAAAATATTTAAACACTTTTTTATTTAGGTTCATGTAGATCATTATCTCATTATAAGCAATGGACCTAAATAAAAAAGTGTTTGGAAGTTAAGATTATATTTCTTTCATTTGAGAAAATCTCTGGCGGTAAAATATTAAAGGAAAAAACAAAGAAAAATGAGAGGAAAATCCCAACTATTTTTATGACAAACACATATTAAATCATAAGGAGATGATAAGTATTCGGGACACAAATTATACGATATATTAAAAATGAACCAACATCATGGCCCATGCCGTTACGACACGGGTTAAGGGATAGTTTTTTCTATAAAGAATAAAAACATCTCTTTAATGATGTCTGTTGTCATTCATCGTCGCAATTTTATTCTTGTTCCGGTGGATTTGAATGTCTCCTACATTGTCATCACCAACAATAGTTCTCTTTATCATCAGAATTAACACGTAATCGACATCAATCTCTTGTATAAATATTAATTAAGTTAAAAAAAAAACAAGTCGATGGAGCTGTAATGAGTTGTATGAATGATTCCTTTACTACTGCAATCATACAAACAAGATTTCTTGGTGTGGTAATATTAGCAATGTTTCTTCTCCTAATGAAAATCAAGAATAGTTCATCTGGTCCCCTTTAATTATACTCCTCATATGCAGGTGACAATATTGGGTTTAAGTGAGATTATTCCTCAAATCCGAAAATGGTTAATCATCATTAGCATGCCTGATTTTGAGTGGGTATATCAGCTTCTGATGAAGACGTAGATATGAATATCCACGATGATCAATATATGTAAAATAAAAAATCGTACAAGGAAGAAAAGAATAAAAGAAATCAGTGTTGTTTGATTTAACTCATCAGCACATATGTAAAAGAATTATTTGAAGCTTCAGTTAAAAAAGAAAAAAAAATCTCAGCGCAATCAATCTAAATATAGGAGCAGAATTATTAATGGAGACGGTTAAAAAGTAGAAGTGTTCTTCGTAGAATTTTGACCAACTATGTCAAAGCAGCCAAACACAATATAGAGCATATTAAATTGCCAGGTAAGCAACGTTATAAACCATTGGATACAAATAATCCTACGATCCACATGATTTTTTAAAAGCTTTTGTTAAAATGTTTTGTTAAGGGATCCCGACCCTTTTTGTTTTTTGGCAGTGACTAAATGTAACCCATACTTAAGTTAAATACAATCCAAAAATTAAGAAAAAATAAAAAATCCAAAGATAAAAACCTAAATAATTGTGAAACTAAAATTAAGTGGGTAACAAAACGGCATATGTTTAACAAGGTCGTCTCTGTTGTTTTACCAACTTAAATTTAAGTTTCATCTATATATAGAAAACAAAAAAACGTTTATAAACTAAAATCTCTTTTCATGTCATGTCAGAATCATAGATGATAAAAGCAATGTTATTGTATATATAATCAAAAATAAATTACTAATTAAATAGACATTTAATCAATTAATGATATGAATTTCGAAAACCAAAACCCGATTAGATCGAAATTGGAACACCAATTTTTCTGATGAAATCAAGAGCCTTAATTCTCACCCTTGCTAATCAGCTTTGATTTGAATAAAATGAGTGGTGATAATGGTCCAACAATGATTCTTTGATGTTGGTGGTAGTCGTACTGATCAAAAGCCTAATCTCATGATTAGTGAAGTTGAATCAGGTTTATAATTAGGTTTTTAACAGGAAAAGAACATATATAGGTTTTGATGATGCAAAGGAAGCTAAAGTGAGTTTTGATTACCCATGTAAATAAGGTCTATAAAAATATAGATTTCTAATTAAGGGTTGTATTTAACATAAATATGAGTTGCATTTAGTCACCGTCTTTTTTTTTCTGCTCTCCCATTTTTGATCTAGCAGCATCACAACAACCAACCTTTTATCAAGACCGGCAAAACCAGGATATAAGGGAACCAATGAATCTAATGGAGTAATCCAAAAAAACCATCTGCCTTTAGACCGGTGTGAAGACAAGTTTAGTTCATTATTGAATTCGCAGTGAAACTCATTTCTAATGTGGTTTTTTGTTTTGGAGAATTAAGAGTCCGACTTTTTGCACCCGACTTAAACCGGGGTGCACGTTCCTCCTTTCCCCATAATTCTTTTGACATTATCTATTTTTTTTTAATTCTTTTATTTTTTATTCTCTTTAACAAAACAATATATCGAAAATTACTATTGTAGTGTTGTGCACATTTTTCTAACCACTATTATCGCTTTCTCCTTGCTCTTTTCTCTGAAACAACAAAGATGAAAGGTATGTATATTCCCTTTTGTCGATAGTTCACTTTTGTTGGATCAAAAAACGTCATAGATGGATGATTTATCAGCAGAAGAATTTAACCTTGTTAAACTGATCTCGTTTATTGGCTTAGATATAATTTCTCCTTTCTCACTTCCATTCACCATTGTAATGTTATTTTCTAATAAGCGTAATTGAAATATTTCCTCTCTTATTCCCCTTCACTATCATAATACTATTTTAATCAGGGTCTTAAGCTACAAATGCCAGCATCAAAAACAAGCACACCCACTGATCAAAAAAAAATCTGTTAGAGCATTGCTCGGTCGAACTCACAAGTGTTGATATATCAAGCTTGTTGTCAAATTTAGTTGTCACAACTATATCTTGATTTCTAGTCTACAATTAGTTAAGTCTCGGACTAGGATAAAAATTTAGTTAAGAAACATTGGATTACGACAGTCATCATTGCGTTCTACCATTTGAAGGCGAAGATCAACCGAAGCTTTTGGATAACTTCACCAATAAAAGGTAAGTGAAGACTGAACCACCTATTTCTCAAGTTATATTCATCTTTCTATCTATGAATCGATGTCGCATAACTAATTAGACTATCATAAGCATTTTCAAGAATTTCGAGTCAAGTTTGTCTTGATAATTAGTCTTAGAAATATAATGACTAGGCTTAATGAACATTTGTTCATACTTGATGAATTTCGGTTAAGGACAATTTATTGTTCGCAATCAAAATCATGATTCAAGGTTTATCGTTCGAAAATAGCCTGGAACAGTGATATGTGTCATTGATGTTATTCGGGAATGTTTTGAATCGATTTAGAGATAAATATAGAACTACTATAGATTCGGATATAAGACAGTGTTATCAGTCTTACAAATTGGGAAAACGATTATAGGTCTGAAGCCATATTACATGTACTCGTACACGTAGAGGAGTAACTATATGTCGACTTGCAGATTTGTGGTACGCATATCCTTATGCACATCATGTAAAAATCAGTTTGACTCGTGAACCGAATTGGTACACATACCCATATGCAAACCGAAAAGGAACTGTGGTGTGATAGACACATTTTTGTGACTGAATTATCCTCAGTGTCTCTATTGTTAGTGCTTGATTTTGTACTTATTTTTGTGTTTTTATGTTTGTGTAGGTGTTTTTGGAGAAATACACTTGCTGGAAATTTCGGCTCGAAAAATTACCCGGGGAACCTCCGGAGGACATTTGCTAAGCGGACTCCAAGTTTGGATAAGGGGCAACCATGGCTATGTATATCCCAAATTCATTTTCAGCACCCACGGCTATGTGTAGCCCAAATTCATCTTTATCACCCATCTTCTTTGTTTGAATTTTGGTTTTGGCGGGAAAAGAAGTTATTTGCCTAGCAGCTTAGGGTTGGATTTTTGGGCATGCTAGAAGGAGATTCAATGGCTGATATTCATTGGGATAACTTGTTTGAGCGTAACATACATGGTATGGTCGATACTTTCGGTTAGAATTGGCTGCATCATGGGAGTGAAGCAAACAGAGCAACACGTACACGAGAGAAGTTTTTCACGGGTTTGCATGAGTTTTGGAGACTTTGAACGTGTTTTGTGCATGTTTGTTGACTTTACCAACAACCAGGAGCGTGTAAAAGATAAATAAGGAGAGTTTTCAGCTGGCGGACACGTGCAGGAGAAGAAAAAGGAAAGAATATCTTCCCATATCTGGCAGAGTAATTGGGAGTTATTCTGGAGTGATTATTGTGATTTTGAGACCATGTCGACTATATATAGAGTGTTGAGGAGTTGTAGGAGGGTTACAGAGAGTTTGGGGAGATTACAGAGCTGAGAAAGTCGAGTTGGAGAAATCTGTTGCTACAACCATTGAAGAGAGCTCGGAGAACATTAGACCCTATGAGACAATCGTTTTGCTACAGTGCCAACGACACTTCATTTTTATCGTTCTCTGTAACATCTCGGTTTGTAACGAATACAACTGAACCCGATTTTTATTATATTTCTCCCATTTTCATCATTTGTACACCCTTTGAGCAATACAAATGATTTTTGAGCGTGTTTCCAACATGATGACGAGCTAATTCTCCCACAACCAAGGAAATGAGGAAGCTATTTACGCATGAAAATTGGTAATTATTTTATTTTCTCTAATTTATAATTTACAGTTCACTCAATCACTGCTTTGCAGAGTTTTAAATTGTTTGCATAATTTTCTTAATTAGTTGTGATTCAATTTGATATGTTATACTTTGTTTAGTCAATTGATAATATATGCTTAGGGAATACAATTAATATTTGAGAATATGCCTGATTATTTGTGAATTAAGAAACAAGGGACTTAAAAGATAATGTGGTAATTGAATTTTTGTCCCTACTTTTGATGGTCTACACAATTATCCTTATCACACAATAAATATATCCCTGATGGAAAAATTGAAATTAAGAAGAAAAAAACATAAATACTATGATTCCTCTTTTAACCTTCAATCATCATTCCTTCTTCTTTAATTTACAAAACTTAAAAAGCAGAAAAACACTCCATCTCTCCTCCCACCACTATCTTCATATCGACTGCCTCCACCACATTCATCACCAACACCTCCGCCACCACTATCAACGGATCTATTATCGTTAATATGTTTTGGGAAAGTTATATCAACCCCTTCCACCATCTCCATCTTTCTAATAGATTCATCAATTAAAACCGTAGACACAATGGATTCGGTAGATTCATTTCCGTCTGCTCTAGGATTCTAGGGTTTCGATCAAGAAGGAGATCTGATTAAAACCCTAGGTACACGGATCCGGTAGACCCTGAGGGTTTTGGTCAGCAAGGAGTTTCAATTAAAACTCTAGATGCAATGGAGTCAGTGGATCCTATTCAACCTGTTTTGGGATATGAGGGTTTTGAACAAGGAGGCAATTCAATTGATGTTGAAGATAGGTTTGGAAATAGTTTAGATGTTGGTACTGAGAAGTTTAATTTGTAGTTAAATAAAGTGATTTAATAAATGAATTAAGAACAAAAAAGGGGATTGTTAAGACAGATAAGAGTTTTGAAAAGAAAAGGCATAGTTCGTCGGAATTAGTTGAAGATACAAAAGAGAAAACAAAGAAATAAGAAGAAAAATGAAAAGGATGTTGCTGTTAAGGAGTTACCTAAAGCACCTGCTTCCGCCAAGAAACGACTCGAAAAGGTATTCTAGAATTTTGTGGTGTTTGTTGCGGTGTTGTCATGGGGTTTCTGGCTAAATGGATGGATATGCACTGGTGTTGATAATGAATGACTCGAGTTAATGGTGTTTCAATTGTTGTTGTTTTATGAAACTACAAGTGATGATTAATTGTTGTTGTTTATATGTTGTTTTGGTGGTGGTGGTGGTGGTGCTGGAGATGTGTGATTTGTTGGTGGCAGTGTTGGTATGAGTTGTTGTTACAGAGATTGAAGCCTGTTGCTGAATAAAATATGGTGGTTATCTGGGTTGAAGCAGGCAGTGATATTGGATTAACTATGGTTGTTGATCCATATATGTTGGATCAACTACTGTTATTGACCCATTTTTTTATTGGATCAACTATGGTGGTTTTGGTTGGAATGATGAAATTGGTGTTGGGTTTTGGTTCTGGTTGTTTTGGTGGTGGTGGTGGTGGTGGTGGTGGAGATGTGTGATTTGTTGGTGACGGTAATGGTGGAGAGGTACGAATGAGAAATTAGTCATGGAAATAGTAGTAGAATGGTGGTTCTGGTTGTTCGTAGTTGTCGAGATTGGTTTTGAAGCTGGTCTTGGAGCTGTTGGTGTTTATGAAGCTACAAGTAATGATCAGGTAATGAAATATGGTGGTTATATGGATTGAAGAAGGCAATCATATTAGATCAACTATGGTTGTTGATCCATATATTTTGGATCAACTATGGTTGTTAATCCATCTATATGGGATCAACTACTGTTGTTGATCCTTTGAACTCATGCTTTGTAGTTTAAATCATGTAAATTTCTTCCAATGTTGAACTTGTGGTGCAATGGTAGCATGGCTGACTCCATGTCAGATGATGCGTGTTCGACTCACGCCAAGTTCACTCCATTATACATGGATCAACTTTCATTATTGATCCAATTTTAGTGGATCAACAATGGAAGTTGATCCACTCAATTGGATAAACTTCTATTGTTGATCATTTTTTCTTGGATCAACTATCGTTATTGATACCCTAAACTAGATAAATTTCTACTATTGGTTCTATTTTTATTTGGATCAACTATTGTTGTTGATACAAAAATATCTGAAATCAGTGGTGGCAGCGGCGGTGACGGTGGAAGCGGCGGCGACGACTAACTTGTGGTGGTGGCGGCAACATACTAGTGGTGGTGGACTAATGGTGGTGTAATGGTGGTGGTGAAGGAGTGGTGGTGGCGGTTGGTAGGTGGTGGTTATTGAACGGTGGTGGTGGAATGGTAGTTGAATTTTGGTGGTGGTGGTGGTGCTAGTGGTGGTGGTGAAGTGGTAGTAGAAGAAATTTGTTTCATTTTGAAATAAAGAAAAAATATTATATGGGTGAGGGTATTAATGTAATCTAATATTAAATGGATAAGGTTATTAAAAAAGGAGGGACATATTTATTGTTGCATAAGGATATATTTGTAGGGAGTTAAAAGTAGGGACGTATAATTAATATACCCAAAGATAATTAGAGTTTTGGGTTATTTACCATCATTCATTCATGTGTAATAGTGAAATCAGTGTCTTGGTTATTTCTAATATCTTGAAATTAAATTTTGAGTTAAGTTTTATAAGTCTAAAATCTATTGCTTTCACAAATCTCAACGAACATATTTACTACAACATTATTGAGAAACCATCAATCTTTGGCGCCGCCGACGCGGACTTATCTTTAGGCTAGAGTTTTTAGATTTATTTTTTTTAGGTTTTTATTTTTATTTTATTTGTTCTACTTTACGTTTTTGGGTTTTTGTCTTTTACTACAGATTTTGGAATTTGGAGCGAAAGAAAAATTTGCCAAAGCTTTTGGTGAATACTTAAAGATTTGAAGTTAAAAGACAAAGCGAAAAGAGCAAGAGAAAAAAAAAAATTATTTTTATTTTTTTAGATTGTATTAGGATATCTTATACTCTTGTAATTTTCTTTTTCTTTTGCACTTTATTTTTGGACTTTGAACTTTAAACTTTGGGACATTATTTATTTTTAAACCCTAAGGAAGGGTAGTACTAAATATAAATTGTTTGCAGAGAATGACGGCGATTGCGATATCGCCTCGGCCCCTTGGGTTCATACATGACATATGAGTTGTGGCCCGAGTCGACTTCAACGATTCATCCCCCGTCTGGTACGAGAGGTAAGTTATTCGAAACACTCGCGAATCCCCTATCAGCGAGTTACTGTATTCCTTCATTTGCATATATGTCGTGGAACTGAAAACGACTGCTTTAATTTCCTAGTTTAGGGCAAGGACTGGCCATACAAGATAAGGGTTCGGATTTCATCACTGTTCTCTTCTTGCCCGCCTTAGGAAAATGATACTTAACGCGAACCAAAGCCTTAAAATTTGGAATAGAACGAGACTGATAGGGTAACGAGCTTAATAGGAAACTCGTTCGAAAAATATTGGTTACTCTTTTGAGCATACTTTGAAGTTCATGATGGTTTTTGAAAGTTGAATACGCCGCCTTGTAATGTCGGTGAGGCCTTGGGTATCAAAGATCCACGCAGCTTCCATCGTCTCTATTTAACTTACTTTGACTCGGATTGATTCCAGAGAGGTTTGATCAGATTGTAACGAAATCCTTTTCGAAATAATAGAAGCTGGTCTAGAAAGAATCTAAGTGAAGCCATCATGCTTTTTGTTTGCTAGAAATCAGTAGGTTTTATGTGGTGGAGTCAACCTTGTTTGTGTTTGCATAGAACTTCCCTTCCTTTTAGGACTTTTCTTTTTATTTAGTTTTTTCTAGTGTATGCCCGAGGTCATTAGAGAACGGGCTTGGAAAATAAACACTCTAGGTCGTTTGATTAGTGACAAACCTAGTAGTTATTCTGGTGAAGGCGGGGAGCTCGAAGACTCTTCTTTTGAGAGCCCTGTCTTTGGAAACTTCAGTTTTGAAAATCTGTCTCTTCATGAGGAAAGTACCCCTAGTACTTCAGCTGTTCCAGCAATGGCTACTTTAAAAGATTACATGTTCCCCAACTAGGTCCACCCGACCCTCGTGCATTAAATTGCCAGCCACTATGGATAATTTTGAGATAAAACCTAGTATTCTTCAGATGATCCCTATATTCTTAGGGAAATATGATGAGAACCCTTATTATCATGTTAGGGACTTTGAGGAAATTTGTGGGACAATTAGAATAAAAGACATGACTGATGAAGTCTTGAAACTTAAGATGTTTCCCTTTTCCTTGAGAGATAAATCCAAGACCTGGCTGAACAACCTACCATCTGAATCCATTGAAACATGGCAAGAACTTATTGTTGCTTTCTATATGAAATTCTACCCTAAGCATAAAACTGCAGCTGTTAGGCAGAAAATTAGTGCTAGTGTGCAACAAGAGGGAGAGTCTCTTTATAGGTTTTTAGAGAGATTCATTGATCTTCTATCCCAGTGTCATCACCATGGATTTGATAAGATGAAACTTGTAGAGATTATTTATGATGGTTTAGACTATTCGACCAAATCCATGGTCGAGTCTATGTGCACTGGTGAGTTCACTAGTAAAAATGTTGATGATGCTTTTACCTTCTTAGGAGTTGTCACTGAAAAATCCCAACAGTGGGAGTCTTGTGTTGAACCCCCTTAGAGACTCTTGGTTAATAAAAGTAGCACCAATGTGGTAGATATGAGTTTTGTTTGAGATGCTAAGTTTGCTGCTTTGTCTATAAGGTTAGAAGCTTTGGAAATGGGTCAGTCTAAAAATAGGTCCCTTGTTGAACCTAATAATAGAATTAGAGCCTCTCAAGTCTCTAGTTGTGGAATGGAACCCGATAACTCTTTTTGGGAAGGTCAAGTTAGTGAAGAGCAAGCCCATGCTGTCTACAACAACTCAAGGTTTGAAAAACGTCATAAGTTTGACCCATACTCAGAGACCTACAACCCTGGTTGGAGAAACCATCCTAATTTCTCTTGGTCTAAGGGCCAGAATCAAGGTCAGTCTAGTAATTCTCAGCCTCCCCAAGGTTTTGGTTATAATAAGAACCCTTCAGGTCAAGCCCAGTTTCAAACCCTTCTGAGAAAAAGATCTCTACATTAGAAGAAACTCTTACTATGTTATCAAAGAACCATGAAATTTTATCAAATAACCACCTTAGCTTTCAACAAGAAACCAGACAGAATTTGAAGAATAATTCCCAGACTCTTGCTAAATTAGAACTTCAAGTCGGCCAAATAGATAAGTTTATAAGTGAGAGAGAAGATGGAAGGTTCCCTAGTCATACAAATCCTAACCTCAAATGAGAGAAATCGTATAATCATGTGAATTTTATTACAACCCTTAGGAGTGGAAAGAAAGTTGACAATAAGGTTGCCATGCCTGAAAGTGAACATGATGTAGCTCATCCTTTTGAGCCAGAAAAAGATGAGGAGACTGGTAGAGTCTCTAATGAGACCAATGAGGGTACTAATGAATCCGGCTTTGTTCCTAGATCCCCATTCCCACAGCTTCTAGTTCCAACTAAGAGGGAGTCCAACTTTAATGATATATTGGAGGTTTTTAAGCAGGTATCTATCAACCTTCCACTATTAGATGCAATTAAGCAGATTCCCGTTTATGCCAAGTTTCTTAAGGATATGTGTACGCGAAAGCGTAAGCTTAGTGTCCAGAAGAAATCCTTCCTACCAATATCCCAAGTCTAGTGTTGTCTTCTAGCCGAAATATCTAGCTTAGAAAGAGATTTTTCCTCCGAATACCGTCGTATGTCCATGAAATTAAAGGCTGAAGAAGGTCATGTTGTTATGCTTCGGCAGAAAATTTATAACAAAGATGACAAAATCGACCGCCAGACTTCTGAAATTGAGGGTCTCTGAGCCGAGCTATCTCGTTATCAAAGATTTGAGTATGTTCCCAGAGAGATAGACAACCTCCACACTGAGTTTTCCCGATTGTAAGGGGTTTCTGCTGATAGACTTCTTCTGGCCAAGAATTTAGAGGGCCAGTACAACTCACTATGCCTGTAAAATAGGGATCTTCATTCCTACCGCAAACGTCTTTCTCGACTGAAGGATAAGGCCGAGATTGCTGTTCAGCAGTTAGGGGATAAAGTTCATGAGTTTGATCAGATGAGCCAAGATTTAGACTGGTATCGGCTTCAACTGTCGGGTCTTTAAATAGCACATAATCGTCAGAAGGCTTATTCGAGTGAACATAAGAAATATTTCCCCTCAAACGAATTTAATGAAAAGAAGTATGATGAGATGTTGTTCTAGATGTGTGAGCTTGATACTGGCCTCTTGAAATCAGAGAAAACTTTAAAATTTGTTTTATCCACTTTCAGGTTCTCTAGCATGCTTTACTTTGTGTTTGTGTCATTTTGTCATATTATTTTCCTAGGTTGTAATTGCTTCATGTTTTTGTTTTGTGTATCCGGTAAAGGAAAGGTCTAAGCTTTGGAGGAGCATGTTGTCCATCTAAAGAATAATGAAGTTCTCCCGTGACATTCGCGAAGTGTTATTGAAGAACTCGCGGTGATGTTTGCATAAGTGTTGTTGAAGAACTCGCGGTGATGTTCGCAGAAGTGTTGTTAATCACGCAAGAGTAATATCATGGCGATATTCTGGTCCTACAAGTTTTGTAGAAAAACCCTTATTTTATTAAACGTATGTTCGTTCGATCGTTAGTTTAGGAAACTAGCAACAATCCCTAACTTGAGAGAAATTTTTCTTTGAAAATAGACCTGTGTCCAGTGGTAAAATTTTGTTTATGAGCTTTCATGGGAAACAAAACTTTGTGTTAAGAGTTGCGAGCTTTCACAAAACCGAAGTAAACCTCGTTTTAGAAAATAGTGATCATTCGAGAAAAAATAGATTTTTTTTATGCATGTAAACTTATGTTCAGTGATAAAACCTTATTTATGAGCTTTCATGAGAACTAATATTTTATCACAAGAGGTGCGAGCTTTCACAAAACTAGCATAAACCTTCATTTTAAAAAAAATGCTAATACGAAGGAAAATAGATTTTTTTTAATATATATGTAGACGTGACATATTATGTGGGATATGATGACATATTTCATTCACATGGATTTGTTCTCATTAAAATACATTTTTGAAAATTTACGTGAACAAATTATACTAGCTATTGCTTTGTAAAATCAAGACGCGGGTTTTGAGTAACCTTCGAAACTAGACAATTTATTTATGATGAAATAATGTCTTGTTGTAAATTTCATAGGTCAATTGTATGAATGTTCACATTATGAAAATTATGTCCATGATTTTATGAGAAAATCATCTTTTATGAACTAATGAAGTCTCGTTCATTACTGCAGGTTTCAAGGAACGAACTAATTTTACGTGCTAACTCTTGTGGCACAATCACTACTGTTAGTGAAATTGAGAGAGGTAAGAGTTTAGAATTACCATTTTTAGATGATGGAATTCCTGTTTGCATGAATCCATCATCTCGTTGAATTTGCATTCAGATGACTGAAAATAAATATCATGTGATTTTTACAGCTGCTTTGCAAAGATGTCTGATCTCCCAGCCAATTGTGCTTCCAGATATGAAATGTGTGTAGATGATGACATCTCCATAGAAGAAGCATGTATGGATGATGCTTCCGTTGGTGAAGAAGGAGAAACACCTGGAGTCAAGAACGTCCCGAACATAGATGATGCATTCTTTAAGGTTCAGGATACCGAAAATCGTCTCAAGTTCCCGGTATATCGCCTTATGATTAATCCCAGGATGGTCACTCAAAATAAATTGGTGACTCCTCAAGATGCTATTCGGTTCTGTCTTGAACGAGGACTATTCCAGGCTTCAATGATTGAGTTCAAGCTCTCTAGGCGTCCCTTAGAGAAGCTTTCTGGGTGGTCTAGACACATGCTGGGATTTCCTCGTGTTAGAGCTATGCTAGATAGAGCACATATTACCAGGGCCATTCAAATATCTGGAGATTTGTATATATTTTATGACGCATGAGGTATTGTATCTCTTCTTTCTTGCTGGTGCATCCCAACTTACATATTTATATGCAGCTAGGGAGAATTCACTATTACCTTGGAAGATGTAGTTGCTTTATAGCATCTTCCAATTACAGGTAACTTTTCTGAAGAACTCTGGACGGCAGAGGAAAAAAAAGTTTCCAAAAATTTAACAACTGAGATGGATAGAATCAACAAGGTCTTTGGTAAAGACTGTTATGCTCATTGGTTGACACATTGGTGGACACGAGACGTCCCTCTTGATGAACCCAACAATATATTGTCTATTGCTGCTTTCTTGTGCTTGTGGCTATCCAGGTACGTGTTTGAAGATGCTGGTACCTTGTTGAAGCCATTTGTAATCCCTTTCGCTATTAAACTGGCCCAAGGTGAACAACTTCCGTTAGGTAGCTTATTCTTGGGCTCTTTGTATTCTAACCTGGACTCTTTAGTCGTAGACTCCAGTGTTTCGAACGGCATCATGAAGATTGAATGCTACGCCAATACGATGTTCCTCCAGGCTCTGATGTGGGAACATTTCGGAAACTATGCACCCATTCCCCGTAGTATCTTACAAAGTCTGAACTCTGCTGATTCTCGACGTATTTTCCATGAGAAAGACAATGCTAGGATTATGCACTAGTCTACAAAGCAAATTCAATCCAAGACGCGCTTCGTTGATGTTTTATATGATGAGTCTGAGTTCAACTTCCTCCCTTGGGTGATGGTTCCTCCTCACGTTTCTCAATTGATGACTTTCAATACTGGAGAAAGTAAGTATTTGAGATCCGATGCTGATTTGAGCGATGGTGAAATATCTTTCATGCTGAGTTGAACTCCCGGTTATCTATTATCAGCAACATATGGAGATTTTTCGGTGGAAGAGTATAATATTGATAGAACCTCCCGTCAGATGGGTATGGACCAATGCGTCCCGAATTTTCGAAGGAGAAATCTATCAGTGGAACAACTTAAAGCTTCTTTAGATCATACATATGCTGAAGGAAGCTCTGATTGGTTCCCTTGTGCTGATCGAACTACGTATGTGACTCCAGGTTACATAGAATTCTGGGATCAACAGCTTGAGCGTCTCAATGATTACATGACGGACGCCCAACCCTCAGTGAAAGAACCTACTTCTTCTGAGATGAGTTCTTCTCGTCCAAGATTAAGGAGTATCTTTGGTGGTGATAAGTGAAAGACATCTCCAGGAAGTTCACCGATATGTATTCTCTTGTGTATTCCTCATACAACTTA
Organism: Papaver bracteatum; assembly: GCA_023529315.1. Classification (NCBI taxonomy): domain Eukaryota; kingdom Viridiplantae; phylum Streptophyta; class Magnoliopsida; order Ranunculales; family Papaveraceae; genus Papaver; species Papaver bracteatum. Next base: position 174,391 of record JAJJWX010005220.1, on the reverse strand, counting down.
TATAATTGTCTTTAACTATCACATCAATTTCCTCTTGCAGGATGGTCATGCTGTGAGACCTCGAATTGAAGTGAATTTCTCAGAAGCAGAGACAATTGTTCACGGTGGAGAAGGCAGGAGCAAGAATTGTAAGTTGTTCCCCAACACCATAAAGTCCCCAGTCTCCTTTTTGGTGAGTTGTTGACATTTTTCTGCTCTGACTTCTTCTATCCGCTTTACCAGGATCAAAAAATCAATATTTGTTATTTGGTTATATAATTTTGCTCCGTCTATTATTGATGGTCTTTATTTAACTCATGGTCGAACGACTCAGGGATACAATACTGACGAGGAAGTCGATGTAAGCATTCTCTTTTCTTGTTAAACCAGTGTAACATGCATCTGGATGATTTGATGATGAACATTGTTGATGTATTTAGGAGGATGTTAATGCACCGCACTCCTCATTAAGTGATAGGAATATGGAAAGCTCCCGAAATCCCTAGTCGAATGAAAATATGGAGAGTTCTCAAAATCCAGAGTCGAATGAAGATAACGAAGTTGCTAATGGAGATTCCAACATTGCTGAGTCTTCAAATGGTTTGGAGACTCTCTTAGTAAGTATCTTCTCCTGTAGTTTCTTCATAGAGGTATTAAATTGCTGATTTGTGCATGAATTAATGAAAACCCATGTGAATATGCACATAATTTTGGTGAAATACGTCGTCAGAAAATTTCAGGCTTCAGTTTTCCGTCTATTTAGGAGGATGTTAATGCACCGCACTCCTCATTAAGTGATAGGAATATGGAAAGCTCCCGAAATCCCTAGTCGAATGAAAATATGGAGAGTTCTCAAAATCCAGAGTCGAATGAAGATAACGAAGTTGCTAATGGAGATTCCAACATTGCTGAGTCTTCAAATGGTTTGGAGACTCTCTTAGTAAGTATCTTCTCCTGTAGTTTCTTCATAGAGGTATTAAATTGCTGATTTGTGCATGAATTAATGAAAACCCATGTGAATATGCACATAATTTCGGTGAAATACGTCGTCAGAAAATTTCAGGCTTCAGTTTTCCGTCTATTTAGGAGGATGTTAATGCACCGCACTCCTCATTAAGTGATAGGAATATGGAAAGCTCCCGAAATCCCTAGTCGAATGAAAATATGGAGAGTTCTCAAAATCCAGAGTCGAATGAAGATAACGAAGTTGCTAATGGAGATTCCAACATTGTTGAGTCTTCAAATGGTTTGGAGACTCTCTTAGTAAGTATCTTCTCCTGTAGTTTCTTCATAGAGGTATTAAATTGCTGATTTGTGCATGAATTAATGAAAACCCATGTGAATATGCACATAATTTCGGTGAAATACGTCGTCAGAAAATTTCAGGCTTCAGTTTTTTAATGAAAACCCCGTAAAACCTTCGTCCGGAATCGGATTTTCAATGTCTGCATATGAATTCTCATGCCTAGGAAATTTCCAAGCTTTAGTGAAGAATATTTTTAAGTTATGAGCATGTTCAGTGCCTGAAAAGGGATAAATAGTAAACTTCCAGGAGGCTTTCAGAACTTTTCCAGATTATGGGTTGCTTAATGTTTTGGCCACATCTCCTTACTCATTTATCCAATTATCATGAAATTTTGATATATTGTATAGGACTTCCATACGGAGAGAATGGTGTACAACCCAAATCCATACCAATTGCTCCCAGTTCTTCGTTGAACACAAGGAAGTGTAAACTTTTCTTCAGCTGAGTTTCTTCGAAAACGTGTTTCATGACTTTGATGCTACTTGCACATATCTTAAATGCATAATAAGGAAATTATATAATGTTAGTTCACTTACTTTCTTAATTTTATGATTGTATTGGACTTCCACTCTTGAATCATTCTAATCCCATGTAATCTTCGCATTAGGTACCGAACAACGAAGTTGGGAATCATGGATCCAATAATGATGGTTTGGGAAATCCAGGAGCTGTTGGTGACAAGACTTCTATATTTGCGCCTCAAAATGATGAGGTACTGGTATTTGATGCCATGGAGGTGGTGGAAACTCCAATTGTACTTCAGATGGTGGAACCCGAACCCGAAATAGCATAAGTTACTTCCTCTGAAGTCGTATCTATGGTTGTCAACACTGCTCCAGTAATTGAGAACCAGATGATAGTGTACGAATATCCCACTGCAGGGATTTCCTTTGACCCTCAATTTGGTGAGTTACTCCCATATCACCAGCTTATTGGAGGATTTAACGTTCCCATCGGATATGTTGCTATGTACAAGGAATTGTGGGAAATGTATGGACACATTGTTATTACTCGGGATCCAGGACGCAGTTATTTCTTGACGAAACAAATAGAGGCCATCTTTCATGTTATAGATGATATTCGGACTACAGCGAGAAATGTTGTTTCTCAAGATGTGCTCTTTGATTGGGAGTATGACTTGAAGAATGTTGAAGATCCTGGATTCAACCTGAGGTGGCTCCGTAAAAGACTTGAAGCTATCAACAAAGCAGTAAAGGGTGATGATCCTTTCCTTACTAGTGATGTCGTGTTGAAGAAGATGAATGAGGTTGTTGAGCTGACCAGGAAGCTGGAGGTGTAAAAGGCAGCCTTGAAAGTTTTGGAGGAGGCAGATGAGCAAAAATCTTTCTTTGATGGTTTTTTTTAGTTTCCTTCCCGTAATATCATGAACATGAACTTTGTGAGAGATGTGAGATTTTATTTGGGTTTTGGATTTTTGGTAGGTGTTGAGTCTATGACTGAGGATTTTCTTTTAATTTTGGATTTGATAAAGATCTTTCTTTAAGTAAGGTGAACTGAATTTTTTATAAATTGTTGAATTCAAATACTGGTTGCAAGTATTGCAAACGTATTGGAGGAATTGAAATACAATGAAATAAAATCATAAATGCTAAATCCAGACGTCATGAGTGCTTAGACGCCCAGTACCTCAAATTCCCAATACTTTCAGATAAATGCCTTAAGACGATTCCCGTGAATTACTGGTAGGGTTCTGCCATCTTTGTTGATCAGTTTGTAGTATCCTCCAGTTATGGACTTAGCAACCATAAATGGTCCTTCCCAATTGGAGTTCCTTGCAGAATAGATATCTCGTTTAGTTGCCTTTAAAACCAAATCTCCCTCCTCGAATTTGTTCGGCATTGCAGTTCGCGCCTTGAATATCTTGCGTTGATTCCATGGTTGTGGCACATATGGACACTCATGCAGAGGAGAGTATCCAACATACTGTTTGTTGTGCTTAGCCAAGTCTTCAGTAATAAACCTTTTGATAGAATAATCAACATGGATATGCTCTGAACCCAACCACCAGGTATAGTATTGCCGAGGTAAAGTTATCCATTCATAACTCTTAGTCATTGCTAAATTGTTCATGTGGAGAAGTCCCTGGATCAACATAGCATGTTTGAACATTGGTAATATTGGAGCATGAGGAGGAATAATACTTTCCTGAGCTTGAAACCTTTTGAAGAAGGTGTGTGAACTTTCTCCAGGTTCTTGCGTAAGTCCCATTAAGGTTTTAACTTGCTCTAGATGCTCAAATGGTAGGGAATATTCTGATTCTTCTTCTGACTCGGAGTCTTTGTCGGCGATAGAATGTGTTGAAGGCATCAGAGTTATCCTTCCAGCATGAATCCAAGTTCTTCCAAGGATCATGTCGTATCCAGGATCTTCCCGTATTATGTAAAACTTGGTCTCAGTGAAAACCAAACTTTCTGTAACCTTGAGAGTAACAAAGCCATACATGTCTCTGGAGATTCCTTCATGGTCTCTGATTGCTATAGGAGCGTGAGTGGTTTCTTGTCGAGTGATGCCGGCGGCTTTGAGAGTTTTCAAAGGGATGATGTTAACGGCAGTATCAACATCGACAAATGCCTTTTTGAATTCATTTTCTTTAATGTGCATTGTGGTGAGCAGTCCCCAATCGTACATTTCTTTGTTAGTGGCTGAAGGTTCAGGAGTTACGTCTGGGATCAGTAGGAATTTCCCAGAAACTATGTGGTTCAAAGCCATGAACATGTCTCCCCTTTGTGCTTTCGACAAGTAGAGAAATTTGCAGAATGATCTATCAATGAATGACTGAACTGCTTCCTTGACTGGTGCTTCGGAAATAGAGAAAGTTCTGACGGGAAGAGGATCTCTGTGCACCCCTTAGGCTTCAAGATTAAGCTCTCCTGACTCAACCTTTTCTCTGAATATGCATTTCAAAACTTTGCAACTGCTTGTTGGATGATTCACGAATCGGTGGAATCGGCAATAACGAGGATTTCCCATGTCTTCCTCAGTTGGGTTTCTCCTGACGTATGGAAATTTGATTGCACCATCTTGGATCCATGCATCTAATAGTTTGAGCACTTCTCCAATGGGGAGAGGAAAATCAGGGGCATCATCAGGAACTTATGTGTGCGGCCAGGATTCTGTGTCTTTGGTTTGTCCTTGTTTTGCATCTTTGGGGGAGCTGCAGCATGCTTTTTCAGGGATTCAGCCTTGCGCTTGCTCCCTTCTGCAATATTATTTGTAGAGGGATGCAGGTTGTACTGCTTGTTGATCAGACGTCTTCTTCCTCGAGTGTCGCGCGCTTTCTCAGTCTTTGTATATTTTGTTCTTTCCAACAAAGCAGGTGCAGTGGTTGTTGATCTCTTCGCAGATTCGTGAATTTCTGAGAAAGTTTGGAATCGAAGATTCTCCAGCAGAGCTCTGTAAACCAGGAGTATGTCGTTGATGCACAAATCGACCAGCTGATGTTCCGTGACATTTGGGTCATGAAAATCCATGGCTTGGACTCGGAATCTTTTCACATAGTCATTGGGATTTTCACTGACCCTATGAAACATCCTTCCAAGGTCAGAGAGAGTGACTTGCTCTGACACAAAGAAGTATTTCCTGTAGAAGGCGTTGATCATTTCCCCCCAATTGTTGATATTCCCTGGTGCAATGTTATTGTACCAGGTGTATGATATGCCTTTGAAAACTCCTTGAGCCGAACAACATGGTTATGTTCATGCTCTCCCAAGGCTTCGATAAAATGAGAGACATGTTCTCGAGAGTTGCCAGTTCCATCATACAAAGTAAAAGTTGGAGAAATGTAACCTTTAGGAAGAGGAATCCTTTGCGTAGTGGCAGGATAAGGAGGTTGGTGACGATGGACATGTGATGTATTTCCCTTTCCAAGGTTCTCCAGAAGACGCTCCAAGTCTTCAAGAGTAATGAAATTTGATGACTCCTTTGCTGATGGATCGCCCGCAGCTTTGCCGACTTCATTATCATCCACTGTATGAATTGGAATAACCTCAGGATCGTCATCTGAGGATTTCTCCTTATATTTTCCCTTTCCTTGAATTTTCTCTAACATCTTGTCGGTGAGATTTTTCAACTGATCAAATAGCTTTTTCTGGCATGCATCCATATCTGTCTGATTATGTGCAAAGATTTTCTGCGCTTTGATGATATCAGCAATGGTAGGTGATTGGTTTCCTGTGATTTCCTCAGGGTGTCGTCCGAACAAAGGATGACCCTCTGTGTGAGGAGGAGTAATATCACCACCATCAGTATTTGTGGTTGGAATTGTTTCCGGAATGTCCTCATTGCCGTTGTTGTTGTTGTTGTTGTCGTTGTTGCTAGTGCTAACACCGTTGGTATTGGAACTGTTGATGGTGGTTTTTATCTTAGGGTTAAAATCATAAAATACTAAACCCTAGCAGACAGTAATGTCACAACATTAAAAGTAGCAAGCATTTACTAGGCACATTTACTGAAACCTTTAATGTGTCTCTAAATAATTACCGGGGTATCTTTTTCAAATTAGGGTTACGACAAGCCAAACCTTAATTCCCACGTGTGCCAATGGAAAATCATGCCAGCCATACCAACCGCGCCAAAGCATGCCAACCATGCTAGACGCACCTCTATGCCAATGGCAAATCATGCCAGCCACACCAACCACGCCAAAGCATGCCAACCATGCTAGCCGCACCTCTGTGCCAATGGAAAATCATGCCAGCCACACCAACCGCACCAAAGCATGCCAACCATGCTATCCGCACCTCTGTGACAATGGAAAATCATGCCATCCACACCAACCGCGCCAAAGCATGCCAACCATGATAGCCTTACCTATGTGCCAATGGAAAATCATGCCAGCCACACCAACCATGTCAAAGCATGCCAACCATGCTAGCCGCACCTCTGTGCCAATTACAAATCATGCCAGCCACACCAATCGCGCCAAAGCATGCCAACCATGCTAGCCGCACCTCTGTGCCAATGACAAATCATGCCAGCTACACCAACCATGCCAAAGCATGCCAACCATGCTAGTCACACCTCTGTGCCAATGGAAAATCATGCCAGCCACACCTACTGTGCCATGCCAAACGCACCTCGCCATGGCCCCATGCCGCGCCACCACACTGGCCTTCACTACACGGCTATCAAAATGAAGGCGTGCAACAATCAACGGTTGCCCTTCAATCCCAGAAGCAAATCATGGCCATCTAAGGTAGCCAAATGCCCTTGCCTTGGCCCTAATCACCCCATGCGCCTATGGAAAACCCTTGTCCCCACATGCCAAGCCAGAACCGCACTTATCCCAAGCTAGCCGCGTCATGCCAAATGCACTCTTCCTTGGCCCTAGTTATGCTAGTCACACCATGCCAAGCCAAATGCGCTTGACTTGGACCTAGCCATGCCATACGCCCATGGAAAACCCTTGGCCCCACATGCCAAGCCAAACCAAACCTAGCCAAGCTAGCCGCGCCATGCCAAACGCACTTTGCCTTGGCCCTAGCCATGCTAGTCACATCATGCCAAGCCAAACGCCCTTGCCTTGGCCCTAGCCACGCCATACGTCCATGGCAAACCCTTGGCCCCACATGCCAAGCCAAAATCGTACCTAGACAAAGCTAGCCACGCCCAAGGAGAACCCTTGGCCCCACATGACAAGCCAAACCAAACCTAGCCAAGCTAGTCGCGCCTTTCCAAACACACTTTTCCTTGGCCCTAGTCATGCTAATTACATCATGCCAAGACAAATGTCATTGCCTTGGCCCTAGCCACGCTATACGCCCATGGCAAACCCTTGGCCCCACATGCCAAGCCAAAATCGCACCTAGCCAAAGCTAGCCACGCCCAAGGAGAACCCTTGGCCCCACATGCGAAGCCAAGCCAAACCTATCCAAGCTAGCGGCGCCATGCCAAACGCACTTTGCCTTGGCCCTAGCCATGCTAGTCACATCATGCCAAGCCAAACGCCCTTGCCTTGGACCTAGAAATTCCATACACCCATGGCAAACCCTTGGCCCCAATGCCAAGCCAAAATCACACCTAGCCAAAGCTAGCCACACCCAAGGCGAACCCTTGGCCCCACATGCCAAGCCTAACCACACCCTAGCCGCGCCACCCTATTGGCCTTACCTACGTGGCCACCAAAACGAAGGCATGCAATAATCAACAATTTCCCTTTAATCCCAGGAGCAAATCCTAGCCATCTAAGGTTACCCGATGACACATGGTAACCTTTGGCCCGAAAACCTAAGTTTGGCCACGCCAAACCATGCCATACCAACGGTACGCCAACCTAGCCGCGCCACATATTGGCCTTCCCTACGCGGCCACAAAAACGAAGGCGTGCAACAATCAACGGTTGCCCTTCTATCCCAGGAGAAAATCCTAGCCATCCAAGGTTACCAGATGACACATGGTAACCTTTGGCCCGAAAACCTTAATTTGGCCACGCCAAACCATGTCATGCCAACGGCATGCCAACCTAGCCGCGCCACCACGTTGACCCTCACTACACATCTACCAAAACAAAGGCGTGCAACGATCAACGGTTTCCCCTCCTCTCAAGATGCAAAATCTCGACCGTCGAAGGTCACCAGGCTATCAAGTTTCCCGAGATTGACTTGCCAATACATAACAACGTGCTACATGTTTTCCAAAAACATTCGAGACATCAACACAAACTGGGTGATGCTTATTAGGGTATTGGTTTGGTGGTCTATAGCGTGCGGCATACATAAATGCCCATTTCAAGATAGTGTAATAAGAATAAGACGGTTAGTAAATGCAAGAAGCAACGGTGAAACACTCTTTCATTATGGAACATCAATTCCATCAATACCAGGCGTTACCATATCTTCCCATTTAACTCATCTGTTTTATTTTCTTATGAGGCCAGAGTACGTTTCTTTTTAGACTTGTATAAATAGGCTTACCTATTTCCTCCAGAGACACAAGTTTTTGGTCAGGAAAAAATACCACACTCAGAAAGGAAACTCTTGTTAGATTTCTCAAAGCTTTCACCTTATGATACAAGTCAAGTACTAATCTTCCAGAATTATTCTGGTATCAACACTCTCTTCGCTTCCCTCCCTAAACCAACCTTTCTCCTCCACTTTGTGACCAAAGCAAGTCTGGAACGACCATTTATTGGTTTAGGCCAGACTTGTACATATTGATCTCTCGAATCTAAAGTACTCCCTTGCAGTATATTTTTTAGGGTTTAAATTTTTTCTCACATTCACATCTGCAATTACCGAAATCAGCAGAAACCATTTTCACATACAAACAAGAACCTTTGACTAACCCAGACCTAAGACCAACCATCTTGTGAAATTGTGAGATTGCAACCAAGAGATTAACCTCCCACCGTGGTCGCCAATCTGTAGATGGGGAAAAATGATTTGCCATTTTTTTATAAAATTGAAAAGTCGGCCGTGTGGAGACTCCTTGAACCGAGCGAAATGTTGAACCTCACACAGATGCACTGCAAAAAGGGAGTGCTTTAAGTTCGAGAGATAAATCTGTAAGACTTCGGCCTAAGAGTCAATTCGGTCACAAGAGAGGATGGGTTGATCTGAGGAGGGAAGCTGAGAAATGCGTGAGATCAATGGTGATTTGAGATTGTAGGTGTGTTGTAAATTCAACGTGAAAATGCTCTGAATGATTAAATTTTGCTCAATTGAGAGTGATTTCTCTGAGTTCGTGTAGACGAAAGATTTTTTGTATAAGCTTTGATAAGAAATTGCTAGACGAATATTCGAGTGTTCGAATCTTGTCTTTTCAATCAGGATTTAGAGACATTTTATAATGTCGGAGTTGAAAACACCATGATCCCATGAAGTGTGACAGTTGCTGGAATCAGAGAGTGGGGAAGTGGGAAATCATGTTAAACCAATTACTCATTGTGCGGAGACTTGGTTAATTTTCCACCCACTACTTTGCGGACTCTTCCAACTGATTGCACAACTTGCTCACATTCTCATCGTGGGTGAACATACGTGTCGTAGACCGCCAGACCAAAACCCTAGTTAATATCCCCCCATGTGACACGATTGAAATCTCGTGATTGTGGAGTCAGTTGCTGACTTTATGGGACGATGAGTCCATGTAGTGCTGAGTTGAACATGATTAGAAAATGTTATGAAACTCATGAATTTAACGCGTCTGCTGAGACGAGGTATCATTATAACCTGAGATGAGCAAATTGTGTTGCTAAACTGTTGAATATTGATAGTTGAACTAATATTGTTTGCTCTGAGCAAATATTGCTAGTATGAGCGAATATTGCTAGTTTGAGCAAATACTGCTTTTTGATGAATCGTTGGTAGCAAGACCAAATAAAATATTAATTTAAGTTACTGATTGTTGGGTCAAGCAAAATAAATAAAGTGTTGATTATGAAATCATCATAAAATTATGAGAGTGTTTGAATCTGCTCAGAATCACGTTTCTGCAGAGTTTTAGATTCAAAACCCTGATTTTACCGAAATGGTGATTTATTGCAAATCAATATAGAGTTACACAGGGACCAGATACATGGGATGATGGGTTCACCATATATATCCCAAATGCTCGAGTGAGCAAAAATACCAAAGTCTCCCGGGACCAGTTGGTGAAAGAATGATTAAATGCTGGTTTAATCACTGAAATAATTCTCGTGTGAGCGACAAATAATAAAACCTGGTGTTATGGAAATATGAAGGACCGACCAAGAGGTCATGAGATCGGCTCTTGGTGGGCATGGGACCAGTGGATGGTCGTTTGAGCAAACTTCCAATTGTTTGGAAAGAGTTTGAACCTAATATGAGCAATTGAGCAAATTAGGTTAAAATCGTTAAAACATGCGGGACCAGCTATTTGCAAGCCTCAGGGTCACCCTTGGTCGGTCAAGGTGATATGCTCATGTCACCATGGTGTCCGCGCTTCATTCTTGAGAATTTTGATATTTTCTGGTGCACGTTTGAGCAACATTCTGAGAAAATATGCAAAATCCATGGTTTTGATGAAACTGGGAAAAATACATGAAATGATGAAAATAATAAATAAAACAGGGAATTACAAGGTGTGGGACCGACCACGGCTAGGGCATGGCCGGCCGGTTGACAAACACAGTCCCACGTGCTTTCCCAGTTTTATGTAATTTTATGTATTTTCTATGATTTGAGGAAAATTCCATGAAACGGGAGAGTTTGATAAAATTAGGGAACTTTCATGAGATGAGAGAAATAAATTAATAATAAAATAGGGAATGGAATTGTGGGACCGTCAATGGATGAGGCATGGCCAGCCGGCCAATGGGCGCGGGTCCAAATCCACTCTTCCCAATTTTACCAAATTTTGATGATTTTAGAGAATTTTCATAAAATCAAAGGGATTTGTTGAAAACCAAGATATTTTGTTGAAATCAGGAAACAAAACACCAAATAATAATAAAATAATAGGCATATGGGACCGGCTAGGGCATGGACGGCCGACTAGAGCCCGGTCCCACAAGTTTTCCATAATTTTTAAATATTTTCTATGATTTTAGAGAAAATACATGAAATTAGGTAATTTTAGGGAAAATTCATGAAATCAAGGAATTTTCATAATTTAAGAGAAATAATAAAATAATGGGGACGTGAGGTGTGGGACCGGCCAAGGCATGACTGTCCGGCCAGCGGTCCCATGACACCTTTCCATAATTTTATCATTTTTTGATAAAATCATGTGATTTATTTAGGGAAAATTCATAAAATCAAGGAATTTTCATAATTTGAGAGAAATAATAAAATAATAGGACATGAGGTGTGGGACCGGCCACGGCCACGGCATGACCGTCCGGTCGGCGGTCCCATGACACCTTTCCCTAATTTTATTATTTTTGATTTAGATATTTACTTTGAAATAAAGAAAATTTGCTCGAACGAGAGGATTTTCATGAGATCAGGAAAATAGTAAAAGTATGATAAAATATAAAATTGGGCGCGGGACTGGTCACGACATGAATGGCTGGCTGGTGAGCCCAGTCCCCTGGCGCTTTTGCTAATATTTTATATTATTATTATTATTATTTTTCCTTCCTATTTTGCATAGGTGCCTCGTTCGTTCGTATTTTTTGAAATGCTCGTTCGTGCATTCAAAATGCTGGTCTGTACATTATCTGCTAATTACACTTGCACCATTTTTGTGTCGGGGCTTATTCGATGCTCAGATGCCTGTTTCGTTGGATATTTATCACTAACTCGTGGCATTCGACTGGGAAGAACCACGAATTGAAGTGACGAAATATAACGAAGAATTGTAGAATATTGCTAGATATTCAGACAATTAAAGATGACTCGTAGAATATTGTTGGATATTCAGACGATGGTTTGTAGAATATTGCTGGATATTCAGACAATTTCAAATAATTAATTGATGGCTCTATACCATAAGGACTTCCTGTCTAAGAGCGTTAATCATCTGAGGGTTGGGCAATATGAACTTGCTGGAGTGTCATATTCCTATTGCATAGTCGGGGAAAACCTAGTTGCATCCCGAAGATATTATCGCTCTATACTAGCAGGCATGCTATCTAGGAGCCTCCCAATCTTTCGATTCTATACAGTATGAGATGTGCCGTGGCCTCAGGTGGAAAGCTACACATCTACATCTTCTCTGAGAGACTTTCTCCATCAGAGGTGGCATGAGATTTCATGCATGGAGACATGGGTCTCGATATTCATCCGTTTGCCGGATCCGAAGTAATCACTGAAATTGCTCAGTATTCATGAGATGTGTCGTGACTTCAACTGAGAGTCTACACATTCACATGTACTCTGAGAGATAGTCTTCTCAGTCAGATATTTTATGGCATAAGCTTTCATTCTTTAACAAGAGATATGAGCCTCAATACTCATCCGGTTACCGAATCTGGAGTATAGTTTTACAATTCTACCCTCTGTCAAAAATCCACCATCTACAGGCCCTTTTCATCGAGACCTATATTTTTTAACAATAGTTCATGCTCTTTGTTTTTATGCATGGTCGTTCGTAACCTTTATCACTTTGATTTCCCTGCAATCATAGTTTCAACTATATGTTAGTATAAATTCCATGTCGGTAGAACACACTCAACAGGGAGGGTCATCGGGCCCAATGCCATGTCCTGATTTAGGTATCTCATCATTGGTATTTTCATCCAATAGGGGTGTATCGGGCCTTTTTTAAGTCCTATGTCCCGATCATCCCTGGCATGCCATCAATTGGCTAACTTGGATCAAGTGAATCTAGTCACTTGCGATGTGAGCGACCTGTAGATGTGTCTAGGTCGCTCGTTTACTAGGAGATCATGCCTTGGTAACCTTTGGTTACTGGTTTCCAACCACCATAACCCTTAGACTACCTCGACACTTGCACACTGCAATTTCCCCGAGTTTGAATAGTCCGTAGAGTGTAAGTCGCCTCGGTACTTTCACATTTCCATCTCCCAGAGTTCGAAACGACCATTCGAATGTAAGTCACCTCCGCACTTGCACATTGACATAGCCCCGAGTTCGGATGACCATTAGTCGCTTATGTGATCTTTCTTTATTTATCTATCATGGATGATACAAGTATTTGGATGACTAGGTATCATACCTGCACTTCCACCTATCATGGGTGGTATGGCGCATTCCATGGTCGCTCTTTCAAAGTTCCATCAGGTATCAGTATCTTGTACGCTCCTTCTCCAATTTTCGGTACAATAATGTACGACCCATCCCATTTGGCTGCCAGTTTCCCACCTTCCTTATCTCGCTCATACTTAGGCAATTCTTTCAACACTAATTGCCCCAAGTGAAACTCTCTCAGACTAACTTTCTTGTTATATTTACGCTGTAGCCGCCTTTGGTAATTCTCCATTTTTTGTAGAGCCATTTCTATTGTTTCTTCTAAGTTATCAAGTTTAGTTAGTATCAGATGCGATGATAGATTTTGTCTCCATGCTTCAGTTCTTGTAGTGGGTATCATGGCCTCAGTCAAGAGGATTGCTTCGGTTTCATATGTAAGCATGATGGGTAAGAGACTAGTTTCCTCCCTTAGGGTTGTTCAGTAGGCCCATAGGACGTTGTGCATCTCATCACACCACTCACCATACTTTCCATCCAACTTCATTTTCAAGTTATCATATATCATTTTGTTGGCAATCTCGGCTTTCCCATTACTCTGTGGGTAAATAGGTGTAGCTTTACTCTTTCTGATTTGGTAGGTGTTGAACAACAAGTCAATATTTATTCCTTTTAGTTGCTTCCCGTTGTCCGACACGATAGCAGCGGGAATTCCGAAACGACAAATAATGTGCTTGAAGATGAATGTGAATACATCTCGATCCCGAATATGCCTTAATGCTGACGCTTCTACCCATTTGGTGAAGTTGTCCGTTGCTATTATCAAATATTTTATTTGTCCCGATCCGACATGTAATGGTCCCATAATATGAATCCCCCAATGAGAAAAATACCACGCGCTTACCGCCGAGTTCAAAGATACAGATGGCGCATGTACTTTCTTTCCGAACTTTTGACATTCATCACAAATATTTGCCATGTGCTTCATATCGTCATTCATATAGGGCCATAATTATCCTATTTTTTTGCTCTTGCTGATAAAATTCATCTCGATCTATGATTACCGCGTCGCCGTAATGTAACTCGTTCAAGATCGAATGCCCTTCATCTTTGCTCAAACACCTTAACAGTGGACCCAAGTATGATCTTCTGTACAATACGCCTTCCCAAAGCTCGTAGCCTGTCGATTTACTTTTAATTTGTTAGATTGTGGTCTCCCTTTTGGTAATACTCTCGACTCTAGAAATTGGTGAATTGGTTTTCTCCAATCTCCCACTTCATATCTATCTGCTGTAGTAGTTACCATTTATACCTCCATATCCCCTTCTTCGGGCAGTGATAGAGCTAATACCCTCCCGATTCGTATAGCTTCTATGCTCGGGTCTGTTAACATAGATGTGATGTACGCCAAGGCATCCATGTGGCGATTATCTCTTCTACAAATGTGTCAAAACTTAATATTAGGAATCTGGTCAATGCAGAATTTTGCCAATTTTCAATACTTCTAAAATATCGGGTCATGAGCGATGTATTCCCCGATGATCTGTCGGACTACCAGCTGTGAGTCATTAGTAAATCTTACTTCTTCAAGCCTCAATTATAAAATTAGCCTCAAGTAATGTATTACTGCTTCGTATTTGGTGACATTATTAGTTGCTTCGAACTTGAGTCTAAAAGAATGAACTATTTTCTTCTCTTTCTGCATTGTGAATACCAACCCCAATCTTGAGCCATCTTTGTTTGCTGATCTGTCAGTAAACACCTCCCATCATGTTAGGTTGCATGTCTCTAAAAGGTCGGATGGGTCGTCCCTATCTTTTTCCACACCGGGGATATCCTTTACCTCCCCACCTAGGGGAAAATCAGCAAGGAAATATGCTAATGCTTGTGATTTGACTGTTGTGCTCATTTCGTAGAAGACGTCAAACTGCTTGATTTGAGCACTCCATTTGGATATCCGACCTAATCTAGCAGAGCTGTCTAGTACCGATTCGATAGAGGACTTTGTTAGCTTCCTAATTTTCTATGTCTGAAAGTATGTCCGCAATTTTTGTGTTCCAAATACTAACGCGAATATCAATTTCTCGAATTTAGTATCTTTCTTCTCGGATGGACTCATGGTCTTACTAATGAAGTATACCGATTTTCTTCCATTTTGACATTCTTGACTAGTACCTCACTGATAGCACAGGTTGTAGCTATGAGATAGAGTGTGAGTACTTTCTCGGGTTCGGGTATTTGCAGCACGGGTAAACTCGCGAGGTGTTATTTAATTTTCTAAAATGCTTCCACATACTCCTCTATCCATTTGAACTTTTCTCCTTTTCTCAAGGCTCCGAAGAAATCTTTGCATTTGTCGGATGATCGCGAGATAAAATGTCCTAGAGATTCCAAGCATCCGTTCCGCTTTTGCACATCTTTGACTGTCACTGGTGATGGCATTTCCAATATATCTCTAACCTTATCGGGGTCTGCCTCAATTTCTTGATCTATGACGATGTATCCCAAAAACTTACCCAAGGTCACCCAGAAGTGCAGTTGGCTGGGTTCACTTTCATTTTATATTTTATCATTGTTTGAAAAATGTTTCGAAGGTATTCGATATGATCAGTTTCAACTATCCTTTTAACTAACATGTCATCTACATACACCTCAATTGTGTCGTGAATCTTATCTTCGAACATGTCTTCCACTAATCTCGGATACGTTGCGCCAGCATTCTTTAGTCCAAACAACATCTTGGTATGACAATAGAGTCCTCTCGGAGTGAAGAAAAACGTGTTTTCTTGATCCTCGGGAGCCAAAGGGATGTAATTGTATCATGAGTATCCATCCATTAACGTTATCGCTTTATGTCCCACGATTGACTCTACAAGTTGATCGATGTTTGAGAGGGGAAGCTATCCTTCGGGAAGGATTTGTTCAAATCGCTGAAGTCGATGCAGATTCGGACACCACCGGTCTTCTTAGGTACTATTACCATGTTCGAAATCCATAATGGATATTGTGCTTTTCGTATGATTTCCCGATGATTGTAACTTATTTAGTTATACTTATACCACCGCTTGTAGCTCGGGTGAAATCCTATCGCATCTTCTGTTGATTTGGTTTAAACTTTGGGTCGATTCATAGGTGGTGACAACAGACATTGGGATCGATACCTTCCATATCATGCATCTTCCAGGAAAATGCATCCATGTGTTCCTTAAGTATAGTTATTAACCGATCCGCTTTTTCCTCCGATAGCAATGACCCGATCTTCACAATCTTCAGCTCTTCCTCCGTTCCTAAGTTAATCTCCCTGTAGATGGTGGATTTTCGACAAAGGCTAAAATCGTAAACCCATAATTATACGAACCTCTGATCCAGCAGTCAGACGTGAGTATTGAGACACATATCTCTCATCGAATTCTCTGATTTAGAATACTTTATCTCAGAGTACATGTAGATATGTGGTCTCACAGCTGGACAACGGCATATCTCATGAATACTGAATACTTCAGTAATTATTTCTATATAGTATCACGGGATGGAAGGCTCCTAGACAGCTTGCTCTTCTAGTATAGAGCGATAACGTTTTCATGATACAAATAACGAGCTTACCCTGACTATATAAAGGATATGAAGCTCCAGCAAGCTCATATCAGAATAATTAATGCTCCTAGACGGCTTGCTATGCTAGTATAAAGTCATGAATTAATTATTCCTAAATTCTTGGATTCATCCGCAAATATTTCATTACGCAAACCATGGTTCTTCCCACGACAGTTTTATATTTTTATCATATTTTTGTTGTTTTCTCTGAGTTTATGAAAACCTTTCATTTGAACGAATATCCTTTGTTTTGAGGAAACTCCTCAATTCCATGGTGCTTCCTTCGCACAGAGGAAATAATATAAAATTAGGGAAAACTTGATGGGGCGTGACCATTGGCCAACCGGCCATGCCTTTGTCCCAGCCGTCCCCACACCTCATGGTTCCATATTATTTTATTATTATTTCCCTAATTTCATGAAAACTCCTTAATCTCATGATATTTCCTTGGTCCCATGAAAAATAATAAAAATTAGGGAAACCCATGTGCACGGGCCATGGTTGGTCGGCCAAACCCTAGATGGCTCACACGTCCCGCTTTTATTAGCATATTTTTCATATTTTCATAATCCTATGAAAATTCTTTGATTTCATGATATTTCCTTCAAATTATGAAAATTTCTTCAAATCATGAAATAATGCATAAAATAGGGAAAACGCACGGGACCGGGCTCTGGACGGCCAACCATGCTCCAAGCCGGTCCCACACGTCCACACGTCCCTTATTTTATTTTTTATGTTTCCTTCATCTCATGGAAACTCCTTGTTTTCAACAAAACTCTTTAATTTTAGCAAAACTCCTTCGTTTTATCATATTTCCTTAAAATCATGAAAAATATTACAAAAATTATGGAAAACGTGTGGGACGGATCCCTTGGCTGGCCAGCCTTGCCCACATCCATGATAGGTCCCACACTCCATAATATTTTCACTTTTTCATTATTTTCCTTCATCCGATGAAGTTTTGACGGTTTTATCAGAAAACCCTAATTTTGCCATAGTTTTTCAAATGGTTGCTCAAACGTACACCGAAAAATATCAAAATTCTCAGGACTGGAACACGGACGTCTCAATGACAAAATCATGTTACCTTGATCGACCATGGTTGGATTTTTGGCTTGCAATGAGCCAGTCCCACGTGTTTTCACAATTTGACCTAATTTGCACAATTGCACGTATTGGGTCCTAAACTCTCCGAATAATTTCAGAATTTGACGGAACGATCATCATTTGATACCATGACCATCTAGAGCCGGTTTCATGACCCCTTGGTCGGTCCCTCAGCTTTTAATAATTAATTAGGTTTTATCACCTAATGTTGAACCCAACAGTAATTCAGTAAATGATTAAACCAACATTTAATCATTCTTTCATTAAATCACCAACTCTTCAAAGAGGTCTTGGTTTTTGCTCATGTGAGCATATGAGAATTTCATGGTTGATCCACGGTCCTATGAAACCATTTCTCCTTCATTCCATGGTTAATTTTTAAATAAACCATCAATCGGTTATCAATTGATCAAATTAGGGTTTCTGAATCCAAGGATTATGATTCCAGATTCAAACACTGATAATTTTGCAACGATCTCATGATTAGTATTCTTATTAATTATGCTCGATTCAACTACCAGCGCTTTAATTCATATTTTATTTTGGTCACACTGCCAATAATTCATCAAACGAGCAAAACTTGCTCAGATGAGCAATATTTACTCAAATCAAGGAATATTGGTTCAACTATCAATATTCAACAAGTTATCGAGCAACAATCGCTCACCTCAACATGAGGATTCCACCACTGTCTCAGCAGACATGTTCGATTCATGAGTTGCAGAACATTTCACAAAATCATGTTTAACTCAGAAAATACGTGGACTCATTGCCCCACGAAGTCATGAAATCAACAACTGACTAAATTAACCACGAGACATCAATCGTGTCACTAGGGGGGATAACAACTAGGGTTTTGGTCTTGCGGTCTATGGCACATGTGTTCACCCACGATAAGAATGTGAACAAGTCATGTAATCAGTTGGAAGAATCAGCAAAGTAGTGGGTGGAATATTAACCAAGTCTCCGCACGATGAGTAATTGGTTTAACACGATTTCCCACTTCCCCACTCTTTGATTCCAGCAAACTGTCACACTTCATGGGATCATGGTGTTTTCATCACCGGCATTATATAATGTATCTGAATCCTGATTGAAAGAACAAGATTCGAAGAGTTTTCAAACATTCGAACAACAATCGTCTGAACGAGTAATTTCTCACCAAAGTTCATGCAGGCGCTCTTTTGTCTAGACGGACTCGCAGAAATTACTCTCAATCAGGCAAGATTCAATCATTCAGAGCATTTCACGCTGAATTCATAACACATCTACAATCTCAGATCATCATTGATCTCACACATTTCTCAGCTTCCCTCCTACAGATCAACCCATCCTCTCTTGTGACCGAATTTACTCTGGAACGGCCATTGTCTTGGTTTAGGCCGGAGTACTAACGATTGGTCTCTCGAACTTAAAGCACCCCCTTCATAGCGGTGTATCTGTGTGAGGTTAAAAATTTCGCTCGGTTCAAGGAATCTCCTCTGCACGGTCGTCCTCAATTCTGCAAAAACCAGCAAATCGTTTTTCCCCATCTACAGATTGGCGACCAAAGTGGTAGATCATTCTCTCGGTTGCAACCTTAAGCTTTCACGAGATGGTTGGTCTTAGGACTAACTCAACTAATTCAAACTCAATCCAGAGTCCTTCAAACGGGAATGCTCCTCCTTCTAAAGCTATGACTGACATCACAGAATATGGAAGAGTCCCAACTCTAACTGAATTGGCACGAGCCCTGGAGATCCACACCAGGAACATGGATCCGGTGAAGGATACAATGAATCACATACTTGATTTCATCATCAAGCTAACATCTGAGTTAGGCATAATCTCCACTTCGGAAATCCCAGCACAGGGGACTGACTCGTCACATGATGACCGTCAGATCAATAGTTTTACTACTTATGAGAAATCGGTAGACCAGGAGGTGACACAGCTGGTAGAAGGTTTATGTGAACTCTTACACTTTTCCAAGAGCAACGAACATACACGTTTGCTGCACTCAACCAGATATCATCTTAAGTACCCTTAGCCTCCTCACCTACAACAATTGAAGAAACATTCATGATGTATGAGCATTCAATCAACAACATCACCTTTGGAGAAGAGGACCGCATGGCAGATGAAGGACATAATCGAGACCTATACGTGACCGGTTTTATCAAGAACTCCGAATTCAAGAGGGCTCTCGTTGATACATGCGCTTCTACAAATATTGTCACCATGAAGACTCTCAAGGCATCCAAGTTTCCATGAAATAAGATTGTTCGTCATCCCATCTTGATGACAGGTTTTGAAGGAAGCCAGATCCATGCGTATGGATACACATACATAGACCTGAAGGTGGGGCCTATTCAATCGAAAGCCAAATTCCACGTGATCGAACAAGAACCTGACTATCACATGATACACGGACGACCATGGATCCATGACAACAAGGAGGTTCCTTTAACATACCATCAATGCATGAAAGCTCTAATCAACAACAAAATTATTCATATTACGGCTTCGTCATCTCCTTACGCCCCGTTCTATGATGCTGAATTCCTTGAGTCTCAGAAAAACCTCCATGAACCTCCGAATAAGGTTCACAGTGCTCCACTCCCAAATTGGAAGTCCATCGAGAAGGTTGCAAACAAGCCATCAGGCATCACGGCGGCTAAGTCATCTGATACACCAATCAAGCGCCGCAAGGATCAAATTTCAACTCATGAATCTAAGTTCATCACCAGTCACAATGCGGAGGGGAGAACCATTTACCGGTGCAAGGATTAGAAATTAACATGGGAGAATGATAAAGAGTCTCCCCGCCCCAAAGAATCATGTCAGAGTGAATCATCACTCGAAGAAGAAGTTCAAGATGCTCCTCGACAGTTACAAGACGACACTGACTCCTCCACTGACGATCTCGAAACGATCAACATCGGAACGAAGGACGATTCAATGCCGATTCTTATTAGCTCAGCACTATCACCAGAAGAACGAACGGAGTTAATAGCACTACTGAAAGAGTATCAAGATATCTTCGTGTGGACATACGAAGAAATTCCTGGTTTGGACGGTAAATTGGTTAATCATCATTTGCACATCACCCCTGGTTCCAAAGCCATCAAAAAACCGCCTAGACAGTTCAGACACGAAGTCGAAGAACAAATAAATGATGAGATTCAGAAATTATTGGCAGCAGGGTTCATCAAACCCATTCAACATCCAACATGGCTGGAAAATGTTGTTCCCGTCAAGAAGAAGAACAATCAAATCAGATGTTGTGTTGATTTCAGGAATCTTAACAAATGATGTCCAAAGGATGACTTTCCTTTACCTAATATCGACCTTCTTGTGGATGCAACTAGCGGTAACGGTATGTTCTTATTTATGGATGGCTATAGTGGATACAACCAGATCAAGATGTATTATCATGATGCCAACAAGACTGCATTCCATACTCCCATTGGGAACTTCCACTACACTGTGATGCCTTTTGGATTAAAAAATGCCGGTGCTGCCTATCAACGAGCCATGACTGCTATATTCCACGACATGATGCACAAGCAAGTTGAAGATTATGTTGATGATGTCGTGGTGAAATCGAAGACTCGGGCATCTCATTTCCAAATTCTGAGACAAGTCTTTGAAAGATGCAGAGAATACAAATTAAAGATGAACCCTCTGAAGTGCGCTTTTGGTGTCTCCTCCGGAAAGTTTCTAGGATTCCTGGTCACGGCAGAATGAATCAAGGTCGATCCATATAAGACGAAAGCTATTACCACCATGCCTCCCCCACGCACTGTGAAATAACTCCAAAGTTTTATGGGCAAGGTAAATTATATTCGACGCTTCATTCCTAGATTAGCTCAGCTCATTGCTTCGTTCACCCCTCTATTAAAGAAAGGAGCAAGCTTTACATAGACGACCATTCAACAAGAAGTATTCCAGAAAATATAGCATATACTGTTATCACCGGCTGTCATGAAATCTCCAGTATAAAGTCGACCACTGATACTTTACACGGCATTCAGTGATGTTGCTATCGGGGCACTCCTTGCTCAAGAAGACGATGAAGGCATCGAACGACCGATCTACTACTTCAGTCGTACAATGCGGGATGCTCAACTCTGATACCCAAAGGCTGAAAGAGCGTGTTTAGCCTTAGTGTATGCAATCCAGAATTTCAGGAACTACTTATTATCTAACAAAGTTGTACTCGTTTCCAAGGCTGACCCTATAAAGTTTCTATTATCAAATCCAGCCTTGATAGGAAGACCAGCAAAATGGTTACTTCAGATGTCAGAATTTGACATAGCATGTATGCCACCAAGAGCAATCAAAGGGCAGGCAATAGCATACTTACTCGCTGCTTTTACAGGAGATGATGCAACAGTACTACATGAAGACGTACCTGGTGAGTTTACAGACATCTTGATCATCAAGGAAGAGACATGGATTCTGTACTTTGACGGTTCCGCTACTCCTAGTAACAACACTAGAGGAGCAGGCATAGTGCTCGTCTCTCCATTCGGCGAGGTTTTCTCACATTCATTCAAGCTGGATTTCCACTGTACCAACAATTCAGCAGAGTACGAAGCCTTCTTATTGGGATTATCCTTGGCCAAGCAAGCCGGAGCAACGCATATCGAGATAAGGGAAGATTCAAAACTACTGGTCAATCAAATGAATGGAACGTATTCCCTTAAAGAAATCACACTGGCTCCCTTCAGAACTTAAGCCCAGCGGCTGATGACCTACTTCGCTGATGCAACGATCGTCCATACTGGGCGAACCAACAATAGGCATGCCGACTGCCTGTCTACTCTCGCCTCTAAGTTATAATTTGAAGGAGCAGAAAGACAATCACCGTGCAAAGACGTGCTATTTCATCTACATGGCTTGCTCAAGTTGAAGATATTCAAGTAGATGATTGGCGAGCACCTATTATTCATGAATTGAACAGTTCTCTTTCAGAAGGGAAAGTCAGCCTCAAAGAATTGAAGAATTATTTCTTACTTCATGGAGCATTATATTATCGAAACTCTGATGGGTCTTTATCACGATGTCTTGGACCTGACGAGGCAGACGAGCAACTCAAGCGCATACATGAAGAAACCCGTGACGGATTAACTGGTGGTAACACTTTACCGAAAGCTTCAAAGAATGGGATACTATTAGCCTTCCATGGAGGTTCAATCAAGAGCTCTGCAAAAGTCATGTACCAACTGCCAGACGCCTCCCCATCGATATCCTGGTTTTTGCAACGCTAGGATATTTTGGTTTGCAACGGATATAATGGTTGCATATAGAGCAACGGAAATATACGTTGCACAGTAGGATATCCGTTATTTCATTTATAAATTAACTTTTAGTAATCGAGTATAATTTGTGCGCCGTTGATATAGGTTGCAATCCCGCGGTTAATCTGAATTGATATTTTCAAGGGTTTTATAATTAATATTTTTATTTTTATTATTTATCATTTTATCTCAAACTCATTAAGTATGAGAAATATATCACCACAAACTCATTTTCTGTTTCTTATCTTCCTCACCCAACTCTGAAAATCTCACAGATTGAACCTCATTTCTCATAATCAAAGACTAATCCCAACCTCATCTCGAAATCAAAACCCATGTATCGTATCGAACAGAAAATCCCTCTTTTCTAACCCTAGATTTAGAGCAAAATCTCATCTGATTTTAGCTCGCTCGTTTTCAGTATGATAGGGAGATGAAGAATCCTGCATATGGAAACAACTCTCATCATCGAATCAAGTATGATTTGAAAAACTAATCCAACCGCATCTTTGAATCAAAACCTATCTTAGAACCAGAATCCTTTGGTATCCCCTATTTTTTTACCCTAGATCTCGTTAATTTTTCTCATGAAATCAAAGCAAACCCTCATATTTGACAGAGATGAGAGTATAAGAAGAAGACTTCACCATGTATAAACCCTAATTTTTGTTATTTTTTTTTGTTATCATTGCTTGATTTTGTTTTTTATCTTATTTGCTTGATTCTGTAAATTAAGATTTTGCATTATTTCTTTTTGTTTGATGCATTTGATGGATCCTTAAAGCATGGGTTTTATTTGATTTCATCTTTATGGTGTTTTAACTGATTGTGTGTGGTGTTGATGGTTAGATTTGATGGTGTGGGCTATTGGTGTTGGTGGTGTGATCAGTGCAACAAATTTTTGTGTTTAGCTGGTGGTGAAGCGTCATTTGTTCGGTGTTTATGATGAGACATAATATTTGGATCTCTTATGAGTATGGATGCTGGTGGTGGTGATGCAGGTAGAAATTGATGGAAATTTTGATTGAAATTTGTGGTTGGTGATTTTTAATTACTTGTTGTGGATTTTTTTAGCATCATTGTTGCTGCTGGCATTGATTTGGATATATTTTTCTGATGTTTTCTTAGGTTAGAGAAGTGATGGGAATAATTTACTTTGGGGTGAGACTCTTTCACGGAGGAAACAAGGACAAAACTAAATGAAAGGTAAAATCTTTGTTTACAGCTCTTTTCGAATTAAAGATAATGGTATATGACTTCTTATGTGTAGATGATTGACAACTTTCTGTTTATATGCTTGAGTTAATTGGTGTTTGAACCTGTTCATGAGATAGTTACTCAACTTAACTGATCCTGCCGTTTTTGAAGGAGTATTGTTGAATATTTGGATATCATCTGGGGACTGGGTGCTTGAGTAATTATGCTATCAATACAATGGACGAGTTTAATCTGCAGCAAATATGACTAGTATGATGAAGCTGTCGAAGAAATTGCGCATCTTTATTTATACACTGAAGAGATACTGCTAATTTTCATCCTTGGTTGTCTTTATATTTTGCTTTTCATGTATATTATTGGTCTCTGATTTCATTGATATTGGGTTTACTGGACGCAAACATGATAAACGATTGTTTTCATCCATAGAGTCCTCTGCAGGGATGGACGAAGTTGTAATTCAGAATGATTAGAGAATTTTTGGCCGATTGAGCAACACCCGAGATTCGTAACTACATGTTTAGAAATGAAAATGATTAAGCTCATTAAAGTCTTACATCATGGTGTTTTTCTTTGAGTGGTTGGTTTCATGACTACATGATTAGAAATGAAAACGTTTAATCTCATTACAGCTTTACTTCATGGAGTTTTTCTTCAAGTGATGGGTTTCATGGAAGCAGTGGACTCTAGAACGTCTGTTAGGACTCGTTTATCTGGTATTTGGTGTTTACTTTGCCATCACCAATTTTTTTTTAATTCCATTGGTTGAAAGCAATATTTAACAGCTTTTATGCGTTCTTTGCTTGCACCTTTACTTGCACTTTTCACTTGCTTAATAATTTGTCTGGATTCCGGGGGAATTTGCTGCCTTATAATGAGGCATATGTAATTCCCCTGGGACATGTGATATTCAAATATTATGTTCTGTGAGGCCTTTGTAGACGTTACTGAGTATTGAAGTCTTAAATTGGTTGTTTCTTTATTTGGTGTGCTTCGTAGCCTAAACTTTTGTCATGAATTTTCAGTGCGAGTCTTAATTATTAGTGAACCTAGTAAGTTTTGATGAGTTAATTACACTTTCTTTACTGCTTCTTTAGTTTCCAGTTTTGGGTATTACGTTGTTAACTATAATTGAAAGTAATAAATGCGAGTTAAATTAGACAAGGATTTGGTGAGTCATGTTTTCATAAGTTGGTTATGATGCCAATAATCAGCATGTGCTTTTACCATGATTATGTGCGAGTTTGTATTGAACATATTTAAAGGAAATAATTTATCATGTTAGGATATCTTAGTTTTCATTTCCATAAAATAGATAGCTTGATCTTAAATGCTTGCATTTCTGTTGGTTGACAAATCGTATATGATATATGAACTGGAACTCAATGTGTGCCTCATCTCTTGATTTAATAAAATTAAGTGCTTTAGCTTCTAAGTAGTATGATTTCCATGACCAATGTCTTGGCTGTCTGTCAAGTTTTGGGCTTTCAAGTCTCTGGTTCATGGTTCATTCGATGCCCCTAACAAACTAACATTTGTTAACCATGGAATATCAATTTGGCCTGCATATAAAAATTCACTTTTTTATTTCAGGTGATTGTTGAGAAAGCCGAGCGAAGTGAGATTCCAAACATTGACAAGAAAAAGTGAGCGGTCATTGGTTTGGCTCTGATTTTCTACCTTTTACTTTAGACGCGGCTGCACATCTGTATTGTTTACTACAAATTCATAAAATTGAGTTTCTTTTAACTGCAATACTTATTAACTTTCAGTACCTGATGTGTTTTCTCGTGTAATATTTTTCATTCCTATACATGTATCTAGTCCTAACTGATTTGACTGTTGAGAATTTTGTCTATGTAATCCGAAAGAGAATCAAGTTTAGTACAGAGAAAGCGATCTTGATATTCGTGGAAAACGTCCTCCATCCAACATGTATCGATATTTCTATCAAAAATATGTACACTTGTCAGGTGTCATTCTAGTAGCCGCTCATATTTTGTCTATCTTTGTGTTTATAAGTGACAATTTTTTTTCCGAAAGTGTGAGCTACAAAATGGAAGCTTTGTGCTGAACCTTTTTTTTGGAGCAAATGATCAGCTCAGGGATGTCGTATATTTCAATAGCGCAAACTAATTTTAGAGGACATCAGTCTTCAGGGTATCTCCATCTCTCAAACCACTTGCTTTTGCTAATGTTGTCGTTCCATTACCGATGAATGCAATTCATCTGATTCATTGTCATCTTTGTTTTATTTTTGCGTCTATACCTTGGTGATGGAGAAACTTTTGGACAAAAAGATCCTTCAATTACCTTGGTGACGGTGGTGCAACTTAGGTTTATCACTAAATATAACTCAGAACGTATGATATTTCCCCTTAAGAAGTGTTCTTCCTAGTAGCTCTAGGAGAGACAGTTTTGGCAAGTCCTAAGTTACTGTGATGCCATAGTGTTCACCCTTGTAAATGATGTGCTCCGTGATTCAATATTCATAGTTTACACTTAGCAAGTGTCTCATGATTTTGTTTCACATCTTCTTGTAGTCTCAATGGGATATTTTGAGAATTCACTAAAAAAGAATGGAACTTGATGCGTCGAATTGATTTAAAGAAGATATAGCCAGAGAAGATGGGCAGGGCATCTGGCATGGAGCTAAAAAAAGGTTTGTTATTACCTCAGAGCTAAAAAGGTTTCTTTTTTGTTGTTATTATTTTGACTAAAATACAAACTAACAGACTAATATTCATGAAATTGAACCAAGAATTATGTTAATGTGCACGTTCACTTAGTTGTTTCATTTCATTGATGGCTTTTGTGAATTTCTGTTATCCTGAAAATGTATGTTTAGTCTGTTAATGGGATGTTTGAAAGGGTCTGACTGGTGTTCCGTTTTTTGAAATGAATGCAGTATATATGTTCTCGAAGTCGATTAAAGGTGGTTTGTTAGGGGAGAACATCATATGTTGAACTTTACCACCAGACAACCAATGCGCACCAAGTAATTACTTTGTTGAGTTTTCTTTGATTCTATATGTTATGCATCAAAATTAAATTAGAGTGACAAGTTTTAATTTTGTAGATAAACTTTGTCGAACCTTTCTATCAAGTGATATAGTGTTGTCTTGTACATGATTCAAACCTTGTTATGTAAATTTGTTCTTTTATGGTCGTATGAATGTGCAAGTGTCTATCTAGAATATTTTGCTTCAATAATGTTTGAACAGGGTTTTGTAATACAGGATTATAGTAAATTAATAAAGAGTTTATAATTCCATAATCTGTTAATAAATTACAAAGTTAAAAATTACATACTAGGCAAGCGAGCGACAAGCTGTGCCGCTAGCCCTTTTTGAATAGCAAAACCTATCCTATTAAAAATAAAATCTCGTGAGCCAGGGGTCATTACATTGCTGCGCATGACTTTCTGGACCCTCTTGAGTAGTCAAATAGCCAAAAGTATCAAAAGCAAAGGGGACGAAAGCATGCCCATTGTCAACACATGCTTTCTCATGCTTCGATATCTTACCCGAGGCGACCTTTAGCGCCGCCGCCCGATCGTAAAGGTGCCATGTCCAATTCCTACAAAGGAGATACCCGGTGAGGTCAACACATGTGTGTTTCCCATTAGCCCATCCAAAAATAAGAACATCACCGGTCTTAGTGTCGATCTCCCTTCAAGTGGGTCTGTCAGAAATGCACAGTGCTTCTTTCTTTGCCGAAATGCTGGACCTCCACAAGACATCATACAAAATATCCCTCACATGATCATGTCTATATTTATAACCAGTGGTCTACTTTACAATGAACCGCATGTTCACCATATGAATCCAAGCAACCCGTGATGCAAGCAGGGCGGCCCGAGTCGAGGGATAAAGCGGGATCATTAACCATGTATTTGAGGATAGACCGGTACTCCAAAGGAGACATCTTCCGCTTCTAGCCCTCAATCGGAATAGACAAGAAAATCCTGGGCATGTCTTTAACAAACAACCAAAAACCGCTTTACGTCTCTCCGTTAGCATGTAAACTCTATCAATGTCCTTAACCACTTTACCAAAAAGAGCACTCCGGGATGCTTTGTGCTTTAGGGGGCGTTGTCTTTATTGGTGAAGTTGTTAAGATCAAAATCGGAAGAGTCACTTGTAACGTTTCCAAAGCCTTATTAAAATTATCATCCATACCGTCCACACCACTACTCCTCAATATGTGATCCTGTAATCCCCAAGATTGCACACGTGAAGCCACAAAAACATACTCAGATGCCTCCCTAGCAGTATAAAGTCCAAGACCTCCATATCTGATATATTGATTTTGTAATTTCGTTTTTTTTTTAATTCTAATTATATATTTTACAACGGTTATAAACGTTGCTTAAACTAAACTAGGCGTTGCTGTAAATAATTAAAGTAACGCTTATATACGTTGCTTAATGTTATATAAGCAACGGATGTAGTAACGTCTTATACGTTGCTTTAATTAATTAAAGCAACGTATGTAGACATTGCAAATAATTTGTGACGCCATGTGGGCAACGTACATAAGCGTTGCTGAAATTCTTAACAACGACTATAAACGTGGCAAATTCGGGTTTTTGGTGTAGTGATCACTTGGAAGTTCTAACATCTCATCACACCGGGGATTGGAGGTAACCTTACATTAAGTACCTTCAGGACAATGAATTACCGCTGGAAAATAAAAAAACAATCAAGCTCATTCAGAGAGCTAAGAGATTTGTTTTTCTCGATGGGATTTTATATCGCAGATTTTTTGGTGGAAACCTACTGAGATGATTAGCTGGGCATGAAATCCCAACGATTCTGAAGGAAATGCATGATGGAGAGCATCAAGGAAAGAATAAATTATTTCTCCAGGTTCATGAGAAGTATTGCTGGCCGACCATGGAAGATGATGCAGCTGCGAACGTTCAAATATGCCATCAATGCCAATTCCATGGTAATCTCATCCACACTCCTTGTCTCCCATTGAACTCTGTGAACATTCCATTGAACTTTTATTGCCGGGGACTGGACATCATCGGGAAAACCAGTCCAGCATCTTCAAAGAAGCATGAATACATCATCACTGCAACTGAGTATTTCACCAAATGGGTTGAAGCTATTCCTCTTCGAAGCACCACATGAGTCACGATCGCAGCCTTCATCAAAGAGTACATAATATGCAGGTTCGGTGTTCCTAAACACATCGTCACTGATAATGGAACTCCTTTCGCCAACAAGCATGTTATATAATTGCTCGAAGAATATGGCATCAAACAAGTTTTCTCTACACCGTACTATCCTCAATGAAACAGGCAAGCAGAGAGAACCAACAAAACTTTGATCCGGGTTCTCAGTCGAACAGTTCATGATAATCCCCGAACCTGGCATGAAAAACTGCCTATGGCTTTATGGGCTTATTGAACCGCGCCAAGGAGATCGATTGGAACTTCACCATATTCTCTCGTCTATGGAGCTGATGCAATATTACCAGCAGAATCAAAATTCCCTCAGCAAGGATCGCGGCATCCAGTAGAATACGATAGGATAAAGCTGAAGTGTCCGACTCAAGGATTGCTGAACTGGGCATGCTCGAATCGAAGCGGGCTAAGGTGGAAAAACATGTAGAAAACTACAAACAAAGAATCTCCAGAGCTTACAACAAAATGGTAAGACCTCGAACATTTCAAGTAGGAGATCTGGTATTAAAGAAAGCAAAGCACATTCAACAAGACATGTCCGCTCCCAAGTTCTCTCCAAAATGGGAAGGACCATATGTGGTTATTAAGGCAGTGTCTAGCGGATACTACAAAATCTTGAAGGTTGATGGAGGTATAGAAGGAAATATAATCAACGGAAAATGGCTCAAAGCATATACGCCTGATCCTTAGAAAACAAATACCTTTTCATCATCCCATCATTGCAAACATTTTCAAAAATGCAATTTTCATTCCTCGAAAGAGAATTCAAATTCTCCTTTGTTCATTAAATATTTCATAAATGAGCAAAAATTCATTCATACCATGATCAATTATTCCACCTAGCCAGAAATTAATTCAAAAACAACAATCATAAATGCTCACTCAGAGCAAATCGTACAGAAACGGATAATCCCTATAAGAAACTTTGTCAAGTTTCTTCTGAAAGATCTTAGTCTTTACCTTCAGATCCTCGAATGCCTTCTCAACCCTGGAAGATTCCAGAGCCAATAGCTTCTCCTCTTCTAATAAAGAATTGGTCGCGGAAATTGCATCAGCAGCCTCTGCCTCCTTATGGATCTTGATTATATCAAGTCGACGACGAAGCCAGCTCACATTGAACCGCAACGTATCACAGTTCGTGATCATATCATCCCATTCATGAAGATCATGGTTTTTGACATCTCGCAAGTGCCTTTGGTTCATCTCCTCAATAATTGGCAACAGCCCAGCAACCGTGGTCAAGAGAGTTGGAGGAAAGCCTTTCCATACCTCTGTAGTAGCAATGTGGCCATACTTCTTCCATATCCTGGTGTATAAAGGCACGTGATGTTTTTGAATGACGAACCCACCAACCACTTCATTGTCCGGGAAAGTATTGATTAAAGGGGAGCCAAAGGGAGTCCAGCTGTGGGATATTCACGGGCATGAACACCGTCTCCCACTTCCACGGATCCTACAGAATCTTCACCAACTCGGTCAAGGCTATCTTCAACCTCAACTACGGTCACAGACTTTCCGCTCCTCCTTCTCGCGTCAACGACGACACGGACATCCGCCTGCAACAAAACGAAGAAGTATTTAATGTCAAGGGAGCGTAGTATAATCTCAAGAGTTATGAGGTTACTTACGGATAATCCATCCTCAGCACGAGATGACCTATACCATACAGGAGCTCTGACAGTTCGCTTGGGCCGATAAGAAGCGTTCTTCTGATTACCCTGCAGAAAGTTTTTTCTTAATGATCAAATCATCATCTTGATCAGGAAAAGATAAGAGGGGTGAAATCTTACGGAGATACACGCTGATGTTTCGCACTTTGACTGAGTATCATCTTGAGAAGAAATACCATTGCTCGACATAGTGGCAACAAGGTATGATCACAAATTCTCTGCACGATGAAACTAACTCAGGAATGGAAGAAATATTTGCGTAGACGATATCCTCGAAGTCTTGAAGATATACGTTAGACAAGGTGTAGGTTTATCTTCTGTGGATAGTCAATTCTGTTGCGGGCTTTACTGAAACCCTAACATTTCAATAAGGGCAATACCGAAGACACGGAGGAAAAACAGTTGAGATTGGCACGCACGGTCAAGTTACATGGACTCATGTGTAATACGTATTCTCTCAGCCCATGCAACACGTATTCTCTCAGCCCATGCAACACGTATCTTTCAGTTCCTTCTACAAACGGAAATCACCAAGGCGAATTGAAAGTCATGATGGATTCAAAGCACGAACAGTGGTTCATTTACTCAGAAGAATTAACATTAATAGAAGTGTTTTCTCATTCAAAGGAAAATTCTAAATCAGAAGAAAATTTGTTCAAATCATCGAACAAATGTCTACTACGAAGCCTAAAGAACATTCAAATGTTTCAAAGAAGGAAAGAAGACAAAACTACTCATCAGACTCATTGTCAGAATCGTCATCACTATCCTTCTTATCATCTGAGTTGTCATCACTATCTTCTTCATTATCAGAATCAGTGTCGACGGGTCTCGAATAAGCTTCCGGATCATCATCTGAATCCGAATCTTCCTCCAATTCAGCTCCAAATCGCTTCATGGACCTCTGGTACTCTCTTTCATTTTTATCCATCCAGGTCCTGGGTACCTCCCATATATCTTCTTCAGAATCATTGGCATCAGAGTCAGCAGGCAGCCCTTCTATGAGATGTTTCTCCTCAGCCATTTTCATTTTGCGCCGGATTCGATCCTTCTCACGCTGACGAGCATCTTTTGCGGCATCCTCAACTTTTCTTTTCCTAAGTTCAGCGAAAGAGACCCTCCGCTCATTCAAGGGTATGCCAGACTTCGGCCCCTCACCCTGAGAGGATTTGGATTTTGATACAGAAATTTTGGAATCTTCATCAGAAGAGCTAGAGGAAGAAGAATAATTGTTGTTGTCGGACATTTTATGGAATCAGAAGCGCAAAGGTTATCAACCTGCAAACAAATCCATCGGCAAAAATGATAACTTTTAACTCTTACCTTTTATGCTTCCACTAACAGTAGTGAGAGTAATGATAGAGTTAATGCTCCAAAATCGTCTGCTTCTTCAAAACCTACAAAAGTGAATGAGGCTCAGATTTTTCATAAAATCATGAATATTTCCACTGTGTGAACATTCACCATGGAATTATGGAAATTAAAACATTATTTCATCACAAATAATTTTTATCTCTAAGCAACATCACACAAAACTCAAGTTTTGATTTTAGAGAAATAATATATATTTGCATATATATTGTATATAAACAAAACGTTTATTTACTCACGTAAATAAATAAATATTTCCAACATGAGCCGAGCTCATAAAAATAAATTGTGGACACTCCACGGTTCAAAAAATAAAATAAAATAAAATCCATGAATCTACCATGGTTTTGCAAAACCCTTTTCCTTCTTGTCGTCATACGTCTTCAAAATGAAGGTTTATTTCAATTTTGTGAAAACTCATGTATTACACGATAAAGTTTTACATGAAAGCTCATACACAAAATTTTATCACTGGACACAAGTTCATATATACATAAAGAAGAGAACTCGTTTTTCCGCATCATCGTTATTCTTTAAAACGAAGATTTTACTTCGGTTTTGTGAAAAATTCACTTTTTCGTGATAAAACTTTGGCTCACATGAAAGCTCATCAACATAGTTTCATCATTGAACCTACATATTCATATATGAAGGGAAATCACTCCTAAATCAGGGATTATTACTAGTTTTCAAAAACTAACAATCAAACGAACAAACGTTTTCAAAAACGAAGGTTTCCGACGAAACCCACACTCATATATACACGGGTATATAATTTTATCATGAGAAATATGTGAACAAACCATAGAACTCATGAGCATCATAAAACATAAAAAAAAAAGTTCGATGCATACATGGCGGCGCCGGCCGGAAATTGGTCGACGGTGGCTACGACGATGGCGGACGGTGGTGATCCGACAAACTTTTCTTCTCCTCTTGATGATGACGTGAAGGTGATGAGGTGATGAAGCTCTGGTCGTGTGGGAAAATTAAAAAAAAAAGGAACAATTCCTTTTATATCAAACTTTATTTCCAAAACCTAATTTTCTAAGGATTTCCTTATTGGGCCCGGCCCGCAAACCTAAACGACCAAGGTCCTTTCATCCAAATCAGTGGCTCAACACCGATTTATGCTCGTCAAACGATATTCTATCATTCTACTGGAATCATATTTCAAGTCATGGTATGCTCATACGATCGAAATCCGGTAACATCTTAACTTACGACTGAGTTCAATTACTTGTATTGTTATGACCGGAAAATTACCATTCAATGCTGATTGAGGAACACGGCTTTCCTCACTAAGCAGGGGACTTAATGTTGATGGTGGATTTTTGACAAAGGCTAAAATCGTAAACCCATAATTATACGAACCTCTGATCCAGCAGTCATATGTGAGTATTGAGACACAGATCAGTATTGAGACACAGATCTCTCATCGAATTCTCTGATTGAGAATACTTTCTCTCAGAGTACATGTAGATATGTGGTCTCACAGCTGGACAATGGCATATCTCATGAATACTGAATACTTCAGTAATTATTTCTATATAGTATCACGGGATGGACGGCTCCTAGACAGCTTGCTCTGCTAATATAGAGCGATAACGTCTTCAGGATACAAATAACGAGTTTACCCTGACTATATAAAGGATATGAAGCTCCAGCAAGCTCATATCAGAATAATTAATTCTCCTGGACAGCTTGCTCTGCGAGTATAAAGTCATGAATTAATTATTTCTAAATTCTTGGATTCATCCGCAGAATTTCTGAAAATATTCAAATATTTTCGCAAATATTTCATTACGCAAACCATGGTTCATCCCAGCAGAAATCCATGGGCTAGTAATAAATATTGGACGCACGGGTATCAGAATTATCTCTGAGCGAGCCCTATCTCAAACCTAAATTCTTGGATTCATCCGCAGAATTTCTGAAAATATTCAAATATTTTCGCAAATATTTCATTACGCAAACCATAGTTCTTCCCAGCAGAAATCCATGGGTTAGTAATAAATATTGGACGCATGGGTATCAAAATTATCTCTGAGCGAGCCCTGTCTCAAACCTAAATTCTTGGATTCATCCGCAGAATTTGTGAAAATATTCAAATATTTTCGCAAATATTTCATTACGCAAACCATGGTTCTTCCCAGAAGAAATCCATGGGTTAGTAATAAATATTGGACGCACGGGTATCAGAATTATCTCTGAGCAAGCCCTGTCTCAAACCTAAATTCTTGGATTTATCCGCAGAATTTCTGAAAATATTCAAATATTTTCGCAAATATTTCATTACACAAATCATGGTTCTTCCCAGTAGAAATCCATGGTTTAGTAATAAATATTCGACGCGGGCATCAGAGCTACCTTCTGAGTAAGCCTCATTTCAAATGGTGCAAGTGTATTCAACAATGATACATTAACAACCACCGCACAAACGAGTATTTCAAAATACGATGAAACGATGAACCTATGCAAAATATGATGAAAAATAACAAATAAATAAAAATTGACCAAGGCGCTGGGAGCATGGACCCACTGACTGGCCGACCGTGTCGTGGTCAATCCCACGACAGTTTCATATTTTTATCATATTTTTGTTGTTTTCTCTGAGTTTATGAAAACCTTTCATTTGAACGAATATCCTTTGTTTTGAGGAAACTCCTCAATTCCATGGTGCTTCCTTCGCACGGAGGAAATAATATAAAATTAGGGAAAACATGATGGGGCATGACCATTGGCCAACCGGCCATGCCTTAGTCCAAGTCGGCACCACACCTCATGGTTCCTCATTATTTTATTATTATTTCCCTAATTTCATGAAAACTCCTTAATCTCATGATAATAAAAATTAGGGAAACCCGTGTGCATGGGCCATGACCGGTCGTCCAAACCCTAGAAGGCTCACACGTCCCGCTATTATTAGCATATTTTTCATATTTTCATAATCCTATGAAATTTCTTTGATTTCATGAAAATTCCTTCAAATTATGAAAATTCCTTCAAATCATGAAATAATGCATAAAATAGGGAAAACGCACGGGACCGGGCTT
Organism: Papaver bracteatum; assembly: GCA_023529315.1. Lineage (NCBI taxonomy): Eukaryota > Viridiplantae > Streptophyta > Magnoliopsida > Ranunculales > Papaveraceae > Papaver > Papaver bracteatum. The sequence continues at coordinate 139,038 of JAJJWX010005220.1, read as the reverse complement.
TGGCCGGCCAACCATGCTCCAAGACGGTCCCATACATCCGCACGTCCCTTATTTTATTTATTATTATTTTTTATTTTTCCTTCATCTCATGGAAACTCCTTGATTTCAACAAAACTCTTTAATTTTAGCAAAACTCCTTCATTTTATCATATTTCCCTAAAATCATGAAAAATATTACATAAATTATGGAAAACATGTGGGACGGCTACCTTGGCCAGACATCCTTTCCCACATCCGTGGTCGGTCCCACACTCCATAATATTTCCACTTTTTCATTATTTTCCTTCATCCGATGAAATTTTGACGGTTTTATCAGAAAACCCTAATTTTGCCATATTTTCTCAAATGGTTGCTCAAACGTACACCGGAAAATATCAAAATTCTCAGAACTGGAACACGGACGTCTTAATGACAAAAGCATGTTACCTTGATCGACCATGGTTGGATTTTTGGCTTTCAATGAGCCAGTACCACGTGTTTTCACAATTTGACCTAATTTGCACAATTGCACGTATTGGGTCCTAAACTCTCCGAATAATTTCAGAATTTGACGGAAAGATCATCATTTGATACCATGACCATCCAGAGCCGGTTTCATGACCCCTTGGTCAGTCCCTCACCTTTTAATAATTAATTAGGTTTTATCACCTAATGTTGAACCCAATAGTAATTCAGTAAATGATTAAACCAACATTTAATCATTCTTTCATTAAATCACCAACTCTTCAAAGAGGTCTTGGTTTTTTCTCATGTGAGCATATGAGAATTTCATGGTTGATCCACGGTCCTATGAAGCCAGTTCTCCTTCATTCCATGGTTAATTTTTAAATAAACCATCAATCGGTCATCAATTGATCAAATTAGGGTTTCTGAATCCAAGGATTATGATTCCAGATTCAAACACTGATAATTTTGCAACGATCTCATGATTAGTATTCTTATTAATTATGCTCGATTCAACTACCAGCGCTTTAATTCATATTTTATTTTGGTCACGCTGCCAATAATTCATCAAACGAGCAACACTTGCTCAGATGAGCAATATTTACTCAAATCAAGGAATATTGGTTCAACTATCAATATTCAACAAATTATCGAGAAACACTCGCTCAACTCAACGTGAGGATTCCACCACTTTCTCAGCATACACGTTCGATTCATGAGTTGCAGAACATTTCACAAAATTATGTTTAACTCAGCAAATACGTGGACTTATTGCCCCACGAAGTCATGAAATCAACAACTGACTAAATTAACCACGAGACATCAATCGTGTCACTTGGGGGGATATCAACTAGGGTATTGGTCTGGCGGTCTACGACATGTGTGTTCACCCACGATGAGAATGTGAACAAGTCGTGCAATCAGTTGGAAGAATCAGCAAAGTAGTGGGTGAAAAATTAACCAAGTCTCCGCACAATGAGTTATTGGTTTAACACGATTTCCCACTTCCCCACTCTTTGATTCCAGCAAACTATCACACTTTATGGGATCATGGTGTTTTCATCTCCGGCATTATATAATGTATCTGAATCTTGATTGAAAGAACAAGATTCGAAGAGTTTTCAAACATTCGAACAACAATCGTCTGAACGAGCAATTTCTCACCAAAGTTCATGCAGGCGCTCTTTTGTCTCGACAGACTCGCAGAAATTACTCTCAATCAGGAAAGATTCAATCATTTAGAGCATTTCACGCTGAATTCACAACATACCTACAATCTAAGATCATCATTAATCTCACACATTTCTCAGCTTCCATCCTACAGATCAACCCATCCTCTCTTGTGACCGAATTTACTCTGGAACGACCATTGTCTAGGTTTAGGCCGGAGTACTACAGATTTATCTCTCGAACTTAAAGTACCCCCTTCATAGTGGTGCATCTGTGTGATGCTAAACATTTCACTCGGTTCAAGGAATCTCCTCCGCACGGTCGTCCTCAATTCCGCAAAAACCAGCAAATCATTTTTCCCCATCTACACTCCCGAGTAGGCTCTAGAGCTGTGAAGTTTGATTTTGGATGTCCGACCGGTGTTGCTACCTTTGATTAATATGCGATCTTATCCTCTCCTGCCTTATATGACATAACTTTTTATGAGATTATCTTCTCTAGATCCTGACCCACTTTGATTTCTTTGGCTTTATTATTGTTTCGGTGTAACCTTGATCGCCTATCCTTATTTTGCTAAATATCCACTTGAATGCAATATTTAGCAGCTTGTGGATCTCCGAGGAGCTCCACTACACCTTTGTAAGTTGGGAGCCTTAACCTTTAGTGATATGCATAAATGACTCCTTTGATGCCAGCGATCCAGGGTCTCCTGATAATTGCTTCGTACAGTGACACAACATCAACTACACAGAATGTGGTAAGGGTGTCCAAGTAATCGGCTCCATTTGAAACTCTCAGTGTGACTTATCCTTTAGGTATTGTTACCATCCCGTTAAATCCGTAAATGTTATAGGGTGAGGGGATCAGTATATCATCGGATAGCTCCATTCTATTTTAAGTATCATAAAAAATAACTTCTACAGAACTTCCATTATCGACCAGGATCTTTTTCACTTCCCATTCTTCTATCATCAGTGTAATGATTAGTGGGTCTCCATGTGCTTGATCATTCATTAGGACATCCCTGGATGAGAACGTGATCGGCTGTATCATCCACTTTTCCATGGGCAAAGTATTGGCCACGCTGAAGATTTCATTTCCCGATTGGTCCCTTTTGTGAATCCTTGTCATAGTCCCTGCGTTGAGATCTAGACCTCGTGGTGATGAATGTGAGATGGTGTTGCATAAAAACTGAGTACCCCGATCAATTTTGACTTGATGTACTGGAGCGTTGGGTGCTGGCACTACTTGCTTGAAAAACTACCTCAAATAACCATCCTGAATCAGATTTTAAACTATATCTTTCACCTCCTGACAATCATTGGTCGAATGTCCCTTGAATTGATAATAATGGTAGAACTTGGGATGGTTCTTCGTTTCGTAAAACTGTATCCCCCGGTTCTTCGGGTATCGGATATAACTTCGTTTATCCACCTATTTGAAAATTTATTCAAGGGGTGCGTTCAATGGTGTATACACTTTTTGTTCATAACGAGGCTTTTTCCCTTCTCGACCCACTCCTTCTTCCCCGGACCTTTGTTTTGTGGTCCTGACCTCTTCTTAGGTCGCTTCATAACCTCTTTCGGAACCGTTTTTGCTGCTTTGGTCACTTCATGAACGCTCTTATCTTGTGTTCCCTCTTGAATTTCTTCTAGAGCAATATAATGTTCTTGCATCTTCCACATATCCTTTAGGGTTTGTGGCTTTTCGGTGTACATTTCCACCCATATAAGATCTGTTTTTCCAAGTGAATTTTCGTACCTAAATATTTGTTGGTGCACAGGTGATAGGTTTCTAAAACACCTTATTTTATATTGAGTATTTATGCTTTCTTTGCTATTTTTCGTGTGAATTATGTATCTTATGTGTGAATTTGAGTTACTAGGTGCTTTGGAGTCGTTGGAGCAAAAGAAGGAGAAATCATCCATTTGGAGCGAAAAGAACAAGGATCGTCCAATTTTCCAAAAGAGATACGGAATTATCATTGCATGAAATCTACTATGGACAGTTGCGTAGGCATATTGGACGCTAGAATCAACAGTTATGAAGTTATTGGGCTAAATGGAGTTATGTGAGCTTCTTAGCCCATAAGGTATGTTGGGCTTGAGTTGCAGTTGGAACAAAACAGGGAATGGGTTCGGCTGTAGTGTATGGGTTTGAGGTACTATTTATGGACCGACATGGCCTGGTGGTTGGGTTCCTAGGACTGTAAACTAAGCTGTCAACTGATGGAATAAAGGTCAGGGAAGAGATGCAGCAGACTGAGTCGATGATGGTCGATGGCGTGAGCTGTGTTCAACAGCTCGGGTTAGCCATCGACGAGGTTTGGTACAGAGAGCATGGACTTGCTGCTGGCGTGAGAGTGATTATGAAGTCGAGACGCGTAGCTGTTGACTGATGATTATAGCCGAGACTACAAGGTATTTCTGTTTGCTGTCGATAATATGCATTGGTGCATGGCTGGTAATGGAAAACTGGAGTGGAGGTTGGCCTCGATGGAAGCTTCATGACAGTGACGTGGAAGTATCGAGACACTGGTTTTGGTAGTTATATACAAGGAAGTAATGCTGCTGGCTATGAGTACGAAACTGAGATGAAGAAGATAGCTCGCTGTGAACTGGAAGTTGAGGAATGTGAGTTTGTAACGGCTATTTGATGGTGATGGAAGATGGTTCGATGGCAGTGAGTAACGAACTGTGTTATCATGGTGTTGGAGAAGCTCGAGTTGGTTGGCACTGAGATGGAGGACGAAATGGTGCTGCATGGTGAGTCAGTGACGTACAGATAAGGCATGCAATGTTATTACTGTTGTGTTATTCATGCAACGAGACGGAAGGAGGAATTAATGAAGATGCTGTCGGTCGATGGCATGCATGGCTGTGGCTGTTGTAAGTACGGAGCATGGGAGCTGTGGACGATGGCAGTTGGTGGTGGATAAAAGCAATGAGTAGTGACACTGGAAGGAGTTGAATGGAGCTGCTTCCAGCGATAATAGAGAATGCATTGGTACGAGTGGAAATGAAGTTGTGAAATGTAATGATGGAATACATGGACTGTTGGCAGTGAGAGCTACATAACTTTAGTTCGAAACGTTGTTAGCAGTGAAGAAAAGGTGGCCAGTTTATGATGGTTTTGGGTAAAACCTGTACATTGAAAGCAGCTAAAGATTGCATGATGTGGTTTAATGATGATGGATTTCATAAGAGTGATTGATGCTGGCAGAGACGTAACTCGAATTATGGATAATGGAGCTAAAGGAGATGAGTTAGTTGTAGAACAGGGAATTGCAGGTGATGTTCAAATGATAGTATTCGGTTGCTTTTGCCATGAAGTTGAATGGCTGTGGTTCAAAATCCAGGGAAAAATATCCGTGAGTTCCTGAAGTTGGTTTGTCCGAGATGAAGACTTGGGCTGGACGTGAAGTAAACAGCGAGATAATGGGCCAGAATTAAGGGTACATCCTTGGCCGTAAGTTTTGGCCAGATTTTGGAAACCTACTTTGGTCCGGGATTCGATGCACGGGAAATAATTCTTAAGGAGGTGCACTTTCCTATTTTACTAGGTTTCCTAATTTTTTCAAGAGGAGATTACAAAACTCCATATATAGGGAAGCCTAGGCAAAATTATGATTCTACTACTTTTGTTTCTAGGGTTTGCAACATGCGAGGGTTTCTCTTTCTTCTTGTTATGAACTCCATGAACATGAGTACTTAAATTTTATTATTGGTTATGGAATAATTGGATTTCACAAAGCATGATTCTTTGATTCAATATATTAGTTTTGTCTCATATTTATCGTTTGCGATTCTCTGAAAATATAGTTGTGATTGATTGTTAGTTTTGTCAAGTTGCAAATTGGTAGAATTCATAATCACATCTATTGCTAGTTTATGGTTTATTATACGTAAAATTGATATTCCTTGAATACAAGTAGCACAATATGATTATAGTTTGTAGTGATATATTCTTATGATCATATGTGAATCGTAACCTTTGTTAAATTGAATTAGTGCGCTTTCCACGTTCGATTGCTTTGATTGGCCTGATTTCATAGAACTTAATGCATCTAGGGAATTAAACTTGATTAGTTCTTTTACACGTTAGGTTGTTCTCTTAGATATAGCTCATATTCACATCTTTTAATGTGTTTGTTGATAACAAATGGAGATTTGCGGGATATTCTTGCGATCAAGGTATCCTAGGGCTTTTGATAAAAGTTGAGATTAAAAATCAATTTTAGTTATTGTTTTGAAAGCATGTTAGTGAATGAAGATGAATCCTTAACCAATATCTTTTCTATTTGATTTGTTTGCTTATTTCTTTCTTTGCTTTTATTTTACTTCTATTTTATAAAAATCAGAAAACCCCCGGTGTTATTTATATAGGAAACTGAAACAACGAGACAACCTAGACCTCTTTATGGGATCGATCCTTTCTTGCCCTTGCTATATTTATATTTTGAGTTGTGAGGAAGTGTAATTATTTTTGACGCATATGACAACGATCAACAGGTACCTTCCCGATCTTGGTACATAACTTTCTCCATCTATCGGTTAAATAACTTAATGGTTTTCTGAATCTTCGTGCTAACGTAAATAACTTGTTAACCCTCGGTCTGGCGATGCAATTATACATGTAGGTCTCGAAGAAAGTCTCCACTAACACACCATAGTTTCCAATGGAGGCTTCGGGTAAGCTGTAGAACCAATTCTTAGCTTCTCCTTCCAAGATTGGTGGAAAGAAATTGCACATGACTATATGTTGCTTTTCTATTGTAGAATTGACATCATGTACATCTTGATGTGTTCCATAGCATCTCCAGTGCCATCAAACCGTGATAGGAAGGTTGGAAGAGTATATTTTGGGGGAAATGGTGCTTGCTCCAAATCTCGTGTAAAGGGCGTCTTCTCTGCTTCATTGATTACTTCCGCTAATTTGTCATCTTCTTCGTTTCCATCCAGCTTCTTAACTATTTCCTCAAGTTTTTGGAGTTTAGTTTCGGTCGCGGTATCAGATCTTTCATTTTGATGGGGGTATTTTCTTATTCGGTTGATGAATCTTCGGGAGGACCGTATCCCATTCTCAGATTGGTGGGATCGGGCACGGGTCCTCTATGTCGAGGAGGTTCATGGGTATACCTGATCGGGTCCACGTGTGGTCACTTGATGCTCCTTGGATGGATGATCCTCGCGACCTCGACCCTTGATTCCTAACCTGTTGTTTTCTTGCTCAAGTGCTATAATTCTCCTTTGTAACTCCTTCATGAATTCCTCCTGTCTTCTTTGGTTTGCCAAAATTGCCAACAAGGTCAGGTCTGTGCTCTCATGACTATACTGATCATGGTGGTGATTTCCTGGTAAAATTGGTGGCACTAGTGATGGTACTATTGGTGGTGCTCGGGTCTCATTCCTATTACCCAGACGAATTTGTTGTAATCGCTCCTCTTCCCGATCTATAGCTGCCTGGTGTTCGGCGTGCATACTGGCGCGTCATCATTCTTCATGTGTTGGTAGTACTTCCTCATAATATTCAGTGTCAGATGCGGTGAGTCCGTATATCAGGTCTTCAGGCCTCCTCTGGATCGGCTCTATGCGTCCTAGGAGAGTAATATTGTCGTCATCCTGACCCAAGTTGACTTCTTCATTGACTGTTGTCATTCCTGCAGCTAGTGCTAGGTCCGTCTCATGTCATGGCCGGTGGATGCTTTCTTGTCGTGAGTCAGTAACTCCTTCTTGCATGTTGGTTCCTGCTACTACTCGGTTCCTCGGAATCCTGACAGTTCCCGAAGCACTGGCCATCGGGTCAAGTATGCTTTCTCCTCCGAGAATTATACCTACAATATCAAATAAATAACATCTCACTTTGAACTGGTTTCGAAAAGGTTTTTAAAAAGAGTACGGTAAAATATTCTGTTAGCCTGACAGTACTTAGACACAAGTACGATTCTCTTACTTTTGTCATGCTGAACTCAGCAAACTAGTTTGTTTGACTACCGTGATACTTTGTAAAATAGGTTATTGATCCATCGCTATCGGTACTTTCCCTATGTATTAATCATTATTTGTCCTAATATTCCCTTGGCCTGGTGATGTTTCTCATCCATACAGGTGGTCGGAAAAGCAACTTTAACCGAGTTTCGATATAGTGAACTCCTTCATTGAAATTTGATGTAATCATTATTTTCAAGTTGTGACTATTTGAGGAATAACTTAATACAATTCACCCCTCTCCATGGTTTCCTTAGAGTTCATCAAGGATAATCTTACCTTGGAACTTTTCCGACTTTCCATTTGACTCCATACTTTCAAGGACTTAACAGAGATGATATTTTTCGACATGACATTTAAGGAAACACGCACTCTAACTTATCAATTTTGAGCCGAGTTACCGATTATGGCGCTACGATCCGATAACGTTGCTTTCTCATATCCAAAGATTTTGACATAAAACATAAATCTTCTTCGTTCTCTGTTGGCTAGTGAGATGAAGTTTCATGTAGCTTCAACAAACATCCTAGATGTTATTTTGGGAGCTTACTAATATTTCAAACAACTCACGTAGTTTGAGGAACTTAAAAATCAACATCTTTTTTGTAGCTTAAACATGAACTTAAAACCCGAAATCAAGATAACTTAAACTTTAAACACTTTGAAAAAACGGTTTTTCAAGAGTAAAAAACAAACCCATGAGTTCAACGATCTCATGGTTGGAGATATATAACGTATCTACGAACACAATCTTTAAAACTAACTACAAGAGTTCTTCTTTTGGCTTCAACTATCATCATAGATGATTAGCAGCTTTAGATTCTACTCTTTTAATCACTTTCAAGGTATCTAAAGATGTTACTTGTCCACTTAGTCGGCGCCAAAATGTAGTTGTAAGAAGTTATACATCCTACATCTAACATTCAAGATGAAGAGATAACAAGATAAGAAAGTAAAGAGACTCATAAGAATAACAGATATACGTGGTTCGGCATGATTACCTACGTCTACGGGGGCGAAAGGATGATCTTATTACTTCTTTCAAGTTAAAATGGTGTTAGATCTCAATAATACTTGGTCTCTCTCCTTACTCACTTACAAATCACTTGCCCTTTCTCTCATCACAATGGTCTATATTTATAGGCTAAGATGTTCATACAATGAATATACAATGTTAGTTATATTCTATCTATCTTGATGGTCTTGTCAGGTGATCATTGATATCTTTTTCCGACACTCCATTCCCAATTCTATGCTCTTATGAAGAATAGGTCTCCCGATTTATCTCTTCTCCGCTCAAGTTCTCCTTCTTCTAATAATAATGGTCCCGATATCCATTAATCCTATGTTGGTACTCTGCCCGATCCGAGTGTTCCATTATCTATACCCGATCCTATCATGACATGACCCTTATGCTCTTACGCATGCTCTGTCAGTGCATTTAAAGCCTTGTCCCTTGATTCAGACCCGATCGTTGAATACGGCCTTCACTTTACCCGTGATGTCTTCTCATCCACATGCAACAGATACTCTCTTTTACTGAACTGGATCTGATAGAGTGATTATGTGCTTCACATTGCTATCTTCTTTGATACATCATAGATCATGGTTGTTCCACCTTCATCTGCCAACTAATTGCTACTCCACTTGCATATCTTTACACTAGAGGTTTTTTTCCTATTTTTTTTTGATACTAAAGAGAATTTTATTTATCAAGAGAAATCATTACAATAATCCTTCTCCACATCATTGGAGATATTTGCAGGTACATTCTCTTCAAAATGAAAATTGGCATTCCCTTATTAGTTTTTTTAGCAAAATAGTGAGCTACCGTATTACCTTGTCTGTGAACAAACTTTCAAAACCAGAAATTTCTACTTTTAAATTTATTTTTAATCTGTAAAACAATCCCTTGATTAAACCAATACACAAATAACTCATCTTCATTAAGTGACCTAGCTACAGATTCACATTCTACCTCGAAAATTGCTTTGTTACATCCAAGTTCCTCCATCTAATCCACTGCTTTTTCTAGAACTTTCCTCCTTTTCCTCCTAAGCATTTTCCGGCAGAATTCCGCACAATCAGTCCAATGCTTCCTTTTTTGTGGTTGATATATAAGAGCCATCAATACTTATTTTAACCATGCTTTCCTCAACTAGTACTAGTCTTGTGACAAAACGGAGTTGGCTCTAGATTTTATGTTGGGAAAATTGGGAATACGTCCCGTTTTCACTAATTCGTTTGGGGATCTATCCCATAATGGAAAAAAATTAAGAAATCTATCTCGGAGAGAGAGAAAAACTGTTAGATGGTTGATATCCCACATGTGTAGTGTTACACGTGTGTCAATTTGACATCTTTACCCTTATCATTCGTATGGGAATGGGAACAACAACCGTGTTGTCTTCTCTGCACAGTAAGAAACCGAGAGAAACTTTAAAAAGAAGTAGATCGAGTTCGTTTATGTGTTTTTGGGGATGATTACGTATGATTGAAGGAAGAAGAACTTAAATCTCAAAAACTTTGGGGTGTTTTTGCAAAAGCTTCTAATTTGGTCAATTTTTGTTTAATCGCAACTTTCAATTTAGGGTTTATGTAAAATTAATTTTGGGGTTTTGAGAATTGAGGATTTTGTTCAAGCAAGAGTTTTATGGTTAAATATCATTACTGTTAGTAATTGTTTATCTTTGATTAATTGTTTCCTGTAATTAGGCTATGTATAGACAGAGATAAGATGATAAATAATAGCCTAATCTACCATTAAAAAAAACTTCTAGTATATGCTTGTTTGGTTTACATTTATTTTGTACTGGGTGTCTCATAAAGAAATGCAGATTAACTGTATGATTGCTTAGAAATTTCTAGTTTTGATGCTACTAGTACTATTGTTTTCTATTACAATACTAACTTATTAGAGACAATAATCAAGATACGGCCGACGCGAGTTGACTAAAGTCAAGAAAATTACAATTCTGCATATCTCCTATCTATAATGATGTTCTATGATTACTGGTGTTGAGTTCTTCAAGATTCGAAGATCTTCACAAATCAAACAACCAACTTCTCACAAACATTCAATTATATTACAGATGGTCTCGATTTTCTGAGGCTTGTATTCTCTTCACAAGATCGACATTTGGAAATCTGCTCAACTACTTCCCCACTTCCTCTGGTTACTATCTTCGAATAATCTAGTTTATTCCCCCACTGAAGAAAAACAACCAATGAAATCTGATGCACCGATAACCTCACCCGATGCATGGAGCTTCCACAAAGCTGCGGATATCCTAGAAACACAATCAAACCCAACTACATGCAGACCTGCTGTTGAATAATTAATTAGTAGTTGTAACATTAGTCATCAAGATTGACTAATGAATTAGTAGTAGTAGGTGGAAGTAGTTGTAGGGTGGCTATAGGGTGGCTTGTAGGATGACTTGTTTTTCTTCCTCCCTTTCTTATTTTCTTTGTAGAAGACTTTCTCTTCTCTTGTAACACTATATATATCTCTTTTAGAGATTGATTTATAACATAACAATTATTTTTGAGTTGAACCTTAAGTTTAACATGGTATCAGAGCTCCATGGTGAGTTGAGTGCTTCTTAGTAATAGTGAGTGCTTTGTTACTTCGATGATCCTTCTTCCGCTGGCTTAAGGTTCTTGTTTTTCTTTATGCACTTATTGAAACAAGTAAGTTGTACTACCGATTTTATGATAAACTTGTTATGTTTATGATTGCCCTTTTTAAATCCTACTTAAACTTGTTAATCCATTTATCTTGGACTAAGTAAGTTGTACTTTCTTTGTTTTTGTTTCGTACAAACAGTTATCATCTTTGATCAAGATTTTTTTTATTGAGTTTGTTTTTCTTAAGCAAACCCCTGTTAAGTTTGTTTTCATATATTTGGTTGATTTGTCAAATTTAATTTCTCTGTGCAAGAGAGAAAACTTGATTTGAATTTAAACTCTTACCGTTTTTACCGTTATAGGACTTGTTCCTCTTATTCGACTACTCATATAATTTTTAGTCACTAGGTAGAATCTAGCCGGTTTGTTTTTCACCCCCGAAAACAGTTGTGTACACAATCAGTTTCATTTGTACCTTTTTTGGTCATTTAATAAATAAAAAAACGCTTGCCAAGTTTTTCGCAAGCTGCTTGCGACCTGTATTCATACTTCATAATTTCTTCTTTAATCGTGATAATGTCTTCCGTTAGACGTTGTGTTTACTGTGGAAGCAATTCAAACTTCGTGGAGAAATGTTTCAAGAAAATTGGTTATCCCGATTGGTGGGACGCCTATAAAATACAAATAAAGATCGACCAAAAAGGGGTAGATACATGTACTTCAATGATGACTACGACGACCGATACTCATTCTTCCGTGGTGGAATCTCATTCTTTGGTGAACCCGAACCTCTTCCAGCAATCAAGTAAGGTTGACGTCGCTTTACTTGCTACTGATTCTGGAAAAGATCATGGTTGGATTCTCGACTCTGGTGCTACGGGTCATATGACGTTCGATGCCTCTATTTTGAGAGATCCGTTGCTACCTGCGTATACAACTATTTCCAACGCCAATGGTGTACCGTATCCGGTTATCGGAGCTGGGAGAGTTGATTTAACACCTTCCTTTTCCTTGGAACACACATTATTGGTTCCTTCTCTTTCAAATAATCTCTTGTCTGCGGCACAAGTAACCGCACAGTTAAATTGTTTAGTACTAATCTATCCCACTTTCTGTCTTCTTCAGGATCTCGGCAACGGGGAGATAATTGGGCAAGGTACTAAGAGAGATGGTTTATATTACATCGACGATGTTTGTGAAGGGAGATCTCTTTCAGTTAAAAGGTCTTCTTGTGCATCTAAAAATAAGATCTTACTGTGGCACCGCCGTTTAGGACATGCTTCTTTTGGATATTTGGAGCACTTGTTTCCTGATTTGTTTAAGTCTTGCAAACTGTCAGACTTTAAATGTGATACTTGCATTCTTGCGAAGAGTCATCGTACTACTTACCCAGATAGTTTCAGTAGAAGATACGTCCCATTCGATTTGGTTCATTCTGATGTCTGGGGACCTTCTCGTATTACCAGTACTTCTGGATTTCGGTGGTTTGTTATCTTTATCGATGATTGTACTCGTATGACTTGGCTCTATTTAATGAAGAATAAAAGTGATGTGGCTGATCGTTTTCAAGCATTTCATAAAATGATTCAGACACAATTTTCGGCTAACTTAAAGGTCCTTCGTTCTGATAATGGAGGTGAGTATGTTAATGAAGTATTACAAAGATACTTTGGAGAACATGGAATTATTCATGAAACTAGTTGCCCGTCTACGCCACAACAAAATGGTGTGGTGGAAAGAAAAAATCGCCAGTTACTTGAAATTACGAGGGCATGCTTGATTGGGTCAAATATGAAGCCAAAATTCTGGGAAGAAGCCATTACTAGTGCAGTATATCTTCTTAATCGAGTACCAACAAGTGTTTTAAAATTTCAGACACCGTTGGACAAATTGGCTTCGTTTGTAACAATACCTTCTCATCTTAAGCTTCCTCCACGGGTATTCGGTTGTGTTGTTTTTGTACATCTGCAGAAACATCTACGTACAAAGTTAGATCCTTGTGCTATCAAATGTGTTTTTATTGGTTATCATCCATTCCAGAAGGGTTATAGGTGTTATCATCCTCAAAGTCATAAATTTTATGTTACTATGGATGTCACCTTTTCTGAGCACGAAATGTTTTACTCATCCGATGTATCTGATTCTCCTCTTCATGGAGAGAGTGTTATTGAAGATTTGAATTGGATGGATTTGTTTCCGACTAATAGTGAAATTAATATGACAGCAAATGAAACAAGCATAAGTACACATCAAACTTTCAGTAGTTCAAGAATTGATGATATACAAGTCATGGAGCCGGTTCAAGAGTTCGATATTCCTGTTGCCGAAGAAATTGACACCCCTGATCTTGAAGCTCCATCTCTCTCTTCATCAACAGTACCTACATCTAATTGTCCTCCAGCCGGTGCCGATATCCCTAAGGTAAGGATAGATTGTTCGATTAATACTAATGATACTTGTGAACTACCTGACACCGACAGGTACCAGTTGCCACCAAGGAATAATCATGGAGTTCCACCAGATCGTTTTTCACCTGAAGCAATAAGGAAGGTGAAATACCCTATTTCGAATTACGTGTCAACTCATAGATTATCAAAAGAGGGAAAAGCATTTGTCAGTCAAATGGAAGATGTTACTATTCCCAGAACAGTAAAAGAAGCACTATCTAATCCGAAATGGGCTGGTCCTATGAAAGAGGAGATGGTGGCACATGAAGAAAATGGTACATTGGATATAGTCTCACTACCAGAAGGAAAGAAACCAGTTGGATGCAGGTGGGTATATACTATCAAGCATAATCCAGATGGCTCTATTGACAGGTATAAAGCAAGACTTGTGGCTAAAGGGTTTACCCAGACTTATGGTATTGATTATCAGGAGACGTTTTCTCCTGTTGCAAAAATCAACACTATTCGAGTATTATTGTCTTTGGCAGCAAATCTAGGCTGGCCTCTACAACAATATGCTTTTTTACATGGTGATTTGCAAGAAGAAGTCTACATGACACTACCTCCAGGTTATAATGCTCCAAACAATGTTAATGTTGTGTGTAAGTTAAAGAAGGCTTTATATGGTTTGAAACAATCTCCCAGAGCATGGTTTGGTAGATTTCGCATTGAAATGAAGAAGTTTGGGTATATACAAAGTAATGTTGATCATACCTTGTTCCTTAAAAGAGTAGGTGACAAGGTAACTGCTCTTATTATCTATGTAGATGATATGGTGGTAACAGGAAATGACCTCAAGATATGAGTAATCTGAAGAATTGCTTGTATTCTGAGTTTGATATGAAAGATTTGGGTGGACTTAAGTACTTCTTGGGTATTGAAGTTAATCGATCCAGAAAGGGAATTTTCTTGTGTCAGAGAAAATATGTGATTGATTTGTTGAAGGAAACTGGTATGATTGGTTGTACGCCAATCGGGTCTCCTATGGAACAAAATCATGGTCTTGAAGAATGTTCTGATCAAATACCAGCAGACAAAGGACAATACCAGAGGTTAGTTGGTCGCTTGATTTATCTTTCTCATACAAGGCCATATATTGCTTATGCTGTAAGTGTTGTAAGCAGATTTATGCATAATCCGGGTCAGCAACACATGGATGCAGTCACCAGGATACTAAGATATTTGAAGTCCGCACCAGACAGAGCTTTGTTGTTTTCAAAACATGGACATCTTGATGTATCAGGTTACACTGACTCAGATTGGGGAGGCAAAGGCGATAGGAGAAGATCGACATCTGGGTATGTTACCTTCGTCGGGGGTAACTTAGTAACTTGGAAGTCTAAGAAACAACAGGTTGTTTCCTTGTCAAATCTTTGAAGCGAGAATATAGAGCAATGGTAAAAGGAATTTGTGAATTATTATGGTTGAAAAGTCTTATGGGAGAGCTTGGGTTCCCATCTTAAAAACCTATGAAGTTGTTTTGTGATAATCGATTCAAGCAATCAAAATTGCGTAGAATCCGTGCAACATGATCAAACGAAACACGTGGAAATTGATAGGAACTTCATTTATGAGAAACTTGAAGAAAAAATTATTGAAGTACCATATGTCCGAACAACACAACAACTGGCAGATATTCTGACTAAGGCCGTATCAAATAAAATATTTAATGATTCACTTGTCAAGTTGGGCATCTGTGACATATATGCACCACCTTGAGGGGGAGTGTTGAATAATTAATTAGTAGTTGTAACATTAGTCATCAAGATTGACTAATGAATTAGTAGTAGTAGGTGGAAGTAGTTGTAGGGTGGCTATAGGGTGGCTTGTTTTTCTTCTTCCCTTTCTTATTTTCTTCCTCCCTTTCTTATTTTCTTTGTAGAAAAGACTTTCTCTTCTCTTGTAACACTATATATATCTCTTTTAGAGATTGATTTATAACATAAAAATTATTTTTGAGTTGAACCTTAAGTTTAACACCTGCAATGACAACTTCCTCGTCCCGTAAACCGAAGATTCAACAATTCCCCATACAAGGTATGACAGAAAGTAATCACTCCAAACCATCGTTCCACTTCCCCGAGAACTTTAAGTTCAAAACAGGATCACCTTACTCCTCATCTTCTTATCTCTTCTCAACTCCTTCTGTGAATACCCCAAACCAAAAAGACCCTCCATGTTCTCCACCACTTTTTCAACAGAACCCAGCTTCCACCGTACCATCTCAAAAAGTAAACATCAGGAAAAGTTCAAATCTCCCACAAAAAGATCTCTATCAGGAAAGCAACGAGGAAGAAGAAAGCAAAAAAACCAATCATTTGAAAGAATCCAAAACCGTTAGTAACCAATCTCCAACACAGAAAAAAGACACTGCTCTGTTCCAACTAACTGCTAGAATGAAAAGCCTAATGAAAGCTCACGATGAAAACTACACCGCGGTGGCGGTCTTAGCTGGAAACTTTACCTTCAGTGCTCTTAAACATGCGGTGATCAAAAACTGGAGCCTCATGAAGATTGAACACTTCCAAACTTGGATAAACACAAAAAACAAGATCTTTCAGTGTGCTCTACAACATACACAGGACAAACAGAAGATTCTGGAGAACAAAACCTGGATCATGTCGAACCAAGTCATACTCACATATGATTGGCTAGACTATCAACATAACCCGAAATCTTGTTTCACTAAGGTACGTTTATGGTTACAGATTCTGGGACTACCAAAGTTTTTTGAGGACAAAGAAGCAATGGAGGAACTTCTCAGTGACACCGGGAAGATACTAGAGATAGACTTGGATTACCAACCAGTTTGAGCAAGAGTCGAGATGACACTCAGAGAAGCTTTCATGCTAGGTATTCTTCTTGAGGTTGAAAATAACAAATGGGTTCAGTTTGCATATGAGATTTTACCTACAATCTTCTATAGATGTGGTATTATTGGCCATATTGAAGATGACTTCTCAAAATTCCTCAATGCAAAACATGCAATGTAAGACTCAGAACACCCACTATTTCCCTACCACAAATTCAATGGAAGAATGAGAGCTGGGAAACCGAAGAGGAAATGCCTAAAAGTGTGACTGAAAAGTGAAAAAATTCCAAAAGTGTGACTGAAAATGAATATCTTCCAAAAGTGTGATGATTTTCACTAATACCCAACGTACCCTTTTATAGCCCGATGTGTACACATCGGGTAAGGATGTCCACATATTTATAGTCGATGTCTACACATTATAACTGATGTCCACATACGATTGGCTTGATGTCCACATACGATTGGCTTGATGTCCACATATTTATGAATAGTGTCCGATGTGTACACATCCTTACGTACACATCGGACACTATTCTGGATGTCTACATATAGTGATTATGCCTAGATTATGGATGTGTACATACAATATGTAGACATCGGACACTATTCATGGTGGGGTATCAGTGCCCGATGTGTACACATCCTTACCCCAATATGTGGACATCCTTACGCGATGTGTACACATCCTTACCCGATATGTGGACATCTGAGGACAAAATCTGGTATTTCCGTAAAAGACCGGGGCATATGTGTCCGTTGACCGGTCATGGTCACACTTTTGGAAGGATTTCAAATTTGGTCACACTTTTGAGATTTTTTTCACTTTTCAGTCACACTTCTAGGTAAAATCCCGAAAACGAAACCATGGAACTATACAAAATCTTCATCATCCTCCAACCAACAATCAGGATCATCTTCATCTTCTCTGAACCCAAAACTACCAACCCAGAGTTTACCAATCTTACCACCACAACTTTCATCTACAAAGCCAACAGCAACACCAAAAAGAATGGTGGAGAAATCGATTCCTACTCGACTAGCACCACCACTGATGGAGCAAGGAAGGGAATGGATTCCGATCCCACGGGAACAATCACCAACAAAACATGCTTCTGACGATAGAACACAACACCCTGAACCCGTAAAAAATGCTGAATATTCGGCTGCAGAACAAAGATGTGATAGCCCTGTGCAGGAAAGTGAACCTTTTGGTTTGGACATGGAGCGACATCGGGTTTTAAAATTTTTGGGTTGCAAAATCGGATAGGTACCGGACCCGTATCCGGAAGAAAAACTCAGGAGGCTACTTCACCGAACCCACTTTTTGGAGGCCCCATCCACTTTGGAGTACCGTTAAAGAAGACCCGCCCGACAGCACCAGCAGTAACAGACTCAAACCCGAAAAAGAACGGACCCACAGATGAAGCTCAACAAATAAAACCTCATTTCCAGGAAATCTTGGCAAAGGACCACTACCAGCAGACAAAAACAGCGACTGACACTCAGTCCAGTATCCTCCACAATTATTTCAATCCTCTGTATGCACATACTTTGAATAATGTACTGAATGAGCCGCATACTATTGTCAGTTTGGTCATTACCAAGGTGAATGGTGTCCCACATGTAAAGGTGACACAAAACCAAATTCATGCAGCAGAACAAGGCCCACCGAAGGAGCAATCAACCCCCCTCCAAACATATAAAAGAAGAAGCTCACACCAAAGGAAAAACATCCCTCAACATCTCAACTTACCACCTACCCCAGAGTTTGCAGCACCGCCACCTCCACCAAAAACAAGGAAGTTTGTTTTCCTAGCATCTCTCTCCACAGAATCCTCCAGAATCCTTCAACTACAACATGAGGTACCAACCCAAAGAACCAGAAAATCACAAGCAGTGCAACACCAACAAGCTATAGACAAAAAATTTGTACTCAAGGAGCAAGGAACCACAAGTATACCAATAGCACATCAACAAATAAAAACAACCTGGAAACTATCTATACAGAACTTGGAGACTTAAGTACAAGATTCTCAACAAGGCAAGCGAGTGGTTGGTAACTACCAGTACTCGCAACATCAATGAGTTATCTAGCATGGAACTGTCAGGGTGCGGGAAATCCCTTGACAGTTCAAAAAATCTGTGATCTCACCAGAACTCACAGACCGTCGATGTTGTTTTTATGTGAAACTCTATCTTCAGTTAGTCAGATGTATGCTTTAAAAAATAGATTAGGGTTTGATAATTTCTTTGTTGTTTCTTGTAATGGACGTAAGGAAGGACTGTGTTTGATGTGGGCTACACACTTGAACGTCCAAATAGTAGTAGCTAATCAAAGTGTTATTCATGCTTATATCTCACCTCCTCCACCACAACTACGGTGGATATTCACAGGAATTTATGGCCCTCCTCAAAGATTAGCTCGATAGGATCTATGAAAGGACTTCAATAACCTCATTCCTTGTCACAATTTTCCGTTGCTTCTGATGGGTGATTTCAATGAAGTTATTTGCCAAGAAAAAAAAAACCCGCCGAGTATCCAACAGTCAGGCAAAAGATTTCAAGCAAATGATTAACTACAATGGGCTTCTTGATATAGGATACACGGGGTCACCATATACATGAGCCAACAATCAAACTGTGAATAACTACATTTTGGAGAGATTTGATCGAGGTTTGGCCAACCAACAATGGATTAACCTTCACCCCCATGCGCTGATGCAAACCATACTACGCATTTGTTCAGATCATGCACCATATAGAGCATTCCAAGACCAAGGCAAAGGAATTTCCGTATAGAGCATCTATGGCTACTACATCCTCAATTCCAACAAATTGCAACTGCGACATGGAATGAAACCTACCACCCTTCTCCAGCACTGAACTTACTCCACAAGATGACAACCAATGCTAACAAACTGCAGATATGGAGCAAACAAACCTTTGGCCATTTACTGGGCCTAATCAAAGAAGCGGAGAAACTGATTCAACAAGCCCAACTGCAATGTGCAACGGCTGAAGGCCCGGAGTTACAAAATTGTCTCACCAAAGAATTGGAAGCACGGAACTCACATTTATTGCTAACACAATGGCAAGAGATTTTTTGGAGGAAAAGATCCAGAGTCAGTTGGCTAAGAGAAGGAGATCTCAACACCACATTTTTACATACTCAGGCCACAATACATAGAAGAATCAACCACATACAACAAATACAGGCTGGAGATGGAACATGGATGGACACTCAACAAGGAATTGATGATACACTGGTACAATACATCACCAAACAATACCAGGCGCAACCAACCACCATTGATCTGAGTCTATTTGAAGACGTCCAATCGAGACTGTCGGACCACCACAGAGCCAACCTGCTATAACATGTCACCAAGGAAGAGATTAAAAAAGATATATTCTCCATAGACTCGGACAAGGCACCGGGACCGGATGGCTACACAAGTAAGTTCTTCAAATTTCTTTGGGAAAACACGGGTCAACAAATCATAGAAATGGTTACACAATTCTTTCAACAAAACCAACTCACGGAGGGAATAAACCACACCAACCTAACCCTAATACCTAAAACCAATTCATCTACAAAACCGGCTCATTATAGACCAGTAGGGTTATGTAATGTGGTTTACAAGATCATTACAAAAATTCTGGTAGAAAGAATAAGACCTACACTATAATTTATTGTCAGACCCTTCCAAACGGCGTTTGTACCTAATAGAGCAATCCATGACAACATTGCAATGTCAACATAGATCTTCCACCAAATTCGCACTACAACCAACACATCCAAAGATTGCGATGAAACTAGATATTGCGAAGGCATATGACTCACTCGATTGGGGCTTCATCAAAAAGGCATTAATGGCAATTGGTTTCCCGGAAGAATTAGTCGCATAGATCATGACATGTGTCACCACAGTCACCTATTCCATCAATGTTAATGGTACAACATTTGGTCAAATAAAGTCAACAAGAGGCTTGCGCCAAGATGACCCTCTGTCACCATATTTGTACATTCTATGTGTAGAAATTCTCTCCACCAATCTCGGCAAATAGCAACAGCTAGGCAATATCAAAGGCCTCAAAATGGCGTCCAATACAACACCACTGGTACACCTGATATTCGATGATGATTTGCTAATAACATGCGCATCAGAACCGAAGACGTGCAACACACTGTTACAACTGCTTACAAAATATCCCACGTCAGCGGGACAACACATCAACAAAGAAAAATCACTCATCATACATCACCGAGACTGCCTCAACATAAACGAATAGGGCTACAAAGTTTCTTTGAGATTCCAACAACAGAATTTCCTCCCAAGTATTTAGGAATTCAATTCAAGCAAGGAATACGTAGCTCACACATGCGCACGGAACTGTTGAACAGATTGGAGAGGAAAACGAAAGGGTGGATAGCAAAATGCGTCAACCAGGCGGGGAGAGAACTCCTCATATAGACATCATTGCTACCGACCGCAAACCATATGATGCAAACACAGCTTCTACCGGTACACATCCACAACAAAATCGATAGAATTGCTCGGAATTTTTTCTGGGGCCATCCCGATTGGATGACAAAGAGTCACGTCAACCATAAACATGGGAGGAATGGGCATTCGCCGAAGCAGAGAACACAACCAAGCGCTGCTAATGAAAAAGGTCTGACAAGTACATGGCGAGGAAAACTCATTGTGGGCATCCATGGCAAGGAATAAATATGTGAAACATCAACAACCACTGCTCACATGCCCTATTGACAAACCAAAGCAAATGTCAAGCCCCACCTGGAAAGTTTTATCTAACCTAGCTTCTATTTTGCAGGAACATTGCTCAGTTAAAATTGGAAATTGCATAGATACAATGTTAACAAACAACTGGATACCTCATCATCCACCCACCATCATCACACCACCGACCCCAAATATCATGGTCTCAAACCTCATCAACCCAAACCACAACACTTGGAATCATGACATCATCTACAACAACACACACCATCACCAGTATCCATTTACCACAACACCCACAACCAGACAAGATAATTTGGCCATACACAGCTACCGGAAATTACACTCCAAAAACAGGGTATCAAATTCTGTTAACCCGACAAACCAAAACCCGGCGGATATCCAAACCCATAGAAACCAAACAACCACAACCACTTCCTCCACACATAACCCAACACAACCAAACATCACACAATATATGGGAGATCACACAGATTCACCCACCCAACAACACTACAAAGGCATTTGGAGACTACAGTGCCCACCAAAAATCCGACTTTTCTTATGGAAAGACACTTTAGAAGGACTATCAACTTTCAACATCTTAGCACATAAACACATAGTCAACTCACCAATGTGTCTGTTATGCAACACATCGCCGGAAACAGCACAACATATGATGTTCCATTGCCACCGAGCTCGAAGCGTGTGGCAAATAATCATAACGGAACTCAATCAACAAACAAACAACAACCCTACAAACCAAAATCCAAGGCAATACCAACAACCAACAACCATATTGGAAGCACTACATCAACGACTACCAAATGAGATAAAAGCTACCTTTGCTTTTACCCTATGACATATATGGTTGGCAAGGAATGCGACAGTATATCGACAAGCAACACAGTCACCGGTTCAGATCACTCAAACAATCAAAATTGTGAAAGAAGAATACATATGGGCTACAAACAACTTGATACCAATACTTCCTGGTTTACAACAAAACATATGCAACCAAGGAAAATGAAGAACTACAACAGCAACACAAATTCTTATAGGATGGGAGAACCCACATGAGGACTGGATTAAAGTTAATACAGATGGAGCGGCAAAAGGAACAATAGGACCAGCGGGAGCAGGAATAATAGGAAGAAACAACTTCGGCATACTAATTGTTATGATGGCGGCACCACTAGGAATCATAACTTCAGCGACAGATGAAACGTGGGGTCTTACTATTGGCGGCTAGAATAGCGATTTAGCAATAATGACAGAAGGTATGTTTTAAAATGGACTCCAAACTAATCATCCACCTACTCCAACATCCGGAAGGAGAACAACCGTGGTACCTGACAACAATGCTTAAGGAAATCAACCACCTCATACAACAAATACCAATAAAGAGAATAAAACATGCTTATAGAGAAGCAAACCAGACGGCGGATGCACTAGCAAACGAGGCAGTACTACATCAACAACAGAATCCTACGACGGCATCAACTTTAATCTGGCAACATAATTGTCCTCAGTTTCTTTCCAAATTTATCTATGCGGACAAAATAGGGACAAAGTACCCTAGAAATGTAACACTGGTCTGAGTTTTATGAATCGGTCACACCCTTCAAAAAAAAAAAAACGTAATGCCCTGTAGATTCATTATCTGTAGCTGTTCATCATCACAACGCTACAAGCAAGTTATCTGCACTTGGTGTGAATGATCAAAAGAATTTTGTCAAATACGGTATTGGTGGTTACGCAGGTATTGGGAGTTTCAGTGGTGCTCTATGTTCTGTTGATGCAACTGGTGGAGTAAGTGGTATCGGGGATATTTGTGGTGTAGGCTTAGGTGGCGCAGCAGGCAGGCTTGATGGTGCAGGTGGACTTGGTGGTCTCTGTGGTGGCAGTGGTCATGGTGGACTAGGCGGTTTGGGAGGTGAAAGTGGTCTTAGTGGAATAGGCAGTTTCAAGGATGCATACTACCAAACTTAAAACAACTGTTTTCCCTTATATTAAGACAATCTTTCCTCTTCGTTCATTTTGTGGCACCTTGTTTTGTCGATTATGTGATCTTGGTTTCAGAATTTTTCGCATTTCAGATTCACCTAAAACTGAAGTTGATTTATTATTATTATTATTTTTTCATAAGTAATGTTGACGGTATCATTTCACACCAAGATTTGGGCGACTGTTCAACATGGAAGAATTGGGAGACCGTTCAATATTGGAAGACTGTTCAAGATTGGAAGAATTGGGTGTAATATTGGAAGAATTGGGTGTCAACTGTGAAGGGCATAAATGTAAACAACTGTGAAGAATTGGGTGTAATATAAAATTCACGCATGTGTAATCCCACACATGTGAGATGTTGACTACTTAACAGTTTTGTTTCTTTCTCTGGGATAGATTTCTTAATTTTTTCCGTTATGGGATAGATCCCAAATCAAATTAGTGAAAATATGATATATTTCCAATTTTCACTTTTATGTTGTTTTACAAGATACCCTCGTGCTTTTTAGTAGAATAAATGGCAAAAACAAAGACTAGGCACAATAGAAGCAGCTGAATATAATCATATCACGATCAAAAGTATAGAAGATTTATAAGCTTTGTCATATAACAACCTAGTACCTCACTTCTTATTCCAAGGGAAAATAACAAAAGTATCTGGACAATAACTAATCACCAACATTGATAGTAGTTGTCAAATTTGAAGAACCTCTTGGAACTGTTCTTAGCTTCTTACTGAACTTCTTCACAATGGCGGCTTGTTCGGGGAAGCTAACTTTAGTTGAAAAATAATTAAACCACAAAACCACTTCCTCCAAAACCACACCATTCTTCCACAAGAACTCCACAAACTTGAACTCATTATCGCATCCTCGGAGTTGCTTAATCTCAACAAACTTGATGTGAGACAAAGTGCATGGCAACAACAATCTTGCTTCCCAGTCATCGTCAACATCTGTTATTCTCCTCTATATATAGTAGAACAACAACAAACAAACCAAAAACAAGAAGGCAAGCACATATTAGGGGTTACTGACACTGTATGTAAAGTGTAGACTACATGCCGATAGACTTACAAACGTCTAGATGAATTTTATATATAAAGCATTTCTTATTCTTAATAGGCAGAGCAGAAAGATATCAAGATACCAAAAATTCAGTATTACCTCCTTCGACATAAGAATAAGAGTTTCCAACTTCGGAGAAATCTTGAGCAAGTATGTTATCGCACCTAAGCAGCCTCTGGTAAGACATGTTGTCAGCTTCAACCATTGTAGATTAGGAAATTGAGGGGGGTGACACTGTGTTAAATCCGGCACTTTTGATAGAACCTGGACAATGGATATTAAACTCACTTTGATAATTATGTTGCACAGACATCCCTACACGGCTAAAAATAAGAAAATAACAATTAAATTGTGAAATAAATAAGTATACAAGGTACCACATGTTTATATTTGGAATATCTTACTAGGTTACATCTCAAAAACTTGAAGGCTTACCCCTGGTAAAATCTAATAACAGGAACTTAACAATGTACTAGCTCGTAAGTTTTCATCATAGAGCTTCAAAAAACTTGCAAACCAAGAAGTTGAGCTACGAATTTGTAAGTATAATAGACCAGGTTGAGTTTATATATGTTTCTATTTTCCAGACACGATCTGAACTAGCTGTAGCAAATCAACCTAGATTCATGTTTCACAAAAAGGCTACTGGTTGTGAGTTATGCCTGATTAGATGGATGTGAGTTAGCTACCTTATATCACAATTGGAAAAAGACATTAAAACAGGTTGGATGTCGATTATTATTATACTAAAGAATGAATGCATGTAGCAGTATTAAACTGAATACACAAAAAGTAATAGTACATGAATTGTTATAGTTACTCCCATCGGATTTTCAAACCGGAACTCATCCAGCGGAACTGTGAGTTCCTACTGATAGAAAAACAAACAAAGAAAACAACCATACCTGAACGAAACTAGCTGATAATGTTAATTTTTCCACGTTATGAAGTGCTTTGAGCAGTTTCATCATAAGCTTGGGGATATAATTCTTCTTTCTCTTCTTCGGTACGCTCCAAATAGCTCAATTCGTGTGCATATGAAAGATCTCTATCATTTTCCTTTGTCATCTTAATTTTAGCAGTGACTAGAGAAGAAAGGTTCTCTAGATAATACTCTTGTATCATGTTATCATGACAGATGAAGGATGCAAGATTTGGAGTAGATAACTGGATAATCTTAGCCATAGTATAATGGGGATGAACAATATCATTATCCTTGTTGTGCAAATAAAAGTGTTTCAGCTCGAGCGACTCAACAATGACATTCATTTGGTCGCCCGCACCCAAGAAAATATTTGCTAAACTCAGTGATTCAAGAACCGGACAGCTTGAGATGAGTTGATTCACTGATATTACTTCTTCACTATAAAACGAATCAAGAGACAAAAATTTGAGCCGTGGCAAACTCATCGAGTTGGGAAGAGTAATCCTGGTCCATTTAGACTGAAATTTCAAGACCAACTTAGTTAATGATTGAGAATTAAGGAGACAATGGGGAAGCCTTGGTATCGTACGAACACGAGAAGCAATCCGAATTGTAAGTACATATTTTCACCACTCGCCACGTGTCCTTGGGTAAGCACGTGGAGAGCATGTGACGCGGGGCATCAAAAGATGATGCCACATGTATATAGCCAAGAAGCGTGTACCGACAGAAAAGGACCTTCATCTCGCAGATCCAATGGCCACAAATGAAGGAGCACCGAAATAAAGCACCACTGCGTTGGACCCAATACACCCTCGGATCTGCTTTATCCCATCTCGAGAGAAATCTTAGATCAACGATCAGGGCCCAACTGACTGACACGGATAAGACAGGGGCAGGAGACCGTGGTCTGACGCGTGCAGAAGACCCAACCACCCGCATTAAACACCTGGGTCAGCACACGCGTCAACCAACCAACGGAACAGATGATCATGCCTCTTCGGTAATAACGAAGAAACGAAGGGGGCCTCGTAGGAATCGAAGACGTCTGCGTATTGGGACAAAGCACAAGATGATAAGGTTACAACGGCTCCATCAGTGGACCCCACGACGGAACCCCTATAAATACCCCTCCTCACTAAGAGAGAGGGGAAAGTCGATTCGAAAAGGAAAAGGAGAGAGAATTAGGAAGAGTAAGTAGTCCCCTAATCCCGCAGCCTAAGCTAACACACCCAAAGTCATTTGACTATACTTGTAACCAATTTACATATAATGAAACCCCTCTTTTACCCCGTGGATGTAGGCCTCAGTGCTGAACCACGTAATTACTTGTCTCATTTACATTATGCACTTTACATTCCGCACTTACGTTATGCACTTTATATTGTGCATTTATATTATGCACTTTACATTTCGCACGTTATATCTAATCTATGAATTTCAGTATGTGCGAACATTGTTTGTGGACACGTAGATACCAGCGTTATTTACGTGTTCACAATCTGGCGCTAGAAACAGGGAGTTTTTTCCCGGTAAAAGATTTATCTTATCCTATGATTTGAACACTCTGGCTGGTTCCGAGCATCGCTCTCTGGAAATAGCGGTGCTTGGAGCATTTTACTTTGGTTTTTCCACCGGTTACCTAGTAGATCTACATCTTCAAAATGGTTTTCAAGTTCTTATCTTTAGAAAATCAAGCGTGTGGACATATCCACGTATATTTCAGTATATTTACATCTTCAAAATGGTTTTCAAGTTCTTATCTTTAGAAAATCAAGCGCGTGGACATATCCACGTATATTTCAGTAGATCTATATCTTCAAAATGGTTTTCAAGTTCTTATCTTTATAAAATCAAGCGCGTGGACATATCCACGTATATTTCAGTAGATCTACATCTTCAAAATGGTTTTCAAGTTCTTATCTTTAGAAAATCAAGCGTGTGGACATATCCACGTATATTTCAGTAGATCTACATCTTCAAAATGGTTTTCAAATTCTTACCTTTAGAAAATCAAGCGTGTGGACATATCCACGTATATTTCAGTAGATCTACATCTTCAAAAGTATTTTAAACAAATAAGTCCCTTCACGGATATACTTTCCGTCATTTCTGCATACTTTTATGAGCTACACCTGCTCATGGTCTTATTTTGCGACACAAACCGAAGGAATCAAGAGATCCGATACCCGTGAAAAGGGGAATAATAGCCGGATAATCTCTTAAAACCTCCGAATTCTGATTTCCGGGACTCTACTAACGGGTTCCCCATGAACCACTCGTTTCTTTTGTACATGGTAGCTTTTTCAGAAAAACATCAAAAATGGAAAAGAACAAAGATGCAGGAAAAACGAAAGCCTCATAAAAAGAAACACCGCGGACAACACCGGTAATGAATAGGAGCAAGAAAATGGGCGAAAAGCTCAAAGCCGCAGACAAAACGCATAATCGAGCGGAAATCTCGAGGCCTTTGGATGCAACCGCTATTACAGTGGAGGCCCTAAAGGCCGCGGCTTCCAAAGCCGCAGCATCAAAGACCGGGGCATCCAAAGGAGCGGCCTCCAAAGTGACCGCTGCCACCCGACCACGCGAACCGCGTGAAGGGATGGCAGAGTCAGGAGTACAGCAGCTACTCTACGGGATGCCTCACACCAATGAACAGAATGTACCCCTCCAAGTAAACCAGCCGCTCCTAATAGCAAACATACACGCCCAGCAACCAGCGGAGCAGATACACCCGCAGATAATCCACCTGATCCCCTGATTTAAATCATCGACGAAGATCAAACGATAGCCGCGGAAGAGAAATTGCCGAGAAGGACTCCTAATCAGGAGTCGAACCAATCTGCCCAGATGAGGGTAGAATTAGAAGTGTTGAGGAGAGCTCAAAAGACATACGCGGAGGCGGTAGCTCTGTTGGCACAGGAAAATCAGCAACTCAGAGCTACCCGTAGTAGGAACATGGGAGTCCAGCGCGACGAAGCCAGCTCAATGACACCAAGACCAAATCAGGATCGCATGATGGTGCTGGACAATAACCCAGACCCACTGAAACGAGGAGATACGATAAGAAGACAAAGATTCGACCTGGATTACAACCCCCATGACTCGGACTACTTTGACAGCGATCCCCCACGCACCGAGCAACCCTATGCCCAGGAAGAGCACCAGCGTGCAATGGAAGATCTCCGCACCGATATGATGGCGGAGATCAAACAACTGAAAACTTGGTAGGGGGGAGATTGGAGCAAATAATGAAGGAAGCAAGCACTACCCCCCTAACACAACACCTAGCCAAGGCTCTCATTCCGCAGAAATGCCCATTTCCGGCATTCGAATTCTATGACGTATCTAGCGACCCCGCCGCCCATCTACGATATTATAATCGAATGATGGCACGATGGAATTATTACGAGGCCATACTATGCAGATACTTCCCTTCAAGTTTGAAGGGATCCGCGCTCTCATGGTTCGACAACTTGCCACCAAATTCCATCAACTCGTACGATCAACTTACTGAGAAGTTCTTAACAACTTACATGTACAACAAGGTGGTGAACACTGGGATGGATAAGATTTTCTCACTAGCAGGCCAGTACAAGGAAACAATCATGGAATACATAGACAGGTGGCACAAGATCTGCCAAGCCATCATAAATGTAGACCCCGTGGTCAGCGTCAACTGCTACAAGTGGGGGCTCGACAAGATGAGCCCATTTTTTGTCGAGATCCACCGAATCATCCCTGAAATTGAAGGAGATCTTCGAGTGATCATTGAAAAGCATGCCAGACTAGAAGAAATACAACGGGAGAACCCCATAGCTCAGACCCAGCATCCACCACGAACCAACTATAAGGAACAATCCAGCAGACCTATGGGGGACGACTTAGGTGAAAGACCCAACGAAGATAGAATAGAACGCAGATATGATCGACGAGGGGATATTAGAAAATTCGAAGATCAAGTCTATACGAAGATGAATGCCATTTATTCTCGCATCCTGAAGGAAATCAAGGGTCGCGAGAAACTGGAGTGGCCATGGTCTAAGGGGAAACAACCCCCTAGATCAGAGCATGCTAAAGAATACTGTGAATATCATTGTTTCAACGGTCACTGGACAGAGAAGTGCAAGAATCTGAAGATGATGATTCAGAAGCTGGTAGATGCAGGAGACCTCCAACAATTTGTGCAGAAGACGGGCGAGGAAGATAATGCTAATCGAAGCAAGCAAGTCCAACTGCCTGAAGGAAATCGCACCCTTAACTCCATCTCCTGTTCTGAGTCCGTGTGACCTTCCCTAACGGCTCAGATAGGTAAGAGGTTGAGGAAGCAATTTGAAGACTACTGTGAGCTTTATAAAATTGACGGGTAAGAAGTGGATGAGCACGAACAATAGATGGACACGCCCCTGACTTTCGACATAGACGATGTAGGTGAAGACATGGAAGATCATAACGATCCCCTTGTTCTCACACTACCAATTGCAGGATGCAATATCAAGAAATTCCTCATCGATGGGGGAAGCTCCGTAAATGTTCTATTCTATGATACATTCATACGGATGGAACTCAATGATGAACAACTGCTATCTTCGTACTATACCATCTACGGATTCAATGGAGCATCCACGAAGCCCTTAGGGGATATTATCTTACAAGTTGATGCAGGACCAATGAAGGTCGACACCCGGTTCAGCGTGGTGGACGCACCCTCACCATACAATGCTATAATCGGCCGAAGGTGGGTGCATAAACTGAAAAGGGTGGCCGCTACCTACCACCAGTACCTTAGGTTTCCAACCCCCCAAGGGGTAATGGATATAAAAGGCGATCAAGTCTTGGCACGAGAGTGTCAAAATCTACAAAAAAAGCTCAACAACGAACAAGATGAGCAGAGAAAGAATCGAAGATCCAGAAACAAGGAGAACGCAAAGGAAAAAACCATCATTGCTTACCTAGAAGAAATCTCCGGAAAAAGCCTTATAAAGGGACATACGAATGGGAACACGGAGGCAAGTACCTCAGCCACAAAGGAAAGCGAGGAGTCTACCAAATAGCAATCAAAGAAGATTACTCTCCTATGGGAATCAAAGCCCACATTTACACCTATAGAAGTTGTGAAAGAAATAAACGTAGGAACTGGAGAAGAACCAAGGATGATCAAGATCGGAACGCTGATGGATAAGGAGCGCGAGGTATCCTTAATAAGGCTGCTCACAGATCATGCATATATCTTCGCATGGAAAATAGGATACATGCCTGGGATCGACCCCAAGACTATCCAGCATGAGCTTCGCATAAAGCAGGGCACACCACCTTTCAGGCAGAAGGTACGAAAAGTCTCCTCAGAATATCACAAAGCCGTCGAGATGGAGCTTTGTAAGTTACTAGAAGCCGGATTCATCAAAGAAGTCAAATATCCAACATGGATCTCAAATATGGTCATCGTACCTAAAAGGAATGGAGGGGTGAGAATATGCATCGATTTCACCAACCTCAACAAAGCGTGCCCCAAGGACAGCTACCCTTTACCAAGCATCGATCAACTGGTCGAAGGGTACGAAGAGATGTCATTTATGGATGGATACTCCGGGTACAACCAAGTGTTCTTATCGGAAGAAGACCAACAAAATACATCATTATACACCCCGCATGGCCTCTACTTCTACGTAAGGATTCCCTTTGGACTCCGAAACGCAGGAGAAACGTACCAAAGGATGGTCGACGCCATTTTTAAGCCATGGATTGGAAATACTTTGGACGTCTATGTGGACGATATGCTAGTCAAAAGTAAGCTGCGAAAATATCATCATCAAGATCTGAAAGATATATTTCAGGCAATGATAGAACATAACATGAAGGTAAACCCGGAAAAATGCACCTTCGGTGTCACTTCGGGGAAATTCCTCGGATATCTGGTAACAAAACGAGGCATCGAAGTAGACCCTGCCAAAATTCAGGCTATTGCGGAAATGCCCTCTCCAAAGAACCTGAAAGAAGTCCAAAGGCTCAACGGTTCCCTAGCAGCGCTAGGGAGATTCATATCCAGGTCCTCAGATAGATGCAAAAAGGGACCAAATTTGAATGGACAACAGAGTGCGAGAAAGCATTCAAAGAAATCAAAGACTACCTTGCTGGAATACCAATCTTACAAAAACCCGACCCCGATGAGGTTATGGCCCTATACATAGCAGCAACGAAGAATGCAGTCAGCGCGATGTTGGTTAAAACCAACGCGAAGATAGATCAGCCCATATACTACGCCAGCAAAACTCTCAATACAGCGGAAAGGAACTACACAAAGATCGAGAAACTCATCATGGCGTTAGTATGGGCCACCTAGAAGCTAAGGACCTACTTCCTAACACACTATATCCGCGTCCCCTGCAAAGCCCCGCTAGAGGCTGTCCTCAAAAGTGCGGGAAAAGCAGGGAGAATCGCAAAATGGAATACTCATCTTGACCAGTACAACATCATACACGATCTCCAGTATTCCCAGAAGTCCCAATTCTTAGCATATTTTTTGGCTGACCTACCACTGGACAACGATGAAGAAATCCTTATTGAGGGGCTCAACACAGCAGGGTTACCAAAGGGCAGCGGAAGCAAAGATCCCGTCGACGTCCTCGAGCCGGCAAACCCAAGATAATAGGAAATCTTTTTCGATGGCTCGAGGAACAAAGAAGGAGCGGGCATTGGCATCGTAATTACTACCCCCACTGGAGACCGAATCATCCACGCGTTCAGGTTAGAGTTCAAAGAACACACCAATAACATCTTCGAGTACGAAGCCATTGTACATGCTCTGTGTCTGATAATAGAAATGGGTATAACAAATATACGCTTGACCAGTGAC
Organism: Papaver bracteatum; assembly: GCA_023529315.1. Lineage (NCBI taxonomy): Eukaryota > Viridiplantae > Streptophyta > Magnoliopsida > Ranunculales > Papaveraceae > Papaver > Papaver bracteatum. The sequence continues at coordinate 106,942 of JAJJWX010005220.1, read as the reverse complement.
TCACAACTGGTCATCAGGCAAATTGAGATGGAATATAATGTGTATGTCGAAACCTTGTCGGCATACATGACTTTAGTCCAGACACTGGAACATCAAATACCAAACATTATATTCCGGCACTTGAGCAGAAAGGAGCTCAGGCACGCAGATGCTTTGGCATACATCTCATCTATGTTGAAAAAAAATTTTGAAGCAATTAAAATCACCAAGGTTTACGAGCCGTCAATCCCTCCCCGAGAGCTCTGCGCTACAAACAAGAAGCATATCGCGGGGGGGACATCGAGGAAGATTTCCAAGAGGATGACATCATGACAAGAGCGGATGAAGACGAAGACTTCAACAAAGAATAAGACTGGAGGTTGGGTATCCATCAACTTCTCAAGGAAGGAACATTACCCAGAGACCTAAAGAAGGCCAGGAAGATACAATCAAAAGCAGGAAGGTATGACTTAAGGGGAGAGATTTTATACAAAAAATATTTCCTCGGACCTTTGTTACGATGCTTGTACAGATCCGAAGGCCACCTAGTACTAAAAGATATCCATCGAGGAGACGCGGGAAATCACAGCGGGATGAGATCCCAAGTCGACAAGGAAAAAACACAAGGGTATTATTGGCCAACAATGATGTGAGACGCTGCAAGGATGTTAAAAAGGTGCGAAGAATGTCAGCGGTTCGCTAGAAGAATCCACGCACCAGAAATGATGCTAAACTCAGTAGATAGTCCTTGGCCATTTTCAAAATGGGGCATAGACATCGTAGGACCCCTGATCGAAGGATCAGGAAAAAGAAGATCTTTGATAGTGGAAACGGACTATTTTAGTAAATGGGTAGAAGCTATAGCTTTGGCTAGAATCCGCGACTCGGATATCTTCACATTCATCTTTCAGAACATAATCTGCCGGTTTGGAATCCCGGCAGAAATTGTCTCTGACAATGGTAAGCAATTACAAGGTAAAAACATCGATTTACTATTTGATACTTTCAAAATCCGAAAAAACAAGTTGACACCAATATACCCTCAAAGCAATGTCCAAGCAGAGGCTACAAACAAGACCCTCACTCCCATTCTCAAAAAACAATTAGACGATCACAAAGGACGATGGTGTGAGCAACTACATAATGTCTTATGGGCATATCGAACAACCCGAAGGTCAGCTATAGGGGAATCCCCTTTCCTGCTAACCTACGGAGCCGAAGCTGTCATCCCCACGGAAATCATCATGTCAACCACAAAGACAGAAGCATGGGAAAAGAACCTCACAACGGACATGATGCTGGAAAGACTCGATGATCTCGAAGAAATAAGAGAAGCAGCGCTACAAAAGATGGAGAATTACCAAATAAAATTAGCAAGGGAGTATAATAAAAATGTTAAACGTAGGAACTTCGTAGAGGGACAGTATGTGCTAAGAACCATACCCCAATACCAAAGAGAAAACAGGTGGGGCAAGTTGGCACCAACATGGGGAGGACCTTTTGTCATACAAGATATAGCAGGAAAAGGATCATATTACCTGCGCAACCTAAAAGGGGAAGTCCTCCGCCATCCTTGGAATTCCAAGTATATCAAGCCATACCATCCTTAGATCACATCGCAGCATTGCAACTTTGTGAAGAATACCAAAAGAAGAAGACGATGCTTTTCGATATGTTTCTATCTCTGGACGAGGAACAACAGCCCTTAATAAATTATTAAAACAAACTTTCTTGCGTATCTATGAAAAGCAATTATCCCAAGGTAATACAATGGGAAGACATCCAGCAGAAGGAAATCACCAACTATTCTAAGTCAGCGGGTCGACGGAATGAGGGACATGTACATAGTGACACCCCATATCCTAGAACGCTGCATCGACCCCCACCGTCTGGGAATCCTCTGATCAAGGATTATCCAGCGGGGTGACAGGTCTCAAGATGTTCACGAATGTACATACCTTCGACATCGCACTCAATCACTAGGTCAGCGGGTCGACGAAATGAGGGACATGTACTTAGTGACACTCCATATCCTAGAACGCCGCCCCAACCACCACCGTCTGGGAATCCTCTGGCCAAGGATTAGACAGCGGGGTCACAGGTCTCAAGATGTTCACGAAGGCACATACCTTCGGCATCACACTCAAAAACAAAGTCAGCGGGTCGACGAAATGGGGACATGTACATAGTGACAACCCATATCCTAGAACGCTGCACAAACCCCCACTGTCTGGGAATCCTCTAGCTAAAGGTTAGCCAGCGGGGTGACAGGTATCAAGATATTCACAGAGCTAGCCAAAAAACGATGATTTATTCCATAAAAGTTGATTACAAGTTCAACAAAATAAGCAAAATAAGTTCGATAGACGCAACAAAAACTCTATAATCAACAAGGATCAACTTTCTATAATTAGCAGAAGAATCTACTTGGATGATTCGGTTCTACCAGTAGGGTTTCCTCTCTACGAAGAAGGTATGCTCCCACCAGAAGAGGGCTCCGAGGAACCAGATAGGGCGGGAGGTTTAGGACGGCGAGGATAGTCTTTGACAATGCCATACTCAGTCTTAAGATCATACTCTATCTTGGACAAAACCTTATTCGTCTCTTATGCAAGTTTACAACGATCCTTGTATGTAATAGCAGCGTTTCACATTTCGGCCTAGGACAACAGGGTAGACAAACGTTTCACTTCCGAAGAGGCAAACTGAGCTTCCTGTTCGTTAGACGTAGCCAAGCCTTTGAAATACGAGGTGTGACCCTCCTGTTGCACAAAGGCAGTCTGAGCATGCTCTAGATCAGATTGAGCCTTGTCAAGTTTTTCATTTGCAGCGAGAAGCTGTCCCTCGAGATTTGAAAATAAAAACGATGAGTTAGGACCACGAAGCACAAAATCACACCCGACGAAGCTATTTCATATTCGTTAACAACCGCATCTCGAGCCTCGTCAAGAAATTCATACTCGTCGGATATTTTCTTATAATCCATTTGAAGAGTGGAGAAAGCAAATTGACTAGCGTCTAACTCTACCTGCTTCATTGAATCCAAATGACGAAGATTATTGACTTCTTTATTCAGCTCCTCCATCCCTTTATTAACCTCGATATTTCTCTCAGACTCATCCTGACAAGCTACATCGGCTCGAGACGCGGATAAGGCCTTGCCAAGGGCAAAGGCTTCGGCACGAGAATCGTCCCTATCCTTGGAAAGACGTTGTATGTACCCCCGTATGTTGGAATCCTGGGAGGAACGATCCTGCCATAGCTCTTCCTCCTGAAGATTCATCTTAGTCGACAAAGACGAAGCAATCTCGCGGGCTTCACGAAGATTATCGCGCGTCCACGTCAAAGTACCATTAAAGAGACGACGATCCGCGTTATACTTATTTTGCATATAAACTATCTGAGTATGCCTTAGACGCCATACCTCGGCCTTGGAATCCCACCTCTCGGCCTCACTCTTAAGTTGTTCCACTAGCTCGGCAATAAGGGTCTTATGCCGGTTTCTCTCATTTCGAAGCCATATCAACTCGGGGACTCTGCCCACTGAAGATAGGATGGGGATATTCAGACGGAACATGAATTACTAAGAAGAAAACAACGATAAACAAGAACAAGGGACAAACCTGTGAAAGATGAAGCATTTTTTAGAACAACCTCCAGCTCACTACGCACCATAGTAAGCTCCAAACGAAGCATCTCTTCTTCGTTGCCCAGATGCTCTTTCCTCTTAAGACGGTTCTTCAGCTCACTTATATCCTTATCTCTGGCAGAGATGACACCCTCGGCCACATCCAACTCCTCCTCTCTGTGACGAAGCTTACCCTCTAACTTAAGGGACTTGGCCTTGAAAAACTGGTACAAGTTATGATTGCAGTATTCGCTTCTCATCACCTACGAAGAGCACCATGTCAGAATAATGCAAAGTACCCACGAAAAATAAAACAAAACACCACGTACCTCCAACATCCGCTGGTGAGGGTAACCATACTTATATCCATCAGCTATGGCCATCATGTCAACAACGGTGGATGGAGGGTCAACCACTAAGGTAGCCTCCAGTGACCTCAGATTCCTGTCCCACACCTCCGCAACTCGATCTTCAGCGGATAACTGCATCATCTTACGGGTATAAGCGTCAGAATCTTTTTCCCCAACAACAATGGGAGCAGGGTTTGGGACGAACATCAAATTTTTGTTCTTCAGCTAAGCAAGGACATCGTCATCACCCTCCAACATCAAAGACGGTGGGAAATCATCCGAAGGGGACCGAGTAGAAGATTCCCCAACAGCGGGAACCTTCTCCGAAGCATCAACATACGAGGAAGTCTTCTCCGAAGCTTTCCCCTTACCGGAAGTACCCAGTACGTCCCAATCATCACTTGGGGAAAGCATAGAAAACTCATCAGCAAGACCCATGGAAACATTCACATCAAAGGACTTCCCCGCAGAGTGGACTCGGCCAAAGGAGAATTCCTGGAAAACCGGCTCCCCACCAACACCGCCAACAGCAGTAGTATCCTCAGCATCATGACCACCAGGGGTACCCTTCGTACTATCACCATCACCATCAACGGTAGTATCCTCAGCATCATGACCACCAGGGGTACCCCTCGTACCATCATCGTCAGCGACAGTATCCTCAGCATCATGACCACCAGGGGTACCATTCATACCATCGCCACCACTGTCCGCGGTAATGTCCTCAACCTCATCATCACCGTGGGTACCCTTCGTACCATCGCCACCACCGGCTGCGGTAATGTCCTCAGCCTCATCACCACCGGGGGTACCCTTTGTACCATCAACATCAACAACATCTTCACGGAGAGGGGGAGAAGTTTCAGTACGTTCTTACCCATCGGACATATCCTCATCTTCATCAAAGTCCTCATTAGCAGGACTGGTAACCTCCTATTGGACCTCTGCCTCATCAACAATAATGGTAGAAGAGCGCTTGGGACTGATCCTCCTTTTCTTCGTCACCTACAGAGTAATAAGGGAATCAAGTCAACATTATTTCCTTTGAGTAAAGAAAAAAGGGGCAACTAAAGGAATAAAGGATCCGCACTTTCACAGCTGTAGTACTCTTCGAGGGAGGGGCAGTACCCGAACTCTCTTCATCAGCATCAACAATATCGAAGTCGTATGGAAAATTCATACCTTCGAATTTCAATTTCCAAGGGAAGTAATTTCCATAACGAAGAGGGGTAACCTCACGAGGAACGCTACCAGCAGTAGGACGCCATCCGTAGGGACCAAGAATCCAACCCCAAGCCCACGGACCAATAATCTCGATAACAGTGGCATGCCACTCATAGTCATGGTCACGCTTGATCCTCTCACGAGAAGGAAAAGGCTTCTTATTAGCAGACCCTTCAGTACCAGGAACATACTTCAGCTTGGCATCGCTAACCTCACTCAAAAGACGAACCTCACCACGGGAAGCAGAAATATTATGAATACTCACACTCCACGGCTTACGGTTCCTACTGTTGACATAATCCCCGAAAAAACTATTGAAATTCTGAGGGGTATACCATTCCCTCTCAGCAGGCTCGTGGGTATAACAGGTCATCATCGTTTCTCCCTTGCTGCGAAGATAGCACTCCTTCAGGGCGCGAATATAATTCCCAGTCAACTGTGATACAGAACGACTATGGGTATTTGTCGAGGAACCCTCACGACCGGCCAATGCATCGTAATAGAAAGAATCACCTGACTTGTACAAAGGGAGCATAAGACCCGCTTCGAAGGCCCCCATAGTAGTCAACAAATGAAACTCATCGAACTGGTACCCCGAGATGAGATCGTAAGTAATGTCATCATCAGGGGCATAGAAGCGAACATCAAAAGATTGAAGTTCATGCTTCTCCTTGAACATTTCAAGATCAATGTGTTTGAAGGTAAATTTTTTCTTACCAACCGGAACGCTTCGAATAATCAGCGCAGCGTCTTCCTCATCAAGAGAGTCATGCGCGGAGTCTTTTGAAGGGCTCGTATCCAGGGCTTTCCTTTTCAAAGGCACATTTTTAGACGGTTCGACCTTCAAAGCACTACCCCTGACAAGTTTTCCTCTGGAAGGGATCACCGGAGGAGGGGGAAGAGGACTCTGCTGAAACACCAGAGGAACCAAAGAGCGAAGGGGATAAGCGCCCAAAACTTCGTTACGAGGAACACCCTGCGGGTTTTTAGGCTCATCGCACGGACGGGAAGAAGCACGGGTAGCAGCGTATCTAGAACCGGGGGGATCCCGCGGAGGATCTCCCCTCCTAGAAGAATGTCTATGACCAGAAGAGGACGAAACCCTATGAGAACGAAGATCCACATGCGAAGCCCTAGAGCCTCCGAACGAAGATACATCCGGGTCTCTATGCGGAGGAGATCTAGGAGGACTAGACGGAGGAGTCTGGTAAGGAACCCGCGGATGATCAGCCATATCTACAGATATACAAACAAGTTGTGAATCCCGCAGAATCACAAGTGAAGATCAAAAAGCTGAACTATCTAAAAAAATTCAGAAAAAGAGAACAAAAACCCTAGCTGACTTATGACACAGGGAAAAGCTCTGCAACTATGAACTTGTAACCCTTGTGATAAATATACTTTGTATATGTGTTCTTCATCACAAGGGTAACAAAACAGCAGCATAAGATGAACGGTTAGTAAAAAACAAGACCAAAGGTTAACCCCTTACCTGTACTAGGAGTTTTAGAAGAACGAGCAACAACAACGAACGAACACAGGGAATCAAGGACAGGTCGTATTCAAGACAAAGCAGCAGCAGGAAACAGTAGCAACAACAGTTAATGGCACCCAAACAAAATTGGAGAATGAAAAAGCAGAGGAGAAAAGAATGAAGGACCGACAAAGAATGAAATTTATTTCACATTCTCTCCCCCTTATAAACATCCAAGAAAATCGAAACCGTCCCTTCTCCCAAGGGGAAGTTATTGCAAGAAGTTATTTCATAATGGGAAACGCGCCCTAAAATCAAGGGGAAGTTTTGGGCGAGTGGGGAATATGTGACGGTTTTCCTCTCACTTAAACTGACGCCCCAAGTTAGAAAAAAAGGGGCAAATTGTAAGTACATATTTTCACCACTCACCACGTGTCCTCGGGTAAGCACGTGGAGAGCATCTGACGTGGGGAATCAAAAGATGATTCCACATGGATATAGCCAAGAAGCGTGTACCGACATAAAAGGACCCTCATCTCGCAGATCCAATGGCCACAAATGAAGGAGCACCGAAATAAAGCACCACTGGTTTGGACCCAATACACCCTCAGATCTGCTTTATCCCATCTCGAGAGAAATCTTAGATCAACGGTCAGGGCCCAACTGACTGACACAGATAATACAGGGGCAGGAGACCGTGGTATGACGCGTACAGAAGACCCAACCACCCAAATTAAACACCTAGGTCAGCACACGCATCAACCAACCAACTGAACATACGATCATGCCTCTTCAGTAATAACGAAGAAACGAAGGGGGCCTCGTAGGAACCGAAGACGTCTGCGTATCGGCACAAAGCACAAGATGATAAGGTTACAACAGCTCTATCAGTGGACCCCACTGCGGAACCCCTATAAATACCCCTCCTCACTAAGACAGAGGGACAAGTCGATTTGAAAAGGAAAAGGAGAGAGAATTAGGAAGAGTAAGTAGTCCCCTAATCCCGCAGCCTAAGTTAACACACCCAAAGTCATTTGACTATACTTGTAACCAATTTACATATAATGAAACCCCTATTTTACCCCGTGGATGTAGGCCTCAGTGCTGAACCACGTAATTACCTGTCTCATTTACATTATGCACTTTACATTCCGCAATTACGTTATGCACATTATATTCCGCATTTATATCATGAACTTTACATTCCGCATGTTATATCTAATCTATGAATTTCAGTATGTGAGAACATTGTTTTTGGACACGTAGATACCAGCGTAATTTACGTGTTCACACGAATCGATAGATCTTGAACATTATGTCTCACAGCAGCAATGATCCATGTATTCACATGTTATGAAATTGGAAGTGTATGTCTAACTGAACTAAAATTATCCTCTTTCCAATCGAGATGAAACTTCTGAATGGAGGAATCGCCTCTAAGAATAAATACCTCATGTATAAAATTCGCAAAATGACCAATCCGAATCTCCCTAGCTCCATTTTCACGACTGATGAAATTATACGAGTTGAACTTCAGAGTGGAGATAGTGGTCCACACATCACTCCATCTTTTAGACAAAACACTGGTATGGACTACATATTTCATGAATGAAAGGATGTGATGAATCAGTGCATCTGGTAATCTACTGATTCGGTCTTCACCATTCATAATAGTTCCTATTCCTTTCATGGAATGTGTGTCGGAAAAAAATTACTTAAGCTCTTAAGTTGAACAGAAACACACATGAAACGAATCAAACCTAAATGCTAAAAGTAATAAATGACTTAGTTTCAGCAGCAGAGAAGAAGATTAAAGAAAAAATAACTTAGTAATTTCTAAGAAAGAAGAAAATATTTACAATCAAGGGATACAAGAGGAGAAAATAACCTGAGAGGGGCGTGACATAGAGTTTGACGATCCTTGTAGAATTTCCTTTTTTTTTGTATTATATCAGAATGATCCTCGTACAACTAGTCCCTAATGAGCACCGGGGAAGGAAGAGAGATTACCAGGGAGGTGAACTACAAACACCAATGTGTGTTTGGGGGAGGTTTAGTGCTGACTGTTCAAAGTCACACTCCTGTCTGACTGTTTAATTTAACACTCCAAATCCAGTGAACATTAGATTGACTCCACGTTGCGTTTTGTGTCCTTGTGTATCCTATGGGTAAATCCACGTGGGGTTTAGGTCACAAAAACCTTTTTTTGTTAAGAGCATCTCCGATGCTAGGGGTGAAGGTCTTAAAAAGACATGACACCAAGGATTTAGAACTTTTCTAACCAATAATTTATCTCAAATGCTAAGGTCAAGGTAAAGATAAAAGCATGACATGGCTGTCATCTCATAGGAAAATGTAGAGTCCGAATTTGTGCACACTCATTAACGAGTGTGCACGTAACATTTCAATTTCTTCCATTGATTTAATTTAGGGAGTTAGAACGAGGGTTGTGATTCTAAACATGGAGGATAATGGGGCCATCAGTTAAATAATCAACCAATCATAAAAATATGTGAAATATACACTCGTTAGAGGAGTGTGAACAAATTTGGACTCGAAAAGGTAAATGAGAAAGTCATATCTTTACCTTCTCCATCACCCAAGGTCTTTTGACACATCATCAATTCTTTATTCCAAAATTAATTTTTCTCTAAGTTCTAGGGTAATAATACCTTGGCATCGAAGATGAAATTTTAGGTAGAAAATATAACTTTAAAAAAAAATTTACCACATAGGAATGACCCACAACACAAAGGTATTAATATGACCCCCACCTAGGATTACCTTCACCCCTGGCATTGGAGAACGTAGGTAAATAAACGCACGCAATTATAACCCGGCCAGATTAGGGTATACCCAGATTAATTGGGGTATACTTATTTTGTTCCCAACTAATGTAGTGGGCTAAGAGCAACTGCAGTGGTGCGAGTATAACCAAAGATGAAAGACCAAAAAAAAAACGACTAAATTTGAGTTTAATCCATAGTGTGACGCTACGGTATCCGAGTATATTTAGTTGAGCAGATGTATAATCTTCGTTTGGCTGTGGAGCGGAGGTATAAAGTGCGTCTCGTTCAGGCGTTGATATAGTTTACGCTGGTTGTGGGGCGTTGGTAAAGATTACGCGGGTTGTGGGGCGTTCATAAAGTTTACGCCTAGAGAAGGGGCGTACGTATAATCAACGCATGTTGGGGCGAATGGGTAAGATACCGCCTGAATGAGGCGCACATATAATGTCCGCTCAGCTACATACACGTAAACATCACGTGTGGCGTTAAAACCAGCTGAACATTATATTTTCCACAGAAAAGGTTCTCATGAGATAACCTCTAGTTTTTTTTTTTTTTTTTGACTCAAGAAGGGCAAAATTTATTAAAAAGAACACTCCATCACTAAGGAAGTAATGAAAGTGTAAAAGAGGTACAAAAACAACTCAAAATATTAAACTGTTACAGCCTAGAGATAAACCCAGGAAGGACAAACTCAAACAATACTTGAAGAGATTAGTAGATAACAGCTTCCCAGTTATGTAAAACCATGTCCAGAGTGATACCTTCAAAGATACTAGTGCCCACACACCAGTTATAAATGAAAGATTTTACATTGTTCTTCAAATTCTCCACAGAGTTGCATTTTCTATTGAACACCCTTGCATTTCTCTCTAACGAAACATCCCACCAAATAGCAAAAGGTATTATGTCCCAAATTTTGGTTTTCAAACTTGTACTTCTACCTTTTTTCTTCCTCCATTCCCAAATAGTGTTTCTAACACTGTCTTGAAACACCCAATTCAAATTGTAACCCTTCAGAAAATGGTACCAAATCTCAGTTGTTATCTCACAATGAAAAAACAAATCCTGGTTTGTTTCTGCACTCTTCTTGCAAAGTAAGCATCCATTCACATTAATAGTGTTTCTCCAGTTATCCATAGTTGGTGCAGCATTATAACAAAGTGTCCAAACAAAGAAAGCTACCTTTTGTGGGATTTTTGGATTCCAAACACACTTATAAGGGAAAACCAGCAAGCCATCATCCTCCAAAGACTTGTAGCACTGTGCCCCTGAAAATGTTTTTGCACCATTCTGCCAAACCCTGTGATCAGCACCAACTCCGTACATTTCAGCACCACTCCATTGAGGCATAGTTTATATACACGCATGTTCGTGGGATGAATATTATACGTGCGCTTCATGTGAAGCGTACTTTATATACCCGCCCGGTAATAAACGAACATTATACGTTCGCTCGACTATATTTGGTTTTGGACTTAGTCCCAGACCAAATATAGTCCGAGATTTAGTCTTGGTCCGTATTTTAATCGATAGTCTGTCCCGCTGTATCTCATTTTTTGACCAAATATTTGGTTATACTCGCCCACTGTGGTTGCTCTAAGTGGTGTCTAATATGTGTAAAGTTACTTAATTACCCTTCCCCTAATAATAACTGAAATTACCCTTTTTGGGTTTTAGATCAAAACCTTTTTTTTCCTTCTCCTTCATCATCAATCTAATATTCAATTTCTTTCTCATTTTCTATATTTTATCATTTTTAAATGAAATTTTTTTCGTCTATTATACTTTTTTTTATTGTCAATTAATCCTTTTAAACTCTTTCTAGTACTTTTTTTTGTTATTTGAATGACAAACTAGATTAGAAAATTTGAAATTGTTAAATTCCAGTTACACAGTCATCATGATATTTTTTTGGTCGAGCATGACGACTTTTCGTATTTATTTTTAGTCGTCAAGGTTGTAGGATGGATAGCGTGGCGATTTTTCAAAGAGTTTTATTTGTGAAAGTAATATTTACAGGATCGTCACGGTATTCATCCTTATACCTTGCCGACTAGTTTTGCAGTAATTAAGGTCGTCATGTTTTGAAAACTTGAACTTTGCCTATCAAGAACTGTCATAAAACAATTTCTATGTATACATTTTTGTTATTAGTCGGCATGGTTGTTTTATCTGTAACCATAACGACCATGTTTATAAGATCTTTAGTCGTTGATGTTTGGAATTCTCGACCTTGACGACTATAGTTTAGTCGGCAGGTTATGAAATTAATACCTTGCCGACTAATCATGCATTTGTAAAACCTTTTATGTAGGTCAAAAACATATAGTCGGCACAATGATTTTTTAGTAGCCCGCCGGCTATTTGTGGTCGTTATCTTCCAAATTTGTCGACCTTGCCGACTTTATATACTTTCTGAACTAAAAGTATTGATTCCTTCTGTAATTTTGAGTATGAAATCACCTAGCATCTCTACAATCCCATATTTATAAGTGTTTGGGTAATATGATTTCATTTCCGTTACAAATAGAATTCTCAAAAAAATAAAAATAAAATAAAATAAAAAACTCAAAAATCTACCCGCATAATCCATGAGTTCAATCTAAATGAAAATTGATTTCAAAAATTTAATCAACTAATTAACTAACTAATTTAATTAACCTAATCAAACTTGCTAGTGTTAAATTATCAATGGTAAATTAGCCATTTTTATAAATATGTGGCTAAGGGGTTTTGTGTTTTACTTCAAAATGACCTAATTTTATCTCATTTGGTATACCCCAATTTGGCCAGGAATTTTAAAGCTGGTTTTTTTTTTTTTTTGCATGATGCAAACATGAGAACATTATTAAATCAAAGTTGAGTTCTTATCCAACAATAGTTGAGACTCTAACATACTAGGTGGCGCATCATACCAGGACACCAGTATGTAACCCGTGAATGTCGAGTCCAAATTTGTTCACACTCCTCTAAAGAGTGTATATTTAACATATTCTTCTGATTGGTTGATTATTTAACTGATGGCTTTATTACCCTCCATGTTTAGAATCTCGATCCTCGTTACGTAACTCTCTCAATTAAATCAATGGTGGAGATTGAAATGTTATGTGCACACTCGTTAAGGAATGTGCGCAAATTCGGACTCGTGATTATCATTTTTTTTTTGTTGCAACTATTTTAAGGGAGGTAGTCAAATGAGATTTCTATGGACTTTCATAAAAAATTTATTTGAGCGACTCCCGGAGACTCTCTGAAAATCTAAATATTTCAAGTGATTCTCAAAGATTATTCCAAGACTTCGTACCATTTGTTATAACACTTCTCGGTCTAACTCGCAAGCGTTATTATCTCAAGCTTGTTTGTCAAGTTTAGTTGTCAAAACTATAAGTCTTGATTTATAGTCTACTTATAGCTATGTCTCGAATTAGGACAAAATGTGTAGTTGAGCTTTAGACTTCATGGGGTTCATCGATTGAAGACGAGGAACTACTAAGGGGAGCTTGTGGAACTTCATCAACAAAATGTATGTGGAGACTTGAACTTATCTATCACTCAGGAGTCTATTCTATTCTATCTCCTATTGAGACAAAGTCGTATAGCTATATAGACTATACATTATACATATTTAATATTTCGAGCTGAGTTTAACTCGCTTATATCTTTCTCGAAATATGTGTTGGAAAGCTTTTGTTTTAACTACGTTCATCATTATTCTTGATTAAAGTCAAAAGATGATCATGTGAAAATCACCTGGTAACATCTTACATGATTTGTGTGAGACAATCATTTGATGTAGACTCGAAATGTTTCGTATTGATCATTCGATCACTTGAAAATTTATTATAAGCTAATAGTTTGTGTGAGATAGCTATTTTCGTCTTCTAAGAATGTTTCAATAATTGAATGGGAGTTTAGAAAAATTAATCATTGTCTGGATATAGCACAGTATGCATACCCGTATGCAAACTGTTGTAAGAGTAATTCAGGTATGGGAACCAAGTATGCATACCTGTATACGAATGGTTTTAACTGTCAAAGTCCGATAACTAAGTTTGCCTACCAGTTTGCAAGCTTATTCGCCTGAGTTCGGTCCGGAACGACAGTATGCGTACCTTTTTTGCGAACTGTCGGAAAGGATTAAGTCCGGAACTTAAGTTTGCGTACTCGTTTGCAAACTTATGTGGTTAAGTTCTAAAATCGGCTAAGTATGTTTTCATACTCATGAAAAAATACATTTATATATTAAGGAATTCAATATTTGCAAACCGTGGCTAAATTGTTCATGAACTGATTCTTTTGATTCCATCTGATTTTGCTTCAATTGTGTGTTGTATACTTCTATGATAATATAAACAATTGAACAACACTATGTTTAACACAATTAGATTCATTTGATCTAGAAATGTTAAGATGAACATGGTTAACACAAAAGTGTTTATATGGCTAACTTCGGTTAATTGTTATTGAGCCAACTCAATATACACGTTTAGGTACGGTTACCCATATCTAAATGAAAGTATATTTCATTTGTGTGTAACAAGATAAGACCATCTAACGGTGGAAAGATATTTGCTTGAATCTTAAATCAGGTTTCATCCAATGGTGAATATTGATTGCTTTGTTAAAAAGTTATCAAACCTGATTTGAAGACTATATAAGGGAGAACTCTAGCAACTGGGAGACCTAATCCCCACACCTCATGTGTTATACTAGTTGTGACTAGAGTTGATTCTTCTCTAAACTAGGTTTTTTCCTAAAACCATTAAAGGTTAACGACTTAAAGACTTCATTGGAATTATGAAGCTAGACCCAACTATTTTCTCTGTAGTTGTGTGTTCTGATCTTACTTGTTCTGTCGTATTGAGTATTATTTTCTCTAAGATTTGCTCGAGATTTATCTCCGATATGTAAGATATAAAAAGTAATCATAAAGCTCTTTGTCTCATTCTTTTTGATTCGACAATAACTTGTTCTACTACTATATAGTTAAGTTATTGTGAGGTGATTGATATTTCTAGGTTGTTATTCAGGAATATAAGACCGGATTATCAATTGGTTCCTGTTCACCTTGATTTATCAAAAAACAAAAAAAAAAAACTTCGTAGGTATTTTTGTGGGAGACACATTTATCTATCAGAATCGATTGCGAGAGACAAATTTGTTTATCGAGTCTTCAACTTTGGGTCGTATCATGCAACTCTTAGTTTTGGATGAGATCAGCTAAGGGAATCAAGTGCGTAGATTCCTGCTGGGATTCAGAGGCGTAAGGAACACGACTATACCTTAATCAGTGTGAGATTGGTTAGGGCTCAACTACATTCCAGTCCGAAGTTAACTTGTAGTGGCTTCATATGGTGTGATGTTCAAATATGGACTAGGTCCCATGGGTTTTCTGCATTTGCGGTTTCCTCGTTAACAAAACTTCTGGTGTTTGTGTTATTTTTTTTCTGCATTATATTTGTTTATATAATTGAAATATCACAGGATGTACGTAGTTCAATCAATTGGTAAATTCAACCTTTGGTTGTTAATTGAAATTGATTGACACTTGAACATTGGTATTTGGTACCTGTTCAAGTTGTTTCTCATAATAATCAGGATCGCGGATTTCTATCTGTTTGATTTGCTGATTATATTGAGAAACAGAGATATAACTATTGGATATATTTTCCTTGATTGAGTCTGACTGTCTAGTTGATTCTCTTCGAATTATATTGGAGTTAGTCCATACAGATTTCCTAACAGAATATTGGGTGTGGTTGTTACACCCCTGCTTTTTCACAATTATCAGCCAACCAAAATTATTATTGTATCTTATTTTATTTTGGAATACTGAGTTTTTACGAGATTCTTTTTTTTTTTGAACATGAGATATGAAAACTCTAGAATGGAAACTCAATCCAAAACTCAAGTATGAGAGTGTTTACTGGAAAATTGCGCTAGCCTCTACTGGTTTAACGAAAAATAACGTTCCAACTTCCAACCCTTTTTACCACCCTATGGGGTGGTAATATTCTCTGTCTGTTATATATAAACATCTTTTGTAGCCGTTATTTTCCCGTTACCCCTTAATACCAGCCGGAAAATTGATCGGAGATTGATGGAAAGATATCAGAATTCTGTATTATCTTAGATTCTGAATCTTTGAGGAATACCCATGTCTCAAATCATATTAAGGAAGCTTGCTCATTCCATAGAAACCCCATAATCTTCTTGTAGATCTTGAATGCTAAAATTCAATTTGAATTTCGTTTAAAAACCTCCAAATTCACCTGCAATTAGTTTGGAAAGACCATTTCAAAGTAAGAAATTCAACCCATGAGATATTTAAAGACATAATCATCATTGTTCCTAAGACACAAGTGATTCTTAACCTAAATTATCTTCAAAGACACTATCAAACCTATGTTACTAAGACCCTAAGTTACTGGTTACTAAGACACTGAGACTCCACCTCTGAAGACATAATCTTGGAGACCTTTAGATACTCTTTATCAGGATTCTAAGCCAATGCAACTACTCACTATCATTTTGATTTTTACTCCCATGGTGATCTAGTTTACTAATTTAGCTTGCATTAAGATAGTTCTCTGTTCTTCTCTGGTTCTCCCAAGGAAGCGGATTTTTATCTCTTGTGCAATATGAGTATCTTAAATTGAAATTGCCGAGGGTTTGGAAAACCATAAGCAACTCGAGAGATGCGGGACTTAGTCAAACTTAAATCCTCTGATATCATCTTTTTATGTGAAACCATGAGCAGTATAAAGACATCCACATCTAAATTGAGATCATTAGGCTATCACAACTATAATGTGACACCAGCAGTAGGAAATATATGTGGTGTTGCTCTCACTTGAAAGGATGGTTTTGACATTGTTATCAATCAGTCCAGTCAATAAGGATTTGTATGTTTTACTAAATCTATCAAAGCTAATACGGTATGTAATATGTACTTCATATATGGTGAGCCAAATAGAAACCTGAGAAATAATAGTTGGGAAGCTATTACGGCACAACCTTTTGATCAATTTGTTCCTACAATAGTTGTGGGAGATCTGAATTGTATTTTACATCCTCAAGATAAATGGGGGAAAAGACCAGTTACTGAACATGATACACAAAATCTGGAAAATCTTATGATTAAGTGGGATTTGAGAGACTTACCATTCTCAGGTCCAGATTTTACTTGGACGAACAAACAAGTAAGGGAAAATCTAATTATGGAGCGTATTGATCGAGCTCTAGTTAATGGATTATGGGAAGATCTTTTTACACATTTTCATACTCTCCATTTCCCGCGTATCAACTCTGACCATGCACTCATCCTAGTATCTCTAAATCCTGGGGCTGAGAACCTACAGAAACCCTTCTACTACATGTCTATGTGGACAAAATATCAATCCTACAAAACTGTCATCGAAAAAGATTGGTCACTGGAAGTTAGAGGCTCTAAATCTTTTCAACTTAAGCAAAAATTGAACCATGCCAAGTTTAAACTTAGACTACGGAACAAAGTTTCATTTGGAAATATAGGTGTCTCTCTACAGGATACTAAATCTGAATTCCAGATTGTACAAACAAACAATCCAGAGGACACAAGGAAGATCGTTGAATTAACTGATAAGATATCTTACTTGTATTCTTTGGAAAAAATCTTGTGGTAAGATAAGTCTCGGGAGTTATGGCTAAATGAAGGTGATAAGAACATGCCATACTTCCACAAATGCATAATGTTTCGAATAAAAATGAATAACATTTCTTGGCTGAAAGCTAGAAATAGAACATGGCTACCTACAAGGGAAGCAATTGGAGATGAATTCATTTCATATTTCCAAAAACTCTATAAAACCTCTGATCCAGTTGACCAGGATATCATTGTGGACACTATTAAAACAAAATTATCTAATCTGGATAATACCATCCTGGAATATCCTATGTCAGATGAAGAGATCAAATCGCAACCTTCCAAATGGGAGCAAAAAAAGCACCAGGGCCAGATGTATTCACTAGAGTTTTTTTCTAGGATTATTGGAAAATTGTGGGTGACAACGTCATTCAAATGGATAAACAATTTTTTGAATCTGAGCACCTACTATCTCAGTTCAATCATACTAATATAGCACTGATACCAAAGAGCCATATGGTTGATTCGGCTGATCAATTTAGGCCCATTGGGCTATGCAACTTTATTTACAAAGTAATTTCAAAAACTCTTGATAATCGAATGAAGCCACTGATGGATAAAATTATATCTACCAAAGAATAAAATGAAAACTGGAAGTGTTGCTATCAAGCTAGATATGTCTAAGGCCTATGACAAATTGGAATGGTCCTTCCTGTCCAAAGCAATGACAAAGTTGGGGTTCAACCAAAAATGGATTAGACTTATAATGAACTGTCTAAGTCCAGTTTCCTATTCTATTCTACTAAATGGTAGTCTAATAGGAAAATTTCAACATGAAATAGGGTTAAGGCAAGGGGATCCCATGTCCCCTTACCTGTATATTATTTGTGCAGAAGCCCTCTCCTCTTATATCAATTATTTAGAAGTGACTAACCCGGTACATGGCATAAAATGTGTCAAGTCTGGTCCTTCCATCAGTCACCTTTTGTTTGCAGATGATAGCATCATTTTCACTAAGGCAACAATACCTGATTTCCATGCTACTAAAGATTACCTGCATAAGTATTGCAAAGCCATTGGTCAAGAGATTAATTTTAACAAGTCAGGATTGTTCTTTAGTCCTAAATTTTACCCAAGGCATAAAAAAAATGTTAGCTAAAATCTTAAACATCACCAATCTCAACCTTGGGGAGAAATATTTGGGAGTTCAAATAACTATTTTAAATTCTAAGACCCAAACTCATCTCTCCCTTCTAAGTGTTGTTGAGAAAAGGTGAATAACTGGTTTACACAATTTTTAGCCTAGGCAGGTAGAACTACTTTGGTAAAGCATATAGGACAAGCAATGTCACTTTACCAAATGGCCACTTTATTGATACCTAAAAGTATGTGGCACAAAATTGACTCTCACCTGAACAATTAATGGTGGGGGGAGGATCCAAGATCAACAAGAGAAAGGTGCATATCATAGCTTGGGAGAGTATCTGCAAAACAAAAAAAGAAGGTGGTTTAGGTTTTAGAATAAGTGAAATCAATAATTTGGCTATGATGGCTAGAAGTGTGTGGAGGTTGGTTGAGAATCCATCATTCCTCCTAACACAAGTTCTAAAAGCCAAATATTTTGCAAACTGTGACATTGAATTCTAAATATCCTGACAATGCGTCTGGGGCATGGAAATGCCTCCATAATACAATGAACAAGATAAAACCCTTCATTACATGGGTGGTGGGGGAAGGAAAATTCATATACCCATGGTGTGATAAATGGATTCTAGGGAAAGGGGTTGCTACACCAAGAGCAAACTCTGTCCCTGATAAAAATCTTAAAGTTCATGATCTTATTAACCAGGAGACAAAAAAATGGGATGCAGCAAAGCTAAGTGTTGTTTTTGATCAAGACTCAAAGTAAAAGATTGAAAAAATTCCCCTTGGCCTTGAACCTTCTATTTATAGAAGAATTTGGACTCCATCTAAAGATGGTGTTTTCTCTATAAAGTATGCTTATTCTACCCTAAGTGTGAGAGGGGACGAATCTAATTATGATTTATGGAGTGCGATTTGTAAACTAAAAGTTCCTTCAAGGATTCAACTTTTTGTTTGGAAGGCACTCAAATGTGCTTTGCCAGTGAGAGAAATACTCCATCATATAATTCATATATCTGACTTTACTTGCCCTAAATGCAGAATGAAGACTGAATCAACAATGCATTCTCTAGTCACTTGCAAAAAGTTATCTAAAGTATGGCAACTCATAAACATTCAAAGTAAACATTTCCAGGATTTTACCTTAACTCAATGGACCAGATATTGGCTGCAATTGTATCCCTATGAAGATTTAACTTCAAGGGCTGAGAAATTCCCTTTGATTGCTGCAGTCTTGTGGTCAATTTGGGAAAGTCGAAATGATATAGCGCACAATGATAAGTGAGAAGAACCAGTGGCTATCATGTTAAACATGCCCAAAACTATCATGTCAAGAGCCAAAGCTATCATGTTAAACATGCCCAAAACTACAATCATGGTCGTATCTCTGCAATAATACAAAATCAATCAATCTCTACTCCTTGGATTGCTCCTCCTAGAAATTGGTTTAAAATATATATTGATGGTGCTTGGAACCCTAACTATGAAATTGGGGGATTGGGTTTCTTAATAAGATATTCATCTCACAGTTTTGTCTACGCAGAATCAAAGAATTTGAAATGTCTCTCAGAGGAAGAAGCTGAAGTGTGGGGAATCAGAGAAGCTTTGATCGCTATAAAAGGAATGAAGATCGATCAGATCATTATTGGAGCTGATGATGCATAAGTGATTGAGAAGATTAACGGGAAGAACTTCCTAGGAGATTTGAGAACTCATTATCTGTATCAAGATATAAAATCCCTAATTCTCATTTTTCAATTAGTATCTTTTAGATCTGTTAACTGTACATCTAATGGGGCAGCCCATGAATTAGATCAGTGGGGTAAAAATAACACGACCCATATGGCTTGGGCTATCCCACCAACGTGGCTCCTACCTGCCCTTTGTTGTGATTACAGGGAAGGAACGACTGTCGATATGTAATTTTTTTTTTCCCATTTTGCTTATAAAAAAAAAAAAAACTAATCATCAACATTGAACGTTTTCTGTGAATTAATATGTGCATTTGCGAATTACACCTTATTTTGAGTTAAACTGTGAATATAATAACCAAGTGATGTGCAAACCTTATTGTATCTGGGAAGTAGATCAGGGTCACGAGATAAACATATGTAGATACTATTAGATTCCAGGTGTGAACGACCTCAACAATATATATTCTTTAGTTTCTTATTATTCTAGTTAATCAACGTTGATAATGCTTCTCACACTTGGAACTTGGTTTTACTCAATAACCTATTCACTTTCGAGTCTCTTGATATATAGTATTATAATTGTTATCACTTTGAATCACACCTTGTACAAATGATATTATTAGGTGGAGAGCCGTCTCTGGAATTCAATACTAAAGCTCTTTACATGTTAATTAATGCCTTTAATACTGTTATGTCTGTACCGTGGTAGAAAATTTAGAAAATGAAAACTTCTTCTAGAATCCAACTCTCTATTTATAAATGTGTTAATAATATGCTTCCTTTTATAATACGCTGAGATCGTTTAAACTTTCTCTGCCATTGTGGTTGTGTATATAGGCATTAATATGATACAGTACTATGGTATACCAAACAAAGACTAACTAGTCACGGTACTTTTAAGTCGTACAGAACATGGAAGAAAAGTAAGAAAGTGGAGAGAGAGGAGTGTTTTCATTTTTCATGTTTCTGTTACAATCTTCATCATCCAAAATTGGAGCACAAAACCGGCTATTTATAAGCTAAAGTTTAGCATGTCCGTGGACATGAGATGGACACGTTTTGGTACGCGTGTCATTATTTTCTATTACATGAAATCCATGTTTATGAAACTGGGTTGGAAGAATCTCGATTTTACTCGAGTTATTTGAGACCTCCATATAATGGTGGGCCACCCTTATGCCATGCTTACGTAACACTCCCCCTTGGACCACCATTTCAAAGAAAAATAAATTATCTTGTTAAAGCTTTGCTGGTAAAACTTGATAGCTTTAGAACGGTGTTGATCTCCGTAACTTTTCTCCCTTCAACGATGTTGGAAAACCGTTTGGGACAAAAACTCAAACACTTGAACCTCAAAAATGAGATTAGTCATCCTCCTGAATTTTCTCTTTCTTTTAAAACTGTGTTAGGAAAATCACTTGGGACAAGAACCAAATTCCAGGAAAAATCACTTGCGGGAAAAACCTGTCCCAATAGTAAAGTGTAATAATCAGTTCACCAATTCCGCAAATATTTTATGGATATCGATCTCTTTAGATGATGATCATTGCTCTAAGTTGTTATCTCATTAAAAACCTTGTCAGGAAAACCCAGTGGGATAAAAACCTGAACGTAGGAAAACATGAGTACTCATAAAAATAATAGACCCGCAGATGTTGCCTCGTTAAAACCTTTCCTGGCAAAACCCAGTGGGACAAAAACCAAGATGAAGGAAAAAGAGTACAACATGACGAACTACGGATAGAAATGGACTCGCATGCCTCATTAAAACCTTGACAAGGAAAACCCAGTGGGACAAAACCTTGACTAAGGAAAAATAGTCCAATATGCCCATATCCATAGTCTTCCATGGCTTTACTCCCCCTGATGAGAAGCCTTCTCGGTTGATCATTACGCCTGGTAATGCTGCTTAGATTTCCGAACGACCCTTTAAAGTCTTCAGCAGCTCCAACTTCCTTTAGTTGAGAAAATTAGTCTAATTTTCCTTTGTGCACTTTCTTAATGATCATCTTGTTATGCCGGCCTTTTATTCTCCACTAGCTTTGTTTGAACAATCATAATCGATCGGAGGATGAACAAATATCCTCTAGTACAAGACTATTAGCTAGGAAAATGTCTAGCTGCTTTATCAAACCTGCCAAAAATCAAAACTTAAACAGCCTGATTAGCTTTTCTCTATGGGAGACATCTAGCGATCTTTTAAGCAAAAGATCAAGCTTAATGGTGCCTCGAAGATGAAGGGGTTTTCTTCAGACCAATCTCTCGATATTGGCGCTGGATAGAACCAAACTTACATGTTTACTACAGACCCAATATCAGGTACCTATAACATATCTCAGTTAATGTACCATTAATTTACACATCTTTTGTGTAATACAAACCACAGAGTGATACATCTGATTTGTTGAGATGTAAACTGATCAATCTTAAAAGTAAAAGATCGCGTAGCTGTAGTTGTGTGAGATTGTCTATTAAGCATGTCCAAACCTTTAAGGTTGACGAAATTAATGGACTTCCATCTAAAATTCTCAACAAACAGATTGTTTTACCGATAATATCATCTCGAACTTCCGCTTTAAGCATTTTTGTGCTTTGGAGGACTCTTCAGAAGTTCCAATAAAGTAGATGTTGTATATATCAAATCTAGTAAATGCACAGTGTATGTGCATATAATATGGTTCACATATCCCTGGTTTAATAAGCATTCACTTAGACGATTGACCATGTTCGGCCTTATTGGGCAAATGCATATGACATGGTGATTCTACTGATAGGTGAAAACCTTCAGGAATTTGTCTGCGGTTATCTGTATCATGTTTTCACACAGATTCACAATAACCACATCCTCTAGATGCACGTCGAGTCCTTAAAAGACTGCCAGACAAATACCAAAGAGGTAGTTGCATCCATAATAGGGAATATGTTACAAAGAAATCCATCTCAGGTTCCTGTGAAAGACTTTGTGCCATTAGTTGACTTTTTTTTTTCTCACTATGCACATACACCCACCTGTAGCCACTAGGGGTTACATTATCGGGTGTCGAAACTGCAAACACCTGTTTGTGGCCAAGAGTAACTCACATTATAGAGTGTTCTGGTTGCAATACCAAAACCATGCATATTATGAGAAATTATTATTATTCCTGAATCTCTCCTTTCCCGTTTAACCAATCATTCATTTGAAGACATTCTTATAGAGAGTGGTTCAACACCAACATCATCTATGGCAGTATCAGTGGATACTTTGACTATATCATCAACAATCATTGGATTATGATCAAAAATTTCTCCATTTCATGCATGCCTTAAGGAAATCCTCTCATTTTGAGGTTCCATAGCATTTGCAAAGACATTCTATTATTAAGAGAACTATACTTAGAGAAATTACATCATCCACTTATAGTATCTTTGGGAGCACTATCTTTCAATGATTTTGACTGGCTCTTCCTTTCAGGAGGTGTATAATATTTTAAATCAACTAGTCATCCACGCTCAAGGTGTGTTTTAAGTGACACACTTTATACTATACTCATAGCTTCTCTAGGAAGCAACTTGATTTGCAATTTCTGAAGATATCAAATCTTCGGCTTATCTTCATTGCTGAAAACATCTAGATGAGATGCATCCAGGTTTATCTTTGTCCAAACCAAGATACTTCACGCCTTTTTTCAGGCGACATCCTTTCCTCCCCCAAACGGTGGGAATACTTTTTCATCAAATTTGTAAATCTTGTAGTATTGACAGCAATGGAACAATGTAGCACGTCTCAAACAGAAAACATGACAATGGTTTCATGAGTAATAAGTTCAAAATGCTTTATGAATGAATTAACTAAACCATTCAATGTAATAAAACAATAAATACTCACCATCAATGCCCAAAGCATTACTAGGATGATACAACATCAACGACTGACAAGCAAGAGTTTCACTCAAAATCTATATGAGTATAGATACACAGTTACCACCAGGTGAGATGTCGAATTATTTATGACTACTAGACCATACTTCCATCAACCTGGTTAGTGTCTGAGGAAAATCACTGTCAAGAGGTGGTGCTGCATAACAAGCAACCTCAAATATCTAGTTCTCTCACTACGCTTTCATATAAGCATCAAATTTGTAACCGATGCTAAGATTAAGGTCTCAAAAGCGTAAACAAGGGAGAAAACACCTCTATATGAACTAAAGTCCATATCTGCCAATCATATAAACCTTGTCGATAATTTCTTTGCAAAGGGGAATATACATCCACGATGATTTCAGTAGCTAATCTGAATATTATCGACAAACAATTAATAATCAGTTAATAAACGATCTTACATCATTCTCCAGAGTATGAGGATATCATAATCCATTGGTACCAAGTTTTAACATGCGGATATTCCTCGCCATGAGATATCAACGCATATTTTATGGATGTGCTCTTCGTCAGGACAGATATCAACTCATAACTCAAAGAGAATATGGTCGTTATCTGATTAGATTGGCATACCTCGAACTAGAGGTTTTCGTCTATTCATCAAAACATTTCCAGACGAAACAATCGCTGCGATTCCATGGCATGCTTTGCAAGGACTTTAGTTTATGCCGAATCAAGCAAGCGTGCTCTTGCTAAATATAGCAACATAGTGATCTCCAACACCTCAGGCATTTCTTATTGTGAGAATTTAGATAAGACACAATTGGAGTTAACCAATATCGTCGATGATTCTCCCCCTGATCCTCAGGCGGGAATATCTCATCAACAGAACCTTCAGTTCCACATTAATCTACCTATCGAGGGGGTAACTAGGTGCCTAAAGTAACAATAACATGCAACCTAGGAGAGATAATTGATTAGGTTTTCTCTCTCGTTTATTGTCCAGCTGGAATAATTTCAAGAATTTACATTCTCATGTAAAAATAACAGTAAACTGTAAACGAATTTTATGAATATAGACACTATCTCAATATCAGTACCATTCCTGCCAAGATGACCGATAGAGATCAACAACATTTCAAATGCACGTACTGTGTCTTTTATGTCAGAATGATAGCATAGCTCTTCCAAGCTTAAAGATGGCTTGTTCAAACCAATCATTATGCTACCGTCCTGTATTTTTCCACTTCTAGTGGCACGGGTTTACCAGATTTTAACACCTGATAACTATTGTGGTTCCCATATCTAAATATGCCTACCACAATTGAATTTTCCTTCTTTGCCAACGATAGACTTATTTGCATAGGTACTGCTGTAAATTTAGTTCACAAAATTTGTTATTTTTAGGTAATAGCTTAGGCGACGAGAAGATATGATATTAACTGTAAACATCATTTAAACGAATGCAACACTTATTATCGCCTGGAGTTTGTATATCTATGAGGCACAGTTAAAATATGCATCTCTCGTTGTTGCCATAACAACATATACAAAGTGCAAATTAAGCACTAGCTCTTTAAGGCTCGCCGATGCATATAATAGGTGCATATTATGCACGCCGTAAAATTCGCGGAAGCACATAAGGCCACAAATATGTGGCTCTTCTTATTGCTCAGCGCAAAATTTATATGATGCATATACCTTTTATAAAATCAAGTCGAACTAATTACCACGAAAATCAACGGTGAAACAAGAAATAAAACATTCCAAATGTAATATACGCGGTTCTAACATAGCACCGACAAATCTCCAATTTCGTCAATTAGGGTCGACGAAATATTAATTTATCAAAGTTGAAATATGAGCACATCCTTTATCTCAAAACAAATTGTCTTGATATCAATTGCAGGTCATTTCAAGGACCGTTGATAGAAACTGGCTAACAGTGTTAACCCGGTGTCCATTTTTCATCGCATTCCACTCCATAGGTGGAACTATTTTGAATTCTGAAGATTATTATAGCGAAGGAATAAAATTTTGCTATCCCCAAGGATGCAACAATTCCTTGCTCTATTGATATTAAAACCATTAACACCACAAAAATCATTGGTGTACCAACAAAGGCAATTTTATTCTCTACGCTATCCAAAAGGACGCAAAAAAACCTTCCGTTGGTTGGCTAAAGAGGAAAATAGCAAAATGCTCTTTTGGATATCTCTTCGTATACAATACAATTGTTTGTGCTCCAAATAGCACATACAATGAACGACGAGATGCCTAACTTCCTTTTTAACAAATCCTAATCAAAATAGGAAACAAAGTTAGACACTATAAAAATTTATGCATAAAACTACTCAATAATAGCTAGATAAAATATGCAAAGGTTGAAGAGAATTATCCATTTCGTATCGTCTTCCCCTCGTCGATTTCACAGAGCAATTCGTGCTGATAACGTTTTATAATACGATGAGATCGTTTAAACTTTCTCTGCCACTGTGGTTGTGTATATAGGAACTAATATGATACAGTACAATGGTATACCAAAGAAGACTAACTAGTCACGGACGGTACTTGTAAGTCGTACAGAACATGGAAGAAAAGTAAGGTATACCAAAGAATACTAACTAGTCACGGATGGTACTTGTAAGTCGTACAGAACATGGAAGAAAAGTAAAAAAGTGGAGAGAGCGGAGTGTTTTCATTTTTCATGTTTCTGTTACAATCTTCATCATCCAAAATTGGAGTACAAAACCGGCTATTTATAAGCTAAAGTTTAGTATGTCCGTGGACATGAGATGAACACGTTTTGATACGCGTGTCATTATTTCCTATTACATGAAATCCATGTTTATCAAACTGGATTGGAAGAATCTCGATTTTACTCGAGTTATTTGAGACCGCCATATAATGGTGGGCCACCCTTATGCCATGCTTACGTAATACTTCCCTTAATTCCGGTTTTAGCTAGATATACTGATATTGTTAACTCCTATGACATTTGCAACCACCGTGAGGAGAAACTATGGAACATCTCGTTTTGCATTATTCCTTCACCAGGAGTGTGTGGTTTGCATGTAATACTCTCCAGATATCTATCTTTATTTTATTTTATTTTATTTTATTTTATTTTATTTTTGAGAGTGGATTCTTGAGCGAACACCTGCAGGTTAGTATAAAGACAATGACGACTAGAATGCGTTATTTCCACAAGGGCAGAGATATATATCGGGTTTCTCCTGGCTGAAACCACCTTCAAATCCCAAAAAAAAAACTTTTTTTAACAACCTATTTGTATTGGGTTAAATTTTAATGTGTTAATTTTAGAATCGTTTTTTGGGGACCCTTGTTTTTTTGTGGGACCTTTGTTTTTTTTAGGGTAGGACACCCCTTATAAATGTAGGTCACCCCTTATCTAGATATTTATATTAATACCTAAACTATCCTTTTGATTAGTTTTGGGTTATGATTAGTGAAATGATTAAGTAAAAAATAACATTAACCCACCACCGCCGATTACTACCACCAACCACAGATTACCACCACCGCCGCCGCCCACCACCACTACCACTGCCGATTACCACCACCATCGTTGCTGATTACCACCACCACCATCTCAGATTATCACCACCACCAACCACCAATTACCACCACCACCTCCAATTACCATCATCACCACCACCACCACCACCTCTATATATATAGATTAATTTAAATCATTAAAAAATATATTCTCACAAACACATTGCTTGTCATTTTTTTTGGTTGAAAAAATGAGAAGTAGTCATCAAAATGAGTTGAAAATGGAAGTTGCAGAGAGGTTTAATGGAGTTTTTTTTTTCAGAGACAGGTTCGGTTACGTTGAAAAAAAAAAGTCTCAGCCGAACTCAGAGTTCGGTTATCACGAATTAATTTTTTGGATCACAAAAATTGTTAAGTTTTTACTTAACTGAACGTTTGCCTAATTGCATATATGCATATATAAGCTCAGTTCGGTTGATTCGCAAAATATGTTGAAGTTTTCGAACCAACCGAACTTCTAACACTAGGTTACTTTTAACCTGCAGTTCGGTTGGGAACTTGGTTGCGTTGAAGTTTGCAAACCAACCGAACATACCTCTGTAAATGAGTTCGGTTAACTCGCAAAAATAATTTCAAAACCGAACTCTTCTCTATATAGCATAGTAGTTCGGTTACATTTTATTTTTCATCATCTAGCTAAACAAACAAAAACTCCATTAAAGATCTGGTTCGGTTGCCTGTGATTTTGGATTTATTAACCGAACTGCATTTGCAGAAAGTTCGGTTACATGTTCTTCATATAATAAAACCGAACTTTGTTGACCTGGTTGAATTTTTTTTGTTACAATTTTGATTTTCAAGATATTTTAGGACATTTATAGCAACATTCACTAAGTTACAAGCATACTTCGGTACCCAGAGGATGTTTTTTCTCCATATTCACCCATTTCAAAATAAGCTTTTTCTCAATCTTTTTCTTTTTCTATCACTTTACTCATTCAATAATCGGAGGTGGGCGGTGGTGGTGGGAGGAGGTGGTGGTGATAATCGGTGATGGTGGTGGTGGTGGTGGTGGGCGGTGGTGGTGATAATCGGTGGTGGTGGGAGGAGGTGGTGGTAATCGGTGGTTGGTGGTGGTAATAAACTGTGAACCGATTTGTCTCGAATCAGTCCATAGACAATCACTTTCGAGGAAAGGACTTATAGGAAGGAAAAGTAATAGCTTAAGGTATATTTGGGGTACCCTCGCCTTTTCAATATTAAGTGAATATGTGCGAGGCGTCGAAATTTACAGAACATCAGGGATTCGTCAGTCTGGATAAATTTCATGTAAGTATATTGAGCGGCTCAATAAATTTGCCAGTGGAGAGGTTAGCACACGTGGATATGTTTCCTTACAGAGTGACGTCACATCAGATGCAAGGTTTTACGATTTTGACCCTAAGCAAAAAACCACCATCAACATTAAGTCCCATGTTTAGTACATAACAGTGGCGTTGTTGCGGGGTAAGCATGAGATGGTGACAGACAAGAGCAGAATCGAAGAGGGCAAGGCGTGAAGAGTTTGTTAGGGAAATTCAACTAACCTTTAGCGGAAGGCATGAGGAATCCGTGATCCTTGTATTGACGACTTGGCGCATTTCGGGCATGACCAGGGGGTGTTGGCGTAGAGTTTTTCTTCCCGGAACATTGGTCCCAATTTGGGACATGGGGTGGTAAAGATGGCGCTTCCGTCTTGGGAATGGCAGACGACGCGGATTTGAACGATGGAGATTGCGTTGCTTTGAACAGTGGAGATTGTGTTGCTTTGAACGGCGAAGATGGTGCTTTAATCTTGGCCGAACGGAGATGAAGCTGCGGAATGGTGAATAGCGCGACTAGCTTGTAAAGTCTGATGGTGCGGCTAGCTCGTCATGGTGGATGGCACAACTAGCTTGGCATGGAAGATTGCGCGGCTAGCTTGGAGTAGCGGATGGACGCGGCTAGCTTGGAAAGCCAATGGAGCGTTGGCTTGGAAAGGCCAATGGAGCGTTGGCTTGGGAAGGACAATGGAGTGTTGGCTTGCTTGGAAGGCCAATGGAGCGCTGGCTTGGGAAGGCCAATGGAGCGTTGGCTTGGGAATGCGAGGATGGCGCTGGTTAGGGCTCGACTGCAATGTGGAGATGGCGCTGGCTAGGAGCGGATTCTTGGGGATTGAACGCGGACCATCGGCGTTGGCGTGGAGCGGTAGAGATGGCCGTTTGGGAGCGAACTGTTTGGAATTGTCTTGGCCGCGGACTGGTGGCGCCATGGAGCGTTGCCTTCGTGGGCCTAACTGCCTTTTTCCGTGCGTAGCTTAAATGAGAAACCTTCCTCCATTCTAATTCCAAAAGTGATGTGCTTATAAAAGGAAACCTTCTTCCACCCAAACTCCAAAGTAATATGTGTATAAAAGGGGTTGCACATTTTTTTTTCTTTGTTTTTTTGTAATATTGGCTTTGTTTTCACCTCTCCGCGTTAGCAGCAAAGCAGAGAAGTAGGCGAGCGCACTCCAGGTATGTGCTCCAATGTTTCTTCTCTTGTTTTTTTTATTGTTGATGTAAACCCTAGCCATAGACATATTTTCCATAAACCCATAGAAATACTTTTGTATGAATGATTCTTCCATGCTAGCAGTATCATGGTAAGATTAGCCGTCACAATAGTAATGAGGCCAATTATTATGCAAAATAGGCGCATGTGAATCGGTGGCTGCCGTTAGTTCCTCTCCCATGAAGACCTAGATTTAGGGTTTCCTTTTCCTCTTGTGTCCGTGTGCACAGTTTCCGTGGTGGAAACATTCTCCTTTTGGCCGCGAGCATATTTCCCATGACTAAACGTAACTTGGCCGAGGTCATACTTTCCGCGGCTTCGCATGTTCCCTGCGGCATTGCCTAGTTTCGTCAAAGAGTGTACTTATCGCGATGTCACACGTGTTAGAGCATTGCTCGGTCGAACTCGCATGCGTTGCTATCTTAAGCATGTTTGTCAATGTTAGTGATCAAAACTATAAAGTCTTGATTTATAGTCTACTATATCTAAGGTCTTGGACTAGGATAGAAAGTGTAGTTGAGCTCAAGAACTCCATGGGAATCATCATACAAGACGAAGGACTACTCAAGGAACCAGTGGATCTTCATCGACTAAAAGTTATGTGGAGACTTGAACTTATATATCACTCAAAAGTATATCTACTTTATCTCCTATCTTGAGACAAAAATCGTATTACTATATAAACTAAGAATATACACATGTGATATTTCGAGCTGAGTATATCTCGCTTATCTATTTCTCAAAATATGTGTTGGTAAAGCTTTAGCTTTATCCAAGTTCATCTTTACCTAGTGACGAAAGTCATGTTACGTATCAATCATTTTGGAAATCGCTCTGACGAAAAATAGTTTGTGAATAACAACTATATAACGCCCTCTGAGAATGTTTCAATGATTGAAATGAGAGTTTAGACAATATAACCATTGGGGGATATAAACATTGTTGTGGTAACACATATATGTATAAGTCCTTAGCACTTGAACCGAAGTTTGCAAACTTTGTTGATCAAGTGAAACCGGAAATTGAGCAGCCAACTCAGTCCGCGAACGTGCCTAGTTCTCGAACCCGAGAATTTCTGCTAGAGTTGTAGCTTGGTTTCAGTCCACGAACTGACGAAAGTTCTCGACCCTAAAATTTCTGCTGGAGTTTGTGAACTCCAACTGGTTAACTTGAGTCTGCGAACCCAGTCCGCGAACTTAAGTGGTTAACAATGTTTGTGAACTTATCTTAATAAACTAAGGTATGCTATTGCAAACCGTGGATTTATAGTTCATGAATTGATTCGAGTGAATCACATCATTTTTGATTCAATTATGTCTTGTGTAGTACATAATATCTCATAGCAATTGAACAACTCTCTAACTAGTTCATTTGAGTCATTTGGACTAGTTATGGTGAAGAAGAATATGGTTGATTTAAAAGTTATCATTTGGCTAACCAATTGGTTCACTAGTATTGAACCAACTATTGTACACGTATGGGTGCGGTTAAACAAACCCAAAATATTCAAGTACATGTGTGTATGACAAGCTAAGTTTTCGATCTAACGGTTGAGAAATATTAGCTTGTATCTAATCAGGTTTTTATCTAATGGAGAATATTGAATGCTTTGTTACTAAGCTAACATTGATTGCAAACCCTGGTTTGAAAGACTATATGAGGGAGAACTCTAGCAACTGGGAAACCTAATCCACATACATTATGTGTGATACTAGTTTGCTAAGCGAGAGTCGATTCTCCTTTAACCTTTGGTTTTCTTCTTCTAAAACCAGGTTAACGACTTAAAGACTTCATTGGGATTGTGAAGCCAAACCGATAATACTTTTCTTGTAGTTGTGTGATCTTATCTTGTTGTTTCTATCGTACGAGTACAATTGTAATAATTGGCTTGATATTTCTATCTTTGATAGGCGAGATATAAAAGTAATCACAAACGTCTTCGTCTCATCGTTTGTGATTCCTCAATAATATACTTCGATGCATCGATTAAGTTTATTGTGAGGTGATTGATAAAACTGAGTTGTTCTTCGAGAATATAAGTCTATTTTTATTGATTGGTTCCTGTTCACCTTGATTTATCAAAATACGGAACAAAACTCATAGGTTTATTCATGGGAGACGAATTTATCTATCTTGTAGACTTTTATGTGTGAGCCATATTTGTTTATTAAAGTCTTCAACTTTGGGTCATAACTACTCTTGGTTGTGGGTGAGATCATCTAGGGGAATAAAGTGCGCAGTATCCTGGTGGGATCAGAGGCGTAGGAGTATAAAAATACCTTGGATCAGTGTGAGATTGATTGGGGTTCAACTACAGGCCATACCGAAGTTTATTTGGAGTAGGCTAGTGTCTGTAGTGGCTTAATACAGTATATGTTTAATCTGGACTAGGTCCCGGGGATTTTATGCATTTGCGGTTTCCTCGTTAACAAAATTATGGTGTATGTGTTATTTCTTTTCCGCATTATATTTCGTTATATAATTGAAATAATACAGATTGTGCGTTATTCAATTAATTAGAATATCCGACCTTATTGGTTGTTGATTTAAATTAATTGACATTTGGATATTGGTCTTTGGTACCATCCAAGTTATCTCTCTTTGATTAAGACTCACAGATTGTATTTGCTTGAGTAAATCAAATCGAGAGATTGAGATAATAACTCCTTGAGATATTTTTCTATTGATTGAGTCTAGTTGATTCTCTAGAAAACAACTCGGAGTTGTCCATATAGATTGCTTATCGAAATATTGGGTGAGGTTGTTAGACCCTCGCTTTTTCAACGTGCATCTCGTTGAGCAGTCCCCATTTATTTAGTCGTGAATGCCATGACACGCGGCCAAAAGAGAAATTTCCATAGCAAATGTGTTGTTGAGTCTGGATTGTGGTAACCAATTTTTGATAAAATCTCCATGTATGCTTTTCTTCAAAGTAGTAATTCTTTGTTTTTGCTTCGTTGTAGTTACTTCAAAAGCATAAGGAATTTTGTTAAGATGTCACCTGAAAGTAGTTCCGCCGCCGCGTTGATGAGTGTCAACAAATCCAAAGCTAACACATATGACGAGTTCTTTACGAAGTGTTCTACGATTACAAGGACCCACCCCAAATTCGTGGCAACTCTTCTGACTGATTCATAGAATGATGGAGAAGTCCAATCAGTCTTCCCAGGGCGTATAATGAGGTTTTGACTTCAGAAGAAAGAATATTCGGCTTCTCCCATAGACTTCAAAATCTTCCTTAGTCCATTGCACTCTTATTATAAATGGATGAAGTTCATGATGAGCCGCGATCACGTAAATGCCAACTTAATTGAGGCGCAAATCGTGCATGCTGTCATGGCGCCTGCGGTACTTCAAATTAGGAAAGATATTGCATGCTTGATTACTTTCATCTCCAAGTGGTGCCTGAAAACTCACACAACTATATGTAGATGGGGTGAGATGAGTATTTCTTTGGAAATCGTATCCGTTCTGTTGAGTCTCCCGATAATCGGGAATCTTGATGTTGTCTTGTCTGAGGAATAAGAAAAAATACGCGCCACTTTGGTCACAAAAGCAGCGGCATATGTTCGAAAGAATTATAAGGAGAAGTGCTTCTATAACTGGTGGGTGTCTGAGTGGTTCCCTGATGAACCAGAGTTGGATCTAGTGATAGATGATACGCTCCATGTTGCTGCATTTTTAGCTTTAGGGTTGTCCAGAGATATTTTCGACGATGGCTATGGTAAGAAGGAGATAAGACAGGAGCTTATCAAATTTTCCATCAAATTAGAGAAAGGCGTTGTTCTTCCAATTGGTGGCTTGTTTCTTGGTTCTTTGTACACCCATTTGGATCTTCTAGTCACGGACATGTATGCTTCAAATAGTTATATAAAAGTGGACTCATACATTCACGTCGCTTTTCTTCAAGCGTGGTTGTGGGAGCATTTCAAAAATTACGCTCCTAACCCGAGAACTTTGTTTCCTAATGCATATGGCAGTTCTAGGATACTCTGTTGGTTGGAGAGGCGTCCAAGAGATGGCGTAAATCTCATTGATTTCCTTAACAGTTCTCATGCATTTAATTTTCATCCTTGGGCCCCGGCCCATGCCTCCATAGTTCAACCGAATACTTTTGACGCTTCTCCGAACTTGACTTTGCAATCTGCTGGAGAGAATATGAGTGTTGGAGAGATTTTATTCGTGCGAAGTTGTACCTCTAGACACGTGCCATCCTTCTTCCAGGGTCTTTTAAGGAGATCCTTTATAATATTGACAGGGCGGCCAGGCATATGGGATTTGACCAAGGGGTTCCATTTAATCGTCAACCGGCCGCTCCGGAATAATTGTTACCAGCTGCTCTTGACGGCAATTTTCTTGCGCCAGGTAAAACCCTTCATTTCTTGCTCTCGGAATGAAGACCTATGACGACTCCCAAATATAATATCTTCTGGAAAGGTGAGTTCCTCGCCATTCATCATTTCGTGTAGGATGTTGTGACAAATCCACATGGTAAACCTTCCTCTGCGGTTCTAGCGAAGCATAAGTTGTTGAAATAGCTTCCTTCGGGTAAACGAAAATCCTATAGCTTGGATGCATATAGTCTTCAGAAGGAGAGAAGGTCTAAAAATCGTACAGGTGGTTTCCAACCAGATTCGGCGGCTCTTGTGACCTTCAGTTCTTTCAACACGCAGGTGTGTATGATTCTCTGACTCAGCTGAATTCCATAAGTTTTCCACTTCGTCACTAACTCTTCCTTTTGACTTAGGGTCTTGGAGACTCAAATATTTTCGCTAGACTTGCTCGAGACCAAAGGACGGCATCTCCTAAGAAAGGAGACGATGACACTGAATCCCTCAAAGAAGAATCTGAAGAGGAAGAAAGCTCGAGATCCGATGATGAGAGGAGTACTTCTAATACAACAACGAGTCTTCTTCTAGTTGGCCAACAAATGAGTAAGTGGGTTTTCCACATCCCTCTTTTCTTTAGGTCATTTATTTATTTATTTATACCGAATAAATGATTAATTGGTGATATTTACAAAAAGAGGATGCTTCCGAAAATAACTCTGAGATGGAGATCCACGGCAATGAAGGTATAACAGTGTCTTCAGTCATAGAAACCGTACTTGTTAGCAACCCGAAAATGGAAACTGATCATCATGAAGACGTTGTTGTGCTTCAGATGATGGAAAACGCCCCCACGGTTGCAGGTGCGGTTGTAGCCAAAGAATCCTTGCTGGTCGCAGAATCGATTCCAAGCGCCACTTTCGATCCTCCATTTTTGATTCCTCATGAAGATCATGTGTTGGTTGGAGGTTTCAGTGTATCGGCTAAGCATGAGGAGTTGTATGCCAGAATATGGTAGAGATATGGACACATCGCAACATCCAAGAAGATCACTAGCTGGTTCGCATTAGTTAAGCGAGTGGAAGAAATATTATCTTCAATTCGTGATATGCGCAAGGCGATTGGTCACACCATTTATGGAGATGTAATCTCAAACTGGGAGTTCCACCGGGATATGTGTGTAAACTTTGAGTTTAACGCTTCCTGGTTATGTGAGGGATTTTTCGAGATCCAAAGGCTGCAGGCTGAAACGGTTGATGGTCTTTCCGCGGATTTAATTAATCAACAAGAGGTAGAATTCGAGAAGTTGTCCCAGGAATTGAAGCCGAAGCAGGCGGCTCTTCAAAGTATGAAGGACATTTTCTCCAAGAAGAACGAGTCGTTGTTAGGCAATTTTCCTTCAAATACTTTTATTTCCTGAACTTCTTTTCTTAGGTTTCTTTTTTGAAAGGCAAGAGAAACGCCCAATTTTATGGTTTGGTTTTCTGGTTTTTTGTATTAATAGATGATTGATTTTTATAAGAGTTTTGGATTATTTTTGGAGTAATGGCTTTTTGCTTAATTGATATGTCAAAATCTGAATTGCGAATGTAAGTAGAAAAATCATTCAGGACCGTGAACGTTGCATGAGAAAGGAAGAGATATGAAATCTTGGGATTATTGGGTCATCGGCTTCCATGATAAATGTGAAAAATCCAAACAATAGGTCGTGTAAACATCATTTGGCAAACTTACTCCCTTTAGGGTCTTTAATCATAACTGAGTATTCAGGTAGTAAATCCGAGTATTTACGTAATGCCCTTCTTGCCGCGAGAAGTCCCCGGTCATTCTTTATTATCGGTGGAACATCTTTATGTCGATCTGTGGTAAGGTGGAGAATCCCTAGTCCCCAGACGCAGTTCTCCTGAACCTATCTTTTCTTGGACAATGCGCTTCCAAGCATGGCATTCACTGGTAGGATGATGGAAACGGGAGTTGAATTTGCAACCGAGAGATTAATCTCCCACTGTGGTCGCCAATTATTTGAGGGTAAAAACTGTTTCTGCTGATTTTGGTAATTTCGGGTATGTGGGTGAGAAACGAATCTAAACCCTAAACAATATATTGCACGGGAGTACTTTTGATTCGAGAGATCAATCTGTACAATCCTGGCCTAAACCAATAAATGGTCGTTACATGCTTGCTTCGGTCACAATGTGAAGGAGAAGGGTTGGTCTTAGAGAGGGAAGTGAAGAGAGTGTTTAGACCATAATAGTAGATTCTGAAGGTGTGGTTTGTTTTATGACTTGTATCGGAAGTAGAACTGGTTAGCCGAATGGAAATCTACCAGATGATTTATAGATACTGAATTGTTGCCGACCAAAACTTATCTTTGGTGGAAATAGGTGAGACCTATTTATACAACTCATAGTGAAACGTACCCTGGTCTCGTAGGAAGTGGAAACAATTGATTGGTGGAAGAAAAGAGTAACGTGTAATAGCCAGACATTATGTTTCCATGATGAAGAAAGTGAATTTGTGTAACCGCTGGTCATTAATCTTCCATGATGAAGGAAATGAATTGTTTACACCGTTACTTTTCACCACCACTAATTATCATACTTCATGACACTTTCTTGTAACGGGCGTATTGCACGCCGCACACTGTAAACCTCCATACCAATACCCTGATGAGCATCCCCCAGTTTGTGACATATTTTGATGTCTCGAGTATTTTCGTGGAAAACATGTAGCACTTTTCTACGTGTGTCAAGTTTAAATTGAGAGGCTTATCGCAGTTAAATAGCATGTAATTCTAGGCTCGTCTTAACTAGTCGCCTAAAACTTTTCGCGAGTTCATCAGTTCAGTGGCGAACTTGGATGGTTGAGATTGCATCTCATGAAGAAGGATGGTCATTGATTATGTCCACATCTTGTTATATAGCGAAGTGGCGTCAGCCACATGCTAATGGCATGCCAGTGGCGTAGCCATGGCATAGTGGCATGCTAGTAGTTGCGGCATAGTGGTATGCCAGTGATGTTATGGCATGGCCAAAGCTAAAAATTGGCTCCGCATCCAGAGTTAGGGTTTGGCGTTGTGGAAGGATTTGGCGTGTCCACCTACTGAGTGAACTAGGGGTAGTTGCTTGGTATCAACTATACGAATTTGGTTTAGATTTTGTATAGCATCTTAATTACGAGAGTATTCAATTCTGGACTAGGTCCCGTTTTTTTTTTTATTGCAATTGCAGTTTCCTCATTAACAAAATCTTGCCGTTTCTTTTACTTTTCTATTTCCGCAAGTATAATTATTTTATTATAATTAAAAGTAAAATACACTAACGTTAACTCCGTATATACTTGATAGTGATCCTATAGAGTTTGGTTAAGTCCTAACCTATTATAAAGTATCACATTTTGGTTGTCATATTATCTCGATCTCGTATCCATAGACAATCACGCAAAGTGTGAATACTGATTTGTTGCATTGTCTCGACTTTGTCCATAGACGATCACTTTCAGTAAGAGGACTTATATGTAGATAAATAAAAGATTGTGGTGTATTTGGGTACCCTCGTCTTTTCAAGTTCCACCACTGAAGAGGAAACTTTCATTTACGAAGATAATGCAACTTGCATCGAACAGATGAAGCAACGATATATCAAGGGTGATAATACGATGCATATGTCAGTGAATCTCTTTTACAATTAGCAACAAAAATTCTTCCTGGACATTCAAGTCAGTAAAGTGAAATCTGATGAAAATGAGGAAGACCTATTGACTAAGTCATTACCTAAGTCCATATTTGAAAAACTTGTGAGGAGTATTAGACTAAAAAAATTGTCTAAACTTCCATGACTGCATGTGAAATGAATGGGACGTAGTTATCCAAACCCGACATTGTATTGGACTAAAAAAATTGTCTTGTATAGGGGGGACACCTAATGGTATGTTGAACTATTTTCCTTCACTGAGGTACTTTTTCCTACATGGTTTTGTTACTCTACAATGTTTTAATGAATAACGATAGCGAAAATACAATCAAGGGGGAGATGTCATCATCGAGGGAAGCATCCAACGGTGTGATGTTGACATAAAGGTTTGTTGAATTATGTTCCTTCACCGATGTTACCTTTTCCCACGGGGTTTTGTTACTCGACAAGGTTTTTAATGAGACAACAAAAAACACTAGAAATACAACTTCTAGGTTGAGGTTATTCTTCTTGTTCCAAGTATTCAGGTTTTTGTGGCAAGTGTTTTCCCTGACACAAATCTACAAAATATAAAATTCTTGACAAGAGACACCATTTCAGAAGCTCAAGCATTATCTCCTTTTTCCTTCGACTATTTTTTGCCTCATCGGACTTTTTTGGCAAGATTTTGACATAGCAGATAGTCTGTAATGGTGGTTATCCAAGTGGGAGTGTTGTAGTAAAGTGACACATGTAGTCAAAGTCGTTTGTCGTATGCATGACCACTGCATTTATTCAAGTGCACAAACGTTCTCTACTAGATACATATCTTATTAGAACTAACTCTCGTACTTGCATGTTTATTCTTTTTGTCTACATTATCTCTACTCTTTTCGAGTGTACTGTCTGTCCCAACTCCACCCATATGTCTTGGCATTTTATATTCGTACAACTTAAATGTTTCTGATTTTATAGCAGAAATACAAGTTGGGTTATTTGGTTTTCGGCACTCAGATTTTAACCAAAATCTGGGTTTGGTCTGACATTTTTCCAGCCTTTGCATTTGGTCTAAAGACCAACGTTGACCCGTGTTGACTCGTTATATGATGACGTGTATAACTGTTTGAATTGGTTTATTTGTTGTGCACCCCTAAATAATTGTATATTTACAAAAATATCCCCAATATCATTGCTCCTATCTATCTAAAGGGGTGCCTTCAGCGTCTCCATGAGTTTTAATGCTTGCAGTTACAAATCAACGACAGCGACAAGGTCTTCTAGACGTGATTCTCTGCAAAGTTTTAAACCCACCATCACAACAAACTCCCTAGACTCGAAACCACTTCCCTAATCCATTTTGTCGTGCTTCTTGGCTTTGTTTCCAGGTCCTAACCATCTGCAAAGACTCATCAGACGCATGGCTAGCCGGACTTAAGACTTGGTTGAAAAACTGGTCGGTCCGGCCTTTTGACGAACATCTTGTATGCGCCTATCAAACTAGTGAAGGTTATGTACTGTCTCTATATAGGAGATTGTGCAATAACTCCTTCCCTGGAAATCCAAGTCTAAACACATTCAATCACACACATTTATTACTTCAATCAGACAGCAGCAGTGTCATCTTTCTTGATTAGTTTCTCCGCCAAAACTTCATTCAAAAATCTTCCCTAGCTCGAGTTTGCTTTGCTGCCAAAACGAATAGAGATTAACCCATTGTTCCTTATCTTCTGTATATATTCAAATACCACTTCATCTCTTTCTCGACCAAGATCAATGGCAGCGGCTTGAGCTTCTTCATGGTTTCTTGCAATTAACAGATCCTAACCAAACCACCAAACCTATAACACTTCTCATCTTTCTTTTTTTTGCTAGATCATAAATTTTTTATTACCAAACTAAGCCAAATGATTTGTTACAAGCTCAACTGTCTGGACAAGCCCCCAGAACAGATATAACCATGTAAACAGAAACTAAAGGAGATGTACAAATTCAAAGCCCATAAACAATAAGCCCATAAAGTATTACAGAGATTTCAAAATCTAAAGTAAGAAGAGTTCTCAGTTTCTATTTCTCCTAAGAACTCAGGCTTGTTCTCATAATACTTCCATTTCCCTCTTTCTATTAAAGCTCTCTTCTTTGCCATTTTAATAGTTGAGAAGTTGATCTCCTTGTAAGAATGTCTAAAGGCAATGACCAGTTTACTTTTAATTACCTGCCACCTGGTTTTAACTATCCAAGGAACCTTCTCAGACATGCAAGCTGATAAGACTGCCTTGGATTTAAGACAGAAACAAACACTTAAAAAACTTCTTTTGACTGCCCACTCTCCAGCAATGATCAAAGACATTACTTCAGTTATGTAATTAGTGGCAAGACCAATCCCTCCTGGCTCATTCTAAGGCACCAATATACTTTCCTTCATTGTCTTTGCCTACACAACCTACACCTACAGGACCAGGATTTCCTCTAACAGTACCATCACAGCAAAGTAAGACTTGTTGAATCTCGGGGAGCTTGAAAAAACATTCCTTTACCATATTATTTCTTACTGGAATGTTTTTAATACCAAAAAAGAATAATACCTGAAAATCATACTGCTCACTTGTCCCTTTTCCAGTCAATCTTATACTGCATTCTTTAGTAAAATTCATTATTCTGTATTGAACCTGAGCAGCACTGGGAGCTTGATCATCATACATTTTCCTGTTTCTACTGAACCAAATTTCAACCATTGCAGTACAAGTACTGACTAACCATAATTTTTGAATGATTGAGCTCTTAGTTTTCATCATACTTAAGACATCCTCAAAATTATTAGGAATTGCTACTTTAAAAACTCCACACAACCAATGCCAGATACTCTCACTGAAGCTACATTACCACAAAATATGGTCCATATTATCCTAAGCATTCCCACAAAAGTAGCATTTAGAAACAGTACTAAACCATTTTCCTAACAGATTCCTCAGTTGCACAAGCTCCCCTTAATATTTTCCATACATTCAAAGATATATAAGTGTGTAAGAAAGGTTCCCATACCTTTTTTGCCCAATGCACTGCAGGATATTTAATTCTTACTTGTTGAGTTGCATTAGCTACTGAGAATTTTCCTGTCAGATCAGCACTCCAAATTCTTGTATCAGCTCCATGCCCTATCTGACGTAAGTCTTCTATTTTTAAAATTTGGTTCACCTCAGTTGGTATTTGGCATTTACCATTATGTATCAGCTTATCAATTCTCCAGTCCTTATGTTGTTGACTGAAAGTATTATCATGATACTTATCAAATAAAGTATAATCATATACCCATTTGTCCATCCAAACAGATATATCTTCACCATTTCCTACAATCCATCTAGATCCTTCATTAATATCTTGAATGACCCATTTTAGACCAGGCCATATAGAAGATTGTTTGTAAGACTGAATCCAACCACCATTCTTGTTCATAAATTTAGCCTTCATAAATCTTGTTCATTCCTCATCCTCAGTCAAAATTCTCCAAAGCAATTTCATCAACAATGCCCTGTTAATTACTTCCAATCTTCTAAGATCCAATCCACCTTTTGTAATTGGAGCATTTATCTCCTCTCACTTAAAAATCACTAGATTCCTTTCAGAAGGGTCTCCAGTCCATAAAAAGTTCCTAATAATTCTTTCACATTCTTGGATAACAACTCTTGGCCATTTACAAACAGACATTGTGTAAATTGGATAATTGCACAATACAAACTTTACTAGAGTAAGTCTTGAAGGAAATGCCAATAATGTACCTTTCCATCTTGCAAGAATCTCCCGCATCATCTCCACAATACCCCAAACTTGATGCACTTTCACTCTTCCAAGGTTGAGAATTACACCAAGATATTTGTCTGGAAACTCAGATAGTTCCATTTGTAGTTGCTCTGCAATTTTATTTCTTCTCATATCAGAAGTACCCCCCATAAAACATTTGCTCTTATGCCTATTTATCACCTGACCAGAAGTATTCTGATACTTTATCAATAAACCCATTAATGTATCTAAAGATTTCTTATGTCCATTACAAAACACAAAAATATCATCTGCAAAAAGCAAATGAGATGGTTGCACTCCATATCTTTGTACCATTGCCTGAATTTTACCACCATTAACCATTTGAGTTAAATTCCTACTCAATACTTCCTCAGCAATCACAAAGAGAATAGGAGAAATAATATCTCCTTGCCTCAACCATCTGCCCACTTCAAAAAATCCACAAGGTCATCCATTAACTAGCACTGAGATTCTAGCTGAAGTAAATAATATTTTTATCCAGTCAATTCCCATTTCAGAGAAACCAAATCTTCTCAAAACTTCAAAAATAAATTCCCAGCTTAAAGAATCATAAGCCTGAGAAATATCCAACTTCAAACCCACATTACCACCTCTTCTCTTAATATTCATCTCATTTATTAGTTAAGAAGCCATAACTGTCTTTTCATATATAGTTCTACCTTTGATAAATGCCCCTTGTTGACTGGATACCAATTTGTCCACTACAAAGCTCAGTCTTGTAGTTAGATTCTTGTTATTACTTTGAAACTAAAGTTGGCCAATCCAATTGGTCTAAACTGATCCACTCTTTTTTTTCCTTCACCTTTGGTAATAAGAACAAGAAATTAGAATTAATCCCTTTAGGAATAAATATACATCTCCAACAATGCTAAATTGCTTTTACCATATCCACACCAACTATATCCCAGGCA
This sequence comes from Papaver bracteatum, assembly GCA_023529315.1. Taxonomy (NCBI): domain Eukaryota; kingdom Viridiplantae; phylum Streptophyta; class Magnoliopsida; order Ranunculales; family Papaveraceae; genus Papaver; species Papaver bracteatum. Next base: position 64,357 of record JAJJWX010005220.1, on the reverse strand, counting down.
AATTTAAAGAAACATCCATGGAATCCATATGGACCTGGTGATAAATTAGCATCCATTCCAAAGACAACATTTTTAATCTCAATACTTGAAGGAACAGCATCAAGGACTTTATTATCATCATCAGTAAGTACCTTTGGAATGACATTAAAAATATCACTTGAAAGTGCCACTGTTTGTTTCTTGAATATATTCTGAAAGTGTTCAACAATCATATTGGCCAAAACCCTTTGCTCTATAACCACAGTACCATTTTTATTTTCCAGCTCAACAATTGTATTCTAAGCTTGTATGATTTTCATATTCACATGAAAGAAAGATGTGTTAGATCCACCACCTTTAACCCATTTAACTTTAGATTTTGCTTGCATTAATTTGTTATATTGATTTTCAGCCAATTCGTGTCTTCCTCTAGAAGTAACTAGATCATTTAAAAGTGAAATATTTGCAGGATCAGCATCAGATAATAACAAGGCATTAGAAACATTTTTTTTCTGCAGTTTGAACTTTTTTCTTCAAATCACCAAAAACAGTCCAGTTCTACAACTTCACACTCTGTTGAATATTTTAAGCTTGTGTATGAATATAAAAGCTGCATTACCTTCACAAGGTTACTCCCATGATTGTTTAATCAATTGAATAAAATCTGGATGAGAAGTCCAAACATTCTGGTATCTAAAAGGAACATTTTGAGGTTTTGTAATTCCCACAACAGAACCCAGTAAAGCTCCATGATATGAAACTCCTCTATTTCCAACTTTATAACTCCATCCTTCATGAAGTTCAACCCACTTAACATTTACTAAAGCTTTATCCAAGTCATATAATATTCTCTTTTTTCCAGCTCTATTGTTACACCAAGAAAACTGAATCCCTAACCTCGAAACTTGCATCAATTTACATATATCTAAAAATTCTCTAAAGTCTTGAATAGAAACTCTTAGAGGTCTTCTACCTCCCTTCTTCTCAGCATTAGTGAGAACCACATTAAAATCTCCAATCACTAACCAAGGACAATCTTTGTTACTAAGATCAATCAATTCTCCCCATAGTTCTCTTCTGTTAATTATCAAACAATCTGCATGAACACCAGTGACCATCACATCCCCAATTGCAACTGTTATAGCTTGTTTAGTTATAGAAACCACATTTGGAGTATCTAAAGAAACATGCCAAAATAACCAAATATTAGCTTTTTCCCCATGAGCAGAATTATGAATTAATGATTTACACATATCAGGTAAATTCAAATTAGTAATAGAATTATTTTTCACTTTTACTTTAGGTTCAGCAATCCACACCAAATTGGACAAAACTGGTTAACTAAACTCCTTAATTTCTCTCTGGCCCTTAATCTTTGAATGCCCCTGAGATTCCAAAAAATGACCTTCATTGATTTGGTTGAGAAGTTATATGACCTCTCACACCTTGAAAATTCACTGAATTACTTGAAGTTGCATGTTTCCTAGTTGTCACATTAGGAATTTGTTTTGGATTTTTTCCTTTAACCAACTTCCCAATGTTCTTATTCTTTCCAGGATCAACTACAGAAGTACTTGTTCCACTTTCAATGTGTAACTCTTCTGCCACATTTCTTAAATTTTGAAATTTATTTGAACAACTTGACCTCTCTCCATCATTGTTCACCTTATGCACCTGTAATTACCTCTTTTACTACCTCAGTCCCCACTGGACTGGTGTCGGTAATCACTGGTGCTTGAAGATTTTGAAAAGTCACTGAAGCAACATTCACTAGTTTCTCAGTTGATAAGAATGGAAAGTCCTTTTGTATATATAAAGTAAATTGTTTATCCATTTCTCTATCAAACTGCTCAGTAGAAGGAACTACTGTTGGAGTCTCATTCATCTCATCTTCACCAGCTAAAAGTTTATCAACATCTTGCAGCATTGCTTTTTCAGCCTCAGTAAAACAAATATCAAATCCTGCTGCATTTTGTACTTTAGGTCTCCATTGCTTTCTTTCTTTCCTTCTTTTGTCTTTGAAAATGTGAACATTCTCAGAGTTTGCTCTACATTCAGTTATCAAATGACCTACCACCTTGCAATGAGTACAAAATTTAGGTACATAAGGAATTTGCACCTCTTGAGTAAAGCTGCCATACTTAGATTTAACTTCAATCTGGTTTGGAATATGCTGAGATAAATCAACCTCCACCAACACACTAGCATAGTATCCTACCTCTTTTTTCAAAGTTGTTTCATCAACCTTGATAGCTCTGCCAAATATTTCACCCAAGTCCATGATAATATTTTCTTTCCAGTATTCCATTCCAAGACCAAGAAAATTGATCCATACAAAATCAGTAGTAATTTTCTGAGCAGCTGGATTAAAATTGGTCTCCCATTCTCTTAGTTTAAGAGCCTGAGTTTCCACAATCCAGTACCCATTCCATATATATCTCATATCAACTTCATTATCCAGTTTAATTATGAAAAAACCTTTTCCTAATGGAATCAATTGACAAGAACCAGTAAGCTTCCATTGATTCTTAAGTGAAGCTACAGCAGTAGCAAATTTTAATTTCACTAAATCAAATCTACCAATCAGACTAAACTTCCATTCATTAATAGTTTTATCTATTTCTTCATCGGAGATGTACAACGATGGTGTTTTACTTGAAAAATCATCAGCAGATTGATTATTATCATTACCAGAAGTAGATCCAAAAATAGGAGTATTCATATCAACCCAAAAATAGGAGTATTCATATCAACCCCAACTTTTTTACCTGAATTATCAGGTTTTTCAGATGATATAATCATTAAAAACACCTGAACTACTAATCAGAACCATGAAGATGTAAGAATTAAAACAAAAACTCACCTGAAATTTATTGAATTCACACTGAAAACGAGGATCGAAGAATAAATTTTCTCCGAGTTGTCGCCCGATTTGTCGCCTGAGTCACAGAGCCCGAGTCCAATTGTTGTACACCCTCCAATGAATAACAATACCCTCCAATTGTTGTAACACTTCTCATCATCTTGAATTCGTAATCTTCTTTGAATTTGTGAAAATATCGACCTAATTTCTTTGAATTTGTGAAAGTCTCGACCTAATTTCTTATTCTATGTTATAAAGGGTTTAAGCTGGAGATGATGTTGTTGTGGATACTGTGGTTTGATTGAGAATTCAGGGAGAAGATTTGAGAAACTGGAGATACTTTTTTAAAACCGAGATGGTTATATTTTTTCACGGGGCTGCAAATAAAAAGCTGTTATTTTTTAGGGATTGTTTCGCGAATACAAAATTATTTAGGGATGCACAGAAAATAAACCAAGTCAAATAGTTAGACACATCACCATATAACGAGTCAACGCGGGTCATGTGGTCATTAGACCAAACGCAAAGGTTGGACAAATGTTAAACCAAACCCAGGTTTTGGTCAAAGCCTGAGTACCAAATAACCCATGGAATTCAATAGTTTTAGCTTTCCACTATTTTATTATATGATATGATGTATTTTTTGACAATAGCCTTTCACTAGTAATATTTTTTCAGGTGACTAATGTTATAGTCGTGCGGCTACATAATTGAAGTAGGTATTTTAGTTAGATATGTGTCAAAAAATAAAGAGGGGCCACATCGTAGCCAGGTAACTGAGGTCTTCGCGCAGCAGGGTTTTCAGCCCGCAGGACCCTCTGCCCATTTTTTCAGATACAATGTAGGGTCCTTCCCATGATGCTCCGAGCTTTCCTAGCTTGTACTCTGCGCTGCTGGCGGAAACTTCTCTTAGGACCAACTCACCAACGATCATATCTCCTAGAGGTGTAAAACGTGCCGGCCCGGCACAGCCCGGCACACGAAATCGCGTGCTTCACGTGCCATGTGTCGTGTTGTGCTGTGCCAACGATTTAAACGTGTTGTGACGTGCTGTGCTTTACTAGTCAAACGCTAGGCCCGGCACAGCACACGAATAAACGTGATGTGCCGTGATGTGCCGTGCTGGCACACGTGTTATAAATAATTTGAAATCACTTAATGGTATACATTAAGTCGGACATTATTACGAGAATCTAAATAGACAACATATCATTTGAATTTTTTTTAAGTAAAATCAACAAGTTTATTCAATAAAAAGAAATAACCCATCAAATATAAAATTGGATCATTGTAATGTAATTTAATGTTCTAGTCAAATATAGGTAACGACATTATAACAACGATATTGGAATATATTTTTCCAAATATTTAGGTATTATGTGTTGTTATAAAAATAAGTTAGCATAAAATGTCAAAAACTAGCTAGAATAGTGACTCTTTTGTGAAATATACACAAAATGTGATGTATTATGCCTTGTTATATGATGTACTTGTGCATGCTATGACGTGCTTTCTTAACGTCTTTGTGATGTCTTGTGCTGCGTGCTAATCCGTCTCTGCAGCGTCTTTGTCTTTGGCCTCTTGTGCCAATTAGTCAAACCCAGCACGTCCCATTTAACTAACGTGCTGGGCTAAGTCACGTGCTGGGCTAGGCTGGGCTCAACTTTTAGCGTGATGGGCTGGGCTGTGCTCGTGCTGGCACAGCCCAGTTTACACCTCTAATATCTCCCCCCCTTTTAATGCAAGGAATGGAAAAGAAATTTTCACTATCATAACGATATGGGTCGTTGGATTTTCCGATTTTTAAATTCATCCCATTCGCAAATCCGTCACAATTTGACTTTCCGTATGAACTATTGATGTTGTCCGTTGGATTATCTTAATACCAGCCACAGGAGTTTACTTGATAACAAAAACCCTTATTCTTTAACATTATTACGATTTTACTCTACAACAAAAGCCCTTATTCTTTAACGTTATTACAACAAAAGCCCTTATTCTTTAACATTATTACGAAAATACCTAAATACAAATTTGTCCCCGTCCTCTCTCTGATGTACCTTATCTTCCCCGCCCCTCTTCTTTCCCTGAGCGACCGAAAGTTTTCTCTTTTTTTCTCTTAAGCAAAACATTTAACCGCTCGACCTCAAGAACGAAAGAGCCGTTGGGCGCAGTGTTTGTCGACATGGCAATGCACGTGCTCCTTACTTGTCTAAATAACTAAACCATTTATTTGTTTTTTTTTTTTTTTTTTAATTTGAAGCATGATGCAGAGATTTTTGTATCAGGCCGGGTTATTAACTCCTTTAACTTACCCAGCCAAATGAAGTCAAATTAACACTCTTGATTCTTGAAAGCATTTTTTTTCCTAACTTGAAGCACGGTGCAGGGTTATCAGGCCGGAATATTAACTTACCCAACCAAATGAAGTCAAATTAACACTCTTGAAAGGAGTGCAATAACTATCCAAATTTTAGAACAGTGATTTAAGGCAGACTATTTTGCATCATTTCTTTCTTATGTAGTCTTTAAAATGAAATAGAAATGTAACCAAAGAATGTAGAAGAAAAAAAAATGTATGTAAAGGAAGTGCAGCATCATCTAAGCAAATAGATATATGAACAAGCCTGAATCACCTCTATAAACAATTAAAAAAATCTATCAAAACTCAAGATAGCATAGCAGAATATAAATTTAGAGCTGACTGTAGAAAATAAGGATCTATTCCATCTTAATGTATACCGACGATGAAGCCGTTGGAAAAGTAGTCACCTTCTCACGAAACATATTAAACCGGCTCATATCATCACCCAAGACTTCTGAAAAACTGTGAAGGGATACTACTTCCAAGACCACTGCATTCTTCAGCAATATCTCTACAATCTTTAGTTCATTGATGCTACCAATTACGCCCCGAAGCTCAAAAAAATGGAGGTGACACAGCATGCCTGACGTAAAAAAACTCTTCTTCCCAACAGTCTAGCACAGTTGCTGAGTCAGACATAACCTTGACAATAACCAGAAATAAGAGTTTACATATGCAGTTTAATTGATAAAGAAATTGTTTAACAAGATTTATAATTATGGAAATATCAAGTGATTGATAGTTACCTCGTCACAAAGTGGAAAAGATGGGGGCTCGACGAAGCATTTCTGGATAATGAACAGAGTGAAAGTTAGAAGCATTACATTTATCTAGAAAGCTTAGGATGTGAACAGATCCTTTCAAGATAAAAATGAATGAAAAAAGGTAACAACAAGGAATTTCAGTAACAACCTTGGTTATTTCAATGGAAAGTGACTCAATATTAGGAGATTTCTTGAGCAAGGCTATTACTACAGCAAAGCAGTCCTTTGAAAGCCATGTCCGCAACCTCAAACTTCGTAGATTTACGAATACAGGAAGCTGAATGTCTGATAAGTCGGGAACTCCTGAGAGTACCTATGAACAGAGAAGCAAATAGCAGTTATTTAATTGATCTAGCCGATGCTAGAACCATGCATTCAATCCCCTTTTGGGGGAGCAGGTGACTGTTTTCTGCCTTGACCCACTATATAGACGGCTCCAATAGCATATTATTTTAAAAAGTAATAAAATATACAGTACTGTATATTGGTATTAAAGAATGGTAAGAGTCTGTTACATAAAGCATCATAAAAGTCTCAAATACAATAACCTATATGAAATGTGAAACGGACAAAGTGATCCAGTTTAAATTTTCCGTCCAAGACTGGTTCCACCAAGGCTTCGTGAAGGTTGATGACACCATTTGAATATAAAGAGTAGCAGAAGCAAGTTCAGACCAATAGAACCAACTGTTAATGAGGTAGTTGTGGTTCTAAAAAAGCGGAGTTGCGGTAAAAAAGTTTTATGTGGCCTTAAAGTGGATCACATTTATTGTTCCCAATGGACTCTAGCTTGAATTGAAAACAAAACATCTGAATCAGTAGGACTCATTCCGTATTGTAACTGAGGGAATTCAGATATCCCAATCAATCTGAATTTGCGCCTTTACCAGTAAAAGAAGGGATGTTATGAGAGTATTTAATAAAACCACAAAGGTGGCAGAGAAATCAACAATGGATGGATCATACTTCATAAAAAAAGTAATGTATTGGACTTTCGAAATGACTCAATCAAACCACATTTAGCAATATATATGTTTTACTTGTATCTTTGATTCAGATGAGGACAAACATTTTATATTTTAAGCAGTTTAACATATGAATATATCATGCACGATAAGAAAAGAAGCAACTGTACCTCAAGGAACCAAGGAGACAATGCTAAGTTCTTCGCACTGTGAAGAGCTCTAAGCAGCTTTATTGTATTCTGAGCAAACGATTTTTTCAACACTTCAGAAAACTCTGAAAACGTTTTAGGCAGATCTTCACTATCTTCTTTTACTTCCATGTTAGTATCCACAGGTGATAGTTCCTCACCATCTTCATTTACTACAATGTTAACGTGCGCAGGTGGCAGTTCCTCACCATCTTCATTTACTACAATGTTAACATGCGCAGGCGGCAGTTCCTCACCATCTTCATTTGCTACTAAGTCTACTATGTTAACATCCGCAGGTGGCAGTTCCTCGCCATCTTCATTTACTACTAAGTCTACTAGGTTAACATCCGCAGGTGGCAGTTCCTCACCATCTTCATTTACAACTATGTTAACTTCCACGGGTGGCAGTTCGTCACCATCTTCATTTACAACTATGTTAACATCCTCAAGTAGCAGTTCCTCACCATCTCCGTTTACTACCATGTTAACATCCTCAGGTGGCAGTTCACCATCTTCATTTACTACCATGTTAATATTTGCAGGTGGAGGTTCTTCAGCGTCTTCTTTCACTACCATGTTAATATCCGCAATGACTAGAGAAGTAAGGTTTTCTAAACAATAGTCATATGACAAACAAGATTTGCAGCTGAACGATTTTAGATTTGGAGTATCTAATTTTACAATCTTAACCTCATTACCTAATGGTAGAGAGGGATTATTGTCTAATTCAAAATGCTTAAGTGTGACTGATGAAATACTGATATTCAAACGACTGTCTTTAATAACCAACGACTCTAAAGCTGGGCAGCTTGAAAAGAGCTTATCAGCAGGATTTTCATCATCAATAGAAACTGATTCAAGCTTTAAGAATTTAAGACAAGGTAAACTAATCGAACTAGGAAGAACTAAACTCGAGCACTCATAGCGACCAATTTTCAACTCTAACTTCGACAGTGATTTACAATTGAATAGACATGAAGGTAACTCAACTGCAAGATCCTTCTCAGCACTAATATCCATAGATACTTCTTCAACGCCCCTTGTTAGAGAAGCAAAAATCCATGAATTAACACTGCGAGCAGTTGCTTTATCACAACCAATATCACTGAAAACAAGATTGAACCTCTGTACTTCACAGCTATCACGAAGAACAAATACCCTATCGACAAAATCTAAGAACCCAGAATGTTCCATAGTATGCAAACTAGAATCGAAGTTCAAAACTGGAACAGATGCCCAGATATACCTCCATACTTTAGCTAAAATGCAAGTTCTAACTACACATGTCATGTCAAGGAAAGACAATATATGGTGAATTAGCTTTTGGGGCAAAATGCTGATTCTATCTTCAGCTGGTGAATTTCTAGGCTCTTCCATGATCTGTATTCCAGGAAAACAAATCTAAAAGGTGTTTAAAATTGCATGTAAGTGTTAAAATGAAAGGGGTTTTAGTAGTTACCCTATAAACCCTAACTGAAGATCGAGAAAATGCGAGATAGGAGAGAGAGAGATTCGAGATGATGAGCTGAACCTGGAGTTTTTGATGGCGGTGACGGAGATCAGAACTGAAGCGAGGATTCTGAAAACCCCGAGGAGGAGATTTTAGGTCTAGGGTTCTGAAATGAGAACCCCTATATTTTTGGTAGGTAGTTTTTTTTCGCAAGTTATTGGTTATGTACCGAGGGCATTCCGGATATCTGGAAAGAAGTTAGAGCTTCTCCAACGTTGAATGTGGATCTTTCATACGTGACATCACTTTTAAGACATCTTGTATGTATAAATTCCTAAACTAGATTTTGTGCCCGTGCTACGCACCGGCGTACCCGAAAACCATCTATCATATTTTTGGTTCGGTGTGACGTGGTTTCGCCTCGCCCTGTGGTGCATTTTTGATTTGGTGTGGCTCGGCTTTGCCTCGCCTCGTCCCCCAATGCATGCTTAGGATTTTTGATTTGGTGTGGCCTGGCTTCGCCTCGCCGCGTCCCAATGCATACTTGGCACGGTTTCACATCGCCACGTTCCAATGCATGCTTGGCTTAGCTTCGCCTCGCCGCGTCCCAATGCATACTTGGCTTGGCTTCGCATTGCCACGTCCCAATGCATGCTTGGCTCAATTTCACCTCGTCCCGTCATGCATTTTTTATTTGGTGTGGCTCGGCTTCGCCTCACCCCCGTCGCTTAGGAGTTTTGCTTTGGTGTGGTGTGAAGCCACGATGCATTTAGATTTGGTGTGGAGTGGCTTTGCCCGCCCCATCGCGATACATTTTTATCTAACTGGATTATTATGGGAAAAGTATTTAATTTGTCCTTCTGGAGTTAATCATATTTAGGTTGCTAAACTAAACATGCTAGCATCTGTTTCTAAGATTTATAAAATGGTGCATCATATCCAGCTCTTTTCGCAATCCAAGCACAACTGAAGTAGTTTTGTAGTACATATACATATGTATGAATACTAAAGAATGTCTAGAAATAAATTGGACTTTCTATTTTCACATACCAAGAACCACTTAGATCACCATGGCCTGCTTTTTTTCTTTCTTTTTTTCTATATTTGACTTACACCAGCTTGACAACTTGACAACTCGTGGTGATCAAGTTGTTTTTGATTATGAAAAGAAAAAAAATGCCCGTTGCGATGCATGCATCTTTTATTAGGTGTGACGTGGCGAAGCATGCATTTTATTTATTTATTTATTTATTAGGTGTGACGTGGCTCTGCCCAAAAGTTGTCAACCAAAGTCCCAAAAACTGGTCGGGAATTGGCCGGAATTGTTGCTGGCAAATACTTCAGGTGACCAGAAAATTCATTTTTAATAATACGTCGGTCAATTGGTAACTGTGTCGACTCAGTCTAGGGTGTAATCAGGTGGTCTGAGTCAGGGTCTGTGTGGCTTGGCTGCCAAGGCCATTTGCACATCCAAACTCAAAGTTGCGCCATAATGGTGCTTCTGTACTGCTCCATCTTGCAATTCTGCAGTGCACAACTTCCCAGCTGCCTAGTTGCACACTTCAACTGATCCACTTGTTCCCATGAACTTGCTCATAAGCATTCAAACAAAGCTCATGAGAATCACAGAAAACTGTTGCTCAACCAACTCCACCAGAACTGCATTACTAACTCTACTTGCAGTTCAATTCTTTCTTCTGACCAGCTCCATCTCGACTGCACCAGTACCTTCTTCTTCTCACAGCACCACCAGAGCCCATTTCATCTGCTTCATAAACATCTCACCAAACTCATACAGACCATCAATTTCACATCCTTGCTCATGTTGAGCTCAGAATCTCCACCAGCTTCAGTTGCTTGTATAGCAACAGAAGCACCTGCTATCAAAAATTAGTCACAATACCAACAACTACATTGTCTTCAACACAAACCCAACACCCTGCTAGCACACAACATCAACTCATTGCAGTAAGCAGCTTCAACAACATCATCAATAGCCTTACAACCATACCACCTCCAACACCAGCATCATAATCTCTGCTCTTGACTGCAACATTCTTCATAACCGGCTTAACATCCCATCACTGCCTCCTCCCTGCAACTACAGTACCCATTAGCTCACAACAGATCACCACCTTCTACTTCTCATCTGGAACCACCAGTTCATTCTACTGCATAGATATTATCAAATCCCATTCAAACCCTAAGATATTCTTCAACTCGGAAATCCATTGCACCATGATTAGCTGACTATTGCCAAACACGCTTCATTCAAATCCATCTAGCCATGGATAGCAACTGCACGTAATCAGTCCAACAACACAATTTTTATGCTAGATTTCAGGCCAAACTCACTGTCTAAGACTAACCCATAACACCAGTTCATCTCAAACTCTGAATCCCTCATTTAATCATCAACATCTCAAGCACAACATCTTGCTCACAACATCAGCAAATCTCCTTCTTCTCCTTGGTTTAACTCATTGTTTCACCCACAATCCATCCAAACTCAAGTCACTTCTTGATCTGAACCTTAAATGAGATCCAAAACTGTCACCAAATGCATCAAAACCAAAACATATTAAAAGAAAGAAAAGAAGGGGGTGTTAGAGAGATGTCCTTCCTTCATCAAAACTATGAGTTTAACTGTAAACACGACCATATCAAGCTGAATCACTTTGCCTGGAAGCCTGTACCTGTAATGGATACTAATCCATTCTAAATTATCTCAAACACGACATCTTCTCCGAGTATAAGCAGTATAGCGGAGCTTTGTTGATCGAGCAACAAAAAGAAGAAAAAAAATCAGTAGAGCTCCATTTTGTATTAACTTCACTTCCAGGCGACCTAGAAAACCTCTTAAGTATCTACTAAACGAACCCGTTATATATTAAGGGCCTTGTCATTTCCTATTGATTCCCTAATATTGGTTTTATAGGTCCAGTGCCAAATAGTATCAATACCATAATCAAGGGGTGGAGAACTCTGAATGTATCCTATACACCTGATGATTTCATATGGTTTGAGCACTGCAAATAGTATACATGTTGCATCCAAGAAAAACAAATATATTACATTAGATAATGATATCAATAAATAAATGATGATTGCATCCACGAAAACCAATCTTGTGTGGCACTTAACTCTTGCGGCGTTATTGTTGATGATTCAGTATCGCTCTTCTATTAGCTGAGACAACATAAAACCAAAAAGCATATTATCCAGTTTTATCTATTAGAGTACACCAATTTCGCGTTATGTTATCAATAAAATTTTATTCAAAAATGAGTACTGATTAAACATTTTTAGAAGAAGTATCCCCTTACCTGAAATGTGTAGCTCATTCTTCCCTTGAGATGAGGAAGATCTCCTTCACAACATCAATTTCTTCTCATTCTTGGTTCCTTGATCATAATCAAACCAAACCCTTCTCTCAATTTCAGTTCTTCGATTCACAGCAAGATCCCATGCCTATTTCAGATGCAAAATCAAACCCTTATTTCTTAATCCTCTCCATCTAACAACAGCATTAACAAACTCTTTCTCTCACAAATATGCCTTTAAATTCCTCTTTCGTCTCTCGATTTCTCGATCTCAATCAGACGCGACTTTTATTTCTTCTCGTTTACTTTGACGGAGTAACGATTTGGGGATGGTTTAATTTGATGGAGTTACTTAACGTCCAGTTAAGCATTCGGTGTAAACAGAATGTAACAAATTATTTAGGCACAAATTCTGATAAAAGTAATGTCTACCCACGTTTTTGCTAACGGGGTTATAAACGCCCAGTTAAATACAGGGTGTAAATGGAGTGTAATCCAAGTTTTAATGTCCCGACCAATAGAGTCTCGCCAAGTGTCCTCTCCAGAATTACTAATGCCTAAAGCTTTTATCTAATTTAATTTGAAGGGGGTGTCACACTCACCGTGCGACGTGGGAGCTTATATGACTTAGTGTTTTAAAAGAGGGGAGATATTAGGAGAAAATAAATTTTATCACCAACCCATAAAATGTTGTATCATTCTTTTACTTAATTGTAGGCACATGATTGGTTAAAATTATTGATTTTTTGTTTTGTTTTTAGTGATTTTTATTTAAAAAAATGTGAATAGGATATGAAGACATCCTCTAAGTGAATGTCTAAAACTAGAGGTTGACTTAGAGGATGTCTAACTTTTTTTTTTGCCACATCATCCTCATATCAATGGGTTGGAGACTATTTTTTATAAAAATTGTTGTGTATCCTATGTGGATGAAGACTATTTTCTTCACACACATTCCATTGGAGAAGCTCTTAGTAAGTAGTAACAATGCTCAAACTGAATAAGGAAAATCCAAAGAGCATGGGTCCGTGGACACACTGAATTCTGCCCTTGATTTCCCAACCCACAAGAGGAAAATACAAGCAGTGAAAACCACATTCGAGCCCACTTTTCAGTTTTTTTCACCGTTAAATATACGTTTGTGAAACAAGCGCGCCTTATTTTCCATATGAAAATTTCTCCCAAACTCATAATTTATAAAATTCTATTTTGGTCTTGTTTTCTTTATTTTTTTCTCGCCGAATTTCTTCTTCCTCCCAACTGTGAAGTAATCCCGATGAGTAATATTGATAGACTGTATAAGAAGAAAAAAAATCGTTTGATTTTGTAATTATGATTTGGGGAACTAGGGTGTGTGAGAAATTAGGCTAGGTTTGAAGTGGGATTGATGTGAATTCAGTGGAATTAGAATGTATGTAATTTTTTTTTTACCTATTTTTCCTCTTTTCTATGATTTTTGGGTTTCTTTTTGTCTTAGAATCCAGTGTAAAAATCATGCCCTAGCTATTGTATTGCAAAAGGGTATTGTTATGGCCAGATTTACATCCCCGAGATCAATTGGATGCTAATGATTCCCTGCATTGTCTAGCTATTGGATTCAGGTATACAAAACACATGGGAAATGCATCAGGTATGACCATTTTTATAGCGTCCTATTATAACTGCTTTTCTCTACTGTTAACTGAGCATTTGCTGAACTTTTGACTTCCTAAGATTATATTTAGTCTTCGTTGCAAGTAGGCGGGGATGGTAATCTTCATGTCCTTGAGAGTTCTGGCCTTTTCATGATTGACAGTTTTTTATATAGGTGGAAATGTGGACTGCACGACTTCATGCCTAGTACTCTTCTAGCAAGGAAACAACTTTCATCAACTGAGCTTAGTCTTTGCAATAATGATTCTACAATAGTAGTGACCAAAGTTTCATAATCACATTATTTGTCAATTTATAGTCAATTTCACCATCTATTTGTTCACAATAATACACCACACTATCTTTTTATGTTTCAAGATTGAAAGTTGTTAGCAACAAAGCAAAAGAATAAAACTTGATCGACCCCAGGTTGTAGTTCAAGAAACCAAGTTTGATCATCTACAAGTATGATACCACTGTCCCTATAGTTTTTCTAGTGGAAATTTATGACTTCTTTATGTGGTTCACTACCTACGAAGTGGATACATTTTCTAGGAACTAATAATACATGTATGGTTTATCTTTCTTTTTAAGATATGAAGTGTTTTTATATCCTTAACTGTGAAATGTCCAAGGTAAGAGTAACATAACTGGTTATATTCAGTATATATGCAAGACTTTTTATTTTATAGATGTATCAAACTGATCAAATATTCAACTGCAGTGATTTAGTTTACAAGTACATGAGCATTTGTGTTGTGAATATCCATTATCTATCTATTTATCTTGCTAAGGTCCCGATTATTGTCAGCTATTGAATAGGTGAAAGACTCTCCTCAAAAGTTGATATAGTCGAAACACGAGAGAGATATGGAATTGAAGATGGGAGCCCGTTATTTTTGTTAGAGTATTGCTCGGTTGAACCCACAAGATTATCTATCTCAATCTTGTTGACAATGTGAGGTGATCAAAACTAAATCTTGATTTCTAGTCTACTAAATCAAGTCTCGGACTAGTTTAGGATTGTAGTTGAGTATCAGAGATCAACCTTGAAGACTGGAAATCGACAAAGACATTTGGAGAACTTTGTATCAGGTATGTGAAAATTTAACCATTCTATTTTTCTCACCATACCATCATTATATCTATTGAGACTATGTCGTATGACTCCTAGTAGAATTACAAAAAAGAAGTTTCGAGTCAAGCTTGTCTTGTGAAAAATATCAAAATATGATTTAGCAAATAAGATGTTCAATGGTCCTTAAAAATAATAATTTTATGAATTAATTTGTTGATCAATTGAAAATTGCTCATGAAAATGATTGTATTACCTGGGAATGTTTCAAACATCATAAGAGAGTAATATGAACTTACTGATATTTCTACTCAGGGTAGGTTGGCGAACCAGTTCATAAACCGTAGATATAAGAGTTTCAGAAATACAGGAAGGTTGGTGAACCAGTTTGCAAACTGCAAGTTCGGTTAGGTACATTTCACGAACCCGGTTGGCGAACCATGGTGAACTGAATTTCAAGTTGGATAAATAGGCTAGCAATTGACGAACCCAGTTCACGAATTGTGGTCAACTGAGTTCCATAGTCTAGTAGGGTTGGCGAACCTGGTTCACGAACTGTAGTACCCTTACTCGTGAACAATACCTATGACTGGAGAACCGTTGTACCAACTGTCTCGACTATGTTTAGCAGATGCTTAAAGACTTATTATTTTAAAATGTTTAGCATTGCTAGAACTCTCTTAAATACTTCTAAGACTTCATTGATCACTTAAAAACTTATGTATGTGTATCATGATTAATTTCTTAGGTGTTTAAATGAATATCAAATATCTTTCAGTTATTTGACTAACTTTCCAAACCGAACAGTCATTATACACGGTTCCATAAACGAACTTATGTATATACTCTATTGTATTTTAAATACCTAAAGTGTTTGCTTGATTCTCAAGTTATTTTATCTTGAATTCTAAGAAACCCATGGTCTTTGAAAACTATAAATAGAGATGCTATTTCAACTTGGAAAATCAAACCCTGACACTTTGTGTCGTAGTTGATTCTAGAATCGTCCTCTATTGACATGTGTTTCTTTTGTGAAACATTAATAGGTCTACGACTAAAAGACTTCGCTTTGGGGATTCATGAAGCAAGGTCCGACTATCTTTATCTTGATAGTTTGTGAATCCCAATCTTGCTTGTATGTTATTGATGTTTTCGTAATCTCTTTCAGGCAAAATAGATAGTATTCGCAAAGTTTTCTTCGTCTTAGAATTTGTTATTACTCAAGATAGATATCTAAAGACTGATCTTAGTTGATTTTTCAAAGATTGTTCTTGAGCGATGGTTAAGAATATAGGTTTCTCTTCGGGAGTCATAAGTTCCAGATTTTTGAGGTTTGATAGCTTTGTCTATTGCAAACATATTTCCATACCTTAACCTTTGATCTAAACAGAAATCAAATAGGCTTATCTGTTAGAGGCAGGATTGGTATTAAAAGTCTTCACTTCGGCTGAAGCAACTCTTAGATTATAAAGGAAGTCAGCTAAGGGAGTAAAGTGCGTATACCCATGCGAGGTTCAACAAACGTAAAGAGCGTGACTGAAACTGAATCATTTGGAAGGTGGATTCGGTCTCAACTACATTCCAATCCTAAGTCTGATAGTAGGATAGTGTCTATAGCAGATTAATATAGTGTGGTGTTCAATATGGACGAGGTCCCGGGGTTTTTATATTATTACGGTTTCCTCATTACCAAAATTTCTGGTGTCTTATGTTTATCCTTTTCTGCATTATATTATTTATCTTTATAATTTGATTCACACAAGTTCGTATGTATTCAATCTAGTAGATATGTTCTTTTAATTATAATTGATTACGAGACTTGTTTCTTGTAGAATTTGTATCTTGAAAGATAGATAACAAGTTTAATCACTTCGTATAATTCCGATTAGATTATTTGGATACGGCTAGATTGATATTGGATATTGATTTTTGAGATTGTCCAAGTACTCTGCTTAACAATCAGGTTCACAGACTCTAAGTATATATACATACTGATTGAGTATAGGTTGAGATATAAACTTTATATACATACTTTCAAGGATTATTCAGCTGGTCTACTTGCTATTGTATTAAGTTTTGTCTATATAGGTTGTCGAACACAAAAGTTGAGTGTATGTGGTATCCCATGTGTTTTCAATTGGTATTAGAGCAGTCAAACACTGTTAGACCTAATAAGTTTGTGTTTGAAGTGATCTATATTGTGGACAAGAGTGTAATCTCTATTAATGTACCATCGGACCCAGGGAATTTTTTTTTTTAATAGTTGATTTTTTCAAATCTGTTGAAGAGATTCTGACAAGGCCACCACCTGGTCAAAAATCTCTTGAAGTGTTCACTGCTCTTGAGAAACATTTATAAAGTTTACTCTTTATGTGGACTCGTTTCTACAGAAGGAACGAGATTCTCTTGAAATATTAAATAAAATCATCGCGGATAACATAATTACTGATATAGATATTGATAAGTTAATAAGCGAGTATCATACTCCCTCTCCTTGTGATATTGAAAAACTTAATTTTTTGTCCACTCAAAAGGTAGAGACTAATTCTTATCTCTCAGATTATGTTCTGAATCATGATCTTGGACATCCTGATAACTATATTTTGTCTATTCACAAAAATGGTGTGGAACAGAGTCTTCAAGACAAAGTAATAGTGGTCACCTTGATGAAATGATCATGAATTCTCCATGCAACAAAAGGTTTACCTCACACAAAACTAAGCATCATCTTCAGGCTCTATTAAGAAGATGTATGATAACGCATCATGATTGCTCACTTCATGCTTCAGGTATGTACAAAAGTATTTACTATTTTATTGGGAATTTCTCTTGAATACAGATAATTGTGCTTTCTTAAATCCTCTTGTTTGTGAAATTTATTGGAAGGAAGTACTTTCATGGAGCCGGTCTATTTCAACCAAATATTTCTATGAATACTTTTGTTTACGATATTATCTTTTCCTAGAATTGTAATATTTTTAGTCGAGCCCAGCTCCTAAAATTTTGTCAGCTTATTATTCATGTGGTGTTATAATGTCTAGGATGATATGCTCTTGGTTAGAACGTGTGCGAGCCACGTACCATGAAATATGTGTGAATCTAGTTATAGAACTAGGTTGTCCGGTTAGTGATATGAATTTCACACTGAAAGAGAAGGATAACTTCTTGTTTTCTTTATCTTATTTTCTTCCTTTCACTTTCTTCTCAATAGTTCGAGGACCATAGAAAGAAACTAAAGGGGTCATCGGCCTCTCACAATCAAAAATTCATTTTTTTTATGAAATTGTGATTTCTTGATTACGTTGAATTCCCCTTGTGATTTTATTCAATGGGTGACGATTATTTTTCACTTCTATGGATGTTGCGGAGTTGTTTAACTTTGAATTATTCGTGAACCCGGTAAGTAACTATTAATTCTTGATGCTTTCTTTGATTCAAGTCAGGTTTGGAAGAAAAAGAAAACATCCTAGAGAAAATTCTAGTATAAGAAACACTGGTAAAAATGAATATGATAATGAACAATACTTTGATGCTAGTTTGCAAACTCTTTTTATTAATGAGCATACATGATCTTTCTCCTGAAAAAGAGTTTGACATTGAAGAGTACCATGGATAGCTGAATTAATAATTCATTGGCAGTTAATACGAGAATGTCGAAATATAAACTAATTGCGAGAAATCCAAATATGCCAAAATAAATAAGGAAGAAAGACAACCCAATGTATTTCATTAAAAAAAAATCTTAATACATCATATGTCCTTGAACCAATAAGGTCCAAAAGGTCTAAGAGGAATTTAAATTCCCCATCTACAGTGCAACTGCTGCAAAACATGTAAGATTATATGACAGTTAAAAAATAAATGAAAAACATAATCAATATCAAAGTTACAAAGTAATCAGCTAGGAGAATTCCAAAGTTTTCTTCTGTAAAGAGCGTCCCTATCCATTAACTTGTTAAAACAAACCTTCCAAAAGAAACTTCTGATTGTCTTGGGAGCAAGAATTTTCGAAATCATTATTTGAAAGGTAGGTCATGAGAAATTGGTATGCGTTGTTGATAGTGACCTCACCAGACGAGTGATGGGTCCAAATCCTTTCAACGACATCTTAATAGATAAATGAATTAAAACAGAAAGGATGTTTCTATAGACATCAACATGTAAATATCATCTAAAGTCCAGGTGGAAGTAGAACTCTTTATAATGTCCTCGATTTTAAGGCCAGGCCGAACAATGGAACTAAGGTCCATGTAACAGCTAACAGAATGTTATAAACCCATGCATATTTCTAAAAGTGTTGTTTATGGGTGAAAACCATCTCTGCCGGTTTTGGTAATTTTGGGGTGTATGGATGAGAAATGAGTTTAAACCTTAAACAAATGCACTGCACGGGAGTGCTTTTGATTCGATAGACCAATCTATACAATTCTGTCTTAAACCAAGAAATGGCCGTTCTAGACTTGTTTCGGTCACAAAGTGAAGGAGATGGGTTTGATCTTAGGTAGGGAAGCGAAGAAGGTGTTGAGATTGTGAAGGGTGTAGGTTTGTTTATGACGTGTAACAGAAGGGTGAGAAGGCATACGATTAATGCAAGCAGGCTCTGGGTGTTTGAATACGTTTTTTATTAACACTTGGTTTCTGAGTTGTCTGTCTTAGAAATAGGGAGGAGAACCTATTTATACAAGTCATTTGAGCCTTATTCACGTCTCTCGTAGGAAGTGGAGTGATGGAGTTGTGTGTTAGTGTTACACGATCAGTCTTTCCCACTTCTCCTGTCATCACTAACCGTCCATGACTTCCTGACACATTCTTGTGATGGCGCGTTGCACGCTGTAAACCGCCAGACCAATACCCCAGCATGTATCCCCCCATTTGTGACATGATTGATGTCTCAAGTGTGGATCGTGGGACCCACAGGAAGTAGCAAACGGTGCTAGGCTAAATAACTAAGTTATTTAGGAAATCAGTACCATGTATCCTCTATGCATGTAATGCATCGAATACATTCAATATGCATGAAGCATCATTTTTTTAAAGCTTAACGGAGTAAGTCACGAATTAAGCGTCTTAAAATATCTTCTTGTCCAGCCAACTTCGAGTGACCGTTTGGAGGCTGCATGGGCGAGCCATGCCTTGTCCAATCACTCTATGCGGAAGAGTGGTGGACGATGATCATGGTGATACCTCACTTGTTGCCCAATTCCCAATCTAGGATATCCGTCCAAGCTAGTGAAGTTGGATGGACGAGATGGCTTGCGACCCAATCTGCGACCATTGGATTAAGGCTTAGGAGGTATGCAAGCTCCCACTTTCAGCTCAATCAAATTTGAGTTTAGGGAATATTTTTGGATGGACCGATTGGTCCTGCATGGAGGCGGCACACTGGTGTTTACGTCCATGCAAGCTTGTCTCACAAAGGTCTAATCTAAACCATTCAATTTGGCCGACAAAGAGGAGTGGTTGAGATCAATTTTCAATAGGACTCATGTGTCGTAAAGGATTCCTCAAGGAGGCGTGGTAAGCCACCTTTGGGTGCACGAATTGAGACGTCCGGCCAAGGCCGGCTTTGGCCGATTGGTCAAGCATGAAGCCGAGCCCACGATGATCGCGTTGACATGCTCAGGATCCTTTAAATCGACATCTACACCCTCCGTTTAAGCCTGCAAAGATGGACGCTCTTGATCGATTTGCGACACATGGATGATGCCGCAAACCCTAATTAGGGTTTCGGACGACCAACTTCAACCGATCGAATTTGGTGGTTGCGTGCCTCCCTTGGGGAGGCCGATTACGCGGGTCCCATCTTGGGATGGCGGTGAGCACATGCATGCTTGCTCCATGGTCCTGGGTGCGATCTAAGCCATTCAACCATGCCTGCGAAGTTGGATGATCGTGATCTGTTTAGACTTCCACAGCTTCCTAAGGCATCACGCCAGCCTTGTTTGGGCAACCGTTTGTTGCTCCACGACTTGGCTATGGGAGAACCGATCAACCAGGTGGAAAGTGGGCCTGCCATTGGGTGTACCAACACTTCACCACTTGATCGAGGGGCTATCTAAACCGTCCAACCATGCATGCGAAGTTGGACGGTTGCGACCTCTTTGAGACTATTTTTCGACAGTTTTATGCATGCTAGCCGTTCCATGCCTGCTCGACCATCCCCTTTCAGGATTGGTGTTTAGCGGATATTTGGGGGCAAGGTACGCGTTCGACCGACCAGGGCATAAACGGGCCCGCTGGTGGTCCTTGCGGTGATAGCCTGCTCCTGCTAGGGTTCGTCTAGGCAGGTTAATTCATGCGGCCAACTTGCATGGCCGTGATTATTTCTGAGACTGATATGGACAGTCCATATTCAAATATGCTCGATCGGGGTAGTATAACACACCGAGAGATGATTCTCTTTGTCAGGGAGTATTATAGTCTGTACGTGTATTTCATGGATGCCTCACTATTGATACTTGGATATTCATGTTACTCTGCTGAGAGTAACAATCAGTCATCATGCCGCACCAACAATGAGAATTCTGTTGAGAACATCACAGGAAATACAAGGTGTTTCACGCATTAACTACTAATGCTAAAATTCACAGAACACTTGGGGATTGTTGCTATATGCTCCATTCAAGGTGAATTAATAAAGCGAAGAAGTATTCATCACTTATGAAATGGCCTTATCCTTTGCAGGATGACTATTTAAAAATTTGGTTTTACAACTTTAGCCCTAAACTAAAATCCACTATCAACATTAAGTCCACTGCCTAGCACATGATGGTTACACTATTGTGGGGTAGGCATGAGATGGTGACATATACATGGGAAAAGAAACAAGATGAAGGGATCTTACCCGGAAAATCCTTGATTGATCGCTAGCAATTGCACATGTGAATGTGTCGTTGCAAGAGTGGGGACGGTTTCCTTCCTTTGGTGTTTGAAATAAAAGGGAATCATTTTCCCACAAGGATTCTTCAATTTTTTTGTCTATAAAAGGGGAGTCGACCTCCCTCCTTTTTTTTTATTTTCTTTTTGTTCAGCTCCCGTCACTCACAGCTCCTGCCGTTGCCGAACACACCACCACCGCTATTGCCGGAGCTCATTGCCACGGCCACCGCCGGAGTTCGCCGTTCGTCGGCAAGGTAAGCGTTCTGTGCAATTTTTTTTTACAAAAAACCTAATTTCTTAGGTAAACTTCATTTGCCCCCGAGAGATTTATCCCATTGTAGATGAAACCTCTTCACAAGATGTATCGTGATTAACTCCACGCTTTGATCATTTTCCATTATTGCATGCAAAACCTAGCTTTTAGGTTGTATCTTGAAAAAACCCTTGTCTTGGATTTCGTAAACACAATTCCCATGAATAAATAAAAAAAATCGTGCTATGATACGTATGAATGAATACGGGTCCCCATATATGCTTGATTGAACGTGGGTCCCATCGTGTACGCCTGATCGAAAATCGACCTTATACCAGCCTTGTGACTTCGACCAAT
Organism: Papaver bracteatum; assembly: GCA_023529315.1. NCBI lineage: Eukaryota > Viridiplantae > Streptophyta > Magnoliopsida > Ranunculales > Papaveraceae > Papaver > Papaver bracteatum. The sequence goes on along the minus strand of JAJJWX010005220.1, from coordinate 42,261 downwards.
ACCAGCTTCGTGATCTTGACCGGTCCCGCTTGCTGACGTGGCCCAATACCAGCCCACTTGACTGACTTGATATCAGTCTTGCTTGCGTGGCTCAATACCTGCATGACTGTCGCAATTTGGTGACGTGACCTAATACCGGACTTGCTTGAATCCAATACCAGCCTTGCCTGCTTTGTTCGAACATGGGCCCGCTATGTGTACATATTCTCTCATTAGCTGATCATGATCAAGTCCCCATGATATAATTTGGCATGTAACTTGGACTGGATACGTTTCTTCCCATTTCACAACGGTTGCCTTCAAAATATTCGATAATCATCCGCTGATTGTTATCCCGCATTTGTAGCCTTTGCAGACGTTAAGTGAAGGCTCCTCTTTTCTCTGGGATCTTGTTAACTCGTGGAATATAAAGAAGACGCTGAGTCTCCTCCCATCGCAGAATTATTTCTTTCTTTGTTCAGGTATTGCCCCACATCTATTGCATAACTTGATCTTCTTGGTGATGATTTTTTTAAACATAATCATGGACTATTTTTGCAGAATGGAGATCGCTGGCAAGGACTGCTCTGGTTTCTCTCCTGAAAGAAGCTTCGAAGTGAACAAACCTGAGACTGATGGTCCATTCGAGGAGGTAATGGCTAAAATTGATGTTCCTCTTCACGAGGCTGATCACTCCATACGGGGCATACCAATTATGTACTTGCGTGTCGCTCGAGAACGCGTTCGTGATCTTCTGACTTTAATCGACAGGGAGGAAAAATGTAGGCTTGAGGAAGCGTCGCAACCGCCAGTAAGCGCGAGAGCTGAGAGATTTGTTGCACAGATGAAAAGGCGAAGGGTCGAACATGAACATCCTATAAGGGAAAATATGTGTGATTATCCGATCCACGATGGTGTAATTATTCTTGATTCTGATGCAGAAAAGCCTGATATTCCAAAAGTTATCAGCACAATCTCTGACGTTACGGCGTTTCTTGAGGAAGATATGGAAGCTGTTCCTACCTAGGATGTTGTGGAGAACGTTGCCGCAGAAATACCCGAAGTGGAAGCTGAGGAAGACCCGAAGGAATAAATAGTGACGGCTCATGATGACATTGAGGAAAACCCCAATGGTGGAGGAAACAAAGTCGACCTTATTGATGACTAAATCTCCCTGTTATTTCTCTTTTCTTCTTTTCAGAGTATTTTCCCGTGATCTTGTGAACATTTTTCTCCTTGTACTCAGTGGCGGCTGAGTTCAAGGTTTTCTTATTTCTGCTTACTTGTTTGAACAAGTTTCTTATTTTTGAGATAAATCCTTTATCAAGATTACATCACAGTGTTTGTGCCTTCATATGATTGTATGTGATCCTTGTGAGAAGAGAAGTAATGACATAATGAAATACCATGGACCTGTCCGCGCCCTCCTGGAGTAAGCTAATCTTCGCACTCCTGACATAGGCTGGGACAAACTGTTCAAGGTGATTTCCCTTTTCCTTTGCATACATTTTATTCCTCCAACGTTTCCCGAAAGGTGTGAAGTGTTTCCTTTTATGGTTCTCTGGTTTAGTCTGGTGAGTAATGATGACTCAGGTTGAACCTAGATCTTTATGTCATGCCCAGGGGTAAAAACTTCTAAAAGAAAATAATACTTTAATTAATTGAGAAATTGGAACCCTTATAATTATGAAGGCAAGTATTGCAATCATTTTTTGATAGAATTAAAAAAATAGCAAGGAAAGGGAAATTGTTGGAGGAATGCTGGAGGAAACATTATGGAGAACCCTGGAGAGGGAGAGTAGCACAACGTTTCTAGGTACTGTAGGGTTTAAGCCATCGTGAGTGGATCGTCACGCCCTCAAGCTTGTCAACATTGATGATCTTGCAGTAGCCTCCTAGGATGACATCTGCTACCAAATATGGTTCATCTTCCTTTGTTGTCGACAAATCAGATTGGTTAGTCATTTTCACCGCCACATTTCCAACTTGAAACGTGGTCCTCTTTGCTACCATATCTCCAATTTGAAACGGATTTGGACTTGGCACGTTATCTTGTTTTTGGGACACGTTGTCTCTGACTGCTTCCAAGCTCTTGGAAAAAAGTTTGAAAGGACCGGCATCCCACTCACATCTCTTAGTGGCGGTTAGGTTGTTGATTGAAACAAGTCCCCGAGCCTCAGCAGGAAGAGGCTTTACCGTTTGTAAAAAAAGGTTGTTCGATGAGACTTACATGAGCTCGGAACCTTTTAAGGTATGCATTCGGGATTTCTCCAGGAAGTTGCATCACATTTGCAAGGCGTCGATATGGCAACAAACAATCTTCAGGATTTGACGGCTTGTTGGAGATTCTTTCAGGTACTGAAATTGGCAAAGGACTCACTTTTAGTGCTGCTTTGTTGTTGTGTATCCATGGGCATCCCAGGATCATGTCGTAATTCGGATATTCTTTCACTATGTAAAATTTAGCATGTGTTAGAGTATCACCGATTTCAACTTCGAGGTCAATGTATCCATAAGCGTCTCTAAATTCTCCTTCTGAGCTCCTAATCACAGTTGGGCTGCGAGTAGCTTCTTGTTTTGAAATCCCTGCGGCTCCCAGGGTCTTGACAGTGATGATGTTGAACTCGGAGGCTGCATCAATCAATGTGCTGTCGAACTTGACATCCTTCAAACGAGTGATGGTCAAGAGTCCCCAGTCCCTTTTGTTGGTCGTGTCTTCAACAAGAGACTGTGGCCTCGAGGTTGCTTCCTTTTTTGGATACACACGCCTTCCTGACACAACATGGTTGAGGGCTATGAATATACCATGACGTTGTCCTTTTGAGAGATACAAGATTTCACACAAACGCTCCATCATAGTCTGAATAATCTTGCGGACAGAATCCCCAGAGATCATGCATCTTCTAATGGGAAGAGGATCCCTATGAACGCCCTCGTTTCCTAACCGGAGTTCTCCTGCTTCCACCTTTTCTCTGAAGATTTGCTTCAACTTGTTGCAATCTTTGGTCGGGTGATGTACAAACCTATGGTAGCGGCAGTATTTGGGATTTGTCATCTCGTCCTCGGTCGGTGGGCGTATGATAGGTGGTAGCTTGATAGCGTCATCATGAATCCATGCTTCCAGGAGCTCCATGACTTCATTCATAGGAAATGGGAAGTTTGGAATTGTGTCTCCGGATTCTTGCACAGGAGCCTTGTCCGCTTTCTTTCGAGACAGAGTTGTATGTACCAAGGCTGCACACTTGGGCGGTTGTTCCGTTGTTGATGCCTTCCTATTTATTCCTTCACCTACCACGCTCACATAAGGGCCAGTGTTGTATTGCTTGTTGATGAGACGCTTGTTTTCTCGGCTTTTGCGCGGATCTTCGTTTCGGACGATCTTAGTCCTCTCCAATAACGCTGGGGCTGTTGTGGCTGGTCGTTTAGCGGCTTCATGTAGTTCAGAAAATGTTTGAAAGCCCAGGTTCTCTAACAAAGAACGGTATATGAGAATCATTATGTTGATGCATAGCTCCACCAACTGGCGTTCGGTGACATTCAGATCATGACAGTCCAACGCCTGAGTTCTAAACCTCTTAACGAAGTCGTTCGAATGTTCGTTGCTCCGTTGAAAGATTCTTCCCAAATCTGAAAAGGTGACCTGCTCTGACACGAAGAAATATTTCATGTAGAAGGCGCCGACCATCTCACTCCAATTGGATATACTGGTAGGCGAATTATTTGTTGTACCAAGTGTATGTTCTTTCGGTAAGTGTCTTCGAGAACTCTTTCAAATGGAGAACATGATTGTATTTGTGTTCCCCTAGAGATTCCAGAAATCGAGAGACATGTTCACGAGCATTACCAGTACCATCATAAAGAGAGAATTGAGGAGAGGTGTAGCCTCTTGGAAGGGGAATTCGCTGCACATCTTGAGGGTATGGAGGTTGATGCTAGTGCATATCCGATGTATTTCCTTTGCCCTGGATTTGTAGGAGTCGCTCCAAGTCCTCATGCGTAATAAAGTTGGATGGTTGGTTTCTTTCTCTTGGGCATTCAGGAGCGCCATGAGTTTCTTCGTCCATACGGGTATGCATCATTGAAGTTCCTTCCCTGGGTACATCGAACACGTTCCTCGTTGGCTCCAGGGGCTGTCGTGGCCCCTTAGGAAATCGTTCGGTTAGGGTTTTGAGAAAAGTAAGTACTTTTTTATGAGTCGCAGCCATATCTGTTTGGGATCTAGCAAGAATTTCTTTCCTTTCCATCAAATCCACCATGGTAATAGGGGGTTGTCCTCCTCTTGTTCCTCCAGCCCCTCGTCCTGATGAAGGAGTAGCAGTTGCTCTGGTAACAACCGGGGGCGTTACACTTGAAGAAATGTTGGGATTCGCGGTTGCTTTGGCTCTGGTGATAGGAGGTATCACGCCTACTGGAATATCCCCTGCTCCGCTGGTATTAGTGGTAGAGGAGACGGCTCCACGATATGTATTGATCACGTTCTGCACTGCATCTCTACTGACAGGGACATCAATACCAAGAGTGTTGTCGGCGCTAGCTCCCTCAGGGTTGATTTTTGATCCAGACCTAAGTTCCGCCATCTTGAAATCGGAATTGAAGAATGAAATCGGAAATTGGAAACCAATATTGTAACGGAGAGATTAATCTCCCACTGTGGTTGCCAATTATTTATGGGTGAAAACTATCTCTGCCGGTTTTGGTAATTTTGGGGTAAGTGGATGAGAAATGAGTTTAAACCTTAAAAAAATACAATGCACGGGAGTGCTTTTGATTCGAGAGATCAGTCTATACAATTCTGGCCTAAACCAAGAAATGTCTGTTCCAGACTGGTTTCGGTCACAAAGTGAAGGAGATGGGGTTGATCTTACGGTGGGAAGCGAAGAAGGTGTTGAGATTGTGAAGGGTGTAGGCTTTTTTATGACTTGTAATAGAAGGGTGAGCAGGCTTATGATTAATGAAAGCAGGATCTGGGTGTTTGAATACGTTTCGTATTAACACTTGGTTTCTGAGTTTTCAGTCTTAGAAATAGGGAGGAGAACCTATTTATACAAGTCATTTGAGCCTTATTCAGGTCTCTCGTGGGAAGTGGAGGAAGTGGAGTGATGGAGTAGTGGAGTTGTGTGTTAGTGTTACACGATCATTCTTGCCCACTTCTCCCGTCATCACTAACCGTCCATGACTTCCTGACACGTTCTTGTGATGGCGCGTTGCGCGCTGTACGTTGTAAATCGCCAGACCAATACCCCAGCATGTATCCCCCCGTTTGTGACATGATTGATGTCTCGAGTGTGGATCGTGGGACCCACAGGAAGAAGCATACGGTGCTAGGCTAAATAACTAAGTTATTTAGGAAATCAGTATCGTGTATCCTCTATGCATGTAATGCATCGAATACATTCAATATGCATGAAGCATCGTTGTTTTAAAGATTAACGGAGTGAGTCACGAATTAAGCGTCTTAAAATAGCTTCTTGTCCAGCCATCTTCGAGTGACCGTTTGGAGGCTGCAAGGGCGAGCCATGCCTTGGCTGATCACTCTATGCGGAAGAGTGGTGAACGATGATCACGATGATACCTTACTTGTTTCCCAATTCATATTCTAGTCTATCCATCCAAGCTAGCGAAGTTGGACGGACGAGATGGCTTGCGACCCAATCTGTGGCCGTTGGATTAAGGCTTAGGAGGTATGCAAGCTCCCACTTTCAGCTCAATCAAATTTGAGTTTAGGGAATATTTTTGGAGGGACCGATTGGTCCTGCATGGAGGCAACACACTGGTGTTTAGTCCATGCTAGCTTGTCTCGCAAAGGTCCGATCTAAACCATTCAATTTGGCCGGCAAAGAGGAGTGGTTGAGATCAATTTTCAATAGGACTCATGTGTCGTAAAGGATTCCTTAAGAAGGCGTGGTAAGCCACCTTTGGGCGCACGAACCGAGATGTCCGGCCAAGGCCGGCTTTGGCCGATTGGTCAAGCATGAATCCGGGCCCACGATGATCGCGTTGACATGCTCGAGACCCTTTAAATCGATATCTACACCCTCCGTTTAAGCCTGCAAAGATGGACGCTCGTGATCGATTTGCGACACATGGATGATGCCGCAAACCCTAATTAGGGTTTCAGACGGCCAACTTCAACCGATCGAATTTGGTGGTTGCGAGCCTCCCTTGGGGAGGCCGATTACGCGGGTCCCATCTTGGGATGGCGGTGAGCACATGCATGCTTGCTCCATGGTCCTGGGTGAGATCTAAGCCATCCAACCATGCATGCGAAGTTGGATGGTCGTGATCTGTTTGGACTTCCACAGCTTCCTAAGGCATCACGCCAGCCTTGTTTGGGCAACCGTTTGTTGCTCCACGACTTGGCTATGGGAGAACCGATCAAGCAAGTGGAAAGTGGGCCTGCCAATGGGGGTACCAACACTTCACCACTTGATCGAGGGGCTATCTAAACCGTTCAACCATGCCTGCGAAGTTGGACGGTTGCGACCTCTTTGATACTATTTTTCGACAGTTTTATGCATGCTAGCCGCTCCATGCCTGCTCGACCATCCCCTTTCAGGGTTGGTGTTTAGCGGATATTTGGGGGCAAGGTACGCGTTCGACCGACCATGGCATAAACGGGCCCGCTGGTGGTCCTTGCGGTGATAGCCTGCTCCTGCTAGGGTTCGTCTAGGCTGGTTAATTCATGTATATTTCTGAGACTGATATGGACAGTCCAGATTCAAATATGCTCGATCGGGCTAGTATAACACACCAAGAGATGATTCTATTTGTCAAAGAGTATTGTAGCCTGTACGGGTATTTCGTGCATGCCTCACTATTGATACTTGGATATTCATATTACTCTGCTGAGAGTAACAATCAGTCATCATGCTGCACCAACAATAATAATTCTGCTGAGAACAACACAGGAAATACAAGGCGTTTCACGCATTAACTACTAATGCTAAAATTCACAGAATACTTGGGGATTGTTGATACATGCTCCATTCTAAGTGAATTAATAAAGCGAAGACGTATTCATCACTTATCAAATGGCCTTATCCTTTGCAGGACGGTTGTACAAAAATTTGGTTTTACAACTTTAGCCCTGAACTAAAATCCACCATCAACAAGTGTATATTATGGTCATTACCTAGGATCCATCCAAGACTACTTGCAATAAGATCCCTAGCTTTCAAAATGTTATTCCAGCTCATAGGAAAAAAAAAATCTTAAGGTGACAAGTCTTATAGTCACAGTCTTGAAAGTAATTAATCCTACAAACTTTAGAATTTTTATTTTTGGAGATTCTCCAAGCCATTTTACGAAAAAAAAAAAAAAACTAAATTATGTTTTGCCAAATCTTTAATGCCTAAGACACTATGCGAAATGGGTTTGAGAAGAGTTTCAAGTTTCCATATAATAATATGAGTTTGTGGCTTGTCACTGCAATCCTTCCAGAGGAAGTTCACTAGCACTTATCAATATGGTTAATAACATCGGAAGTTGCATAGTAGATATAAGATGATTGGATGTAAGGTATGTAGAAGATTTAACCAGAGTACATTGGCTAGAAAAATTAAGAACTCTGCTTTTCCAACCTTGTATTATAGACGATATCCTATCAAGAAGATCATTATATGTGGAAATAGTAATTATACCCCATTGAAGAGGTCACCAAGATATTTACCAAGATCAGGGTCTATTTTGAAATTAAGAATACATATTAAAGTCAAACCATAATTTTCCTATTGTTAATAGTGGTAATGCGGGTAGACTTCCGAATATTACAAGCAAGTCTAGACCAACTACAACACTTGTCTAAAGTGGATATGAACTTGTTGGCATTTTCTAAGAGTGGCTTTGATAAATACCAAACAATTATCTCCAAAAAAGAAGAAGGTTATGAGTGATACAAGGGGATCCTCTAGAGATATAAAAGCTCTGTAAATTTTCTGGATCAATATTGTTAGATCTTAGCTCGGTTGATCCCACCGAGCATTGGTATGTCAAGTTTGGTTGTCATATTTTAGTATCAAAACTCATCTAGAGTCGCTTGATTAAATATGAAAAGATGAGGGTACCCAAATACACTACAATCTTTAAAATATCCACCTATAAGTCCTCTTACCAAAAGTGATTGTCTATGGACAAAGTCGAGACAATGAAACAAATCGATATTCACACTTTGTGCGATTGTCTATGGATACGAGATCGAGACAATATGACTACCAAAGTGTGATACTTGATAATAGGTTCAGACTTAACCAAACTCTATAGGATCACTATCAAGTATGTACGGAGTTAACGTTTGTGTAATTTACTTTAAATTATATAAACAAATATAATTGCGGAAAATAAAAGTAAATCACATAACAAGATTTTGTTAACGAGGAAAACTGCAAATGTAAAAAAAACCCTGGGACCTAGTCCAGAATTGAATACTCACAGAATTAAGCCGCTACACAAAATCTAAACCAACTTCGTATAGTTGGGACCAATCAACTACCCCTAGTTCACTTAGTTTCCTCGGTATCCATGTGCTTCCAACTTCGATGAGTGCACGCACTGGAACAATTCCTTTTGATCGTATTCCAAACAGTTTAGGAACAACAAATCTATTTGGTAACAACTCTTTCGATTCTTTCAAGATAAAGATATCTCAAGTCATACGCAAAGGCTCTTCCATTTAATCTAATAAACTCCTTTGCCTGGTTAGATCAATCTATCCAATAACTACAAAGTGGTCAAGTTTAGATTCACAAACAATCGATATAGATTCCAACAAGAAACAAAGTGATGCCTATCTCACACAACTAATCAATCGAATAAATCTGATTCTAGTTGGATCCCAGCCGATCAAGGTTTGTGCACACCCAAAGATATGAGAACCAAATAAGAAATCTTCTTTGTCTTCAAATCTTCTTTAATCTTCAATAAACACTTGCACAACACCACTTGAATCTCTTGTGATCAATCACACACATAACAAAGTATGTTAACAATGTATTATCACAAGATGTCTTAGATCTACAAACAGTTCTAAAGATCCCGTCGATATTTCGATCTAGTTTGAGTAAATCTTATATCAGAAGAGAAGATTCTAAAGAATAAACAAACTAGGCGCAATCAAAGTTTCAACAACCGCTAGTCAATTAAATAAATCGAAAACTAATAACACTGCAATTATCTAGTTTCCCACCAACGGTACTCGTAGAGCTTCTTGATCCCATAGAAGTATTTAAATGAGTGGTCGTAAGAGATTTCGCCTAATTAGGGTACTTTCCTCTCCTGATAGACGGCTCCACCAGAAACAACAAAAATATGAAGTTTTCCTTGATCTTTGGATAGTTTGCTAGAAACGCAAACTTAGGTATCTATAGACCAAGGATGTTTGGACGCCAAGGAATTTCTAAAACCGAAAATATTCTCAAGATATACAATGAATAGAAAAATTCCTTTTTCCTAATTCCAATAAATGCTTGTCCAAAATTTCCAAAATCTCTCAATATAAAATCTCCAATTAGTAAATGCACATTACTAATTTTTATTCTCTAGAGATATGCATTTAATTACTGGTAATTAAAGCATATAAAACCAAAAACCTTAATTAAAAGATTCTCAATTTATTTTGGCACAGGATCCCCTTGAGTACTAAGGAATATCTTTGAACAATAATTGATAGGAGTTACTGAACGTGTTCAAAGTATGTTGACATCTTTTCACTGTAAATCTTTATTCATATTTACTTGGATTTACATTCTTGGAATCCGTTATACCACACTTCCAAACAAGTTTAGAATTGGTTCACCTGTATTCCAAGATCATAATGTGATTGATCAAATATCAAATCTCATTCATGGGTTCAATCGGTTCTACCAATCACTAGGTTCGGTTATACCTTAATATGGAAACACTTGTGATTGGTCACACAAGTTACCAGGACCGGTTACATCAGTTACCAGGATCGGTTACATCAATTACCAGGGTCGGTTACCACATACTCATGGTATTGCTTGTGATCGGTCACACCAGCTACCAGGGTCGGTTACATTAATTACCAGGACTGGTTACACCAATTACAAGGATAGATTACACACACTATGTGATCGTTCACACCAATTACTAGGATCGATCACACCAATTACAAATATCGATCATACCATCTCATGGTGATTACTTAGGATCAATTACACTAATTAATAAAAACTAGTCATTCCAAATCATAAGTCAGGTATTATTGATTAGTTATACCAAGATACATAACAAAGTTACGATCGGTTCTACCATCTCACACATATTGGTAATCCAAAGATTTGCAATGAATAGCCGTACCAATAAGCCTAGCGATTTCCCTTTCGATTCATAAAACAAGTTCATGAATGTACTTTTTTAAACAAATTTAAAACATTGTTTCCTAGGATAAAATCTTCACCATAACCTATTCACATAATCATAACAATATATACAAGATTATGTTGATGTCATATCTACAAAGTTCAAAAGATAAGCGTTATACTTCGTTGTCTAATTCCCTAATACTATGATCATACAAATATGACCATGTCACGTCACTATAGTATCATACAATATGTATAGTATATACATCTTATCAATTATGTTTTCAATATAGCACGACTTGAAAGATACATTAGGAATGAAAGCAATTCAAGTCAATATTACTTACCTCAAGAGGAAGGATGATGTTGTCATTGTAGTTCGCTTCTTCTTAACTTTCTTCGGGTCTTCAGAGTAGTACTTGTATGTCTTAACATTCTAGACTTTCTATTCTAACCTAAACACGCTTGTGACAAGTAAGATTTGGACTACCATAGACTAAAGAGGGAATGCAAAGGACTTGATTTCGAACATTAACACAACATGCAAAGCCCATAGAGATTGTGAAGTGGCAATAAAGTTAGCATCAGTTAAATTTCAAGAGAGACAAAGACCACTTGAGAATCCATCAGGAGCGCGCTACACTAACAAAATCAGTAAAACCAAGTTGACTGAGCTCGTAGGATGCTTGAAAATATAAGTTTTTTGTTTTCAAGATGGCAAGGATATCAAGATTAAGGATCCTAATAAGATATATTGTCATATTAACAAAATAAGGACGAGTTACTCACTTGTTGCCCCTTGAAATTCCAAACTAAATAAAATAAGAATAAAAAGAGATTTTATCCCCAAAAGACTCAATTTAATTGAGATTGGGGAAGGTCTCTGGGAGAAGACCCATGTTCACCAGAGGATCCTCTTGTTGGTAACATCCAAATCCCATCTCGTCAAAAAGTCGATCGCGGACCTCCACGGACCTTTCAGACCTCTTACTAATGTAAGTGTCTCCGTAAAAGGCGGAAAAATAACTTATAATACCCTCATGTATGACCAAATCCTTGAAATGCAATCTTTGTCTTCTAGTATTCCGTGAATAATCTCTAAGGGGGGAAGGACTAAATTGAAAGATAGATCCCTCATTGGGTGCAAATTATGTCGATTTGTTGCTTCAGAATTTCATTATGTGGCAGATTATTATTGTGGATGAGGTTGGGAAGTAAACTGCATATATGCAACTTCCTCCATTAGTTGCATCCACTGGTCCAATTATCCTCGAATGTGTACTATAATTATGGCTAGGTTGTCCCCCATCTGGTTTAATTCGGGTTGGGCTCTCCTGACCATCATATCCTCGACCACTTGCATGTTCCAATTGCATGTGAAGACATTGGAAAGGGGCTCTATGTTCACCATCAGAGGAATGGAGTAAGGGTTGAGAAAAACTGTTATAGGAGACTGAAACGAAATGCCTTTGCCTTTATAGTCCTTGCCAGAGTCTTCAAGATGATTAGTGTCAGAAGGAATAAACTTGAATCGAGAATATGAAACATTGGGATCCAGGAGAGTGATACTATTAGTATAAGTAACAAAAGCAACATAGGGAGCAGATAACACTGCAGTAGTATTAGTGCCATCACACAAGTCTTGGACTAAGAAGAAAATGGCAGATAATGCTTGACCAGAATGACCAACTACAGGTTTCTGGGGTCGAGAACTTTGACCGACCTAGCCTTATCCGTAACTGAAGTGGAAGACACGGGATTACCACATGTAGAAACTTGGTTAATGTTATTGCCAGGTGAGTTGCGATAACTGTCAACGTTAGTCTGAACGGTTTAATCCTTATGCCGTCGTCTTCTTTATCGGAAACCGTCATGCATGGTCCAAAATTTTATTTCTAAGTGGGAGAATCAATGAAGGATGAACGTGAATTTCTAGTTGTAGAGGTAGTGAATGCGAATGATTTTCAGGGCAACATTATGAGAGATTATGTCACAGTGAAAGCACAATGCGTTAATACCTTCATATTTAACAAATTGAACAAGATGACCAACATTAAAGCAAGGAATAAGTGGTATGGTGATATCAGGTTCAACACAAATACGAACATATTTTCCCTTAAAAACATTGGAAGTAGTGAAATCAACCTTAATGGTTTTACCAATTTTATAAAGAATATTAGAATTAAAATACAATCGGCAATTCAGGAAGACGAACCCAAAACACACTATGTGAGAATTTAACTGTAAATGGCATAAATTTTGGTTTTCATTACTATAGAGACAGAAATTTTCTTCTTCATCAAAAAAAAAAAAAATTTACTATAGAGACAGAAAGTGGCATGTAACAAACCCGGGCCTATCTAATTGAGCAGTCTTATAATTATCAATTTTAGAAAATTTAAAAGGGGAAACAATCATGCCTAAAGTCAAGGATTAAATATCTTACCAGCGGGTTCCCATAAGGCATGAATCTTTTCCAAATGCATACCTATACCCAACAGTTCTTCCAAAAACTTTACCGATTAAACATCACTACCATGGTTGACAGAAACGTTTCTTCGTTTCCACAACAAAACAAAGGGTAGGCATTGACGGCAATTCTGAAGGTAAGTCATCAATCAAAGACAAGGTGACATCTACGATATATATATCGGCCATGGCTTATTCCCAAGAGGGAGAAACACCTTAAAGTTTTTCTTGAAAGATTCCATAAACCCTAAACATCCATCTCCAAAGGCAGAAATAGGAAGCTTATTCTTATATGGAATTTCTTCAATATTCACTAGGTATCACCCCGGCCTACGTCCGGGGCTCAACCTTTTGGTGGTTTAGTATAATTTGTTGGAGTTCGTTGATGAAAATTGATAAAGGAACTTGTCTCCACATGAAAGGAGGATGTTAGTTGAGATTTTAATGAGTTGGTAATTTTATACAGCTAAAACCTGGTACTGCAATAATATTTGTAAGGATCAATTACATGCTTTTCCACCTTCATGGTAAACTCTTATCACCTCATGGTGCGGCCTTGAGCGTAAAATTAATCAGATGTGGATTCACGTAAAATTGGTTATATTGTACCTTAGGTTCTAGAGAGTGAACTGGCTCTTAAAACACAGTTAGCACACCAACAATATCTGGTACCCTGAAGACATCGTTGTAAGTTTTCGTAGGTCATATAATGATATTGCGACTTTATATTATGTACACACATAATTAAAGTAATTTTCTGAGAAATGAATCTGCACAGTTGCTCCTAGGATTTGAACATGGGGTTTCCGGTATATAATATGATAGTGAGGTAATAACGGAAGCATGACCATCAATGATAGAAACTATACTGGGATAGTTTGACCCTTTTGTAAATGGATCTAATTTTGATTTTATGAGCTATGCTACGATTTTTGGTACCAATCTGTAACTACCAAAAGAAGCATGGGGTGTGCATGCTTTAGGTACAAATACTGGGGCAATGCAAGTAAGCCTTCGATTTTATACCGGTTTATAGATTTTCTGATTAGTTGGGTAAACTAAAAAAAAAAAAAAAAATCCACCATGACTACAAACACCTACTTATGCAAGCACCTTCCAGCTCTTCACAAAGAAACAAAATAAAATGACATCCTTCTTCATAAGCTGATTTTCACTACCTCACACTACATCACGAAAATGTACTTCCGAAAAGATAGAGGTAAAAAGTCGAATGTACATACTCTGTTCAGTGATTTCCTTTATTCTCCAGCACAATCGGGAAATACTGGTACAAAGAAAATTAATGCGTACCTTGAGCCTACATAATTCTGCTGCGCATACATGTTTGTGTTGGTTGAAAGCTTTCAATTGGTGCTGACTATTTGACCCAGTAAATAGTTGTCCGCTTCATCTGTTTATTCTTAGTACCAAGTCAAGAAAAAGAAATAATAATTCTATGATTCCTACTTACAAAATAAAATGATTGAAAATGAAAAGACAAAATATTTATCATAGGATGCCTTGGATTTACTTCCAATGGTTTATCCATAAAAATTGCCTATATGCCCACGAACTTTTTATACCAATTTCTTTTTTAACTCTCAACTTTTAAAAGATTAGAACATGACATGTTTGTGTTTGTCCATCACTTAAACCAAGTTTAATACCCTATATGGTAAAAATACAATTCATTGAGTGATTTCACTCATCAACTTTATGTTGCAAACTCACTTTAAGGCAAATAGATGCAACCCATTAGTAAATATTTCCTATAATTAAAACAAAAGTCCTTGGATCATGATCGGGAAACTTGATCTGGATATAAAACTTAAGTTAACTAATAGCAGACTATTAAAATTTAATTGTACCTAAAAAACTGGTTCGTCAGTTTTGGCATTGCTTTTATTTTGATGGAATTGTTTTTGTTGCTTTAGCATTTCCAGTAGGGAATCGGAATTATCTTCGATAATACGCTAAAAGACAATCAAAAATTTAGTAATTATAGTGCTTAAAAACTCCACGGACTGTGCAGTCGCGAACAACTAAAGCAATTTATAGCCCTTCTAAAATTATCTTTGCTACATGTTCTTGCAGTGAACTAATTGATGCATTTAAATTTTTCGAAAATAAATGGTTAGAATTGAAATAGTGTTAAAAGGACAAAGAGGTGTCTAATTCCCTTTTCAGCGTTCAAGTAACACCTTGAATCTTTCAAGGACCTCATAGCTCACCTTCTTATCCCCTGGTATAAAAGTGATGTAAAGTTTCCAAGTGATGATGCATCACCAGTGGCTTGGACAAAGTGTCATAGGTGCAAGTACGCCGCCGTAATGGCGCAACGAGGCCATAATAGCGCAACGTAGGCTATAATAGCGGTATTCAGTACAAGTACAGATCTGAGTTGCAGCAAGAGAATGGCATGTGCCAAACAGGGTTTGGACATGTCTAAGGATGCGAGATTAGCACCACGATATTCCAAAAGAGTTTTGCATGTTACCTGTATGCAAGGGGCGTGCAGGCATGCAAGCAATACTTGCATTAGCACACTTGTATCATTGGAATAATGATACACAGCCGTTTTGGCGCAATATTTGGCTGGCAAATGCGTGATCTGGCAACAAGGCAAGATGACATGTGCATGGCACATGGCCTTGACGGTTTAGAGTTGGTTACACGAGAGTGGGCTTACTTTATGCTTTCTAACTGTTAGGAAGGTCCCATTTGGCTAGTAAAACGGTTTGGCAAAGGTTGGCATAGTTAGATAACTGCCACATGTAAAGTAAATTTGTAACCGCCTGGCGGTTACTTGTACATAGATTTTGTAAGGCTATAAAAGCTTGATCTTGTGAAGGGATTGGGTAATCCGGAACAAGAAGAGTTTGTAACCCTAAGTGTGCAATAAATAAAAAGGCTAAGGCCTGATTTAGACAAAAGTTCTGTTAGTGCATATTCCCCTTTGGTTTTGGCTTATTGTTTATGCATCAAGCGGAGTGTGTGCATTTGATTGAGGACTTGGAATATTTGTGAATAGAACCTCTATTTAGTATGGGATAAATAGAGATTTAGTCAATAAATTGAAGTATTGGCTAAGTGCGAGTTGGCTGAAATTGTGTTGTAGAGCATAGTTGCCATTGTCAAGTTGGTTGTAGCATTTGAGTGTTGTGAACCTGTGACAATTCGGGTATCAGAGCCCTGGATAAGGGTCTCTATGTTCATGTTGGATATAAGGCTGATTGAGTTCGCTGATTTCCTAAAGTTTGCTGAGAATTACATTTAAAGTGAAGGATCCACACTGAGAGTGTAAGGCATGGGGAAGCCAAGTAGAAGATCACATCAGAAGATCACATTAAAGGTATGTGAATAATATATTCCAGAATCTGCAAGTGATAATCATGTATGAAGGATGTCCTCAAAACAACTTGATGAGGGTGAAACAAATTGTTTTACATATCAGAACTTCACCAAGGGTACCGGAGACGCTGCAAGTGCTGATGAGAAACATCATGGTGCTGGGAGGACTCAGCATGATGTTGGCAGGGGCCAACGTCCATACATCAGTCGTTTGCAAGGGAGCAAAGCACACAGTAAGAAGAAAATTTATTCTGTACTGATGTACGTTAATGTGAAGATCAACGAAAAATGGGTATTAGCGATGGCTAATACCGGTGCTACGAAGTCCTTTATTCATCTAGATGTTTCCATGGCATTGAACTTAACAGTTACTAGTGCGAATAGCACCATCTAAGATGTTAACGCAGAACCAAAAGCCAGTCGATGGAAAGTTCGCAATGCAGATGTGCAAGTTGGAGAATGGAAAGGAAAACTAGATTTGCTAGTTATGGTCATGGATGATTATGACCTGATTTTTGCATGGATTTCTTTTGTGCGGCGAAGGCATCACCATTACCTCATAGGAATGGGATATTGATACAGCACAATCAATACCCATGTTTTGTCTCTATGGTGTGGCAAAGTGAACCAGACGAGATACATAAGGCATATTTGTCTGCGATTCAGGTGAAAGAAGGAATACGCCAAGGCTTGGATACTTTCCTAGGAGTGTTGGTTGAGATCAAACTAGGAAAGGTAGTAGAAGTTGAGGATGGAATAGCTGAGGTCTTAGAAGAGTTTGCAGACACGATGCCTGCAGAACTACCTAAGACACTACCACCACGGCGTAGGATCGATCATATGATTGAGTTGGTGCCAGGGGCGAGGCCGCCTGAACAAACGCCTTATCATATGTCACCGTTAGAACTTGAGGAGATGCGCAAGAAGATTTCTGAATTGCTGGAGGCAGGATACATACAACTGTCTAAAGCTCCATTTGGTGCTCCGGTTATGTTCCAAAAAAATCAAGATGGCTCGCTTCGTTTGTGTGTTGATTATAAGGCTTTGAACAAGCTAACTGTAAAGAACAAGTACCCAATTCCGCTAGTGGCAGAATTGTTTGATCGTTTAGCCAAGACCAAATACTTCACCAAGTTTGATTTACGCTCAGGTTATTACCGAGTGCGCATATCAGAAGGATATGAACCAAAGACAGCAATGGTAACAAGGTATGGCTCGTTTGAGTACCGTGTAATGCCATTCGGATTGACGAATCAACCAACATTTTGCAACCTGATGAATGATGTGTTTGCCGAGTACATTGACCACTTTGTAGTGGTATACTTGGATTACATAGTCATATACAGTGAGACTTTGGAAGAGCATGCGATGTATCTTTGCAAAGTGTTTGCAAAGCTTAGAGAAGCAAGTTTGTATGTGAAGAAGGAAAAGTGTGAGTTTTCCCAGACCACGATTACTTTCCTTGGCCATGTGATATCGCAAGGGTGCGTGCATATGGACCATAAAAAGGTAGAGGCCATTATGGATTGGCCAGAACCTAAGAAGCTTGTAGAGCTTCGTTCTTTCTCGGGTTTAGCTAACTATTACCGGCGTTTCATAGTTGGCTATTCAAAGAAAGTCGCCCCTTTGACGGATTTGTTGAGGAAGGACAAATCATGGGCATGGACTGACGAGTTTCAGCGGTCATTCGATGTATTAAAGGAAGCAGTCTCGACAGAACCAGTTCTTCGCTTGCCTAGCTTCGATTTACCATTTGAAGTGCACACAGATGTTTCAGACAGGGCTCTAGGGGGAGTCTTGGTGCAAGATGGGCATCCAGTGGCTTACGAGAGTCGTAAGCTTAATGATGCTGAAGGGAGATATACTGTGCACGAGAAAGAGATGTTGGCAGTGCTACATTGCCTAAGAACGTGGCGTCATTATTTGTTGGGAACTTATTTTATTATAAGGACGGATAATGTGGCCATTACATTCTTTTCCAGCCAGAAGAAACTTTCGCCAAAACAAGCAAGGTGGCTTGACTTTTTGAGCGAGTTCGAATACAAATTAGAGCATAAGCCAGGAAGGCTTAATTCTGTGCCAGATACGTTAAGCAGAAAGGTGGTAGCAGAATACATGACAACACTGACCACGATTGAGACAGAGTTATTGTCTCGAATCAAAGAAGAGACGAAGAATGATCAGGCATGTGTGCGCCTGACTAAACAGATCTATGATGGGATCATTCGTCGATATTGGCTAGATGATGGGGTCATTTATTCCAAGGGAGGAAAGATTTATGTACCTAATTCAGGTAGACTGAGAAGGGAACTCTTGCGAAAGACGCATGATTCCGTTTGGGCTGGTCATCCAGTCATGGAACGAACTCACACTTTGATAGCTCGTTCTTATTACTGGCCTAATATGGAAGAAGATGTTGAATTGTATGTGAATACATGCTTGGTGTGTCAATTGGATAAGACGGAAAGGAGAAATTTTGTAGGATTGCTACATCCTTTGCCGATTCCAGACAAGCCATGGCAGTGCTTGTCGATGGACTTTATTAACGGGCTGCCAAAGGTGCAAGGATTTATCTCGATAATGGTCGTCATTGATCGCTTTTCGAAGTATGTTATATTCATTCCCTGTCCCTATTCTTACAATGTAGACGTCGCAATGGATCTGTTCTTCAAGAATGTAGTGAAGTATTGGGTACTTCCTCAAGATATTGTGAGTGATAGAGACTCGCGGTTTACATGCAGATTTTGGACTGCCTTGTTTGGAATACTTGGTTCCGAACTAAAGTTTTCTACTAGAAATCACCCCCAAACCGATGGTCAGACAGAGAGGATAAATGCATTGCTAGAAGAGTACTTGCGTCATTATGTGACAACATGTCAAGAAAATTGGGTGGCGTTGATGGATACGACCCAATTTTGTTACAATTTACACAAGAGTTCATCAACAGAGTTGAGTTCTTTTGAGTTGGCTACGGGATAACAACCATTAACCCTTCACGAGGTGCCAAAGGCTAAGAAGCAAGGCTTCTATCCAACAACTTATCGTTATGCAAGGTCAAAGGCGGAGATGACTGAGCAAGCGCGTGATAGTTTGGCTAAAGGTCAAAGACGAATGAAGAAGTATGCTGATTTGCATCGCAGAGATATAGAGTTTGATGTGGGAGATATGGTGTTGTTGAAGCTAATGACCCAAATTTGGAAGAAGATTTCTAGCAAGATAGTGCATAGAGGCCTAATTCCAAGATATGATGGTCCCTTTAAAGTGGTGAAAAGAATTGGTAAGGTGGCTTACAGACTGGAGTTTCCGGAACGGTTGAAAGTGCACCCCTCTTTTCATGTCAGCTTTATAAAGAAGTATCATCCTGATTTGCTGGAAACTTCGAGATGACAAGCGAAGCGTGCACCACCAGTAATCAGATTGCAATTCGACAAACAAGTTGAGGTAATACTTGATGATCGAGTTATGGGGCAAAGCAAGAAGAATAAGAGAACTTATTTTCTGATTAAGTGGCAAGGGTTGCTAGACTCCGAAGCTTCTTGAGAGAAGGATACTACATTGTGGCAATTTGAAGAACAAATTCAGGATTACCTACAGCAAAAAGAATCGACGAGGGCGTCGAGTTCAGCTGGTGGGGGAGGTCTATAACGGTGTTTTCAAGTGGCCAAGTGATGATGCATAATGATGATGCATCACCAGTGACTTGTCTAAAGTTTCAGAGGTGCAATTACGCCACCGTAATGGCGCAACGAGGCCATAATAGCGCAACGTAGGCTATAATAGCGGTATTCAGTACAAGTACAGATCTGAGTTGCGGCAAGAGAATGGCATGTGCCAAACAGGGTTTGGACATGGCCAAGGATGAGAGATTAGCATCACGAGATGCCAAAAGAGTTTGGCATGTTACCTGTATGCAAGGGGTGTGCATGCATGCAAGCAAGACTTGCATTAGCATACTTGTATCATTGGCAGAATGATACACATCCGTGATGGCGCAATATTTGGCTGGCAAATGCGTGATCTGGAAACAAGGCAAGATGACATGTGCAGGGCACATGGCCTTGACGGTTTAGAGTTGGTTACACGAGAGTGGATTTACTTTATGCTTTCTAACTGTTAGGAAGGTCCCGTTTGGCTAGTAAAATGGTTTGGCAAAGGTTGGCATAGTTAGCTAACTGCCACATGTAAAGTAAATCTGTAACCGTCTGGCGGTTACTTGTACATAGCTTTTGTAAGGCTATAAAATACTGATCTTGTGAAGGGATTAGGTAATCCGGAACAAGAATAGTTTTTAACCCTAAGTGTGCAATAAATAAAAAGGCTAAGGCCTGATTTAGACAAAAGTTCTGTTAGTGCATATTCCCCTTTGGTTTTGGCTTATTGTTTATGCATCAAGCGGAGTGTGTGCATTTGATGGAGGACTTGGAAGATTTGTGAATAGAACCTCTATTTAGTATGGGATAAATAGAGATTTAGTCAATAAATTGGAAGTATTGGCTAAGTGCGAGTTGGCTGAAATTGTGCTGCGGAGCATAGTTGCCATTGTCAAGTTGGTTGTAGCATTTGAGTGTTGTGAACCTGTGACACCTGGTATGGTGAAATACTGAAATGTGTTCTTCATTATTGGAAGTGCAAGTAGTCCAAGATCCGTAAATTCTAAACTTTCAAAGTAACCCATTGAGAGACCATTACACTCACTATATCCCATTTCTCTCTCAACCCAGTATCATATACTCTACATGTAAACTACTCTCTCTCTCTTTAAACCACTACCCATCATGTTCTTATTTTTAGATGATTGTGGAACAACCTTCACATCCAGGTTTAATGTAATCTAGTTGGGATACAACATGCGTGCTTATTAAAATATAAAGTGACCTTAACACTGCACGGACCTATATATACATTGTTTAGTTCGACCTTTTAGAGTTAACTGCTAATAATGCTTTTTAGGGTTAACTGCTAGGAATGTTTTTTAGATTAGGAAAGGGTTAACTTTTTTTTAAATGTGTATACATCGACAAAGTAAGGTCAATCATAATATTAAAGGGTCGGATGGCTACACGGTTTAGTTAGAGTCGGGAAGAGTTAAGGTCGGGGGCCGTTGTTTAATCTCTACCGTCCAGAATTCCAAGACCATCTCGGCCGCTCTCTAGCCCACATATATACACACCACCTTTTCTTAGACTATTGATATAAAAAGGCAAATATTAATGAAGAGAAGTTACTCCCGGATCAAAATTTTCTTCCATAGAATTACTTCACTATTCATATGAAAAGACAAAGATTAATGAAAAGTTCATCCTGGATCAAAATTTTCTTTCATCCGGTAATGGCGGAAAGGAGAAAAGGTCGGTTGTTGAAGAATATGGATGCACAAGTTTTAAGACATAACGCCAAGAAATATCTAATAAGCTAAAGAAAACATTTTGGAGCCCTTGGTTTTTGTAATATAAATGCATGTTTACCACACACAAAAAAAAACCCTATACAGTATAATATTTTATCATTGTTATAAAAAGGTATGATGTTTATGTCCATGATGACTAAAGCTATCAGACGGACGATGTTTAATGTAGACCCGATCCGAAGGTCGGGATTCTACGGATGGAGGAGTCATTAGATGGATAAAAAAGACTCCTGGACATGAGAAACTTTTATGTCCAGGAGTCTTTACCATAAAAGAGTCTCCTGCCACTTTTATGTCGAATACTTTAAATACCATTTGAAGTTCTTTCAATTTTTCTCAGATAGTGTGATCATCGAACTAACCAAAATCCTTTTTCTGCCCATCTTTTGAAATTATTTCAATTTTCACAGATTGTGTGATCATCGAACTAACCTAAATCCTTTGTTTAGCAAATATGCCATCAAATCATGAATTCTAAACCTTAACAATATATCATCTTCATCATAGACGTTTGGTTTTATGGATTGTTACAGATAGATTGATTATGATTTTGTTTAACTCGGTTTCAAAGGATTGTAAAGATTTGTAGAATTTATGTTGCCACAGATAAGAAGGTAAACCCTAAAGCAATCAAGTTCTTTAAGATCTTTTTTAAGAAAGACTTGCTGGGAGAGTGATTCGGGGCCGTCGATTCTGTTATGGCTCGAAGTAATTCTTTTTTCTCTACCAAAGTTAACCGGATTACCTAATCCGAGTAAAATCTGGTGACTTTGTGCACGTCTATATAAGAAGCGTCAGCATATTTACAACACAAACATGGTTTTGGATATATAAGAAACCCTAGACAGACATCAAGTTTGTTAGGATCTGATTTCTACAATCAATATGAGCTGCACCATTGTTCCTCCTCAATGTACCTCAGGATTTAAATATTAAATTGATTTTGAAAAATAAGTTAGTTCATTGGAAGATTTTGATTTGGTTTAGTTTAGCCCCTTTTTGGGTTGCAATTACTAAATCCTTGAGAAGGTGCAGTTTAATCAATGTTTCTTGTGTAAGGTATTTTATTTATTATTTTTCGTTTTGATAATTGGGTGTATGGTGTATTGACTACATCTATTGTTTTTTTTTATGATAATTAGAGATCATTACGTACAGTGGTAGCCCATGTCAGCACCCTAATGAGCTTTGTTTCTAATCAAGCTGGGGGACATGCTGCATCAAGTAGTGTTACCTAGGGAAGGTGTTTTTCTTTGGCATCAATTGGTAGGTACGTCCAGATATTCCTAGATGTGATTTGATTGGAAATAGGGTTTGGAAGTAATGGCGGTAGCAGCACCATGAAAACTTAATTTTGCTTGGTCTCCTTCTTTGGGTTCTTGAAGCGTGGATTATTTCGGGAAATTGGAGAAGATTGGTGAACGTACAAATGGGTAAGTCTAATTTTATGTGATTTTTGTTATGAACTGACAAGGTGTTTGCGTGAATACTATAGCTTAAGATTTAATAACCTTACGGAATCCCTCAAATCCAGTAATTTTATGTACTCAAAAACTCTTATAGTATCAGGTATTGGTTGAGAATTTAGGCTAGCACATATCAAAATTGAAATTTGACACATTACGTAATTTTGGGCAATTGCATCATTGATATTGGTGGTCCCATGACCTATCTGAAACTACTCTCCAATTCCATGTCGTAATAACTACATACACTAATATCAAAGGCTCAAAAACAGAAGAAAAAAAACCACTATAGAGAAACTAAGGAATGAATTCATAATGTATATTCTGCAGTAACTATAAGATTAATGAACTATAGCACTCTGATAACTAAACGTGTGTCCTAATGATGTAAAAACAGTTTTACACATATTCAACATCGCAATATTCATAAAGAAGTGTAAAATATGAGCCTTTGATGGTAGAGATCAACTCTTGCACGAAGGCGGCTTAGTCTTGAACGGATAATTTTCCCAGTTCATGAGGTATGCTTGTGCACATATTGGAAATCAGTTCAGATGTATTACATCTCGGACCACAAATATATCATTGTAGGTAGAAACGGTACTCCTACTTCTTTGTTCGGTAGAGCTCATTCAATTTGCACTCTGATTGCTTCCTTTTTCCAATAGAGCTTGCAGTTCTTAGATTCTTGAATCATATATTCTAAAACCTTAATCATGTGATTTCGGTACCTAACCTATGTTTGTTTTAAACTTTAGAAGCACATCCAATGGTTCTATCCAAAGAGATTTTATACATAGATGACACTAATTTTTTTACCCATGGCAATACGAGCACCATCAGGATATGTTTACGAAATTTACTTCTTTTAGGTATAAAATACGAAGATACTTTATACCTTTTTTATTTATGGGAATTATATATAAGGTAACAATGATAGTTGGCTCGGCTTAGTCCAAGCTGAATTAAATTCTAGGTACATTATGACTTGGATATATAACGATGGGAAATGAATAAATCGATGGTCGGGAAGTTAATTTTTTAAGTTAGGGGATCCGTTTCCTTATCATAAAACCCTTTTAAGTGAGGCAGAAGTTGAGGAAAATGCCTATTAGTCACTCTCAAACATGCATTATCTTATTATGGCATAGGTTGACCGGTCACACTCTCTTCGATTAATCGCATTTTACATGTTAATTTTCTCTTGTATTTCTGACTTTTTGACAATAGGTTGATAACCCTTATGTCCTCATAGCTCTTTGTATTCTTGGGAAGTTGGATCAAGTTTTGTGGGTATACCTCTTGTAAACCCTTACGAGAATATAATTCGCCCACTAGGGACACCTAGGGTTTTAAATGCATGTTGCACATGCCAAGTGAAATTGTATACTCAACGAAAGGGAGTTGTTGTACTTTAGTTTGGTTAGATAGTTTGCTCGAGGAATAGAAAAAGCCAAGTGTGGGAAAATTGGATAAGTGCATATTTTATATATATATATCAAGTGTCAATTCCATGCTAGTATTATATTCTTGCAATTTATTGTATATTACGTTTGTTTTCTCTTATTTGTGTTTTATTAGTTGAATCATGCGAAAAGAAGTGAAATTAGCACAAAATTGAAGTCTACAAGTGGAGAAGGGCCAAAGACCAAATAGAACTCTCACAAAGTCAGGATTTCTTCCCATCATCTAGATGAAGACGAAAAGGCAAAGCTAAGGACGAAAGAATGAGCTCATTCCGACATCGCATGAGAAAGTTATGGGTGAAATAAGAAGTTAAAGTTGTCAGTTCCCCAGAACTGAGAGTTCAAAGAAAAGCTCAAGATTTGTAAAGGCACCCGACTTGATTACTTATGGCAGCCATAGGGAGTTATATGGTAAGTTCGAGTGGTAAGGGCACCATATCTTCTTCCTTTTGAATAGAACAGAGAACCAGCGATTGTGTTGAGTCTGGCTCAAGTAAAACAGGGAAGTGATGATCGTTGGTGGTGATCGCTGGATTACTTTAGGTCTTCAGAGTAATGCTTGTATGTCTCAACATTCCTAGACTTTCTAGCCTAACCTAAACGAAGTTGACTCTAATATTTAATCAAGCGGTTCTAGATGAGTTTTGATACTAAAATATGACAACCAAATTTGACATACCAACGCTTGGTGAGTTCAACCGAGCTCTGCTATGAAATTTTTGCTTCCACATGGTTGTTATTAATATGCATGGAGGATGAGGATTGAATTTCAGAAGGGGTATTGAGTTGATTTTCATAATTTCGTCATATTTTTCCAAGCCTAGCGATCTCCACAGTATCTTCATAGATGATATATTAACCAATATACCATCCTTTTGAGGTACAAATGTGTTGATTTGAAGCATGCTTTTGAGATTTCATAGAGGTTTGAGGTATATTGTTACTCTTCACAGTTTCGATCTTTTCCCTATGACCAACCAAACAAAAATATAGTATGTCTTTTTGTGAGCTGCTACAAGATAATATGTTGCAACTTTATATTCTTTTGAGTTTAAATTTTGATATAGCGTTTAGGGCATATTCTATGTTTCTCATTAAAATACCTAGTACAACCAACATTAGTGACATCAGGACTCCTCTCCTGAGTGGGTTATTGATATTAATATTGATAAAGGCTTTGAAAGGATCACCAATTGTAGTATTGATATTTTTTGGCTCAATTGTTATAAACTCTCTCATGATTTCCCCCATCTTTTGTACTGCTTATACGTTCATATGCTTTGGAAATAAAGCTTTAGCTGTATCAAGAAGCACTAGTTACCCCAATCTGACTCATGATAAATCTTTTATGGAATATAATCATGTAACCACCAACCACCCATTTATGCTCCAGGGTCTTTCGTCAAATACTTGGTTGAGTAATATCCAGTTTTGAGTTTGAATATCATGATTTTGGATCAATCTCAAAAACTTGTACCTTATCTTGTGTAACAACCTGCGAATTCAGATACTAGATCCTAGTCCAGAATCCAGCAGTACCGCTATCGTAGGTCCAGACTTTTCCTTTTAAATTTAAAATAATAATAATAATTTAGAAATACGAAAACCAAACAAACGCATTTAATTTTCTTAGTAGAGTTTAAGACGTCAAACATGTGCATTCACTATTACTTTTAATTGATCAATTTCAATTAAAATCCATTGTCATAACAATTCAAATCCATTGCATTATATACTCACATATCAAGAAAAGAACAATTCTAGGGGAAAATATTATAGGTAAAAAGTACATACAATTGAAATTGTACGATACAAGGAATGTTTCATTTTGTTAAAAAAAAAAAAACAACTAATAAACCAGCCAACACTAATCAAGATACCAAGCACACAGAGCAATTAGTTAATGTGAAACAAAATTCTTTTTGAAAACGAAAAGTGTACCATGCACTTTTTTATATTAAATTCAAAACAAGTCTTATTTCTTTTAGCCATTTAAAAAGTAACAAAGCATTATATCCCCCATTAACTTAAAAGATAAATTTCCCTTAACACCAAAAACTGTTTTTGTTCCCATATGAAAACATCCACTTACATGACTTAACTTCGGAAGGGAAGCTAAAAATAATAATATGATTCTCTTTGGATATTGTTTTGAAAAAAATCGAAATGTTTGGGTTATAAACATCGGATACGATTCACGTAATCAAAAGCCAATGACACATATTGTATCAAAACATAAAGGCTAAAACAATAAATCTTTAGGAAGCATGGATCAACCTTTAGGCTAAAACAAGATGCCAGGTTTCACTGAAAGTTAACACTTGAAAAATAACTAACATATATACTTGGATGTATATATACACCCTAAAATGGATATATGTACCCACATTTTACATGGTTGGGTTTTGACGGAAGCGAATTTCGGGTAGATGCGATATGACATTCTTACCCCCTTAAAAAGGATTTCGTCTTGAAGTCATTGCAGTAAGCTTCTAAGCAGTTTTTTGAAATTTTGATTTTATTTCAATGTAAAGCATATGATAGTCAACTCAATTTACCCATTCCAAAAATGTAGGAAAACGAGAAGAGTATCTTAACACTTTGAAATCATTGATAAAATCTTGTAAATCATTTCGGTCTCTTGTAAATAATTTATGCTCCAGGGTCTTTCGTCGAACACTTGGTTGAGTAATATCCAGTTTTTGAGTTTGAATATCATGATTTTGGGTCAATATTAAAGACTTGCACCTCATATTTAGTTAAAAATGGCAGGTCATCTTGATATGCTTCTTCACAACTTTGTAACTCATTTTTCAATCTATGATAATTTTTCCGATCAGATATGTCCCATTCAGATTCTTCCTCGATAGTCTTTTCTTCCGATGGAAAGGTCATAACTTCATAAATATCTCCCAACTCCATAGTAGGATTCTTAAATTTTTCTACAAGATCAATAAAAAAATTTCCGTTGTTTTTCGCAGGATATGAATTGATAGAAAATTTGGTCAAGAATGAACAAATTGAGGTTTAAGTAAAGGGTCAGTTAAATTTTATTCTGAAGATCCAGTATAATAAAGATATTTAGGAATTTCATATCCTCATATTTTAGGGAAGAAGTACGATTGAGCTTTAACCAAATGAGAGAAAATAGAAAACAAATTTTCAATTTGGAGCGTTTTTTTCTAAAATTTGAATATGCAAAAATTTAACGTATTCTTGTGATGGATCAGAACGGGATTGGATCGTTTCTGAATCACTATCCTCCATATAATCATGGCTACCATGTGATCCACAAATACTTCAAAATCTTTAAAGAAACAACCGCAAATGCTTTAACTACAATCAGAAACCAGACAAACACCATTTGGGGCATAATAGTTTGTAAATACAGAGGGAATAAACTAGTATAAATTAATTAAAAATTATAAAGATTCCAAAGTTCAAAAAAGATAAAGTTGGAAGTATTATGAAATTTATAAAGAGATCTAGCAAGGAGTAACTAGTTATATCATCTAAAAATAATTTATAATAGTATAGAATGATAAATCTTTATGAACAAGCTATCAATATCAAGTTTCACATTATCTAGCTGAAAGAGAATATGCATGATATTATTTACAAAGTATCCAAACCAACAATAATTATATTTACATTCTAAAATAGTTTTGTTTTGTATTACAAAGAATTCCTCACACATCAATTGATAGAGATATGATGCAAACAAAATCCATGCCAAAATAGTTTAGTTTTTGAATATTATGTAGAAACCCTTACCTCGAGCGCTTATAATCCAAATCATTGATCAAGTCCGTCCGTAAAGATGTTTCCAGAAAAAATTAGATGGTCTCCCCGACATAAATTCATAACTTGGTGTAAGATGCCAAGACAAAAACAACTTCTCGAGGTTCTTGCGTTGAAAGTGAAATAAGAGATGAGAAGGCGAGAAGAGGTGACTGTTGTATTTCCATTTCTAGGTTTCTTTTCATTGATAACAAATATATATTTAGGTTAATTACAAAGTAACGATGGCTTGCGTCCGACGCGTGAGAAAAACAAGATGCCATGTTTGACCGAAAGTCAACACTAGAAAAATAACTAACATATATACTTGGATGTATATATACACCCTAAAATGGATGTATGTTGGTTAGGTTTCGACGGAAGAAAATTTCGGGTAGATGGTATATGACATTCTTACCCCCTTAAAAAGGATTTCATCCCGAAGTCATTGCAGTAAACTTCTAAGCAGTTTTTTAAAAAAATTGATTTTATTTCAATATAAATCATATGATAGTCAACTCAATTTACCCATTCCCCAAATGTAGAAAAACGAAAAGACTATCTTAACACTTTGAAACCATTGATAAAATCTTGTAAATCATTTCAGTCTCTTGTAAATTATTTATGCTCCAAGGTCTTTCGTCGAACACTTGGTTGAGTAATATCCAATTTTTGAGTCTGAATATCATGATTTTGGGTCAATCTCAAAGACTTGCACCTCATCTTTAGTTAAAAATAGACAGGTCATCTTGATATGCTGGTTCACAACTTTGTGGCTCATTTTTCAATCTATGATAATTTTTCCAATAAGATATATGTCTCATTCAGATTATTTTTCAATAGTGTTTTCTTCCGATGGAAAGGTCATAACTTCATAAATATCTCACAACTCCATAGTAGGATTCTTAAATTTTTCTACAAGATCAATAAAAAAAATTCCGTTGTTTTTCGCAGGATATGAATTGATAGAAAATTTGGTCAAGAATGAACAATTGAGGTTTAAGTAAAGGGTCAACTAAATTTTATTCTGAAGATCCGGTATAATGAAGATATTTAGGAATTCCATATCCTCATATTTTAGAGAAGAAGTACGATTGAGCTTTGACCAAATGAGAGAAAATAGAAAACAAATTTTCAATTTGAAGCATTTTTTTCTAAAATTTGAATATGCAAAAATTTATCGTTTTCTTGTGCTGGATCAGAATGGGATTGGATCGTTTCTAAATCACTATCCTCCGTATAAGCATGTCTACCATGTGATCCACAAATACTTCAAAAATCTTTAAAGAAACAACCACAAATGCTTTAACTACAATCAGAAACCAGACAAACACCATTTGGGACATAATAGTCTGTAAATACAGAGGGAATAAACTAGTATAAATTAATTAAAAATTATAAAGATTCCAAAGTTCAAAAAAGATAAAGTTGGAAGTATTATGAAATTTATAAAGAGATCTAGCAAGGAGTAACTAGTTATATCATCTAAAAATAATTTATAATAGTATAAAATGATAAATCTTTATGAACAAGCTATCAATATCAAGTTTCACATTATCTAGCTGAAAGAGAATATGCATGATATTATTTACAAAGTATCCAAACCAAAAATAATTAGATCTACATTCTAAAATAGTTTTGTTTTGTATTACAAAGAATTCCTCACACATCAAATGATAGAGATATGATGCAAACAAAATCCATGCCAAAATAGTTTAGTTTTTGAATATTATGTAGAAACCCTTACCTCGAGCGCTTAAAATCCAAATCATCGATCAAGTCCGTCCGTAAAGATGTTTCCAGAAAAAATTAGATGGTCTCCCCGACATAAATTCATAACTAGGTGTAAGATGCCAAGACAAAAATAACTTTTCGAGGTTCTTGCATTGAAAGTGAAATAAGAGATGAGAAGGCGAGAAGAAGTGACGGTTGTATTTCCATTTCTAGGTTTCTTTTCATTGATAACAAATATATATTTAGTTTAAGGACAAAGTAACGATAGCTTGCGTCCGACGCGTGAGAAAAACAAGATGCCAGGTTTGATCGAAAGTCAACACAAGAAAAATAACTAACATATATACTTGGTTGTATATATACACCCTAAAATGGATGTATGTTGGTTAGGTTTCGACGGAAAAAAAATTCGGGTAGATGGGATATGACATTCTTACCCCCTTATCCCGAAGTCATTGCAGTAAACTTCTAAGCAGTTTTTTAAGATTTTGATTTTATTTCAATATAAATCATATGATAGTCAACTCAATTTACCCATTCCCCAAATGTAGAAAAACGAGAATACTATCTTAACACTTTGAAACCATTGATAAAATCTTGTAAATCAATTCAGTCTCTTGTAAATTATTTATGCTCCAGGGTCTTTCGTCGAACACTTGGTTGAGTAATATCCAGTTTTTGAGTCTGAATATCATGATTTTGGGTCAATATCAAAGACTTGCACCTTATCTTTAGTTAAAAATAGCCAGGTCATCTTGATATGCTTGTTCACAACTTTGTGGCTCATTTTTCAATCTATGATAATTTTTCCAATAAGATATATGTCTCATTCAGACTTCCTCAATAGTGTTTTCTTCCGATGGAAAGGTCATAACTTCATAAATATCTCCCAACTCCATAGTAGGATTCTTAAATTATTCTACAAGATCAATTAAAAAAATATCCATTGTTTTTCGCAGAATATAAATTGATAGAAAAGATGGCCAAGAATGAACAATTAGGGTTTAAGTAAAGGGTCGGCTAAATTTTATTCGGAAGATCCAGCTAAATTTTCAGGTCTTCGGACTAATACTTGTATGACTCAACATTCGTAGACTTTCTAGTCTAACCTAAACGAAGTAGACTCTAGTATTTAATCAAGTGACTCTAGATGAGTTATGATACTAAAATAAGGCAACCAAACTTGACATACCAACACTTGGTGGGTTCGATCGAGATATGCTCTAACAATATCATTTCTTATATGG
This sequence comes from Papaver bracteatum, assembly GCA_023529315.1. Taxonomy (NCBI): domain Eukaryota; kingdom Viridiplantae; phylum Streptophyta; class Magnoliopsida; order Ranunculales; family Papaveraceae; genus Papaver; species Papaver bracteatum. The sequence continues at coordinate 11,043 of JAJJWX010005220.1, read as the reverse complement.
CAGTGTAACGACTGCATCTTGTGTTTGCCTTCTTAATTCTCGGATATTACTGGAAGCAAAATACTTTTACTTTTTATCTGTTTTATTTTTTAGGTAGATTACTGACATCTCTTTTTAGTAATATTTGTTAAAATCCTCTCTCTCTCTCTCTCCCTTTTCATTAATAGATCGAGGTTCAAATAATCGTTTGTGAGGAATCAGAATTTAATGTGGTAAATCAAACGACACCATTAGTATTTTTTAAAGAATATAATTTATGCATAAATACATCATCGTAAATCTTAAAATCTGGATGATGATCTACATTAGAATCTTAACATCAAGGTGTAAACATAATCTTCATTAAGGAAAAAGAATTGTCTTTGAGTTTTTCATAATTAGGAATTCAGGAGAAGAAATTGTTCTATGGGAGGGAAAATCAAGGCTCATAATCATCAAATTTTTTAGGTGAAGAAAATTAAATTAAAAAAAAAATAGTAGAAAATACAAATCACTTACATAACATGCTTATTGGAGAAATAAATCAAAGCACAAAATTGTTTGGAAATTACCTTGGTGATATGAAGACATTTGGTGTAAAGAATCGTAACCTTCATTTTTATTCCTATGGATAAACCCTTTCAATTGAGAAACATGTGTAAAGAATCACAGTTACATAGTGGATTTTTCATCTTTTCACCTCTACAACGCATTACAAATATGATATATAAAACTGTTGAAACGTTCTCCAAAATATTTAGTAGATATGAGATGGGAAATCAAAGAATGGATTCAAAATCCATTCAATCGATCAACACTTGATAATGTGAATGGTTTTGTTAACTTAAATAAAGTGAAAATCAAAGACGTAGTAGGGATCAATGAAAATTTGAGGCAAATCGTTAGTTTTGAGAAAGTCAACAATTTTATGGGAGGAAAAATAAAGGCTCACGTAAATTTTGGGATGAAATATCGTGAGAATGTTTATTTGCTTTAATATCTTCTACGTAGGACAAATTCCAACCTTTTTTACCGGCTAATTTTTTATATTTTAATTTTGAAGTGAAAATGGATGTATGGGTAATGACACATGTACATGTCATCTAAATTAATCTATTATTATTTTTTTATAAGAACTAATAAAAAATATGTGAAATTCGTCCTAACCATAGGTTTAATAGAGGACAATTATATTGCTACTAGAGGCAATACTAAGATTAGATGAATGTTACGTTGCCATTTTCTTTATTAATTCTTAGATCACGACCTTTTGTTGATGAGGTTCTCCAAAATCTTCGGTTGATCTTCGCCTTCAAACGGTAGAATGCAATGATGATCCCGTGATTCACTATTTCTCCACTGCATTTCTATCCTAGTCCGAGACTTAACTAATTGTAGACTAGAAATCAAGATATAATTTTGACAACTAAATTTGACAACAAGCTTGAGATAGCAACACTTATGAGTTCGACCGAGCAATGCTCTAACAATTTCCCCCTTTGTAAATTTTAATGACAAAACTATCAATACATATGGATAAAAAATAAAGCTCTGAGAACTTCTTGAATCCAACATGTCTTGATTTCCTTGGCATCTTCAACTCCTTGAACTCTTCGTAATTTCAAGCTGCAATGATTTTGAACGTGTTCAACTCATCATCGTTGTTGTTTATGAACCGATTCCTTAGCGATAACAACTTTTGAAAACAAATATTCTCAATCGTCGTTATACAAAAACACATTATTATTCCTTCTCCAAAGTTCAATTGTATCCCAACTCTGAAGTAATACTACAGTGATATGTTTATCCCCCTTAATCAATACTTATATCTTTTGAATAATAGGTAAAACCTATGGATTATTGATTCACTTCCCCTTACATAATGATCCATAAACCATATGTATGTAGTATGAAACCGCTAAGTAATTCTCTCATTTTTTGTCAATAAAATTACCAAAGGTACGAAAATCGCGAGATTGTAATGGATACAACCAAAAGATATGTCAAGTTTTTAAGGAAGTTTTATAACATAGTTAAAATGAAACTCCTCATATAAACTTTTTTAGATGATATCACATAGTAAGAAAATACTTATAGCTCATGTAGGAGATTAAAGATACAAGCATCCCCTTTCAAATTCCACAGCCACACACCCCACAATTAAGCACAAGTTCATTTAAGAACTCTCCCCCATTTGATGTCATTACCAATAGAACAACATGAGTGACCTTGCTTTATAAAAAGAATGATTTTGTTGGACATTAAAAAATCACATGGATTTGTATCCAAAAATCGACTTAAAATAATCTCAACGCCAGTTACGGACAAAAGATAATTTTGATCGATATGACTCAACATAAGAAAATCTTACGGAGTAAGTCAAACAGTAAAAACAAAAAAGTGTGATCACAAGCAGATCAATACTGGGAGAAAATTCTCAAAGAGTTTGTTTTATTTTCCGTTTATAAAAAAAATAATAGATTTAACTTTGGATAACATATGAAATGTCATCGCTATTCACGAAAACGTAAAGTCACAAATATTTTATAAGACTTTTGCAATAATTAAACCAATAATGATTACATACTACAAGTTTATTTTCCAACAACTCTAGAATTTAAATAAATAGATCTAAAAATATGCAAGATGAATTACGTTGGAAATAGCTTGTGTAATCACAATTTTTGCTATACCAAACCCTAGTTATCCTTCAAAAATAAGAATAAATTCTTACAAAACGTTTCCTAGATAAACAAAATGATCTAAAAGAGTTTTACTTTGAGATTCCCAGACTATTTTCATAGTTTTTGTAGTCATCAAGTTCCTCTTTAATAAGATTCAATCTGGATTCAACAAGTTTTATTTTCTCCTCAAGCCTTTTTGTAGAAGCTTGTAGTTCAGAGCTCAGTGCTAGAACTTCTTCTAAAACAAGGTTCAACTTGAGAGACAACTCACCGAATTGAGAATTAGGTTGATTGTCACAAGGTATAGTTTTACACCTGTCTTGACATGAATCACTCTCTGAAGATTCAAACCGAATTTTCTTCTTGGGAAATTGCACAATCCAGACTTCATCTTCCTTTCTTGAAAAACTTAGAGAAGACATGGTTATTGTAGCCTAGTTTGAAGTTCTGGAGAAATAAACTTTTGAGAAACCAGTTATGAACCCTAGTGATCAAATATATTAGAAGAACCAGTAATTCTTGTTTTAGCCTTTATCCTAGAAATGATATGTTTCATACATGTTGTGTCAAAATCACCTAATTATGGAGTGCACAAGTATTTTTCATAAGATACCATTTACTTAGCTCAATAAATAAATTCAGAGCATAAGAAGTATCATACAAGTTATGTCATGAATTTTTCTTAGGAAGCATGGATCAACCTTTTCACAATTAAAATACAAGATGATATATTGAATTTGACAATTATCCTCCTTATTGAGTTGTTAATCCCATCCAAGGGAGAGATCAAAACCAACTGAAGGTTACTGCATATGGTGATTCCATATCCATTGTAGAGGATCCGTTGGCTCTTTAGGAACATATTTGTTAGAGCATAGCTCGGTTGAACTCACCAAGCGTTGGTATGTCAAGTTTGGTTGTCATATTTTAGTGACTCAAAACTCATCTAAAGTCGTTTGATTGTATACTAGAGTCAAATTTGTTTAGGTTAGACTAGAAAGTCTAGGAATGTTAAGACATACAAGTATTACTCTGAAGACCTGAAGAAAGTGAATAAGAAGCGAACTACAACTACAACATCATCCTTCCTCTTGAGGTTAGTAATATTGACTTGAAATGCTTTCATTCCTAATGTATATTTCAAGTCGTGCTATATTGAAAATATAACTATGAAGTTGCATATGTTGTACATATTTTATAATACTCTAGTGATGTGACATGATCATAATATAAGGAATTACACTATAACTCTTATCTTTTGAACTTCATAGATATAAAATCGACATAATCTTGTATATAGTGTTATGATTATGCGAATGGATTATGGTGAAGATTTCATCCAAGGAAAAAATGTTTTACATTTGTTTAAAGGAATTACATTCATGAACTTGTTTTATGAATCGAAAGGGAAATCGTTAGGCTTATTGCAAATATTTGGATTACCAATATGTGTTAGATGGTACAACCAATCATAACTTTGTTATATATCTTGGTATAACTAATCACAATGCCTAACTTATGATTTGGTATGACTAGTTTTTATTAATTAATGTAACCGATCTTAATTAATCACCATGAGATGGTATGATCGATATTTGTAATTGGTGTGACCGATCACAGAGTATGTGTAATCGATCCTTGTAATTGGTGTAACAGGTCCTGGTAATTGGTGACCAATCCTGGTAATTGGTGTAACCGATTTTAGTAACTGGTGTGACCGATCACAAGAAATACCATGAGTATATGGTAACCGGTCCTGGTAATTGATGTAACCAATCATGGTAACTGATGCAACCGGTCCTAATAACTTGTGTGACCGATCACAAGTGTTTTCATATTAAGGTATAACCGATCCTAGTGATTGGTAGAACCGACTGAACCCATGTATGTGATTTGATATTTGATCAATCACATAGTGATCTTGGAATACAGGTGAACCAATTCTAAACTTGTTTGGAAGTGTGGTATAACCGATTCCAAGAATGTAAATCCATGTAAATATGAATAAGGATTTACAGTGAAAAGATGTCAACATACTTTGAACACGTTCGGTAATTCTTATCATTTATTGTTCAAAGATATTCCTTAGTGCTCAAGGAGATCCTGTGCCGAAATAAATTAAGAATCTTTTAATTAAGGTATTTGGTTTTATATGCTTTAATTACCAGCAATTAAATGCATATCTCTAGAGAATAAAAATTAGTAATGTTCATTTACTAATTGGAGATTTTCTATTGAGAGATTTCGGAAATTTTGGACAAGCATTTGTTGGAATTAGGAAAACTGAATTTTGCTATTCATTGCATATCTTGAGAATATTTACGGTTTTGGAAATTCCTTGGTGTCCAAACATCCGTGGTCTATAAATACCTAAGTTTGCATTTCTAGCAAACTATCCTAATAGCTAGGAAAATTTCATCTTTCCGTTGTTTCTGTTGGAGTCGTCTATCCGGAGAGGAAAGTACCATAATTAGGCGAAATCTCTTACGACCGCTCGTTTAAAGACTTCCGTGGGATCAAGAAGCTCTACGAGTACCATTGGTAGGAAACTAGATAATCGTAGTGTTAGTTTTTGATTGATTTGATTGACTAATGGTTGTTGAAACTTTGATTGCACCTAGTTTGTTTATTCTTGAGAATCTTCTCTTCTGATATAAGATTCACTCAAACTAGATCGAAGTATTGACGGGATCTTTAGAATTGTTTGTAGATCTAAAGATATTTTGTGATAATCCATTGTTAACAGAATCCGTTCTGTGTGATTGATCACAAGAGATTCAAGTGGTGTTGTGCAGGTGTTTATTGAAGATTAAATAACATTTGAAAACAAAAAAAGATTTCTTATTTGGTTCTCTTATCTTTAGTTGTGCACAAACCTTGATCGTCTGGGATCCAACTAGAATAAGATTTACTCAATTTATTAGTTACGTGTGATCGACATCACTTTATAGTTTCTTGTTGGAATCTATATTGAGTGATTGTGAATCTAAATTTGACTACTTTTGTAGTTATTGGATAGATTTATCTAACTAGGCAAAGGATTTTATTAGATTAAACGGAAGAGCCTTTGCGTATGACTTGAGATATCTTTATCTTGAAAGAATCAAAAAATTTGTTACCAAACAGATTTTTTGTTCCTTTACTGTTTGGAGTACGATCCAATGGAATTGTTCCAGTGCGTGCACTCATCGAAGTCGGAAGCGCAGTGATACTGAGGAAACTGAGTGAACTAGGGGTAGTTGCTTGGTCTCAACTATTCGAAGTTGGTTTAGATTTTGTATAACGGCTTAATTCTGAGTGTATTCAATTCTGGACTAGGTCTCAGGGTTTTTCTTCATTTGCAGTTTTCCTTGTTAACAAAATCTTGTTGTGTGATTTGTTTTTATTTTCCGTAATTATATTTTTTTATATAATTTAAAGTAAATTACACAAATATTAACTCCATATATACTTGATAGTGATCTTATAGAGTTTGGTTAAGTACGAAACTATTATCAAGTATCACACTTTGGTAGTCGTATTGTCTCGATCTCGTATCCATAGACAATCACAAAAAGGTGAATACCGATTTGTTGCATTGTCTCGACTTTGTCTATAGACAATCACTTTCGGTAAGAGGACATATAGGTGGATAAATAAAATATTGTGGTGTATTTGGTTACCCTCGTCATTTTAGTATCTATTGAACCTAGGTCTTCTATGTACAAAATCAAGTGTTTGAGAGATAATAATTTAGTCAGTTACCTTTGAATTCCGCAAGTTTTTATTGAAACTGTTGATTGATATGCGTAATTTGTGAATCATATTGTTTAATTCTCTCGAGAGTTATGTACTTTCCATTTTTCGAGATTTTTCCTGTTTCTGACACAAAGTAGTTGTAGAAGAGTTAGATTTAGAATCACTTTTATCCTTCGCTTGATCTCGTATTTTATATAGGGACCACTGAGATACATCTTTTGTCACATTGTTACAAGTCTGAGAATTCTCTTGTTTAGAAGAGTTGTTCAAGACTTTAAAACTTTTAGAGATGTGTTGATTGTTCTTAAAAGAATTTTTCGAAAAAGTCTATTTTATCTTTTTATGAACATGGGTATCTTGCGAAGGACGCATCTTTTTTCATTCATGTTCCAACTTATCCAGTTCATGTTCCAAACTCTCAATCCTTTTAGCCCACATGTCCTTTTTCAGTTGAAATTCAGCTTTCATTGAACGAATTTCTTCACTCAAGAGGTTAGTTTTTTTCTGAGGAATACATAATTTTTAATATGGATTGGCTAGAATTATTTGAACCATGAACCTATTCATTATCAACATATGTGAGAAAAACTGCATTCGGTGTTCGTCATCGAGACAATAGTCTAAGGTTTCCATCCAAGCTTTAGTTTTTTCACAATAATACTTGTTGGGACACATAGAGATATGATGACCATGACCAAGACATTTGGAACAGATTTGAGAATCTTTGTCTATTTGAACTTTTTTATCCTTATTCTTAATTGATAATCTTTTACGATTTTTCCTTATTCTCTGTCTAAGATTTTTATTCATCTATTATATAAATAGTGATAGAGTACAATTAAGGATATTCTCATCTTTTTCATCAATCTGTTCAGGATCTAGAGATTTTGTCCATAGCATTTCTTTTCGAATTAACATGGTTGTCTCTTTTACTGAGTTCTATATCAAAGATTTTTAACTTTCCAACAAGAGTATTTCAGGAAACTGTTTCAAGGTTATTCCCTTCCATGATGGCATGTTTCTGAGACTCATATCTTGCTGGTAAGGATCGTAGAATTTTCATCACAATGTCCTTTTGGGTAAGGGTCTTTCCTAATGCATAAGATGCATTAACAATTCCAAAAAACTTTTGATGAAATTCATCAAACAATTTTTTTTCAGACATACAAAGATTTTTCCCAACCAGAATTTAGGTTTTGAAGCCTAGCTTATTTCTCTGAGTTATCTCCTTCGAATACGATTTTTAAGATATCCCAAGCATTTTTAGACCTAGTGCATGATGTCACATGGTGCTAAAGATCTGGGCTTATGGCATGGATAATAGTGTTTAACCCGTCTGAATTATGCTTTGCAGTACTTATCTCGGATTCACTATAAGCTATTAACGGTTTGGCAACAGTATTTACGTCTCTAATAACTGTAGGTGCCTCGTATCTAATAACTACAAGTTTTCATATCTCAAAGTCACGGGCTTGTAAAAAAGAACGCATAATTATTTTTTTACCATAAGTAATTTGAGCTATCAAATGCTGGCGGTACGTTTATCAAGATTGCACTCTTGTCCATATAGTCAGACTGCTTCAAACACATACTTATTAAGTCTTAGAGTGTTTTCCTGCTCTGATACCAATTGAAAATGCGGGGGTACCAAAATACACCATTACTTTTTTCTTAGGAAATCTGTATGGACAAACTCAATACAAATCCGAGAGTTAAACTCAATCAAGGTATACTATCTAGAGTTATCTCTCTCTCTCTCTCTTGTGATTAGAAAGTTTACAGAAACAAATCTGTGAACCTAATCACAAAGAGATAACTTGGACGGTACCAAAGACCAATGTCCAAGAATCAATCAAGTCGTATCCAACAAACTAGGTCGAATGTATCTACTATGATTGATAATCGCAAAACCTGTGATATTTCAATTATAAATATAAACAATATAATACAGAAAAAGAAATAACATATACACCAGAAGTTTTTATTAATGAGGAAACCTTAAATGCAGAAAAATCCCGGGACTTAGTCCAGGTTAAACACCAAACTGTATTAAGCCGCTACAAACATTAGCCTAATACCGATTAACTTCAAACTGGACGTAGTTGATCGCTAAAAGGTATCCTACCGAGTAAGGTACAGTCGCGCTCCTTACGCCTCTTGAATCCCAACAGGACTATGCCCAATTGATTCTCTTAGATGATGTCACACCAACTAAGGGTTTCTTCAACTCAATTGAAGACTTTAAACCAAATCTGCCTCCCACAGATTAAGCCTATATATGATTTCTTTTTACAATCAAATAACTTGATCAAAGATGTGGAAATCGATGGCAATTGACAAAGTCTAGATAACCTCAAAATCTGAACCTATGCAACCCGAAGTCAAACCTAGATTATTATTTACCTCATAAGTATAAAACCCGTGGAATCAATAAAGTTAGAGACGAAAAGAACTTAGATCCTTTCTATCTATCTTGTTCAAGTGATAAATTGACAATCAAACAAGATCAGGATACACGAGTTATCAAGGAAATATAAATGGACCTGGCTTCATGAATCCCTATGAAGACTTTGTAGTCGCTAAAACCTAAAAGGGTTAGGAAGAGGACGACTCTAGACACACCAAATATTAGTGTCGGGATTCAAAGATCCCAGTTGCTTGAAGTTTACTTTTAGACATTCAAAGCATATGTTGCTTTAGGTTTAAGCTAAGATAGCTTTGGAACCAAGCAAAAAATATCCACCGTTAGATGAGTCTTTGAATCTGATTCACATAAACAAGATATACACTCTGGTGAGGTAAAACCGTAGTCGAACCGTGTACAAGTACTATGTTCAACATGGTTAGCCGAAACTATCCAGTTTGAACTTAATAGCTTAATGTTCATTTTCATGAACACATAAGACATTAACTCTGAGTCACAAACATGTGATCAAATAAGTCTTGTGTTTTTAGAGAACTAATCAAATGCAAATTATCTCGTAAAAATAATTTAATCGCACTTGAAAATATAATCGACATCGAAAAAGCGGGGGTCTAACAACCACACCCAATATTTCGATTAGCAATCTGTATGGACAAACTCCAATATACTTTTCTAGAGAATCAACTAGACAGTTAGACTCAATCAATAGAACAAATATCAAAGAGTTTATTATCTCAATCTCTCAATTTGATCTATACTCAAGCAAATAGAAATCTGCGAGTCTTTATCAAAGAGAGATAACTTGGATGGTACCAAAGACCAATATCCAAGTGTCAATCAATTTAAATCAACAACCAAAGAGGTCGTACATTCTAATTGATTAGACAACGCCCAACCTGTATTATTTCAATTATATAACAAAATATAACACTGAAAATAAATAACACAGACACCAAAAATTTGTTAACGAGGAAACCGTAAATGCAGAAAAACCACGGGACCTAGTCCAGATTAAACATACACTGTATTAAGCCGCTACATACACTAGCCTACTCCAAGCTAACTTCGGTCTGGACTGTAGTTGAACCCCAATCAATCGCACACTGATCCAAGGTATATTTATGCTTCTAAGCCTCTGATCCCAGCAGGATACTGCGCACTTGATTCCCTTAGCTGATCTCACCCAGAACCAAGAGTTGCTATGACCCAAAGTCGAAGACTTTAATAAACAAATTTGTATCACACAGAAAAGTCTAGAGTAATAGATAAATCTGTCTCCCACGAATATACCTACAAGTTCTTGTTCCGTGTTTTGATAAATCAAGGTGAACATGAACCAATTGAAAAAACCAGACTTATATTTCTGAAGAACAGCTCAGCTTTATCAATCACCTCATAATAGTCTTAATCGACGCAGCGAAAAAAAAATTATGGAATCACAAACGATGAGACGAAGTGTTTGTGACTACTTTTATATCTTGCCTATCGGAGATAGAAATCTCAATCCAATTACTACAATTGTACTCGTACGACAGAAACAACAAGATCAGATCACACAACTACAAGAAAAGTAGTATCGGCCTGGCTTCACAATCCCAATGAAGTATTTAAGTCGTTAACCTGGTTTTAGAAGAATAAAACCAAAGGTTAAAGGAGAATCGACTCTAGCTTAGAAAACCAGTATCACACAGAATGTGTGGGGATTAGATTTCCCAGTTTCTAAAGTTCTCACGTATATAGTCTCTTAAATCAGGGTTTGGAATCAATGTTAGTTTAGTAACAAAGCATTTAATATTCACCGTTGGATGATAACCTGATTAGATTCAAGCTAATATTTATCAACTGTTAGATCAAAAACATATCTTGTTACACACACATGAAATGCACTTTTATAGGCTTGTGAAAACCGTACCCAAACTTGGGCATTAGTTGGTTCAACAATAGTTAACCAAATGGTTAGCCATATGATAACTTTCATATCAACCATATTCTTCTTCACCATAACTAGTCCAAATGACTCAAATGAATTAGCTAGAGATTTGTTCAATTGCTTAGATATTTATGTACTACACAAGACACAATCGAATAAAAAATGATGTGATTCACTCGAATCGATTCATGAACTATAAAGCCACGGTTTGCAATAGCATTCCTTAGTTTATTAATATAAGTTCACGAACATCGTTTTTAGATATAACCTACTCTAATTCGCGGACT